>OZ014531.1:26209167-26809167 GCA_963966105.1 Volucella zonaria
ATGTGACTTCTGCCGGAACATTTAACATTAAAAACGGTTTGCAACAAGGTGCGGTAAATTCGCCGATCCTATTCAACATTTACACAAGTGATCTGATAGGTTCACTTCCCCACAGCATAGCGTACGCAGACGACTTAATCGCGTACAGATCAGGTCCAAAGATTGAGGTCATTAATACACTTTTGCAACGTGACTTCGACAAAATTAAACAATATTGCGACGACTGGAAGTTGAAAATCAAATTTCAGAAGTCGGAAACCATTCTGTTTAGGACGCCTTTGTCTGGGGCCTCTAGGGATACCAGAAAGAATTGGCGAAAGCTCTCGATCGTCGGACAACATGGACAGCCACTTGCTTGTCGAAATGTAGTCAGATACCTTGGGATCGGGCTAGATCAATATCTGTATTTTAACAAGCATATAGATGTTGCTTTGGCCAGAGCTAAGGGTGCTTTTGCCCTTACAAAGAGACTGTTTTATAACAGCCAACTCGATGCGAGGGTGAAGGTAATCTGTTACATGGCCCTTATCAGGCCCATGCTTGTATTTGGATGTCCCGTGTGGTTCAACGTGAGAGCAAGTTTATTGGAAAAGATTCGGGTGTTTGAGAGGGCTTGTCTTCGCTTATACAGAACACCAGAGTCTGAGTACATAAAATTCTATCCTAATGAGGTCTTGTACAATAGGGCGAACCTGATGAGAGTGAACAATTTCGTCATTAAGCTGACTCGAAGGCACGTTGCGAGAGCAATGACCTCATCGAACAACCTGATCTCCGGGGCTTACTACCCCAAGTATATGTATCACGAGAGATTTCGCTTCGACGGCTTTATTCCTCCAGAAGCGTTCCTCTATCTGGATAGCAAAGGTCTGATCCAGGACAGATTGGCGGTGCCGCTAATCTTCCACGTCGCTCGAACAGCTGCGGACAGGCGACTCAACTATGAGAGAGACGTCGCACACGGCAGTGCGGGGCTTCTCCGGTTCAGTAGGGCGATAGGGAGTTGCGACAGGAGGGATGTTGCTCAGCAGCACCAGCAATTTTGGTGGCGAGGATGCTTCGTCGTCGAACTCCTCCAATAATGGATAGCTTCATGTGAAGCAGAGTGGTCCAGCCTAAGTTTTGTTTTTTTAGCCATGGCCAGCTTACATAGTTTTAGGTAGGTTTAAGTTAGATTGTAAGAAAAAAATATAAAAAACCAAAAAAAAATAAATAAAAAAATAAAAAAAATATGTACATATTAGATGTAAGTAGGTTAAGTAGATTAAGATTTATTTTTTAGGTAGTATGTAGGTTTTTAGGTTTAAGTTTTATAAAAAAAATAAAATGTCCATATACTAAGTTTTTACTTAAAATTGATTTTCTTAGTTTTAGTTTCGTTAAACATAAAAATAGATATAGACTGTAAGATCCGTCGAAAGACATAGTTTAAGTGTTAGGTTTAACTTAGAGTGCCCGCATGGGGCCAGTAAGTTAGTATAAGATTATTTCTAAGTTATTTAAGCTATTTTTTAAGCGTTTTTTTGTCTAGCATGTAAGAGTAAATTGAGAAATATAAATAAAAATGCATAAAAACTGAAAAAAACCTTTATATTATGTAGATGACTAAAATCGTTCACTTATTACGAATACATGCCAATCTTAGTGAAACAAATGTACTTCTTTAATGCAATCGGAACAGAAGTTATAGGTTTTGACAAAAAGTTACATAACAAATTTTTTTGTTCTCCAAATGTACTTTTGAGCACTTAATTGTTTATGGGTGCTACTGGGCGCTATTAATACATACTATGTATATGATTTTCAACTGAGTTTAAGTTTAAGGTGCAATTGCATGCTTTTATTTTTATAAATAACAATTTTGTATACTTAATTTTAATTTTTATAAATAACAACAAATGCTAAAATTTATTTTATTGTTCCTAGTTATACATATAAATAACTTAATCCCAAGACAAGACACATTAAGCCACTCGCACATTAAATTTTAGCCATTATGCAGTCGTACTAGAATCTAGCACAATTTCGATGATGGTGACTGGCATTTGTGCTAGATGCGTTAATATCTTTCACCAAGAGAACCTAACCCAAAGTGAACTGCATGACAGTCATTGTTCTCGTCAACAACATCTTGTCATTATCAAGATCATCGTTGTATTACCGCGATCATTGTGAGTAACAATAGCGATATCGGACTGCGAAAAAAAGCATTCAGCCAGCGAAGGACAACGATCAGTACAACAGTTCGATGTGTGTAGTTATTTTCATTATTGGAGTAGTAAATGACGGAACGGAGTGCTTGTGCATTGATTCTGATTGTATTTTTTATGGCCAAGTTGTGCAGTACGCTTCACTGCAGTGTGTTCTTGCTCTTCTTGTGAGTGAGGCAGTTCGCATCAAATGCCAATGACATTGCACACTTGAGATTCCCTTAAGGAACCGATCCGAATGACCATATTTGTTGGGTAATTCCAAAGCAGAACTTATTTGGCCATTTGTCTTTATTGGATTTGTTTAGGTTTCTTTGTGAGATCACTTCAAAGAAAAAGGGCTGATGGTGTGCAATTATTCATGTAGAGTTGCCAGTTTTTTTATACCTGTTCGTGACATAGAAAAAGTATCATTTTTCGCAAACCTAAAAACAATATATAAACATTATGTATATATTTAATAAAAGCATTATATAAAGTGGCAATTGCTGTTTGTAGAAAAATCGAATACTAGCAAGTTATTGAAAATTGTTTTTATCCCATACAGGACGTATGTAGGATACGATGCATTTGTATCGTATAAACGCATATTATTGGGTCTACAAGTAAGTTTCCAGCGTTTTTTTTCCAAAATTTTAAGTTTTATTATGAAAACATAGTTACAATGCTTTATTCAAAGTATCGTCCATCGGAAGCTACAACTTTCCCCCATCTTTCTGGCAATTTATGAATTCCGGACCAAAAAAATTTCTCGTCTTCCGAGCCCAAGAACGTATCGAGCCAATTTTTGATTTCCTCTACTGAGCTGAAGCGTATTCCCGTAAGAGCGTTCTGCATCGAACGAAACAATTGGTAGTCAGATGGTGCCAAGTCTGGACTGTAAGGCGGGTGAGGCAGAATTTCCCGTCCACTATTTTCCAAATAGTTTTTTACCGAAACCGCAACATGTGGCCGAGCGTTGTCGTGATGAAAAATGACGGACTCATGCCTGGTCTCATATTCTGGCCGTTTTTCTTTTAATGCCCGCTTCAAACGAATTAGTTGGGTTCGATATAATGGTCCTTTGATGGTTTCACCACTCGGAAGCAGTTCGTAGTATACGACACCCTTTTGATCCGCCAGGCTTTGTATACGATTTTCTGCGTTTAGGATTATCATAATAAATCCATTTCTCACCACCAGTGACAATACGATGCAAAAATGATTTATTTTTATACCGCTACAGTAACATTTCGGACATGCAATATCGCCCTTCGACGTCTCTTGGCTTCAATTCGTACGGCACCCAGTTTCCAACCTTTTGAAAAAATCCCAGTGCTTTTAGGCGCAGGGAAACGGCTTGTTGCGTGACGCCCAATGATGCAGCAAGTTCTTCTTGAATCTGACACGGATCCTTATCCAGTAAAGCGTCCAGTTCCTCGTTTTCAAAACTTTTCGGCTTTCCGGGGCGATCTTTGCCTTCAACTCCAAAATCACCACTTTTGAACCGTTTGAACCACTCGCGGCACGTCGATTCACCAATACATTCCGCCCCATAAGTTTCCGAAAGCAAACGATAGGCTTCAGCCGCACTTTTCTTCGTATTAAAGAATAAAAGCAGCGCTTCCCGCAAATGACGTTTATTTGGCTGGAAACTTGCCATGATTTTGCTCGATAAAATGTACGACACCGATAGAACTGCTCAAATATAACACTGCAAAGTTGTTGACAGATACAAAACCTACAAATAAAACACATGGGGTCTGACATTTCTGCCCGGGATCCACTGGTGGCGCCATCTCTGACAAACGCTGGAAACTTACTTGTAGACCCAATATAATTTTAACATAAAACTTTAAAAATAAAAATTAAAAACTTTCGAAATGGGCTCTAACGGTAAAAGGTGCAGTTGCATTTACATATATTGTGTGTGCAACATATTTTCCTTAATTAATTAGTTAGAAAATATGCGTTGTATCAAAAGATGCCTAGCGTAGCCTATTAAGAAAAAAGTTACGAATTACTGCCTAAAAGTTCTTTGTGTTTTTATTTGCTAGTAATATTAGTACCTATAACATATAAGCTGAACTCGCAATCATGGCGTTGAGATTGCCCTCGATGATCTAAACACCACGTTAGGAAGGGAGAGTCATAATGGGAATTATCTTGGTATAAGTGCGTCGACTGCTTCCCATAAATTGAGTCCGAAAACCGGCTCATACTAATTAGCTGTGCAACGGTTTTCTACACTGCTATATTCACAAAGGCACCTGAGAGTCAATTGACTAAAAAAACTGCATTACGTGCGATGTAAGGCACAGCTCCAGCGTTCTGGTTGTATGAATATTCCGAGAAATGAACATTGGCTCGGGCCCCTACTTTAATGTTGCCAATGAATGGCATGCGTATATTGCAGAAGCCATCCATGTTGATTCGTTTAAAAAAAAATCTATTTCATTGCGTTTGAGAATCGAAAATATTAATTCGCTGTATTAAGTAAATCTTTTTCAATTCATGTGGAACCTTAGTATCGAGCTTTTTGACTAGTCCAACAAGGATGTGATGAATTTAACCAATCTCCTGTACAGTCATAGGGCGATCTTATTCAACAATGGCTTTGATTTGGGCATCATCAACTTCAATTCTGGTAGACCAGAACGTT
Organism: Volucella zonaria; assembly: GCA_963966105.1. Lineage (NCBI taxonomy): Eukaryota > Metazoa > Arthropoda > Insecta > Diptera > Syrphidae > Volucella > Volucella zonaria. The sequence goes on from OZ014531.1 coordinate 26,214,019, forward strand.
GGTTTGAATGTAATATCTCCATAACGGAAATGCTTAAACAAATTCGGACATGTACAAAAAACGCAGTATACTCAGCAGCTTTCTTACCTTTAGGGATATAAAAAAGCAAAATATACCAAAAATTTTCACTTTTGTACTCCATGTTAAAATTTATACTGTACTAGCAGATGGAAACCAAATTAAGCTCCGTTTACTTCTAAACTAAGCTTAAGGTGACAACTATCAAATTAAAAAAGAACAAAAATCATAACATTGACAAAAGCGAAAATCAACAAACTTAAATAACTTAATCTACATACTTACTTTCTTGCCAATCTGATATACTTGCCCTCAGCAAGGAAGAACAATCAATCAACAGATTCACTGTTTACCTGGGCTCCGTAGCAAAAAATCACTCTTGCGAATCACTGTTTTTTTTTTTATCTCTTCTTTGTAACAAGAAGACAATTTTACATGTTACTTTTACCCAAAGTAACTGCGATCATCTATTTGCGAATACCTGTGAATTGGAAGCAATATCATCAACACATACGAGTATATAAAGTTAAAGTGGTGTTGTTAATGGAGATTCGCTTTCAATAGTGTTTGAAGCTACTTAATTATCTACACCTAAATTACAGAGGGACACTCGATTATTAATGTATTAGTAGAGTTTGCCATGAAGTATGTTTTATATCCTCTTGCATGACAGAATAGTGCCAATCATTCCAGCCTCTATCCTATGAATAGTGTTAGTTCGGACCAGATAAATTGAACCTTTTGCAATTTTATACGCGGTGCTAATAAAAAAGACGAATGCTAGAAGAACGGGCGGGTCAATAAGTCCGTGACTTTTTGAATTTCTGACCTCTTTACTGAAACAGCAACACTGCTCCTGTCAACAGGCATCTGTGAGTTGACTCCTGTCAAAATTTAAACTTGCTGCGTCAGTTAGTTTGTGTTTGACAGCTATTTTTATCAGACTACTCACTAATTTGAGGAGAAAACGGAAAAAAGTGAATTTCGTGTGCTTATTAAGCATTATTTCTTGCGAAAAAAAACCATTACCGAGACCAAGGCTAAGCTTGATAAATACTATGGGGACTCTGCACCATCGATTTCAATGGTAAAAAAGTGGTTTACTGAATTTCGTTGTGGCCGTACAAGCACTGAAGATGCCGAACGTCCTGGACGCCCAGTTGAGGTCTCTACACCCGAAACAATCGAAAAAATTCACGATATGGTGTTGGCCGACTGAAGATTGAAAGTGCGAGAGATTGTGGAAGCCGTAGGGATCTCGCATGGCTCAGTGGTTTCAATTTTGAATGATCACTTGGGCATGAGAAAGCTTTCCGCAAGATGGGTGCCGCGTTTGCTCACAGTTGACCACAAACGCAATCGTGTAACAACTTCACAGGAAGGTTTGGCGTTGTTTAATCGCAATATGGAGGAGTTTTTGCGCCGTTTTGTAACCGTGGACGAAACATGGATCCATCACAACACACCAGAGAACAAACAACAGTCAAAACAGTGGGTTTCTAAGGGTGAATCGGCGCCAAAGAAGGCCAAGGTGGGTTTGTCAGCCAATAAAGTTATGGCGACTGTTTTTTGGGATGCACGCGGGATAATCCACATTGACTACCTTCAAAAGGGAAGAACAATCAATGGGGAATATTATGCCAACTTATTGGACCGATTCAATGACGATTTGAAAAAAAAACGACCTCATTTGGCCAAGAAAAAAGTTCTTTTCCACCAAGACAATGCAAGGGTGCACACATGTGCAGTTGCCATGGCAAAAATCCATGAATTGGGCTATGAATTGCTCCCTCATCCACCCTATTCTCCAGATTTGGCTCCGAGCGACTACTTCTTGTTCCCAAACCTGAAGAAATGGCTTGGTGGAAAAAGATTTGAATGGTGAAGTCATCTCGCAAACAAAGGCCTATTGTGAGGACCTCGACAAATCATTTTTTTTGGAAGGGATAAAAAAATTGGAGAAGCGTTGGACAAAGTGTATAGAGCTCAACTGAGACTACGTTGAAAAATAAAATTATTTTTTTATCAAAAAATCTGTGTTTTAATCCAAAGGTCACGGACTTATTGACCCGCCCTCGTATTTAAGTATGTTAAGTATTCAAATCAAAAATTTTACTGGCTATAACGCCCCGTTTTTAGTAAATCATAAATCATATTCCAACTTCGATTGAATGAAATTAAGAGTTAACTTCAGTTCTTCTCTTCGTTTCACTTAATCCTTGTTTTGGCAACCTTATCCCTTCAGTTCAATGCCAACATCTTTATTTTCTAGAAGCCTACTGCACTTCTCTATTTTTATTATCTTAATATTACGCCCATCGTACATCATTAATTTCCATTCAAAGGTATCCTCCGTTTTCCACGAATCACCTTTATACATAAATCGCGTGTAGATTACATTCCACTCTAGCGCAAGATCACACCGATTATTTTTGTTTCGTTGTAAGCTTTCTCTACACCAAGGACCATGGTCCTAACACCGTGTGCCAGCGACAGACATAGGTCTCCCTGTCGTCCACCTAAGGAAGCCATCTCAGATAACATTTTTATTTATTATTCGAGTCAGTGAGGAAAGGTTTTGTAGCAGCGTTAGTAGAAGTAAATGTTATTGCAGTGAATGCCCATCAGAGGCTATCATTTTCGATTTTCAGATTGAGCAACGACCGTCACACTGCACCAATGGCCAGGGCCACCGCACTAGTGTGTGGGGATAAGAAGGTTGCTAGCACACCAGTAACCAGGCGTGAGGAAGATGGATCTTGTGCTTAAGGTGCACTAGCGAGCAAGTGTATTTCATAAGTTAGCGCGTAGTCCAAGCGATGTCTTTTAAAAGAAGGGGATACCACCCTACTCTGTACTAGAGGACTTAAAGCAACCTGTTGAAACGTCTTATTCCCAATCGTACAACGTTTTTAACCATTCTTATTACGAGTAGCTCACATACATACGAGTATCTATATAAAGGAGAATCTACAATATTTTGCTTTGAATTGTTATCGCATATTCTTAGCAGTCTGGCAACGATTGTCGGGTTTTCTGGTTTTATTCTCTCATCCATTATAGGAGGAGTTTCAGCCTTGTTAGCCATATCCGGACTATGCGTATGGTAGACTATCGATCGCCTAAGTGGTGCTCTGAATCCGAAAATTAGAACTTTGATTTATGATTTCGATTGTTCTGTGAAGATGTCGTGGATAGATGTGAGTAAGGCTAAAATCAGGTAAAAGGGCTTTAATCGTATGCACCTGTGAGGATACATTAATAACATTGATTGGAATGGAACGATTGACAAGCCCATTTGAGCTTTGTTGTTTGACTCGATCCGGTTTAGAGAATTATTTCTATGAAATTGGGATGAACCTTAATCATATTACGTATAAAATAAGTTTCCCGATATGTGAATGAATATGACCCGTATTGCGGTTGTCGATCGTTAACATGCCAAACATGCCAAAGGTGGTTTTCAATATTTCGTTCGGATTACGTTTCTTTGAAAAGTAAACATCGATCAGGGGGATCATCAGATCTCTTTAACGAAGTGCTACGCAATATGATCTGGACAAATGCTAAATTAACTTCCGTAGACGCGGCCTTCAAGTTAGGAGGTCATCAGACAGCTGCGTTATTCAGATCAAAAGGCTTCGTTTGGTGTCAAAAATTTCTGTATTTGTACCACACGAATTAAGCAAAAATATTAATGGACGGAATTTTCAAATGTGGTTCAAACCTTGCACGTTAGACAATGGAGCCATTTTTTGAGAGCTTGGTTACTGGAGATTAAAGGTGGATCGTCTATTAAAATGTTGTAAGAAAGAGAACGTATGTTGTTTACAAAGCGGAAACTCCGCCAATGGCATTAAAAGCTGTTATTCATCAGAAGAGGGGAAGACTATGTTGTTGGTGGGTAGGGGTCTAGTGGACTATGAGATGCTCCAGCAAATTAAAATTAAAACGATAAATGCTGATCGTTGTTGTACCCAGCTTAATATTTACAACACAGAAATCCCGTGCAAATGTTCATCTTCGGTAATCAGAAATTGTGTAGTCTTTCACCACTACAACGTAAGACCACATGTGGCCGGGAAAGTTTACCCCAGTTACCATACTCGTATTCTCCTGATATTGCCCTGTCAGATTGCCATCCCATTCCGATCTTTAAAAAATTTTCTTGATGGAAATGAGTATTTGTTAAATGCCAGCGGAACAGGGTTTTGCCTCCAAAACGAGGATTTTTTTTTACAAAACAAGTTTAACAAATGAACATAAATACATTTTGGACTAACTTTCAAATGAAATATGAAAAAAAAACTATTTAGTTTTCTTTAGAAAAATGGCAAAACACCCCTATATGTAATGACATCTATATTTTGACACAGGATTGGTTGAACTTAGTAGTTTCATGTCGATTTGATTGCTTCACTGCTGATGTATCATCAACAAGAAGTTAAATAAATACCTAACTTGACGCGGATGCCCTTCGAAGAAAGCTAACGTTTTTGCTGATTCGTTATTTCGCTGATTTCTGCAAAGGAAACAAGGATATATTCATTTTCTCTGGAAAAATTCAATGCTTGCAAGGGTGCAGTGCGACGAATGGTTGTCAAATAAAAGTAATATTGGAGACTCTATGGAACAATTTATATAATGTTGCACACTTCTAAGAAAAAATCCGAAATCATCAAACTATTTGTTCTAACCAGTCCTACAGCGAGTTAGTCTTACGAGCCAGTAGATATAGCATAGACATGGAAAAAGACGAAATGGGGAGAGATGATTATCAATCGCACTCACAACGTCTGAAATTGTCACCAGGATTTAACAGGCTTTTCTCTGTCTGTTTTGATCGCGAACCTTACGATACAAAATACCAAAATATTGGGGTATTGAATGGGTATTTTCAGAAGCATCTCATTAACAAAGAACTGCATTCGTTGCTTTCAGTAATGCACATTTTCTGCAGAACTGTCGTAGTCAAACTGTATTTTCTTTGCGTCCGTAAGCGCCAACATGTCGCCATCCTTGTGCAGACCAATTAAGCATTCCAATTATGACTGCAGAAAAAGTTAGATGTTAAAGTATTTTAGTGCGGAATAGTTTTGTATTTTTTGAAGAGGAAAACTCTAAGAGCTATTGAAATAATATGTAATAAAGATATCTATTTTTTTAAGGAAGAACACAAAGGAATTTGGACAATAGCTTTTGATTGGAACTCGCACTTTAATGGAGCCAGACTTCGCTACGCAAAGGGGGAAAAAAATGGTTGCACAGTGGGTTGTCTTATAATTAAAACTGATGACGCATTAGAAATGCAACAGAGAATCTGGGCGAGGTGCTGCGTCTGTCTTCCTGGCGGAGATATACGTGATACTGATGGTAACGTACTATATTCTAAAAAAATCTGTGGAGGTGGCGAAGCATTTGCATCTGCAGCGAGAGAAAATCTGTGTTAAGGGCCATGCTGAAACCTTTTACGAGTTTCAAGCTAGTACGAGATTGCAAGACTTCACTGAACGAAGTCGGAAAGCTAAATTTACTAAGTCTTGTCTGAATCCCAGGTCACAATGGGCTTACAGGGAATGGAATTACCTATGAACTGGCTAGGCAAAGATCAGATGAGAATTTTTCAGGACTCGAACCTCCCTGTGTCGTCAGTTAGGGCTTCCATTGACAGTTGGGTCTCATATAAGCATAACTGTAGATGGCATGACTCTCCAGTTTCCGGCAGACCAAATGGAAGCTTCGCGACTTCTCCAAGAGGTCAACCACTCTCCGGCTGTCCCTCAGTAGGAAAGCCTACAGGTTGCTTACTAGCGTTGTGACGGGGCGCTACACTTTTACTAAGCACTTAAATGTGCTGGGCATAAGTGATAATCAGGCTGCACGTACTCGGCGTTGACTTGGTGGGTCCTGGTACTGGACGCACTTGTCACTGGAGCGCTTATTCATCTTATGAACTCACTTAATGTCTTAAAGATAGTATGAGTATCTCCCGTATACAGTCTTAAGATTCTTGGAAAAAATGTTGACGTCTGTTTTCTTTAAACCTTTAAGCAGGAGCTTGATTTCTTTTCATGAAACCCCTATCTGAAGATTCCCCGTTGCGTCCCAATTGGTAGGATGGAATATTTTATTGAAGGTATCATACACGAACTTTCGAAAAGAAGCGTATATTAAACTATGATTTAAATACTAGACTAGTTCCCCTTAGCCCAATAAGGCCTAGGGATACCATATAGTAACACAAAACGCTTCCAGTGAGATACTATATTTTGATAGAAAAAAATTTCCAATGCAGACGTCTGCAAAACACATTCGCTCATATTTATACATGCAAAAAAAATTATTTTGTTGTCATTGCTTGTAATGAACTTAATTTATGAGGTGATTTTTTTTGAGTAAAGTTCAAAGTTATTTTAATTTAATTAATGATTCTGGGCAGATTAGGATTCTTGTTTCTTTTTTCGGACAGATACAATTAGTGAACAATCTATTGATGTTACCTTTCCATATAGAGTACATTGAATGTCCCTTATATTTTTGTAAATCCTAAAATGTCCTTTTCTGTATTTTATGCTAGTTTTTTTTATGGGCGATATCATACGGTTTTGCTAGGTGAATACGATTATGTTACAATATAACTGATGTTTTTTAGTTTAATAGAAAATCGACTGTGCACGAGACTTTAAATATATTGGAAGATGAAAATAAAAGCAAAATATCGGGCAGTTGGTGTTTCTACCTTTAGTCCCAAAAATGTATTTATACAAGTATTATTATTTTTTTTTTTTTTTCAATACATTTTGAAGACTTTGTGTTTGTATTTTGAATTCATAACGTAATATTTAGATTATATTTAAACAAATTATACAAAAAAAAATGTTGAATCCACCAATTCTGACCTTAAAAACGAAGTCGGAAACTTCATGTTTAAAAGAAAGAAACAAATGAAATGTGTTTTAATACTTAGTAAGTAATCCTTTATTTTATTTAATTGATTTTAATCTTTTTGGTATCGCCTGCACCAATTTCTCACAAAGCAAAATCGGAATATTGTTCTATTCTAGCTTTAACACTTTTTCTAAATATTTTTTACTACAAATTGTGCAGTTCTTAAGCTGGTTTTCAAAATATTGTAGCTCCATCAGGGGACCGAAGTGGTTTTCAATACATCGGATGTTAAGAGCCTCGTTTGTGAGATCGTTATCTTGATAAAAATAATAATCGTCATTTAATCCTAATTGTTCCGCACTTTGAGCCAAATTATTTCTAAGTATGTCAATGTATTTATATCCATGACTCCATTAATGATGACGAGATTTCCTGGTCTAGCAGCAGACATACAACACCACACAAAAGCCGATCCACCTCCATGATTAATTATCGGGCGCAAATTCTCTTCCTTTAGCTCCTCGTTAGGTTTTCGCCATATATAAGCCTGTCCATCAGAGCGAAATACATTAAATTTACTCTCGTCTGAGAACAAAACACGTTTCCAGAGCGAGAAGTCCTAATCTTGATAATGTCTCGCAAATTTCTTTCTTTTAATTCTGTTTATAGTGCTGCTGAACGGTTTCCTTTGGGCGACTCTGCCGTGTAGATTGTTTTTTCGCAATAATACTCGAACTGTTTCAGGGCTTACCTCTTTATGACGGTACTTTTCAACTTCTGCTTTTAGCTTGGCAGCACTTAGACTGGGATTTTTCTGAATTTGCCTGATAATCCATCGTTCATTTTCTTCAGTGATTTTCCTCGGCCTTCCAGATTTTGGTAAATTGTTTAATAAGTTATGGATTCTGTATCTTTTTATAATATCTCCGATAATTGAGTGGCTTTTTTTTCAATATTTTTCCAATTTCTCGAACTGATTTGCCCCCATTAAAATCCTCGATCACAATTTTTCGGATATTTAATGATGTTTGACCACGTTGTCGCCTTGACGTTGACATTTAAACGCAGAAAAAGTAAACTGTAAACTAAAGTGCGAAAACATTGCCATGTGTCGACGCCTTTTTTAAGATGGGATTTGCTTGATTTTTTAAAAAAAAATTCAATTAAAACATTTTCAACTGATGATCTTGAAAAGACAGGTTCTAAGGGAATATCAGAAGTTGTTAATAAGACAAATCAGAAACTAAGATACTCAAAAAAGGATTTAAATCACATAAAAATTCATTTGGTAATTATGTTCATTTTCGTAAAATATCGCCAGTGCAAATGTTTGCAAAATGTATTAAGGAGGAAATAATGGAATATCTGGTAGTTGAGTCAAATAACTACACTTTAAATTATGCACACCTAAAAATAACGATTGATAAAGTGAAATGTTTCGTTGTTACACTCATAACATCCGGGTACCACCCATTACTAAGTGAAAAACACTATTAATGCTCTCAAGATGATATGAAAAATTACACGGTTTACAATGGAATGTCCAGAAACAGATTCGAGCAATTGAAAAGATTCATTCATTGTGCAGATAATAACAATTTAAATAACAACCATAAATTAGTCAAATTGCATCCATTAGCACAAATAACGTAAAACATATTTGTCAGCAATTCTTAACATACCTGAATAAAATCTATCATACGATGGGTCAATAATTCCATCCTATGGTAAGGACAGTTTTAAACAATTTGTTAGAGGAAAGCCAATACGTTTTGGCTATAAAGTGTGAGCAATAAACACTGCAAGCGGATATCTTGTTAGTTTTCAGTTATGTCGAAGCAAAAATCTATAATAAATTCCAAAGAAAAATTATTTGGAAAAGCTGCGCATCCTATCTTCAAATGATTGATTTAATTCCTGATCACAAAAAACTGCCATATAATTTCGTATTAGATAATCTGTTTAGTGGATTAGAGCTCTTTCACATTTGAGGACTCCTCGACGTAAAGGACTGGCACAATTGCACTCCAAAAAGTTGCACTCTATTTCCAAAATGTAAGATGAGGAAGAAAAAAAGCGGATCTTGTGATTTTCGTACTCAAAATAATGCCATTCTTGTATTGTCTCAACATAATATGGAGTTGCTACACGATATTCTCATACTAAAAAGAAAATCATTTCAATACCTCGTCCTTATATATTGCAAGAAAACGACTGCTACATGATTGGCACTGATAGATTGGATGAAAAAATTTCGTATTATAGAACAGGGATAGGAGGAAAACATCGTGGTGGCTAATCTTCATGTGGTTATTTGATGCTAAATGCGTGGATTCTTTTTAGAAACTTTAGTATCCGTATTCGGCTTATCTGTAGTTAAGCAATAATCTAGTATGTAATCTAGGTTAAGGAATTTTGTATATAAATAAGGATGAACAGAAACATAAACTCAGAGCCTTACAAACCCTCAGCATCGTCGTTTCCGTTTAAAGGAAATCATGAAAAAGGCAAATGCGTGGAAAATGTACAGTATTTGCATGCGCCTAGTGATACCAAATGGTATCAAGCTATGTATTCTAAAGCACTGTTATTTTTTTCACCGTATGCAAATTAATTCCTGTTCCTAATCAGAAATTATGATTAAAATATATAATTTCAAGTAAAAGCTATTTTGGGCATTAATGGGTTAATGATACTTTGTTAAAATCTGTTATGCACAACATCGGAAATAGCCTTTGTCTGTTTAATTTATTTCAGGTTGCTGGTCTTCTTTTGATAATTTTGAACCCATATCTAAATGAAAAAAAAAACAGATTTTGAATGAATAATCAAAACTCCACTTTTAGTTTAACAATGGAAGTAAGCTTACATTTAAAAACAAATAGTCTCATACTTTCATATGAATTTACATCAGCATAAACAAAAATTTTATCAATTTTATGATAGGTGCGTATCCTCACCGACATAGTATGCACAAGATCGTTCTTATATTCGACTAGAACACAATGCGTCTAAATCACCCGCACAATCTCAGAACGCGGGGCAAATCCAAACAAACGCAAATCATGTTTTCCATAAGCTTATCGATATTTCCTAAAATAGAAACATGGACTGATTTAACAGACATACAATATCTTGGGTTACTCATAAAATTGCTATTGTTGATTGCATTTTGTATCTTCCCTAGGAATTACCAGATTCTGGGCCATCGAATATGCGCGCGACCTTCGCAACAACGAGCATACGATTTGAACCTTTCCCGATCTATGGACAAACCATAGCCATTAACAGTCCGGCAGACCACTTATGCTATGCGGTTTAAAAACAAGTCTACCTACCTACTATACTCGTATAGTGTTCCAGACTTCAACCGACAGACGATCAGGACAGTCGAGTTTATGTTTATGTTTATTTTCGTTTTCTCTCGAACTTGTTACTGGAATTGTGTGCGCACGTAAAATTTACAATTTAATTCGACAGCCATACGGACATTCCTTCAGTAACCGATTAATGTTAAGTAATCCAAAGGGGTGGCTTGTGGTAAACAACATTAACACAAAATTGATGCCCGTTGACATAGAGAATTTAGTTTGCTTATTGAAAGTAAAAAAAGAAAAAAAGAAGCGTACATATGTTTACGGCCTATTTATTATAGGTAAGAAGAAAAAATAACTGCATTATGTACGTGTAACATATACATATAAGTGAGATTACTTCCGTTATATGGAAATGCTACAACATGTATGTCAATATCCTATTTTAACCACGTTGTTCAAGAGCCAGGGTACTCAGGCACCAAAAGGTCAGATTTATGCATAAGTGTAAGTTTATACTTAGAAAAATATCCTTCTTTTTGTCACAAGATTATTTCATGGTACGGTGAAATGAGGTATATATTTAATAATTGATAATTATCGAATTTGTTTCTCAAAAATAAGGAACTAAAGTCGAATTTACTTTATATCCATATCGCAATTTCTGCTTTACGAGTATATCCATTCGAGAGAGAGAGATATGCAATCGACATTATTTAAAAATATAGCAAGTCAACTTTATGGCCATAAAATTAACTGTTGTTCGACCTTAATTCCAATTCGTTCGCATTTTATTTCCAATTTAACTAAAGTAGTTAGCAGCAAATGTACATAATTATATAAAACAAAGACGAAAAAGACCATGTTTTCAATATGTACATAGGTATTAGGTATGTGGTAAGTAACTGCATGCTTTTTTTTTACAGAAATTTTCAAAAAATGTCGCTGTTTTTCTTTCAGTATAGACGTTAACTTTACTATGTACCCTGACCAAAGCTAGGCAAGAACATACATATGTTTGTAGGATTTAGGTAAAGATAAAGAATTCAGGGACTTCGTTTTTAAAATTAGTTTATTTAGAATTATATGGTGGTTAACAGTCAGTGGTTGGTATGGCTCATTACAGTATTCTTCACAGATTGGTCATCTATTAAAATGTGAGGAAAAAGTGCAGGTGGTATTTCCACATTTGTTTGATGATGAGCATACCCAATATACCACAAAACAGTCATAACATGAGCACAACATCCGACAGTCCTCATACCAACTAGACAGCTGCAATAATAAGCCTTGATAGAATTGCTTCTACATATTACCAATACTTTCCTCATTCCTACCAAGAATGTGTATATAATATAGTATACTCTAGAAGTTATATGTCGAGATTTTATACGAGCTTTTGAGAAGTAATTGTTTCCTTATAAACTCTGGTGTCCTGTGGTAATTCTAGCTATATTTGGCCACACGTCTGTATTGTAGTTTCCGTTTTGCTTCAGATGTTCCCCACAGTATGAACGAGCTTACTTTATTTAATAATTTCCCAGGATATTTTACGTAGCTCTGGAAAACTTTGTAAGGGAAAGTTAATTAAGTTAGCAATATGTTCTTCAATACTTTGAAACCCTGGCCTTCTTCGATTAGGGTTATTTTCTATCACAAAATCACTTAGGTGATTGGGGATATTTAATCTGCTCAAAGCGATTTCCAGCAACTTACAAGCATCATCGGTGTATTCGATCAGTGGGTGAAACTTGCTCAAAATTGCTGAAGCTTTTTTTAAAGTCATCCATCAAGGGAGGAGAAGCAATATTGAAGAACTCCTGACGGAACAACTTAAAAACTCTCTTAAAGCGTCCATTTACATTTTCTACAACCCACCGTTATACATCGCGATTTGTTTTGCTTGAAGTGTTATTAATTGCTGATGTCCTTCCAGCAGGGATTCGGGCATATGCGCTCTGTAACCATCGCCCCATTTTCGCTTCTGAAGAGTTTGTTCATTATTGCAGAATCTGAATTAGTGGCAGCATACTCCAAGAATGTAACCATCACAACACGTTATACCACCTTGATCAAAAAGTTCCCGGGGGACAACACCGTGTGGCGCTCCCATTATTCCGATTTGAGTTCTGTTTTTTTGTTAAGTTGGTAACTGTGTTGTTGACATTCCCTCTAAATCTTAGCGTCATGGCTTGACATTTACAAAAGTTGCATAGCCAAGAGGTACATCTATCAATGTGTGTGTTGGCGATTTTTTACAATGTTAGAAATGGATTTAAATTTGTAACAACGAACTTGTATTAAATTTTGCGTAAAAAACGGATTTAATGGTGCGCAATCGTTGGAAATGTTAGAAAAGTGTTTCGGCAACGATTCTCTAAAGAAAACGGTCGTTTACCAGTGGCACGAGCGGTTCAAAAGTGGCCGTGAGTCAATCGAAGATGATAAATGCAGTGGCAGATCATCGACATCAAAACCGACGAAAACATTGATGAAGTAAAAGAAATGTTGGTCAATAACCGCAAATTAACCATCAGAGAGATAGCTGAGGACTTGAGCAATGCCCATGGATCCATCCAAACATGTTAGATATTAAGTTTTATAAAAAATTAAGTCCATATGCTAAGTTTTTGTGAACAATTTTTTCTTAGCCTTAAGTATAGGAAATAATTATTCCTAAGTAAAATGTAAATATAGTCGAAAGACATAGATATAAGAATTTAGAGTAGCTTAGAGTGCCTGTGTGGGGCCAATAAGTTAATATAAGATTGTTAAGTAATTTTAAGCTAGCATTTAAGCATTTTTTGTTAGTATGTAAGGGTTAATGATTAAGATAATAAAATGCATTTAAAACTAAAACTAAACTCCATCCAAACATTTTGGTTAATTAATGATTTGGGTTTCCGTCCTGTAGCGGGAAAGTTGGTGCCAAAAGACCTCAATTTCATGCAAAGAGACCGTGTTGACTTCGCAAAAGAGATAATTTGCGAGGTTGAATCCGATCCCACATTCATCAAAAGGATCATTACTGGAGACGAGACGTGGGTTTATGAGTACTACACGAAATCCAGACATCAGGCAAGTGAATGGCGTTCACCAAATGAGCCGATACCAAAAAAACCACGTCGTTTTCAGTCAAAAAAGAAGGCAGTGCTCACTACAACGATATAGTGCATCATGAATTTTTACCCGAAGGCCAGACAGTAAACAAAGAGTATTATTTGGGCGTTATGAGACGTGTACGTGAAGCAATTCGCCGAAAGAGATCAGAATTGTGGGCAGAAAACTCGTGGATTTTGCACCATGATAACGCACTGTCGCACAGTGCCATCATTATTCGTAATTTTTTGACGAAAAATGCAACAAATACCATCTAAAAGCCGCCGAATTCACTTGATTTGGCTCCCTGTGACTTCTTTCAGTTCAATCGAGTTAAAAAACCACTACGGGGACGGCGTTTCAGCAGCCGAGAGGAAGTAATGGAAAAATCGCAGGAAGCACTGATGGACATACCGAAAACCGAATATAAAAAGTGTTTCGAGGATTGGATCAAGCGCTGGCATAAGTGTGTTGCAGTCGATGGGGATTACTTTGAAGGGGGCAATATAGATCATATAAATCTTGTATTTCTAATTTTCTGAACTTTTTGATCAATGTTGCAAGATATGATTTAACTAATACCATTTCGAGTGTAAACATAAGTGCCGTCACAAATGACGCTAGCTATTTCAGGGTTGCCAAAAAATCCACTAGAAACATCTTGAACGCTCATATGTTCCCAGTCCAAATAGCGTGGTAAAAGCCGTCTCGATAAGCAGCTCCTAGCGGTGGACAAGTGCCGTTGCAGTAGTCTGCTGGATATGTTAAGCAGTTATGAAAGACTACGATTATTATCGCATATTTTTAGTTTTGCCATGTACGAAAAATGCTCAGTACTTGAAATGGACGGTACGTGGCTATGTAAATCTGTGAACTGTTCTGGACTTAATCCTACCCAATACCGGCATCAAATCATCCATTTGCTCCACAGCAAATTCGATACTATTGGATAAGTGCGATCAACCATACGCAGATATATGAAAGCCACATACGTTTTGTGCTCAGTTAATAACTATTTCCTTATTACACTCGGGATAGATAATCTTTCATTACTTTGACAGTTACCGAATACCCACTGGGATTCTGTTGCAGAAACGCGTTTATAAACTGCTGAAAATACTTTTAGTTGTACGGGTAGTACTTTATCAACGAGCTGTTCTTCACGTTCAGGAAGGCTAATATCATGCTTATTTTGATCTTATTATCGATCCCTTCTTATCATTCGAGTAGCCCGGAACCAACAACACATGCAGACTTGGCTTTTGTAGATATTCTGAAATACTTTTATGTACTCATAGCAAAAGCAATTATACGAGGGTTGTCTGAAATGGTTCCGACCGCAACGTAAAGATAGCGGCACTCGTCAATAAAGGCTAGAGAATGCTAGTTGTGCATCTTTTGACAGCTACTTGTACTTACCGAAGTTTCAGTCATTTTGGACGCGCAGTTTTTAGTTGACAGTCGTTTGAGTTAGTCGATGTGAGTGTTTTTTGTGAAAATGGAAAAAATTGAGTATCGAGTTTGTATTAAATTCTTGTTTTTGAAAGGCAATACGCCTACGCAAATCAAAAATGAGTTAGACTCTGTGTATAGGAACTCCGCACCATCATCTACCACAGTGAAATTTTGGGCAGCTGAATTTAAACGTGGCCGTAAGAGCTTGGGAGATGATGAACGTCTGGGACGTCCAAAAACTGCAACCACTGAAGATAACATTGCTAAAGTTCACCAAATGGTGTTAGACGACCGCCGAATTAAGGTGAGAGAGATATAGTAGAGGTTATGAAAATGTCCAAAGAACGTGTTTGTTATATATTAAATCAAGATTTAGGCATGAGAAAGCTGTCCGCGCGTTGGGTGCTGCGTTTGTTTACGTTAGACCAAAAACGTGTTCGAATGAACATTTCCAACGCTCTGTTGGCGCAATAAATCCGAGTTTTGGTGCCGATTAATTACTGTAGATGAAACCTGGATACACCATTATATTACCGAAACAAAATTTTAGTCAAAACAGTGGACTGCAAAGGGCGAGCTGGCTCCAAAAAAAAGCAAAAACTGTTTTTTCGGCTGGGAAGGTGATGGCGACTGTTTTTTGGGATAGTAAGGGAGTTATCTTATTCGATTATCTTCAAAAAGGAAGAACCATTACAAGAGCATACTACGCATTACTTGCCAAGCTGAAGGCAGAAATTGCGGAAAAACGGCCACATTTGCAGAAAAAGAAAATCCTGTTTCACCAAAACAATGCGCCGTCTCACACCTCAGCAGTTGCCATGGCGAAAATCCATGAACCACGGTTTGAACTGCTTGACTATCTACCTTATTCACCAGATCTAGCCCCAAGCGACTTCTTTTTGTTCCCTCATCTAAAAACTGCGCTCGGAGGACAGAGATTTTCGTCAAATGAGGAGGCAATCACCTTCGTGAACAATTATTTTGCAGAGAAAAACGCCAAATACTATTTGGACGGGTGGAGTGGAGAGATGGGAGCATCGCTGGGAGAAATGTGTAGAGTTACAAGGAGACTATGTAGAAAAATAAAACAAAAATTTGAGAAAAAATGTCTTGTATCATTTTTTTTATAATTTGCGCCCGCTCAAGGAATTTAAGTACCCTTAAATGCTTGCACACAGCTAGCACGAGATTATATACTCGTATTTACCTGATAAGCAATAAGATATTACTTTGAGGGTAGTTCTGTGGAACATTATGAGATCTATTCGACCTCAGCGAAAAACCACCACACAAACATACTGATGTATGCCCAAATTCTTGCAACGGGCTACGATCACTTATCAAGCTAAGTATGAATGTATAAAATCTGGCGGCATTCAAGACACATCAAGCTTGATTCTGATATCGCAGAGAACTTGGGAGCTCTCTTATGTTAGTAATACGCATGTAGTGTTGTAATTGTACTGAACAATTAAAACATTGATTATCTGAATTCATTACCATATTTAGACTTTTTCGACTCAACTTATCAACACGAATATCAAAAAGAAGGAAACGTATGCACACTGGAAGCGGACCGCATAGAAAGTGACATAATCGATAGTTATCTACCATATACATATGAGTACATATGTATGTTCTTGCCTACCTTTGGTCAGGTGCATAGTAATGTTAACGTCTATATTGAAAAAAAAACACAGTGATAAGTTTCTGTAAAAAAAAACATGTAGGTACAATACTTACCATTTTAGATATTGAGCACATGGTAATTGGTTTGCACCACTTAGGACTTTGAAAGTGCTTTGCTTGGTTAATAATGGCTGAATCTCATTATTATGCACCAAATTAAAGCTTGAATGGTAGAGAAGAGGTACGCTCGGGCTAAAGGTTTTTCAGACATTAGTGATTTAAAAAAAAAACTTTACTTTCGAAGTCTTCAGAGTTAGATTGATTATTTTAAAAATTTAAAATTCTTGAACAATGATTTTATTCATCATTCATCATTTAACGTCATTATAGTGAAATCAGAATCAGCATGTGATACCAAAAATATATATGTGCGTCTAACGCTTTTTATGATATATGATTTTATATTCAAATAAACGGACAAAAATCGTTAGGAGTTCTCCCCGCAACACGAACTTCGCACAAGAAAAACTCAAAATTTCCATTCACAACTAACGCTCAGCTTTAATTTGATACCAGTCTCATTGAGTTACGCTCTTGGCCTAAACTCCATAAAATGTTGCCCCATCTCCTTTCCGAGCCATTACGGGGAAAAATGCTAATTCAGAAAAGCTGACCAGCTCGGTACTCCGAAGTGCTGGTCCCACATAAATAAAGACATAGTGTTGGAATGATAAGAAGAGAGAAGAACGGTAGAGGTATAAAGATACTGCGAAATCCATAAAACTCTTCCCGAGTTAGGATATGAACGGTGCAAAACAGAAACATACATAGAAAGCGGTATTTAGAAGATTTCCTTTTTTAACCGATTTACAGGCAACAAGATTCAATACACAAGCAAGTGGATTCAATTGTTTAGGGCTGCAATTCAACGGAGAAAAAACTTCCAAGAGGAACTAGTATCATCAGTATATCAATATATTATCATATAAAGGCAAGGTCGGTATTCGACACGAATTAAGGGTTCCGGATAACTATGAAGAAACCTAGATATACACATTATTTTCAACGAACGTGAGAACGCATTTGACAGATTTCATGGACAACGCTAAGATTTCAAAAAATACCACAGACATATATATGTATACAAAAATGCTACGGTGCATATAGACGAGTATATAGATGGATTTTTTTAAAGGTACGAGTATTGAACTTTAAAATAAAATAAAACACATATCTTTTATTGAAAAGATAATTTTTACGAATCGTGCGAACTCGCAAGCCAACACCTGAGGCACAATCTTTCAAAAGGCTGTGCAACTATAATACTAGCGTACGCCGATAGTTTTGACATAATTTGCAGAACTCCGCTGGCTTCTAAAAGTCTGTTTAACTGCTAGCGTACACTGAAGATATTGACTCGATTGGCGGGGTTCATGAATTCAATTCAATTCGCTAGTATTGACACGGAAACTAACAAAATGGGTTAGCACCGCAGTAAATGAGAGCACAACAAGCAATGTACTGTCAACAGGAGGGGACACGCACTTCGAGGTAGTAGGGGACTTTGTCCACTTTGGCTATGCTATCAATTCTGCCAACAACACCTCAGTAGAAATAAAACAAGGAATCACTATCGCCAATCGGTGTTTCTTTACTCAATTGGGTAGCAAGGTCCTATCCCGAACAACCAGTGAGACTTCAAATAAGACCTTGATCCTACTTTATGGCGCTGTAGCATGAACTCTATCAAAAACGGATGAAGATACCATGAGTTGTTTCGAGAGAAAAATTCTTCGTAAAATATTCGGTCCCGTTTTTGTCACCTGAGATGGGTAGGAGATGTAGAATGGAATGGTTGATTTTCCGGTCTTATTGGGTTTTCTTATTAAGGTTTATATAACAAATGTCGTGGCCGTATCGAACAGGCAAATGTCATTTGCATCCATATTGCACCGATCTTTGTATTGTTTTTGTTAAGAAGTTAATTATAGGCGATAAGTACATTTAGGTTCTCACAACTTTTGTTTCTGTACCTTTATGAGTTGCAACTGCGTTCTCTCAGGAACCTTCTCACGTCCAATAATTTAAAATTTTTATTTAAGTGAATTTATAACAGTATAATGGATCTTTGAAATTCTCTGCAGCATTTAAGCTGGAATTAAATTATGGAATGACAAAGCTTGGAGATTACCAAGCTGACTCCCAATCCAGAAACATTAAAAAGATTGGATTACGCAATACAGGCCAATTATCTTTTTGAACCATTATGTGCCATCTAAATAGAATAGAACGGTGAGTAATAGATACCGAAATAACAATAGTTTTCGCCACCAAAGCCGACATGAAATACTGATCTGAAAGCCATTAAAATGCTTATTAGCGACTCAAGACTAACCCAAAGACAACTCCGTGGAGAAAATGAATCCTTTATTTTGCAGTAAAATTGTCAGTGGCCCTTTCTCATGTTATCAGTCACATTGGCTTGGTATCCAACAGCGTGTCTGATGAGTTCCAAAAAAAGAAAATGTCATGTTATTGATAAGTCTGTAAGCTGCTATAGTAGGATTTACTCCGGACGGGTTTTGGGAAACAAATTTTCAAATCACACCCAAAATGCCTCCCACTAACTGTTCTAATCAGAATAAGAAGAGTTATTTAATCGTCGATATTAATAGCATAATCGAAAACTTACCCTCATCTATCTTGAAGGGGGGTAAAGCTCGTGTACGCGTTTTTGTACTGATACCAAAATCGTTTTAACAAACAGCACCAACTTTCGAGGCTGTTATCTTTGTGCTGAATAAATTTTGCCATTGCACTATTGGCTCCCATATTGCCACTCTTTCGCCTTCACATTTCGACAAACGAATAGAATTTATTAACAATTCAAAAACAGTCTTGTGCTGCTATAATACTATCTAAGCAACTGTGAGAAGTGTAGATCTTCTATTTTATCTGAAAACAACAAAGTTTATGTTGTGCATAAACTTGAACTCATCGTTTAGTCTGCGTCGAGTATTCAATACGTGTTGGTCATTTACTTGCTTAGATACTTACAATACAGGAACTGCATTCTTCGTCTTCATTGTTGGTTTCTGTTCACCTTTTTTTATTCTTATGTATTTCTTACTTTTGCTTTTAGGCGTTTTTTGTTTTGTTTTTTGATCGCAATAAAAAGCGACACGCGTGTTTTGATTATCACCAACCGTTTATCTCAGCGCAATCTCTGAGATGGCAGAACTACAATTTTGGTTGTCCTTGAGACTGCGGGTCGTTAGCTGGCTTTATATAGCCGGCGTTGTGTGGATACATGTCCTCCGCCCTCTCGGTAAGAAATTTATGTTTATAAACCATGGAAACCAGCACGCCCCATCTACATCCCGCATTTGGTTTTTTTGTGCCGCTTTACGATGCGTCTTCGCTGTTGTCGTAGTTAATTTACATTGCGCTTTCGTTAATAAACTCAAGAAGCTGCTCATCCTTGTTCAAAAATAGAAGACCAATCGAGAACAGGACCGAACTTCATGTTATATTTTTTTATTTATTTTTCACGTTCACGTAATAATACGCTTGGTGAGTAATCTAAATGAAGGGTTATTCTTGCAGCTAATATCTGTTTCACCCAGTGCTCTATCTATACTAAGGAGCCCTTCCCGATCGTGAAGGTTTACACTTACTTTTCTTCTTCACTGTACATCTCTGGTTTTGTTTATGCGAAAATCATGTCCTGCGGCGTAATTGTTGTGTGCATACAAAGAAAAGAAGAAGACGTGTTGATGGCATAGTTGATAGGGAAAAAAAGAACAGCCAGCGTACTCGTATGTATAGCATATTGAAAGCGTACAAATTAAAAGTCTCATAAGTGTGACATCGATTAGGTCGTTTTGTAAAACATCCCTAGAATAAAGTACGCAAAGGAAATTTTTTTTATGTAAATATCTGACTAGATATAACATACATATACTCGTATACATATATCCATATGTATTATAGATGCGAATGTATTTTTTATTACACCTATTTAAAAAAGATGTTATTAAATGAATTGAAAGACTTTCTGCTGACTGTACCTACATACGAGTACATACCAAAACACTATACCAAAAGAGGGGCAATCCAAAATGATAACATTTTACAGTTTTTGAGCTTTAAGTGTTAAGTAAGGCTTAGAGACAGCCGTTTGGGTTGCTAGTTTATACCTATTAGAAGGTTGAAAAGCTTTTTTCAACTGAACTTCCTCATAATGGTTTAAATATTTCACAGGATTACGTGTAAGAATGAAGTTAAATGGACCTTATAATGAACATATTCCGGCATTAAGTGTCGAAAGTAATAATAAGACGGTTATTGCAAGATCTAAAGCTTTCTGCGGCAGGCACTTCTCGAAGAAAACTGAGAAGTGGTGGTTAAAACCCAGCTGTACGGTTTGAAAATGCTATTGTAAAAAAAACTTCGAAGAAGTTCGAAGGAAGGACAAAGTTTGTCAGCTGATGATTACTTAAGAGGCATCATGCCGATGAGTCAATATTCCGTTTAATCATGACCACCTAGCGGCTCCTTGCCATTAAGGCCTCAAATCTTCAGAACTGAATGCAGGGCGTAGGGGCGTTGGCGAAAACTTGATGAATTCGCTATCGATAAAGCTTCCAGCGGTTTGCTGCAATTCCAGCCCTCAACGATATTGTTCTTCCCCTTGTTTAAGCGTCTGAGATATCGATTGACGTATTTTTGCTAGAATTAGGTTTTTTTTTTTTTTCTGTCGGAGCAGAGCACTCAGACTGAGAACTAGTCCATTGTACTATTTGTAAGTTCCTTTTAATGAAATATTTTAGTCTTTCGAAGAAAGATAAGTAAACTCTTCTGTGATAAGGTGCCAACAGTACTAGCACCCACCACGTCAGCGCCGAGTACATGCAGCCTGATGCGAGCTTAAGCCAGACATTTATAGAGATAGTGCTCCGCGGTGTCGTCATCACTTTCACAGCAGGCATCGCAGGATATTGTGTTACTTATGCCCAGCACATATAAGTGCTTTGCAAAAGTGTACTCCCCTGTCACGACGCCAGTAATCAACCTGTCTTTCCTGCTGTGGGACAGTATAAAGGTCGCTGACTTCCTAGAGACGTCGGGAAGCATTCTTTGGTCTGCCTGCATCCCGTGAAGGTATGCCGTCTGCAGTTGTACTCACATGAGAGCCAACTGTTAATGGAAGCCTTAACCGAGGTCGGAGGCAGACCCAACGTAGGTTCGGGTCCTAAAAGCCTCCCCTCTTAATCTTGTCTGGCAAGTGCACTTGCGATTTCATTTTCCGCGATCCCATTATGACCTGGGACCCAGAAAAGGGTCACTGAATTTAGCCTTCTGACTGCGTTCAGTGATCTCTTGCATTCTTGAAGTAAGTAACAAGGCCCAAAGCGAAGCTTGACTGTTGACGACGGTTCTCCGCAATATAATTCGCTGCCATCATGATTGCGTAAATTTCCGCTTGGGAGACATATGCGAGCTTTTCTCACGTGAAATGAAATCTAACGTTGTCGTCCTCCAGAAAGATACAAGCGCCACATCGTATACTGGTTTTGGAGCTGTCTGTGAAGACCCGACTGCCTTCCTTCACAGATTCTGGCCGAAATCAATCCGGGACAGGGAAAGTAGATTTCGTATTATTTCCGCAACAGGAGTTCTGGTGTCATTGCAACGGACCGCATGTCCATAATACCAGCGTCGTAAGACAGCCGACGTGCAAGGTTATCAAAGCTCCAGTACGTGCTGTACCAAAAACCACCCTCTTTAAACGCAAGATGGATTTGAGTGTGCAGCCCGTGATATGAATATTAAGGGGGAGGGAGATTCATCAATACGTCTAGAGCGGAGCCAGGAGTGATGGGGAAAGCCCCCATGCAGCCGAGACAAACCGTTCTTTGGAGTCTGGTAAAAGCAGCAATCATGTATTTTTGCGAGAGCTTATTCCACCAGACAACCGACGCATAAGATATAGTTGGCCTTAACATAGCCGTGTAGATCCAAAGGACCCTTCTCGGTGACAGGCCCCATGACTTGGCGATAGCTCCTCTGCACTGCCAGAAGGCCGACAGCGCCTTAGACGCATTCGACTTAACATGCTTAGTTCAGAGAAGTTTGTTATCCAGGATGACACCCAAATACTTAGCTTCTTTTGGAGAATTGGATGGTGATACCTTTAAGCGCTAGGTGAGTCAGACCAGGCAGCTTCCATCTTCTCGTAAAGAGAATAACCTCAGTTTTGAGAGGATTGACTGAAAGCCCATTACTGGTGCACAAGTCGTCGATCACGTCTAAGACTTTTATTTTATTTATTTATTTATTTGTTTATTTCATTGCACACTTATACTATAAATAACAATATTAGAATTACTCGTACAAAGCAATTTAGGAATGAAATAATGCAGTACATTCTGTTGCCTGATGGACAAGTGACGTATGTAAACTTATAAAATAGTACAAAATTAAACTCAAAATGTAAATTCAAAAAGTAAATTCAAAATGTTGACTGCCAGCGCTTTAGAGCAGACAGTTGCTAGACACGATCCAAAAGACAGTACAGCTACATCATCCGCTATATGCATAGACATTGGAATTATCGAGCGTGTTGAGTAGTGAGTCGACCAACAATCACCATAGCAGTAGAGTTTACACCTGCCACCACATATTGGCCGCAGCCAGCATCCGCAATCAATGTCATATTCACCAGCATTCCTTTTATCTACAAAACTAGAGATTTGACGCATGCCGTCAAAAGTTGCGTGGCTAAAGCACCCTTAACGTCGATGAAAATGCCCAAGGCGTTTCCTTCTTGTCGAATGCGCCTTCAAATTTGCCTACCAGATTCTGAAGGGCACTCTCGCAGTATCTTCCCCGTTGGTAGGTGTTTTGCATCGTCGACAGAGAATGCACTTGCATGAGAAAGTCAAACATGTAGGTCTGAAACTCTTGGCGAGCAAGTAGTCCTTCTTTCCGATTTTCGATGTAAGGGCCTCTCTCACCGTTGGCCAGGGATTCGGTGTGTATGGCAGTGCCAGGCTAGCAGTGAAAATTCTCTTCAGAGTTGCCAGCAGCTGGTCTATAACTGTTTGTAACATAACTGGGTAAATACTATCGGTGCCAGGCGACTTAATGCCATCAAAGGATGCAACAGCATGTTTAATGGCATCATCCACAACCACACAGCACAACCGATGAGATACCATATACCAGGTACGGCGTTTTGTGTTGTTTCGTTGATAGGAAGTAGTTGTGAACTGGTTCCGATTATGTTACCTGGGAAGTGAGCCTCAAGCATGAGACGGAGAATCTCTGTTTTCGACTCAGTATAGGTGCCGTCCGATTTTCTGAGTGGTTCCTGCGTGGTTGATCTTCCCATTTTGAAGACTTTGACCAGCCTACTGGTTTCACCAATAGTTTCAATCTTTTCGGAAAAAGCTTTGAAAGAGGCGGTCTTCGAAATCCGAATAAGCCTCTTAAAATCTCTTTGATTTGATCTGTAAAGATTCCAACCTTTCTCCAAATTAATCTTAGGTGACCTGTCGAGACCTCGCATCCGATTCTGAATTCGATGTATCTATAGTTTTACATGGAGATTTCCGATGGGACTTTCCAGCCAGTAATCCCTTCACCTCTTGGATAAAGTTAAGTCGATTACTTGCTGTCTCGTACCAAAAGTTGGTTGAGAGCCAACATTGTTAACAACCAGGTCAGGCGATAGTATGAAGTCTACGAGTTGATTACCCAAAAAAGTGTTCTGAGCATTAGCATCGCAGCAGGTGATAAGTCCCATCTTCCTGGAGTCACAGTATTCAATGAACCTCCTACATAGGGATGCAGTAGCAGACCTGGACTATTGCAGTTTGATTTGAGCACAGAGGATAGATGGGTACCGGGATGGTCGTCTCCTATCCGGACTCATTTGGAAACAAAGTGAAAATTAACCCCTCCAAGGTACAGATAGGGACGTGAATCATACCTAGACAGGAGCTTTATCTAAGCCCACAACAAGAGAAGAGCCGTCCTTGTTTTCCCGATTCTTTCTCTCCCTGTGAGAGTTGATTCTCCACTTTTCAGTGTCAAGTCCAGGGTTCTGGGTATGAAAACGCATTAAAACATCTCCCGATTCTCGGAGTTGCCTCGGAACCCAGAAGATAACGCGCGTCAGTTTCGGCTGTCTGAATACCTTGGTTTTCAGGGGTGAAATTTTCGGCACCCCTTTCAAAAGTTTGCTGCGTGGAGCACTTCACTCTAAGAGTTCCGTTCTCCATATCGTTGCCCCCTGCTTAAATGCAAACATTCCCTATTTTGGCTATCTCCCACAGTTGATAGGCACAGTGTTTGCACTCAGCATCGTTCAGACTGTTGTCATTGCCAGCCTTTCCAATTCGAAGCGCCAGAGAAGAGATCTTTGTAGGTGCACCGATCTCGTCCCCTTCGGCGTTTCGGAGTTTTTTGGAGGTTACTTTTCCAATGATGTCCAAGTTCCGTCCGCCACTGCTGCAACTTGTTTTGATTCTAGCAGTACCGGTTTCAGCCTGATCGTGTGCGCTGGGAACGCCACCACAAGAGTTGTTGCTTAGCAGGGATTTCACTGCTTCAGCCAACTTCCGTCGATCAGAGCTACGACTTTTGCTGGTTGTAGCATTGGCCTCGTTCGGACGTCACGTGCTGGTTGCAGAACCGGTTTCATCCAGACATCGTGCGCGGAGAGACCCATCGACAGGAGTGCCGGAAACTTTGCCGACTCTTTGCCCTGTTTGAGACAGAAAAAAAGACCACAGCTTCAGGCACTCGCGCCTTCCACGGTACTTACCATTTCTTTGCGAACTCTCTACCGAACGTGTTGTAGAAAGAGCTGCAGGAGTCGTCGAAATCAAGTGTTCCAGCATCTCCTCGATCAGCGCCGCAATCGGCGGGTGGTTTGTGTAGTATGTCGGGTGCGGGTGGGGCCTCCAGAATCCGTGCCCTGGCCGTAGTCGAAAAGACCACGGGTGGATTGTTGCTATTGCGAGTACCACCTGGAGTATAATCCTGTGGAGTCATCTCCATGCCGTTAACTATTTTACGTCTAGTTTAGACATCTTAGTCAAACTAGCGAAAGGGCTAGAACCAGGTAGTGGTCTGAGTCTGAATTGGGTGATCAGGACATGTGGACATCTCCAGTACTCTATCAAGGCGCTCGCAACATCATTATATTGTATTGACTAATTTATAATAAGTTAACAGCCGCGTTAGCTTTTGTATATTGAGCTAAGAAATGCGTGTGCTAGATATAATGATATTCTACTACCACCGCCTTTTAGAACAAACGCAGTTGTTCCTTTTTTGTTTTGCAACGTTGTTAACAATATACGTTATTAGCTGTTGCGCAACAGTAGGGTTTTTTCGTGTCTAGATAGATAATTCCACGTACAACTTTCAAACTAGATTGCCATCCGCTATCCGGGACCTTTCGAGCAGATGTTCCGAAGCCACTTATGCGACTCGGGATACGAGAACTGCCGTTGGCACATAAGGGTTCATTAACCACCATTTTTATTATAGCAACTTGATCAGTCTTGAGACATTCTTATTGACCTAAGACCCTCGGTTCGGTCGCGGAAATTCATTAACCACACTCCTTTTTTCTGGGGTTCAGGCTTTTTGACAAGATACTATAGTGTTGTATTTTTCTTCTGCTCAATTGTTGCGCTTATAAGGTTGACAAGTCAAGTCCGATTGGATGAGACCAATGCCGGACTGCTATGCGTAATTGATGTGTAGTACGCACTGAATCTACTCATTGCCTAACGTTGTCATCCAACACCCAATATGACTCATGGGGACATTGATAAAAACCTTAAACGAAACCAAATTGCGCAGCCAGCTGATAAGAAAAGTATACGATTACCATCTACACAACGCAGCCTGACCAAAGCAAATTTTATAGTTTTGATATACTCATACATATGTAACATACATACCTGGAAAACTCGTCCACCTTGCAATAATTTTGCTGTTGCATAACCGTGGCGAGACCACTTGACAAGGTGACGTGGTGTCATGTGATTAATCAACATTGTACTGGATAAAATTATGCAAAACTCACATGCTACAATCAGCGGCACAATATTTCAAATGTCTATTTAACTGTATTGATACCATGCGAAGAAATCAGAAAAATAAATACAAGGTAACCCATAAGTCCTACAGTTTTTTTCGGTTCGTATCCTAGACAAGGTCTGCTGCTTATTATAACGTTTAAACTAATCAGCTATTGTTTTTTAAGGAAATCATCTGTCTCATCC
Organism: Volucella zonaria; assembly: GCA_963966105.1. Classification (NCBI taxonomy): domain Eukaryota; kingdom Metazoa; phylum Arthropoda; class Insecta; order Diptera; family Syrphidae; genus Volucella; species Volucella zonaria. The sequence continues at coordinate 26,240,729 of OZ014531.1, forward strand.
AAGAATACTGTGTTGATACTGTGGTTTAAGGTTGAGCCCATATATCCACGCCACGGTCTGAGGCTATTATTCATACTTGAATTTTAAGGCCTATACCATCTTTTCATTTGCTAACCCTCCATAGTGGAAAAGGTGCCTTAGGGCTAGTACGTTTCTACGCCGAAAGTGGCATTTATTATCTGGGCTGAGTCCGTGCCGTTTCTAAGAGAGGGCACCACTTGAATTAAATCCATACCATTTTCAGTTAGTACCAACCTTCAAAAAATACGTCTATAAATTTGACAGCTATCGGACAATTAGTTCTCGAGATATAGCGTTGTGAGTGAACTTTTGTTATTGTGAAAAAAAAGGATTCAAAGCAATTTCGTGTGTTGATTTATCATTGCTTTTTGATGGGAAAAAATGCAGCCGATGCAAAGAAATGGTTTGATAAGTGTTACCCGGACTCTGCACCAGCCGAACGAACCATTCGCAAGTGGATTGAAAAATTTAAAAGTGGTCATACAAGCACCGAAGATGATGCACGCAGTGGACGTCCAAAAGAGGCTGTTTCAGATGAAAACATCAAAAAAGTCCACAAAATGATTACGAATGACCGTAAAGTGAAGTTGATCGAGATAGCTGAGGCTCTGTAGATATCAAAAGAGCGTGTTGGATATATCATACACGAATATTTGGACATGCGAAAACTCTGTTCAAAGTGGGTGCCACGTTTGCTTACAGTCGACCAAAAACCACAACGTGTTGATGATTCAGACTAGTGTTTAAAGCTGTTCAACTGCAATAAAGTCGAATTTTTGCATCGGTATGTGACAATGGATGAAACTTGGCTCCGTCACTTCACACCAGAGTCAAGTCGGCAGTCAGCTGAGTGGCGAGCAGGCGACGAACCTCGTCCAAAACGACTAAAAACAGTCGGCTGGCAAGGTTATGGAATAATTGTCATCGACTATCTCCAAAAGAGGCAGACTAACAACAACGACTATCACATTGGAGCGTTTGAAGGACGAAATCGCAGAAAAACGGCCGCATTTGAAGAAAAAGAAAGTGCTGTTTCATCAAGACAATGCACCGTGTCACAAGTCGATGAAAACGATGGCAAAATTGAATGAATTCGGCTACGAATTCCTTCCCCACCCACCGTATACTCCAGATTTGTCTCCCAGCGACTATTTCCTGCTCGCAGACCTCAAAAGAATGCTCGCCGGAAAGAGACCGATGAAGAAGTAACGCCGAAACAGAGGCCTATTTTGAAACCGAAATCGTACTACAAAACTGGTATCGAAAGATTGGTTTTGCAAAAATGTTGTGTTTTACTATAAAACGGCAGCCCAGTGAATCTATCCATATAAATGTAAATCGTTTTTTTTATCCAGGATTTCTAATTGCTTCTTTAAATATTTTAAAGTCCTTTCTTGTAAGTGATGTCCGTCTTATTTCACCAATATATCAATTGGCCTTTCACCCTCCAACCAATATGACTTATGGAGACATTGCTAAAGACCTTACATGAAACTTACTCGTAATTGCCGAATTGTTGAGACCGATTTTTAGACATGCCGGAATGCATTCGCTCATAATCGGCTGTAAAGTTTTAACGGACTTATTGTTGTTCCAGGCTTGACATAATCCGAGTCTAGTTAGTTTCTTCTCATCATCAGCGCGTAGACAAGAGCAACTGCTTAAGATAACCCCATCATGAAAAAACGTAATTTTTTGCCCGCTCCCACCATAAGGATTTCAGCGAAGGGTGTATTTATCAACCAAATATTATACGCAATTGAAAAAAAACTTTCAAAATTGTTCATTTTTATTTTTGTCTGATATCTTTTGGTCAAGAAACAATGCTAACATACTCGTATGATACATTTCTTTTCTAAATTTGAATCTTCACACACGTAATTGCGGGAGTATACTCATAAAACCAATATCTAATTTCTAACATACATAAGACATGCACAGCACAGATCTCATATTCGTACAACTATCAAGCACTGTCGGAGACGATCGATTTCTTGGTCAGTTCAATTAGATCGACAAGAGAATTGCAGTAAGCAGTATGCTAACAATGACTCAAGCTCGTAAATTTAGACTCGCATGTGCTTTCGAATAAGAAACCGGGAGTAGGAAAGGGAGCTCATAGAACTCGGTACCAGTAAATTTTTTCCCAGAACATAAAGTGGTACACACTGTGAAGTAGGAGAAGATCATCATTATGCACGGTGTGACAGTAGTAACTGGGGGTGATAGCATTACTGGTGGTGATATCCCACAGATGTCGAATAGATTAGAGCTCGTGTTAAAGCCACTACTAGGTGATCCTTTACTTAACGAAGATTTATCGTTTGCGCAGAGGATTTATATTCCTCCGGTGTCACTGAATTTTTTGGCTTTGTAGTGAGAGGAAGAGAAAAACGAGGACAACGGCATGACTTTAAACTAAATGGGAGCATTGTCGTTATCATGGTGAAAATCGAAATATTCAATCGACGTTTGACAGTAACAGAACCAGAAACAAAAAAGGAGGACGCGCACTTAGTCAAGAGAAAAGGGAAAATCTTTTCGATTTCACTGGATATGCGATAGCTAATTGAAAAGCGATCGTAGATACTCGTAGTACATGTATATGCATACCTGTAATGTAACTACGAGTATGTAATGGTTAACGTAACATAGTTCCGGCCCCTGAAACAACACGTGAGTTGTCTGAATTTGGATTTGTATCGAATTATGACCTCAACTCAACTCTTAACATTAATTAAATTTCAACTTGACACAAATAAATAATTGAGTTGTTTTGTTTTATTTGCTTTATGTATGTAAATAAATCTGATCTTAGAAATACACGATGTAATGCATATTTAAATGAGTAATTATTTAAGTCTGTCCAATTGAAGCTATAGGCCAATACTGCTGGAGTATTTTTTCCGTTTCATACTCTTCTGCCGTTGTTTAAAATGTCATTTATAAACTTAATCGACTAACGAATATTGTTTCTTTTTTAATGGGATGTAAATAACACAACTAGGTCATACATTATACATATGGTGTATTTTTAATGTTTTCACCATCATCGTATTAAATTTTGACGGCTTTCCGTTAGATATGAAGTTGTCGATTCGCTTGTAGAACTTTTAAAAATTCACAAAGTTCATTCCATCAAACAACAATCTCCATTTACATTAATCGTTTTCTTAACACTCCACTTAAGCGATTATGCATTCTTTTAAGGAAGTTCCTATCCATTTGGGTCAAAAAGTCATGAAATCCATATTGTATGGAAAAGGGAATAAGTCTAATGAGAAGGGTGCTAGCTTCAGAAGCGTAAACTGTGCTGCATGTGGCCTTGAAGGGGGATAAGACTATACTTATTTACCATTGAAGACTGTTATTTGACTCTGCTGTTATTGTTTCTCCGTATTTGAGAAAGAAATAATGAACAACTTTTTCGCCCGTCCACCATACTGTCACCATTATCTTGTTAGGGTTTAGTTCTGCCTTGGCAAATATCCTCTGGGGACCCTCTCATTATTCCCCTGGCCACCGTTATTATTATATTCAGTTTTTATTACAGGTGACAACTCGATAGTATCCCCAACCTGTCTGTTGTTTAACAATTTTGCAACTTCCTAACGTCGCGTCGTTACATATTCGCTGGTGTTAAGAGATGGGTTATAATATTTTATATAATTAGCGCGCGCCTAAGGAAATTTGTGCAACCTAAAAATGTTTACATACTGCGGGGGCGAAGGAAAATTACGGAGGAAAAAAGAGAGGTGCCGAAGTACGTTGGTTTTGAATTTTTGCATGTTTGCATGACTAGGAAATAAAGAGCTCGACAGGGCATTCCATAAGCAATTTGTGCGTCTTAGGAAAGAGTCGCGATATTTCAGAGTACAGCCAAAAGTGGGCTTGTGGGTAAATTGATGGACATGTATAGCAAGATGGGTGATACGGTTGAAGGTTTCGAGGGGCGGAAATAGTGATAGACAATTGAGTGTGTAACATGAGCATCACCTATGAGTTTTATCACACGGTTTTTAGTTTTATCTAGCAAATGCAAAGAGGTCTTAGGGGCACCTGACTTGCACCGCACTCCAAATTTGGACGAATAAATGTCTTACTATTGTATTTGGGCAAGATCAGACGACGGAAAAGTGTTTCCTTAATCGCTGGAAGCAGTTCGCATCTTTTTTGGTGATATCGAATATGTATAGTAGTCATTCCAACGTAGGTTGTCCTTGACATACATAGCGAGAATAGAAAGTTTTCGGTTTCGACGATAGAAGTGCCATTCTTGGATAGTGCTTAAATTTTGCAATTAATATCGGAATTTAATGAGCTCAACATACGCTGCCATTCCTGGTCTACAGCCGAAAAGCAGGGAAGTGAGTCTGGAAGCGAATAAAAAAAGCAGAGCGTATTGCCATTAGCAAAAGAATATATTGAATAAGAAGTGGCAGACAAAAAATACCATTGATGAAAATTAAAAAGGGTATCGGAGACAGAGCGGGGCCTTCGGGTACGCCAGAATTTATTTTGTGGAAGAAGAGATTCGTAGGTCCCAAATGCATGCTTTTGAGACAAAAAAGTCTGATACCAAACTTTGTAAAATGCCTTAGAATTATCTAATGCAACTATCTTGGTGTAGACTTTGGTTCCAATCTTCGGGGAGATATAGCATCAAATCACCAATGGACCGGCTGCAACGAAAACCGCATTTGCGGTCATTGAAAAGTTTTCGTGTTTCGAGATATTCCATGAACTGATGGTTTATAAGCGTTTTCATGACGTAAGTTCAGTGGGTGTGTAAAAGTAGAAGGAAAAATGTCTGCCTTCTTTAAGGACGGGCTGCACAAGTGCTCTTTTCTATCTATTCAGAAATAGTCCTGAAGAGTATGATTTAAGCAAAAGCTTACGCAGCGGTTTTGCCAGCGTAGAAAAACACCTTCTTAGAAGAAGAGGAGATATACCGCTTGAACATTTTTACTTTTCGACGGCTGAAAGGTGACGACGTATGCTTGCAGTTACGACTTGCAGTTAAACAAGGAACTGTAATAACAGAATTTCCTTCAAAAGCTAAGGCAAGTTCTTCGTTATCAAGAAATACCTTTCTTCTTCTCTTTAGCTTATTTTCTAGCAAACAGTCTTCTTCGTCGAGCTTTGTAAACCAGTTTTAAATTATTCGCTAGCTACACGCACGAGTCGCTAGAGCTTTTAATTGAAAATGGAGAAACATATACAGGGTGTCCCCTAATTCGTCAACGATAATTTGGGCAATGATTCCTGGGCATATTGTAATAAAAAAATTGTTCTACAGTAAGGGTCTATCTCCAATGTTGACATCATTTATCGAGGATTTAATAAAAGGCGCACATTCCACTAATTCAACTAGTTTCATCATATTTTCAACAGGACGGTGCTCCAGTCCATAGCCGTGAGGATAAGAATTGTCTAGCTGAAGAGTACGGTAACCGTTGGACAGGAAGAAATGGACCAGTTTACTGGCCCGAAAGAACTCCTGACCTTACAGTATTGTATTTGTTGTATGGGGAAGAATGAAAGAACTTGTTTATTCAACCGAAATAACAACTTTAATTGAATTAGAATAGCGTATTCTCGAAGCGTCAGCAAAAGTGAGGCAGCAGTTAGCATCAATAAACATTCGCATTCAAATGTAAAAACGGGCTCTAGCATACATGCAAAACCAAGGAGAACATTTTGAGCGCCTGTTATAACTATTTTAGTATACGCATAAAATAAAAATTACCTAAGAACACACAAAATCATTTTTTATTGGCAGCGTTTGGAGCTTAAAGCAAAACAAAAAAAAAACGTTTTTTTATAAATTTTACCTAATGCAGGTTTTCCTAGTATTATAAAATCTGTGGGTTTTTCTGCAAACTTATTCATAATTTTTTCTTTTATTATTGTTACTTTGATAAGAAAAAAATTGAAAAACGTTATGTTAATTAGGCATAAACCTCATTAACCTCAAAATCCAAAAATAGCATGGGCAATGCAAATGAAACATTCTTAGAAATTGGATATCTGAAGACTCAAACAGGATATCAACTTTATTTAAATACTGTTGTCAAGGCTTCTATTTCTGCTAAAAATTATATTCCAAAATAAACTTTCTACTAACATAGGTCAGGGTACACCAAAGTAAGCCTTTCCTTAAATCCTCGATATATGATGTCAGCACTGGAAATAGACCCTTACTGAAGAACGATTTTATTCTTAGAGTATGCCCAGAAATCATTTCCAAAATTATCGTTGACGAATTATGGGACACCCTGTATTGGTGACGCCAGAACCGTCACTTATTATAAACTCTGTCGGAGCTTCTCTGGTGGTAAAAAAGCATACGCAGCATTTTTTGTTTGTAATGCATCCAGGAATCACTTTTAAATCCGAGTACATTTTATATGTTATCTAGATATTAAAGATTTAATTTAAAATTGATCTATAGAAGTTTATAATAATTCTAAAGTGTCGAAATTTAGTAAAGTATAGTCATTATTACAATATTAAAGCTCTTGCATTGTGTAATGTTTCATATGAATACATTGTTTCGACTGTAGCTATTAACGGAATGGTGTTCTCATGCTTTCTTCCATTTACCAAAAATAAAGTTGATCGTCAAGTTTGATAGATAAAATTCGGTATTGATGATATTTAAATTTATAAGTCTGATCAAAGTTTTGATATAAAATTCATGTACATTTTTTTTAACATGCCAACAATGTCATTACTAGATTGTTAAGCTTTCCTACATGTAAATGCAGTTCTCATCGTTTCATTTTATATTTTTTCTTTTTTTGAAAAGCTTCCCTTTTTTGCTATGTTCCACCCTTGCTTATTTGCCTAACAGCTGCTACCGCGCCTTCACATCAGTGCAATCCAATCACGTAAGCATGCAACAATTTTCATCGTACATTGACTTTCAACTTGCAATAAGTTAACAAATCGAAAATGTAAGCACTTCATAGCCTCCAAAGTTATCGCTTTTAATGAATACCGCCCTCAATGTTCCAGCTGCTAGATGGTTAGTGTAGGCTTTTAATGCGTAATTAAAATGTACCTGCCCATGCATTGCCTTGTCATTATGTGCAAGAAAAATTGCATTACCCAAGGCTGTCACATGTTATTTCCTAGGGAACGTCCAAAGATACATGCATATGCATTGTACATATATAAGTATGTACGTACCTCTAGCATAATATTCCGCCACCGGTTACTACATACACATGTACTCGCATGTACGTGAAATCTTTCGAATATATATATTTCCAGTTCATTTCCATTTAGGTGTATTCATATTTAGTCGTGGAAGTATTCTTGCACTCCAAAAGGAAACGCTATGGCCATGTAAATTGGAAAATTTGCTCGATAAATATCTACACCATCACTCGTTTTAATGGGTTCTACCGTGCGCTTCCTCCAATCAAGACCTTGTTCGTCGGGTTTGAAGTCATTCACACAATTCGTTTACCTGTCTTCTTCCAGTCACGCTTTTGTATTCTGATTAAGCACATACTGCAGTGATTTTTATTTATTATGTCAAAAATTAAGAGATACGACCATGACCGTTTTGCTGGTAACATTCATTAGGATCTTGTGCATGAGCTTGAACGTCAACGGAGTGCCGATAATTTCACAAAACTAAAAAGCAAAAACGCGGAAATTACGCCACCAGCTTGCTTGGTCGATGGTAGTAAATAGCAAAACAAATTGAAGAGCAAAAATAAAGATTATAAATTAAATGGATACCAAAAAGTTTTCATTTATAAAAATGTAATCTTTCATTGCTAGTTTGTTATACCAACAAATATTTTCTCTATTTTCTATCCGTCAGTTCTCGTATATGTATATTTAATTTTTTTTTTCTTTTTTTAAAATTAGCACGCGCTTAAAGGGTTAAGGTACCCTAAAAATGTTTGCACACAACGCGGCCGAAAGAAATCTAGGGAGGAAAGAAAGAGAGATACCCATAAGCTTAGGAAAGAATTCCGATATTTCAGTATACGAGTATGTCCGAAAGTGGAATTGAGGGTAAACCGCGAGGAGAGACCCATCGACAGGAGTGCCGGAAACTTTCTTCCTCTTTGCCTGTTGGAGACAAAAAAAGGGGGCACAGCGTCAGGTCCGAGAGGTTGATCAGTTTCAATGGGTGTCACTTCCACCGTCGCCGCTGAGGGAGTGAGATTTTTAGCACTCGCGCCTTCAACGGCACTTGCCATTTCTTTGCGCAGTGCGTTTGCCTCGCGTCTCTGTCGCCCCTTCAGCTGCACCTTAGAAGATAGTCCTTCAGAGTGTGTCTCTCTGGAGCCCGTTCCACCTTTTCGGTTTTCCGAGACAAGCCGTCAGAAACAGTACACTGACCGACCACTAGTCTATTCTGATGGAATTTAACCGTAACAGGCAAGGCTTATCTGGTACTTTCTCCATCGCTCCAGCTCAATTTACCGAACGTGTCGTAGAAAAAGCCGCAGGAGTCGTTGAAATCAAGTGCTCCAGCAGCTCCTCGGCCAGCGCAGAAGTCGGCGGTTGGGTTGTGTAGTATGTCGGGTGTGGGTTGGGCCTCCAGAATCCGCGCCCCGCCCGCAGTCGAAAAGACTACGGGTGGATTGTCGCTATTGCGAGTATAACCTAGAGTATAATCCTGTGGGGTCACCTCCATGCTGTTAACTATTTTACGTCTAGTTTACACATCTTTAGCGCTTAGTTCGACGTCACACCTGTGTGCTTCTCAGAATCTTAGGATATTTGACTTTTAACCCTCCCTTCCACGTCAAGCCAGCCAAAGAAGACATTTGGACATCTACAGTACTCTTAGGAAAGAATCACAATATTTCAATGTACGAGTATATCCGAAAATGGTTGTCATCGAGCTACTATGGGATCAAATGATTTTTTTTTTTTTTTTTATTTTCTGAAATTTTTAAGTTTTTAAAAGAAATAAGAATTGGATTAAATTACCTAGTATAAGAATAGAATCAAAGAGCTGGCAACACCACTCCTTTTGATATTTACCAAGTTTAGTCAGTTATTATTATCTTGTCTCTTTCCCGTAAACAACGAGTTCACAGCTTTTTTCCGTTTGGCTTTGGATTTAGGTTTAACTGCGTAGGGTTGCCTATTTACCTTTTTATTGTATAAAGAGAGCAAAGAATCAGCAGTTGCATTTTTGGAACAGTGAACTTGCCAAAGGTCCATTTTAAGAAGTTACATGCTCCCTAAAGCAATGTAAGATAGTTTAGGTTTTGTTTATGTTCATATATGATATTTAAATTGTTTGTTTTAGAAAATAAAACTGAGCTGAATGAAACTTGGGCTTTGTGGATAATTCTTTGTAGCTCGATCTTTGTTTTGAAGGAAGGAGTGTCGGAAATTGTCCGTGCAAAAACAATGGTATTGAAGGTAAACTCATGAGCATTCAAAGAGAGACGGGTGCTGCGGTTAAAGGTTTGAAGGGGCGGAATGCTACTGGCAATTTCAATGGAGCACTTCACCATCAGTGCTAGAGCAATAGAGCAGGGTGAGACAGGAGACATTTCGTCTCGCACGGTCTTGAATCCTATCTAGCAGGTGCAAAGACGTTTTAGGAGCATCTGACCAGATATGGGCATTGTACTGCAACCAATTGGTGATGCTGTTTATATCGGAATGCATATGCAGCCGTTTCCAATCTACAGGCGAAGAGCCGGATGTGAGTCCGGGAATGAATATAAAAAGCAGATAGTACTCGTACTATCGTCAGCAAAGGAATATATTGGATTAGAAGTAGCAGGCTAGGCATCATTAATGGAGATTAAAAAGGTTGTCGGAGACAGAACGGAACCCTGGGGCATACCAGCATTTAATTTCTGGATATCAGACTTGAAACCATCCAGCACAAATTGAATTGAACGTCCCGAAATTTTTTTTTTTCATTCATTTTGTTTTTATTGAGACATTAATACACTTGATAATTTATGAATACATTTTTTTTTTTGAATTTATGGTAACCGACTTCAATAGTTATATCTGGTTAAACTAAGTTTTTAGATACAATAAATGTTAATAACGAAACATATATACGTACAGTTTTTATTTTAACTAATTTTCTATTAATTCTTTATTTTTGCATGTGTTTGCTCCCGACACATGTTCGCTTTATGGCTCTAGTGGCCGAAATTAAATTTATGACTAGAACTACTTACTTAAAAAGCTAAATCTTATTTAAGATAAGATACAACAATAATTGGATAAGCATCGGCATGTACTCGTAATAATCATGTCTACTTAGTTAGATATATAATTATGTTTATATAATAACAAGAAGAATGTATTATTATGCATAAGCTGAGATATCAATTAGATTACTAATGTAAAACAAAAATCTATGTTGTATTTTTGGATACAAGATGGCATACATTTGGTTTAAATTCATTAAATTAGACAAATTTGAAATCGTTATCCTCTGAGAATAGGTAAATTTGCTTTTTCATAAAATGGAAGTTTTAACTTGGAGCTGGACGATGGTTCAAATAATGATTGTGATCTTAAATTCAATATATTAATAGAGGAAAGGTAAAAATTGTTATCTAGCACACTTTCGTTGATGTTTCTGTCCCATATATTTTTTATAATTGGGTTGGGGTGATTGGAGGTAGATTGTAATTTGTTTTTCAGTAATTTAACCATATATACTCAAAGAGGTTTAATATTATTTTCTCTATATATTGTTCCATTTGAATACCATTGTTTATTTGGTTTTCTGAACATTCCACAACAAAATCTTATCATTTTTCGCTCGAAGTTTTCTAACTCATTTGTGGCTGTTGGTGAAACACTAAACCAACAGCCAAATCCATATGTAATTATAGGTCTTATAAGTGTTTTGTACATAAGCAGTTTGGTTTTCTTTGAAATAGAACTCGATGATAAAAGTTGTTTAAGCAGACCAGAAGCCATTTTGGCTTTATTCAGCACTGCCCTGGCATGCTTATTAAATTTGAATTTGTTTTGGTAGTTTTCAGTGGGATCGGTACATTATCGATTTCTAATAAGAGTGTTTTACTCTCCTTGACTGCTTCACGGTGCCCTTTTCCATAAACGTTTCTGAAGCATGTAAAACTACTCTTTCCTACGTTTAATACTAATCCCAAGAGTTGAAATAAGATGTTAATGAGGGCACACATTCTTTCAATTTGTTAAGTGCATCGTGGGGTCTCATTGCACTTGATAATATCTTAGTATCGTCCGCATATAAAAAGGCTTCAGTCTCATTTACCTGGCTAATTAAAGGGAAATCATAAAGATATATGTTGAAGAGTTTTGGACCAAGTAATGATCCCTGAGCCACGCCCATAAGTACTGGAAAGTCTTCAGAGTATTCAGAAGCAATAGAGATTGCTGCTGTCCTAGAGCTCAAAAAGCTGATGATCATCTGAATGAACACTTCAGAAAAATCCAGCGTTATCAGTTTGAAGATAAGTCCGTTGTGCCAAATGGAATCAAAAGCGGCCTGCAGATCTAAGTCAAGAACAACAGAGCACTTTCTATTCCTAAGGTTTTGAATGATTCGATCGTTTAGCACTAGCAATGAGTTATCGGTTGAATGATTTTTCCTGAAACCGAATTGGTTATTTGGAACAATATTTTTTTCTTCATAGAAACTGTCTAGGTGATCAGCCAAAATTCTTTCAAAAAGCTTTCCAACGTTAGATAACAATGATATAGGGCGAAAGTCTTTGATTTCTTTTCCACTTTTCTTCTTTGCTATAGGAATAAGCTCAGATTTTTTCCACGTTGAGGGAAAGTACCCATTATTTATGCATTGGTTGAAAATGCACGAAAGGGCTACATCAAGGGTAAGAGGACATTTCCGCAAAACATAGTTTGAAATCTTATCTACACCGTACGATTTTTTGTTGTTTACGCTCATTCTATGAGCATTAATTTTCTCTGGATAGGATAGGTGGAGGTAAGTTATCTGAGGTGGTTTTGGATGGAAGAAAATTGGTTAAGTGTGTATTTGCATGCCTGCTCTTAAACTCGTTGACTCTGAGATTAACATGGTTTGTTAAGTTTGTGTCAAACTGTGGTATTTTTTCTGAATACAGGTCGGAATACACCGTCTTAAATGCAATTAGTTTGTTTTCATTATCTGACAGTCCTTCTCCATTAAAAATCAAGGTATCCTTGGCTATATTCGTACCAAAATACTTTCTGCCCGTTATTCTGTCGATTTCCTTAAAAGCTTGGGGAGAAGGTCTTATTTTTCTTAAACGTGATCTAAAATCATTATCCATGTCTATTTTAAATCTTGGAGCTATTATTTTATTAAAACACTGTATCCTAGAGTGCAACTCTTTATATTCCGTGTTAACCCTGTTTAAATGTCTATGGAAAATTTTTTTAAGTTTTCTAAGCCAAATGCTTTGAATTTTCTTTAGATTTTTAGTCAAAAGTGAAATGTTTTTGTATTTTAAGTTTTTAGTGATTTTAGTTACGGAATGGTTTTCTACACTTGAATTTATTTTATTGCTTACCTCTTGAACAAGATCGTCAATTTCGGTATTGGAAATATTTGTACTACTGGAAGATCTGGAAAGGCTACTGTGTAGTTCTATTCTAAAATGATTCCAGTTCGTATTTTTAAAACAAGTGTAAGTGGTAGGAGGTACTAGAACAGGGAAAACATTGAAAATTTTTATATTAGTTTCTACACCAAAATGGTCAGAAGCGAAAGGAAATGTTTTACAAAGAGTCTTATTTCCTGTGTTTAATGAACTTGACAGCAAGAAAAAGTCTAATACGGACGAAGATCTAGGAAAAGTTGGACTGTTCGGCGAAATTATGTCTAGAGTAAGATATAATTCGTTGTAAAACCACCTTTGTATTACGTTACCATTAGGATTAGTCACAACATCACCCCAGTCAGGATATCGAGCATTAAAATCACCCCCTAATATCACTGCGTCATATGAGCTTGCAATGCCGAGTAGCCTATCTAACTCGCTCGAAAGAGACCGACCTGCCGCTGATGGAATGTAAATACTTCCAAGAAGTATTCGTTTCGTGGCCCGATTATTGTTCTGGCATACTAATACACCTAAGCAAACTGAGAAGGTATCACTGTGGAAGGGTACTTCATTAACTTTAAACTTTTCTTCAGTAACGATGGCTGTACCCCTACCATCAACGTTTCTTATTATGTTGTAACCTTCAAAGGAAGGCTTTAGTTTGGTGTATAGTCTTGTTTCAGATATGAAGCAGATTTGGGGTTTTTTGTTTTGAAGAGTTCAAAGGAGTGAAATTCTTTTATTATGTGAGATTATGGAGTTTGTATTTATAGAGGTTATTTTAAGATTTGTATTTGAGCCCATTATGTAACAATTGAAGCGACAAAGTCAAGATACGCAAACATCTTGTCTTCTTTACTTTGGAGTTTTTGATAGTTACGCCAAAATTGCCTGATTTTAAACAAAAGTTCTTTAAACGATATATTAAATAGATTTTTGGCTTCGCTAAGAAAGTCGTTTAAATTTGTGCTGGAAGATGGGTGAGTATTTTCAACAGCTGGAGCTTGGTAAGCTTTTTGTTGGATAGGTTTGTTTGCATTCCTGACCATATCGGCAAACGACATATTATTTTTTGTTAAATGGCTTACCATGTCATTCACTTCAATTCTTGCTGTATTCGCAACAAATCTACAATTTTGAGCTAACATTATTTTCATTTCTTTGTACCGCTTGTAGTATTCACAACTGGAAGAGCTTGCTGCGTGGCCCTCCAAATTGCAATTGGCACATTTTGTAATGGGAACTTGTTGGTTTTGTTCTTTTAATGCTTTAAATGAATTAATGCATACCTCAGAGTCATGGAACTCACTACACAAAACACATCGGCTGTGATAAGAACAGCATTCCCTTGTGTGCCCAAACCTCTGACAGCGATAACAACGAATAACCATATTATTGTGTTTCCTCTCCACCAGAAAGGAGAAGATATTTTATGCTAGTTAAGTCTTAGTGCTTTCCCCTACATCTAATTTAACTACAAAAATGTTTAGCTTTACACCTTGCTCTTTAGCTTTAGCTGTGACAAATTGAGTGATTTTATTGAATTTGACATTAGGAGCAGCTTCTTCTAATGCCTTTTGAATTACGCTTATTTCGGTATCGCCGTCGATTCCTTTCAAGAGAATTGTCGCTCTTCTCGTTTCTCTTGGTGAAAAAGAAAAAGCACCTATACCTGTTCTACGAATCTTTTCTATAACAAGCTTATGAACGCTAGTATTGTCTACATAGACTTTTGTTTTTCGGTATCCTAAGTTTACAAATTTGTGTCTTAAGTTCTTAGCATTGCATTCATAAGCGGCAAGATTAACTAAGTCGGTTATCAAACTACAATTTAAAAATAGGTGGACAAAGCGATTTGTTGCTTATCTTTTCGTCATCGGTGACAACGCCAGTCGTAATGTTGCTGTCCTCCTCTCCAAGAGTACTACACCCTGAGTTGTTGTTTTGGATTGTTGCTCCGTTCGAGTTCGCGTTTTTTTTGGGTTTTTTGCTATGAGGCAGTCTGATTGATGGATTGGTTAGGTCCGACAATGGTGCGAATGGATTATTTGCCAAATTTGATAGGACAGATGGTGATGACTCAGCATCATCTGCATCATTTTGTCTTCTTTTTTTATTAGCAAAATTATTTGCTGCTGTTTTAAGATTGGATATGACAATATTCCAATCACTTTTTCTTAACTGTTCATTGTTAGTGTCCATATTTGTCTCTGTAGGATCGTCACTTAGTTTATCACTTTGGTTGTCAGCCGTGGCCTTTGTATTGGATAGACAACACAAGTTGGGGTTATTTTTATTTAACGTGTCCCTCAGAACTTCCTCTGGGGTACTGAGATTATTGATTTTGTTCTTTTTTTTTCCACTGTTTGTTTCTTTTTAGAGTGTCTGTCTTTAGAAATATATAGTTGATTTTTAATTGGGCATATATAGCCCTTAATTAACACTGGCAAAACCGCACTGTGTAATATTTTTTTTCCTTCACTGCACTGCACTACTTGTTTTTTGTTTTTTTTTTCTCTACGTGAGACTCCGAGTTATACTGACTGCTAAGGTCAACCGCCACAATCGAACCGCTTCTACACATCAATTTTGCTTACTAGTATTTTACCTCCAAGTGGAAACCATCGACTACTTTTCGACTTCCGTCCGGATTCGACTTGCTAAACGTATGTATAAGCGCGAGTGCTGATGAGCAGACAAAAGAATGTCCCGAAATCTAATTTCTAATCCATCAAAGAAGAACTTCATCGATCCCAAATACACACATTTTCGACAAAAGAGCCTGCTGCCAAAGTCTGTCAAATGCCTTAGAAATATCAATTGCAATTATCTTGCTTTCGCCAGATTGATGTACGCTTCGACGACTCGATTGTAGGCAGGGACAAAGCATAATCTGAAAGTGTTGAGTTGCCCGCAAAGTGTACAGGAAGCAGATTGGCCTTGTCTAAAGAGCTGATAGCTGGAATGTCATTGTATATAAACATTGGGATGGAGGACGAGGCAGAACAGTTTTTGCCTCAATTTTTGGACACACTGGAATTTCGCAAGCTCAAGAAAGATGTTGCAATGGTTCCCAGATCGTTTGAAATTTTTTCGGTTTCCCTCTGTCCGGGTTGGCCTTATATGACCGAAAAAAGATTTCTTCAACCCTAACAGCCTCTTTACAGCTCGAGTTGTACCATGACTTTTCTTTTGGTCTGATATTCTTAATCCGATGACCGATAAACGATCTCACTCCAAAAAAAATAGTATCTGTGATCATATCGGCAGCGCTACCCACGTCATTGTCGAGCAAACATAACGATCAGTTAAAATTCCTAAAGAAGGTGTTAAGCTCACTCTAATTGGCTTTCTCGTATTGCCAAACGGTTCTTTTATGAATCTTTCCTCTAACCGTGTGGTGGGTGTACGAGAAATTAGCTGATATGACACAATGTTCCGTCGAGCCTACAGGAGAGCGCACATCAACTATGTACTTATCAGGGTGAGAGGTTAAAATAAGTACAGAGTGTCCGCGGTATGACTATCAACGTTTGATATTCCCGTGAGCTCATTTACAAGCTGGGCCAAGTTGTTTTCCGCAGCGAAGTTCTCAACACACGGTCCATCGGGTGCTGTCTGTCCAGAATAACGAAGTCACCCGGAATTGTGTATATTAAAATCGGCCGTAATAACGATTTCAGTATGAGGATACAGGGATTGCAGATAGTTGGTCGAAATTTGTTTGTTTTTTTTAAAAAAGAAAAAAAGAAGCTAGCACTCAAGAGGGATGTGACTACTCTTAAAATTTGTGAAGCTTTTCGGAAAATTGTATAGAGAAAGAGAGAGAAAGATGCATCCAACATTTAATGGGGAGGCTAAATTATTAGTTTAAATTGACTTGATGTTGTATTCAGGCAACCAGATTTCAGTTGCCTGAAAAAGTTTTTCGGTTGGTGTGGAATTCCGAACCGTCTGATTTGGAAGCCAATACACTTTTTTTCAATTTATATGCATTTTTATTTTATCAATTCATTTACAAGCTATACGAAAAGAAAACGCTTAAAAATTAGCTTAATTAACTTAAAATATATCTAATGCTAACTTACTGGACCCGTGCGGGCACTTTAAGTTAAACCTAATACTATGTCGTTCGACGTTTCGTGCGGTTACAATTTTGTTTATTTTTTTTTCTATATTTATTTAAACTAAAACTACGAATTCAATTTTATTTATTGAAAAACTTAGTATACGGATTTTTTTAAAAAAAACTTAAAAGTAAAACTTACAAACATATAAATAAATCCTAACCCTAAACTAGCTTATTGTATACATCATAAATTTTTTTTTTTCATATATTAACCCTTTTCGAATTTATCATAGAATTACTTATCCAGCTGGTGATAACTAAGTTATAAGAACCCTTGGTTTTCTGGCATCGTATCATGTAAATCTTTTAGTTGGCTTCTTTTTTTGCCAAATGGGGTATATAAGGACTAAAGACTTTCTTGGCTGGAGCACTGCTGTTCACTCACTATATCTGGCAAAGGCACTGAAGTCTAGGAATTTTATTTTCTGCCAGTCGAATTATAACCCTTTTGTTTTCTTAGATCAAGATTAGTGTCCTTCGAGTACGATAACTTGATCCGACCTGTTAAGTACAGCCCAAAGTAGCAACCGTTGGCCAGTGTTACTCATCAAAGTGTTGTTGTGGAATTTACATTTGCTCGATAATAGATCTTCAATCTTCAACTGTAGCATGTTATGAACGACCTATGATATCTGTACCATCTGCGTATTTCAATAACTGGACTTATTTATCCTCAGTGTTTCTATACGTTACTATGTGCTCTAAAACAATGCTGAAGGTTTTTAAGTGTTCAAAGGCTCTTCCCCAAGCTTGTTTAGTCGCGTGTTGAGTCCCTTGTCGCCCTCGCTTTGAAAACCGTACTTGTGATGCTGTTTTATATGTGGCTTGAAAAAAGAAAAGTCAGTGAAATTTAATAAAAATAATTACTTAAACCGTAACAAATTTACAAGAATATAAATCTTTAATAAAGAAAATAAAAAGTTTCTCATCGGCATTAAAAAAAAAAAAACTGAGTGTCTTCTTATAAAAGCCTAAAAAAGAAAATCCCAACGATGTTCGGTAGTGGCTCGGCATTGCAGACCAACGATCAATCGAACCCTCTTAAAAGAATGCATTCACAAATGTCACCAAAATCCTCTTAAGTTGAAATGAATGAAAAGAATACACCTGTTGGTATATTGCCGGTTACGGAATTAAAGAAAATGTTCCAAAGTTCTATGGGAGAATTATTGGACGTAAGACTGAAAGACATGGCAACTAAGGCCGACATGGAAGGAGTAAGTGCGGAAATTTCTACTTTGAAGCAAAGCAACAAAGAATTATAAACCCAGCTTCAACAAATGGAGTCTCGATGTGTCTTGCTCGAGAGACAAGTGGAGTTTCTTGAAAAAAAAGCTGCAGATAATCCTCAAAATACGGTTTAGAAATCTGTAACGATTTGCTTGGATCTCCTCCAAACGAATGACAGCTCTAAAATAACTGCAGCTCGTCAAATAAGCTCTGGGAGTAGAAAGGCAAATGTTATTGTAGAAATGGCTGTCCATGATGATGCTGTTGGTGTGCTTCGAGCTAAATCTAAATCCAAGCATAATACTGGTACTTCTATCCACAAGGATTATCCAGCGGCAGCAAGAGAACGCAGATGGCAATTAAATAACAAGGGCATAAAAGTTCACATACGAGGCGAAACCCTTCAAATAAGCGAAAAAAAAATACATATTGATATGTGTGGGAAACGGACGTCGGATCATGAGGATGGTTTGTTATTGATTCAGCAAGTACTTGCGGATGACACAAATGATACTAATGGTGGAAGCAGCAAACGACTTACATGAGTCGCTTTTAGTTGAAATGTAGTCTCCCATAATTCAATCTCTTTAAATAATGATAATGTTAAAATAAATAATTTTAAGTTTTTAAAATACAAAATCCTTTCCTTACATTATAACATCAGAATTAAATAATAAGAGTGTTTTTGTAGATTTTTATAAATGTATCAATCAATTTGAATTTGTTTTTCTATATGAAACTTTTTTACAAGAAAATAGCTCTATCATTTTCGAAAATAGATTGAATTTAAATGGATACCAGCTATTAGAATTCAGTCAAGAAGAAGAGCCAGTGGAGAATGTTTTTTTTTGGGTATAAGAAGAATCTACATATGAACGGTTTACATATCTACTCGTAAATCTCAATTTTAATAATGCTACTTTTCGGTTACTCCCAACGTACATTAACTGCAATCATTGGGACAGTGATTTCGAAATATTTGAAGAATTTATAGCACTAGAAAGGAGCAGTAATTTAATGATGGTTGGTGAGCTCAATGGAAGAATTGGAAATGAAGCTGGAAACAAAAATTTAGAAGTTGCAACTCAAGACACCGTCCTTAATGCAAGAGGGGTGAAGTTAATAGATTTTTGTAATATGTATTATGGGTTGAGAATCCAAAATTGAACTAACTAACTAACTCGTTAGATATGGGTGGTGAATTTACTTTTATTTGTCAGCAAGGAAGCTCGGTAATAGATAATAATCTCGTTGGTGGAAAATGGAATGATCACGTTGTCGATTTCAAAGTTGAATATGTCCCGTTTTTGGACCACCTTCATATACTCGTAGTTGTGACTTTTGGACAGATGTCGTTGGAACAGGAAGAAAGCAGACCTATGATGCTATTGCCTAAACTTAAATGGAATGCGGTTAACGCGACAGAGTATCAAGAGAAGTTGGACATATCTCTTCGAGGCCAACACGTATGCAACTTAAGCCTTCTTCCTCAAGGAAGACTGTACGGCTCCATGGTTTGACCTCGAATGTAAAAAAGCCAGGCAGCTATCGTTTGCTTGTCTAAGAGCGTGCAAAGGAGGGTCCTATCAAAATCATTTATTTGCAAACAAACAGAGAGTACAAGTTATTGTGTACACGGAAAAAATCAACATGTTTTGAAGCAGAATCGAAGCGACTAGCCCATTGCCAGAATGTGAGAGGATTTTGGAACTTGGGTAGGAAGATCAATGGCAAGAACTTAAATATTCATCATGTACTATGCTCTAATCTTCTAGCAAAGTGTTTTAAGTATTTATTAAATCCAGTATAAGAATGAATAAATTTTCACTACGCACCCCCTGGTTCCGCTAATGAAGTGTCATAACACAGCAAGAGGTTACTGAAGTATTGATGAAGCTTAAGGATGGAAAAGCATCCGGTTCTGATGGGATCTCAGCCGAATTTTATAAATACTCGTATAGCACGACAGAGTTCATCGATAGACTTACGTTTATGTATATACAATAATGTGTTGGAAACAGGATCGATACCGAAAGAATTCAAAGAATCCTTAATTTTCCCAATACATAAGAAAGGAAGTTTATCGGGGCTACCTAACTATATAGTTAGGCATATCCTTCTTTGCTACACAATTCTGCAGCGACGTCTCAACACATGGATCAACGATAATAAGCTTTTACAAGAGTACCAGACAGGTTTTAGACCAGGCTTTCCACGAATGAATGAAAAGTATTGTGGATTCATTTCTCAGCAATTTAATTTTGGTGGGTGCGAAGGCCCCCATTTATTCGGCTTAATACAAGCTATAACTTTAAATTAAACTTAAACTTCAACTTAAAACTAAGGTTGGTTGGAGTGGTGAAGGAGAACGGATTTGAGGCAGGGAGTAGTGCGGTGGAAGTCAAAGATGGTAGGGCTTGAATTGATTTTACGTAGCATACGGGAGATTGGTTCGTTCGAGCCATAGGAGGTGTGGTGGGTTGGTTGATAGAAGGGTCTAGGGGTACGTAGATTTCGAGGGTTAGTGTTAAAGAAAATAGAGTTGTGGAGGGATGCGCATTCAACGTGACCTAAAAGGAGTCCATGAACAAAGAGAAAGTCGACTGCATCTCTGCGTTCCTCGAGGGTGTTTAAGTTAATAAGGTTGAGACGGTTGTGATAGTGGGGCAGAATAAAAGAATCGTTCCAGGGCATACCTCGAAGAGCAAATCGAAGAAAGCGGCGCTGGATGCTTTCGATTCTCGAGAAATGAACACGATGATATGGGGACCACACTTGGCTGGCGTACTCTAGGAGGGGGCGAACAAAGGTAATATAGAGGGACCAGGTCACGTATGGGTTGGTGAATTCTTTGGACCACCGTTTTACAAAACCTAGTTCGGAGTTGGCTTTAAGGACTATCCCATCCATATGTAAACGGAAGTTGAGTTCCCTATCACACAAAATGCCGAGGTTACGAAGAGATTGAACGGAGGGGATAGGTTGGTTGTGGAGAAGGTAGAGTCGGGGAAGAGGTTGGTGCCGATTATATGAAAAGGTCATGGATTGGCATTTGGGTATATTGAGGCACCAGATCGAAAAACTATCAAGGTCTTGTTGAGGGTGGAAGGAGTCATGGGGTGAGGAAAAGAAGAAGCCACATACTCGTATATGCGTTTTCCGTGGACTTCAAGTCAGCATTTGATGCGGTTGATAGACTGGCCCTATTCTACAAGCTCTATAACATTGGTATGTCAATAAAATTTGGCAGAGTCATGCAAAACTTATATATTGAAACAATGGCGGCAGTTTGGAACTGTGAAGAGAGGTCTGAGTGGTTTAAAACTGACAAGGATGTACCATGAGCCCAAGCTTATTTGCTTCGTTCATTGATGATATCTTAAGCTACTTACCGTGCGGTATCGAATACGCAGGTCATATAATCAAGGCAGTCCTATTCGCAGACGACATCGTGCTCTTGCCGTTTTCTCAATATTGTGAGCTTTAGAATCCGGTATTGAATTTGGAGACATCTAAAATTATGATTTTTAAGAACGGGGAAGGAAGAAACTCTGTATATGAAAAATGGTATTT
The DNA here is from genome assembly GCA_963966105.1 of Volucella zonaria. NCBI lineage: Eukaryota > Metazoa > Arthropoda > Insecta > Diptera > Syrphidae > Volucella > Volucella zonaria. Next base: position 26,262,236 of record OZ014531.1, read on the forward strand.
TAATGGTGAGGGCGTAGAAATTATTAAGGAATTAAAAATATTTTGGAGTTTATTTCACAAAAAGTTTAAATATGGAGAAACATCTGAAGGAGAAACTGACAAAGGCTAAAAGCACAATCAGTGCATCGTGGAGCAGATGCTTTTGTAATAAAAGTATTGCACACAGTGGTAAATTCCAGGTTATTGAGGCGGTATCGGAATCAATTTTATTTTATGCAGCACAAATATAGGGAGTGAAACAATATGAAAATATCCGCTACTACATAAAACAAATTTTTCGACTACCACCAAATATGCCAAATTATATGGTAATGCTGGAAACTGGATTGTCATTTTTCTTTTTTCGTACCCTTAAAATGCAAATTGATTACCTGCTTAAGATTATGGAGATGGAAAATCTGAAGATGCTTTTGACTGTGCTCGCTGGAAGGCTTTACTATATCAGCGTATTTCATCAGTGGATTCGAAGTACAGAGAGAGATTTCAGAGCAACTCCAACGAATCGCTCCATGGAGTAATTATTTTCGAAATGAAAATAGCGTCGATGAAATAGCAATGATGCTCAGGCTACGGGGACAGCTGTTACACCTAAACTTGAATCCTCACGGAGATAGATTTACTCATCTTGTGCTCTGTGTGTAACTTGGGTGAAAGAGAAGATATTATCCACTTCATGGGGAAAAAATAAGAAGGAACACTTTGGGAACCAGTTTTTTGACGGAAAACTAAATTATATCTCTGTTTAACAAAATCGAAGTTAAAAAACTATACCAATACTGCAATCTGGCTCTAACCTATAGGGACCATATAATTAGCGCAAGTTTTTAAATTTCAAGAATTCTATTTTATTAAGTTTTGTATTTATTAATATATAGTAATTGTTGCATTTGTTTTGATAGAGTATTAAATTTTCAAAGTATTATATGCGGAAAAAATTATGTTTTGTCAGCTAGGCAGACGGCAGGAAAGCCAAGCTTTTTTTGATTCTTTGTTTTATAAACTAAGTTATTGCATTTGATGAGTACCAAATAAAAATCTAATCTAATTTAATCGAATTTATATGTGGCTTTGAAGTCGATAAATTGATCTAAAACTCATTGGTCTTTCTCATAATTTGACATATTGACGATTTTCCAGGTTAGCAGCTGTACGAAGATGAAGAGAGAGAGCTGTTTCAACAATTTTTGTATTCGCAACACTTTGTTCTTGGTTGCTACGAATGATTATGCTAGAAGTTTCTTTGTCACAATTTGATTATTTTATACCTTCCCTCTTTAGGATTTTTAGTCCCTAAACCGGTTTTCATTTATACACATTCTTTTACACTCACAAAATGATTTTATCTCCATTTTTCACAACATGGTACCGTGCAAAGAATAAGGTTTAAATATACATAGGTCTTTATTTCTTTTACAAAATTAATAAAACATAATCAACTTATTCTAACAGATCTGCAAGTCTAATTTAACATATGTATTAGTACATAAAGAAAAATTCATCAAAACAATGAGGGTTTTGTTACAACTTCATTAGTTTATCAATTCTTATAATAGTATAATTTTATTACTTTATTACTTAGATCTAATTGGTTTAACTTTTTTTGTTTGAAGATGTCTCACTGCTAATCACTTTTAATTCAAAGAACGTCGGAAAGATAAGCCTTTTTATTTTTATTTCGAATCCAATCGGTTTTATAAAAGGTGATCTTAAAGCCATTAAAAACGGAAGCACCCCGAAATCCCCCGTTCCAAAATCCCCCGTGCCACAAAATCCCCTGTTTTGAATTCACACATTTACCCATAATCCCCCGTTTCAAAATCTCCTGTATCAAAATCCTTCGATCCAAAATCCTCTGGATCAAAATCGAAATCCCCCGTTTTTTTAGAAAATGTGATTAAATGTTATAGAAAAAAATTTCTTGTTTTCTTGTTTTATGCGTATTTATTAATTCAGGTGTATGTGTATATACATATGTATGTATTATAATATTTATATTATACATAGTACTTTAAAAAAAAAAAAAAACATGTAGCAATTATGCGTTCTTACACAGTCCATATATAGATAGATAGATAATTTTATCATTATTACGACTAAGCGCAATATTGGACGCAATTGCCTTTAGGAAGTCTAGTTTTTGAGATGATTCTCGATATTTAATTAGCTTTTTTTAACTTCTTGCGCTTTATTTCCAGTGATCGGCTGGGGTTGGTTACGATATAACCTTTTCAGGATTGCTATTGATGATACGCGGGTCAATAAATCCGTGACTTTTGGATTAAAACACAGATTTTTTGATAAAAAAATAACTTTATTTTTCAACGTAGTCTCCCTTGAGCTCTATACACTTTGTCCAACGCTTCTCCAATTTTTTTATCCCTTCCAAAAAAAATGATTTGTCGAGGTCCTCAAAATAGGCCTTTGTTTGCGAGATGACTTCATCATTGGAGTCAAATCTTTTTCCACCAAGCCATTTCTTCAGGTTTGGGAACAAGAAGTAGTCGCTCGGAGCCAAATCTGGAGAATAGGGTGGATGAGGGAGCAATTCATAGCCCAATTCATGGATTTTTGCCATGGCAACTGCACATGTGTGCACCCTTGCATTGTCTTGGTGGAAAAGAACTTTTTTCTTGGCCAAATGAGGTCGTTTTTTTTTCAAATCGTCATTGAATCGGTCCAATAAGTTGGCATAATATTCCCCATTGATTGTTCTTCCCTTTTGAAGGTAGTCAATGTGGATTATCCTGCGTGCATCCCAAAAAACAGTCGCCATAACTTTATTGGCTGACAAACCCACCTTGGCCTTCTTTGGCGCCGATTCACCCTTAGAAACCCACTGTTTTGACTGTTGTTTGTTCTCTGGTGTGTTGTAACCGTCCACGGTTACAAAACGGCGCAAAAACTCCTCCATATTGCGATTAAACAACGCCAAACCTTCCTGTGAAGTTGTTACACGGTTGCGTTTGTGGTCGACTGTGAGCAAACGCGGCACCCATCTTGCGGAAAGCTTTCTCATGCCCAAGTGATCATTCAAAATTGAAACCACTGAGCCATGCGAGATCCCTACGGCTTCCACAATCTCTCGCACTTTCAATCTTCGGTCGGCCAACACCATATCGTGAATTTTTTCGATTGTTTCGGGTGTAGAGACCTCAACTGGGCGTCCAGGACGTTCGGCATCTTCAGTGCTTGTACGGCCACAACGAAATTCAGTAAACCACTTTTTTACCATTTAAATCGATGGTGCAGAGTCCCCATAGTATTTATCAAGCTTAGCCTTGGTCTCGGTAGTGGTTTTTTTTCGCAAGAAATAATGCTTAATAAGCACACGAAATTCACTTTTTTCCATTTTCTCCTCAAATTAGTGAGTAGTCTGATAAAAATAGCTGTCAAACACAAACTAACTGGCGCAGCAAGTTTAAATTTTGACAGGAGTCAACTGACATATGCCTGTTGACAGGAGCAGTGTTGCTGTTTCAGTAAAGAGGTCAGACTTATTGACCCACCCTCGTAGTACGTAAAGGTTACTGTTCTACCGTACAGAACGGGGGATTTTGCCCCGAGGGATTTTGGCACAGGGGATTTTGGGAAGAGGGATTTTGCCCCGAGGGATTTTGGCACAGGGGATTTTGGGAAGAGGGATTTTGGAAAGAGGGATTTTGGGAAGAGGGATTATGGAAAAGGGATTTTGGAAAGGGGGATATCGTCACCAACCCATTAAAAACGGCCATCTCAACCTTACAACTTCTAGCACTTTGAGTCCATGAAAACCCTGGAAATTCACCCACCGAATAATCAAAATAGGCAAAAACTACTTGGAACGCATTGATCTGATCCTGTCATCTGCCAAATTATAAATAATAATAAACATTTAATCGAAATTGCCAAATCCGAGCTTCGTGCAACTTCCAAAAGAAGGTGTCTGGAAAGACTGGTACGAGTATTACTGTTGATATTTATACCTATGTTTTAATTGTTTTTTGTAGTATTTCGTGTTTATTTTTGTCGTCGTGTCTATTACGCAGTTTCCATGCGTTGCAAACCTACTTAATTTTCTGTATTTCGACTTACTTTTAACGACCGTCCTATTCTGAGCAATGTTCGCGGATTGATCCTAACGGAAAACTAAACTAATTTTAGTCTCCGTTTCTGTTTAAAACTTATCAGCCAATTAATCTATTGTATGTTCTCCTTGGTTAAGTTTTTCCAAATAAAACCGACTGGTTTTGTTCTGGTAGTTATTTAGTGCCAATAAATATTTATTATTTTGAAAAAATTTTCATCTAACTCAGAGTTGTTTCAATATCAGCATTGCCAGTTTTGGACGAAGCTCTAGTTTTGTGGAAGAAATATCATTCTCTTTGAGAAACTTTTCACTTGTTGAATGTACTAAGCAAGTATCACCATCAAAAACGATCCTATTTGGTTTTCCTAAGATCTGGATTCCAAAATACAATAGCTAGCCAATTTCTATTTTCTAATTTGTAAATCTTTGCGAAACATATTTTGAAATCTTGTCTATGGTAGAGAGATGCATTTTATTCCATTCGGGAAACCAGATATCGACATGTATTACGTCGTTCAAACGTTTGCGTTATTCGCGTTATTCGGTTATTAGCAAACGTCACAGTTGTTAACAAATATTTTTATCTAATTGTAGGGTAGTAGGGTAGTAGGACAAGGCTGTTAGTTCCGAAAATATTTCATTTATTCCCCCATGGTTTCGATTGATGCGCTCAACCTTAGTTATACTTAGAATTTGATTTCTATCCACAACTTCCTGAAGTCTGCTACTGGATTTTATGAGTTTTAAATTGGTTTACATGGAGAAAAATTGTACGCGCAAGTTTTGAAATTTAAGAAAAGGTTGTAAATCTTCGAAATGTATACACATAGGTCCTTTGTCGATCAATAAATTTTTCGTTATACCCAGTACGGGTACTTTTGGTTAATCGCACAAGGTTTTGTATTTTTTTATGTATTATTTTCAAAGCAATTTTTTTCCTTTATGTGATATGACGGATATATTTGCTTTTTATTCAAGCTTATAGATTTTTCGGTAAGACAAATGTATTGGTCCTTTATAGCATGCATGGTGCATGGCAGTGCCACTAGACAAAGTATCATTGCTAGTTTGGCTAGGCCTCCAGTTGCAGAAAACATTCCATCGTCAATGTCGCAGCTATTGTTCAAGGCGACCTTATTGCTAAAAATGCCTGCGAAACTGAGTTCATCGTTAGTATCTGAGACTTAGCAGGTAACCTGCTCAACAAATCTACTAAACTCATAGGCTACACAATTTGCTGGACATTAAAATTGTACTCATTAAGAGCAATTTTCCACAGCTGTAACTTCACATTTGGTTCCTTTATCCCGTTCAACCAAACAAGGGACTTGTGATCAGTGCGAATTGTGAAAATTCTATCGTATAAATATATCTTGAAATAGATGCGTGAAGTGTAACATTTTGGTTATTTACATTGACTTAAGACAGCTCCTAGTGCGAAGTTGGATGCGTCAGTAGTTAGGACGAAAGTTCTGTTAACATCGGGGGTTGTTAAAAATCACCGTCTTTAAAGAAGGAAGAAAGAATACAACAAAGACATTTAGAAACACCAGTTTTTGAGAGATACTTTGCAAAAGATTTATCTCCTATCTCGTTTTTTAACAACTTTAAAGGTTTATCATTAAGAAATTACTTTTCGTAGACCTCTTCTTCTCTGTTAAGATATATTCGAATACTTACATCATCTGTTATAAACAGTCTGTTTTTATAATCAACAATCGAGTTTAACGGAACTAAAATATTATTTCCGATAAGGTCATCGAAATAGCCATGAAAGTAGTATTATAAAAATTGTAGTAGTATTATAAAAATTGGATACTGTATTGTACATTACAATTGATTTGGCAGCCAAGCACCTACTCTAAGAGCGGTGTTTTGATTTTTAAGAGATACAAATCTCCCACTTCCGGTTGCATACATTTTTGTTAACAATGCTGTATTCGGCACCTCATTCAATAATGCACCTTAGGGTTTGCCTACTCTCAAAAAAGTTACTTTACGAAGTTTCAGGTGAAGAAGAGTATCAAGAACCACGTGAAGAAGTGCCACATGTACCCCCCATTGAAAATGTGCATCAAGAAACGTCAAGAGAGCGATCTGAGTATTACAAAGTAAGAAAGCTGCCGAAAACTCAAACCGCAACATTACAGTTGAAAATTGGTTTAGTTCGATTCCACTTATGGAAATATTGCTGAAAAGAGGACTGGCCTACTTAGGTACTCGTACACTTAAGAAGAATAAAGCTTAAATACCACCATTCTTTTTGCCGAACAATAATAGAGGATTTGCGGGTTCCCAGTATGGTTTCATGAAAGACTATACATTGGTATCATATGTACCGTAAAAAAACAAAGCTGTCCTGTTGATCTCTTCTTCCCACCACAATCAGGATACAGATACTGATACAAAACAAAAACAGTTATGATTGCAGACTACAATTATACTAAAGGAGGAGTTGACGAAGTCGAAATATATATTCTTACAGCCGCAAAACTCGTCATTTGTCTCTGACAAATTTTCCAAAGTATACTAGATATGTCAGGAATAAATAGCTTTGCATTATATCAAATATGTGCAGACAATGATAATAAAATCAGGAGAGGAACTTTTATTTTGAATACCGCAAGAGTATTAGTGCTAGATCACATGAAAGGCGACGTATTCAGCGAAAGATTGCCAAGATAACAGCGGATGACGGTCAGTAGGGTTTTGGGTAAAGATCTTCCCTCTCAACCACTAAAAACTCAATCGATTCCACCAAGTGAAAGAAAACTATGCTCTATTTGCCAAAGTAGAATAAAAAGAGTAACTGGATGTTTTATTGTAGCTGTGATTGTTTGAAACCAATTTGTCTTCAATGCTCTAATCCACTAAGGGGCCAAAAAATTGTGATTTTGAGGTGACACATCGTTGCATTGAACCAATGAATGGATCTCTTTTTTTTAGTCTGATTACCATAAGTGTTAACTATGGTAGGTATAAGTATGAGTAAATAAAGGAAGTTTTTATGTTGAATTATCATATCAATAAATGTTGTTTAACTCTATATGTCTTCTAATTTTATATATTAGTAATTTAAAATAATAATGCACACTCTTAACTTTAAAATATAATAGTTAAAAGTAAGAATATAAAACAAATTTTGAAAATAAAAGCTGTCAAAATGGTGTCTGGTATACTACCACGTCAGCCGCAGAGAGCTAATCTTTTCAGCTACATTGAGGGCATCCATCTCTAATTCTTCTTCTAATAGTAGTACATATAACATATTGTAATTGATGTAATTCGTCTTTGTAGTTAATCTGTTTTTGAAAAAAAAGTTCCAAGTTTCCGCTATCTTCTTTGTTTTATATCCGCTTGATGATTAAAGCTCTTCTTTATGCCGTGCTGTTGCCAAATTCTGCTTCGTGTAGGGAGCATAGTTATTTGACGGTCGAGCTGTTTACGAACTATTCTAAGCGCGCAAACTATCCTAAGTCCGTTATGTTTTGTTTTTCTTCTTCAGCTTTACCCAAACAAGCGATTTTATTTAATTGCTTGACCAAGTTTAATTATTAGGTATGTGAAACTATTTTTTCGACTACGGCAACTTTGTTATTAAAACAACTATTTTATTTTAACTTAAAATACACAATGCTTCATTTAACTGTTTATTTAGGTTAAGTAATCGCTGTTAGAAATAACTATTATGCGAGCGGTGCGAAGTCTATACAAGCAGGAACAGAAAAAACAAAAGAAAGTCACGAAAATGATGTCTGAGATAGAGTTGTGGCAAAAATGTTTAATTCGCAACACTTTGTATTTGTTTGCCAAACACCAAGTGTTGCCACGAATGATTAGGCTGTACAGGGGGTTCCTTTGTCATAATGTAATTATGTTGCAATATGTACTTAACGATTTTCAGGCGGTCAGCTCGTAATATCGTAGATTTTTATGTCTGACCAAATTTGTACGTATTCATTCCATATCGTGCGCGCAAAAGTTTATTCTGCACAACAAAATTTTATTTCAACCTTTATACATTTTGATTATCAGACGATCTATACATTTTAAGATTTTACAAAGGTATACAATTCTCCTCACACTTATGTTCATACTTGTGCATGCCATCTGGAACAAATTCAAACATCAATAGAGACTATTCACGAGAAAAAAGATATTATGAACTCTGAGTTGAACATCTGCTTTTTCACAATAAAATGGAAGCCTTTATCGTAATTAAATCTATGTTTTTTTTTATTTTTATATTAAAACACTGAGATCCAGTCAAATGATCGGAATGGTTTTAAAACAAACAGATGTATACGTTTTCGTTTCGTTTTTGGCTCAACAATCAGTCCTAGTCGGAATCAAGTTCTATTCTTAATACGCATGTAAAAAAACCTGAACCCTCGGCTTTGATTTCGGCATACGAATACAACGAATTCTACCATATCAGAACCAATCAGCAAACAAGGTGAACCAAATCAAGAGCAAACTACAAGACTCGCTAAACCTGTCTCTGATGCCAATTTATTTCAAATCAAATTGCAAATTCTACTTCTTCTTCTACTGCTTTTGCAATTTCCCGCGGCCTACAAGCGAAGGAACGAGCACATAGGCGCCGTTGCTTTACTAACCTGCGTATCTTTGATTGCTCCTCTTTTTGATCTTGTCGTAAATAAGATCTGAATTCAATCGCTCGTTTCGCCTCTCGTCGCATCTTTAAGGTAATCTTGGCATCTAACAAACAACTTTGACGTGCTGGTAATTATTTGAAATTATTTCGAACTCCAATTGATGGGAACACATTTCAGAATCAGGCCAACCACCACATCTCCAGATCGGCCCGATCACACATAAATAGTAATTATGCACTTGGTTGAATACATATATATGTATGTATATACACATGTACGAAAGTATATGTACTATATATGCGTTAGACGCTGATGTATAAGAAACTCTACCTAGTAATAATCTAACTACGCTGTTGATGATGACCAATTATTCTCCATCCACCGTCAATTCGTATATTAAATTGTCATTCCTTCTGCTTTAATTTGTGGAGTGTTCTCGTGTAGCTACCATGTTCCATGGTACGTCCATTATGGCGAATTCAGCGGATGTAGGTGCTATTATCGATGTCCGTCGTTATCTGTTCAAGTTGTCAATATAAGTATAATAAGCACCCAATGTTATATACGATCATTCTTTAGGTAACCAGTATAGCTTGCATTGCCAACTTTACGTTCAGTGTTGGCAAGGACGATGATCGTCAATCGTTTATGCATGCAACATACATAACTATGTACGTATACATGTATATACATATATATGGAAGAAGTTAGTGTCACGCGTTCCATGATCGATTAAGTGGTATATAAGCATAAGGAGGAATTAGAAATTGGCGTTAATCTCCATCACATGAGTCAATTGATAGCAATTATACAAATTAGAATCGGATGCAAGTATAGTTTATGAGATAACTAGCTTGCAAACGTTAGAAACCTGATTCAGGGTGGCAAACATCCAATTTAAAATAAATCATTGTAAGAAGGTGATACAATTAAAAACGGATGAAAGCCATAGAGACGAATTTGATCTTAACCACGCGACACTTTGCTTAGAATAATAATAAGCCTAATTGATTAATTATTGAGGACAAAACTTACTGGTGACCACCGGCTAGCGGCACTTTAACGATGAGAGCTGCGTTTTTCCATTGATATAAACCGGTGAAAATAAGCGACGGTGCTTAAGCGGTTAGTAAAGAAAGTGTGCTGTCTGTCAGTGCAACTGACTCCAAGGTACTGATATATAAACATCTTATCCTCTTATGCCAAAGATATCCCGACAAGACATAGGGTCAGCATTTGCGTGCCCGTTTTAAAGATTGACATTGGGAGCCCTTTTAAGTACCTCAGCACTCCAAATCCGTCAAACCCTGATGGATGATTTCAACAAACAAGAAGCTTAGCTATCCCAGCTATAAGATCTATTACAACTTGCACCTACCATATACACAAGAAAACTATATTGTCGTATAAAAATGCTAGCTAATTAAATCAATGAGACCTCCTTTCACGGTTGGTTTGTTTTTTCAAACCTGAATATTAAGATCGATGTTCTTGCTCCGTAAGAAATTCGTTTAGTATATCAATTCTGAACTGTCAATAGCTCCATAACAAGAACTATACTAAGTAGAAGAACTGAACACTCGGTAAGTGGTAAGAAGAGCTCACCAACATCAGGTGGTTGACTAGACACACTTGATATAGTCTTTACAAAAATTGTCTGAAATTCAGACATGAAACATCCGTGGTCAGACTGCACCCACTATATCGAGACACTGAAAGTTTTGATTATCTATCTATTAAGAAATATTCACTCCGAAGCAAACTGTGTTCCTGCTTGTAGAAGACTACCTAGGTTAGAAGGAGCAATATATCACAGTGATGGAGACGTTTTCTAATTATTTTGATACTAAAACTCAACAAAAAAGGCCACGGGTCAGCAAAAGAATGCATAAATCCGCTGGTCCAGATGGTACATTTTCCCGTTCTTCTGAAGAGGCGTTCTTCCGCGCTGCCAAAACCACTGCGTAAACTTTTTCATCAATCCTACTCTTTAGGACTCTTTCCGAGCAGATAGAAAACAGCATTTGTCCAGCCCGTCCCTAAAAAGGCGAATTTTCTTCTCTCTCCTCCTACAGACCCATTGCACTTACGTCCCATCTTTCCAAGGTCATGGAAACGCTGATAAACCGTCAGCTCATGAAATATCTCGAAACACGAAAGCTTCTCAATGACAGGCAATATGGTTTTTGTAGCAACAGGTCCACTGGTGATTTGATGGCAGGTCTCACCGAAAAGTGGAACCAAAGCGTACATCAACCTGGCGAAAGCAAGATAGTTGCACTTGATATTTCTAAGGCATTTGACAGAGTTTGGCATCAGGCTCTTTTGTCGAAAATGCGTGCTTTTGGGATCGATGACTCTCTTCTTCAATGGATTAGAAATTACCTTTCGGAACGTTCAACTCAAGTTGTCTTGGATGGTTTCAAGTCTGATATTCACAGAATAAATGCTGGTGTGCCCCAGGGTTCCGTTCTGTCTCCGACACTGTTTTTAATTTTCATTAATGATATCTTGTCAGCTACTTCTAATCCAATATATTCCCTTGCTGATGACAATACTCTCAGTTTTTCATATTCGTTCCCGGACTCACGTCCCTGCTCTTCGGCGGTAGAACGGGAACGGCAGCGTATGTGAAGCTCATTAAATTCCGATATTAGCAGAATAACCAATTGGGGAACCATCAACATAGTGGAATTAAATGCTTCCAAAATACAATGCTGTATGCTGTCGTCAAAGCGAAATTCAAATACCCAGCCATTACCCATGAATGGCACTTGCATCGTTGAAACCGATAAACTTTCCATTCTCGGTATGTGTGTCAGTGACTTACGTTGGAATGACCACATATTCGATGTCGCCAAAAATGCTGCGAAATGTCTAGGTTTCCTCAAGTGATGTAAGAAATATTTTACCCCCTCTGTTCTGGCCACAATATATGTATAATGCATTCATCCGCCCAAAACTGAAGTACAATGCCCACATCTGGTCAGGTGCTCCTAAAAAATGTCTGCACCTGCTAGATAGGATTCAAAACCGTGCGATAAAACTCATTGGTGATACTAATATCAGTCAATCAATTGACACCCTCGAACACCGACGTAATGTCTCATGCTTCACTTTGTTTTATCGCTATTTCCACCATCAGTGCTCCATTGAAATCGACAGTAGCATTCCGCCCATTCAAACTTTCAACCGTAACACACGTCTCGCTATGAATGCTCATCAGTATACCCTCAAGCCCATTTTCGGAAGAGCTCTAAAATATCGTGATTCTTTTCTAAGCCGTATAACTCTCTTATGGAATGCCCTGCCGATCTCTATGTTTCCTGGTCGTTATAATTTACAAACATTTAAAAACAATGTACATCGGTACCTGTTTTTTCTTCCTCCTTAAATTTTATAACTTTTTTCGTTCTAAAGGAAGGCAGGCCTTCGCATAAGGTCGACCCATATTGAGTCCTATCTTAAACTTATGTAAATATAAGGGAAAGAGTATATAAGGTAAGGCGCCTTGTTGAGACTACACTATAGACCTACAAGCAATATACACTAGCAGATAAGGTGATGTCAATAATTTTCACACTACAAAAATATTTCATCCTCAAGCTAGGTTTAGAAGTTCTTGTTAGTCATGGATCCTCTCCAGCTCAGAACTACGATTTTTCAAGCAAAGCAAGAATGTTATCATTTAATCAGATTTATGAACAGGGACGTGCAACTAGACTAAAGGAATCTGCATGCTGATTGACACGATCCTTCGGACACAATAAAAGTCTATTCTTTTTTCCCAGTAGTTGGAGACCACGACCACACTCCGTTTGACATACAACATTCAAACTTAACTTCCATTAAATCTTCTTACATTATTACAAAAAGTACGAGTACTAATTATGATCATAAAATGGAATATAAATTAGAGTCGGCCAACCATATCCATATACATATAAATCATTCGCCTTTTCGAATTGATCAAGTGCCTTCCGGCGAAGGTTTTCTCAATTAGAGAAACATGTAAGTTACTCATGAACAATCTCATATCCAAGTTTAAAGTAGAAATCCTCGTCCAAAGTCGTGCTAAGCTAAAGATTCTATTACTAATGTGTATATGTATTTAGTTACTTACAGGTACTTATAGAATGTATTGTCTATTAATAATCTAAAATAAGGAACACAAGTTTTTACTACCTAATGTATGTTAACTATTTCGTAAATTACTTCACATTTTTCGGCACGCGGCTATCCAAACGTTTTCGCATATTTTTCACTAGAAATCAAAAATGTTTTAATATGAAATTTAAATGGCTTGGTTAATTCGAAAGAAAGAAATTGTTACTTAATGCATTTAAATGCTGCCAAAAGATGAAGAATTTAAGAAAATAAGATGATATTTCTGTATCCATTTTTGTAAAACACAAACACCTGTTCAGATGTTCGTGATAAAAAGTAATTGCTCACATGTACGCAGCTGCTTCGTTCAATCGAGGGCATATTCTCGTACAGAATGATGATCTATTTCCAAACATTCTTGGCGCCCAACTGCATAGATCGCAATGAGAAAGTGTAACAAATGTCACCATAGGCAGGTTGGCATAAGGTATCTGTAGATGTGCATCCAATGCATATATTTGGCGTACGTCACTTGAAAATATCTTGCAGATCGAGTTGCATTAGATGACCACTTGCGGACCAACTCATCAAAATGTCCATTTGGGCAGAAGAAAATTAGAAACGAAAAGCGAGATGCCTTTGCATATGCAAATTTATGCGTGTGCTCTGCGCGTTAGTGGGACATCAAAGTGGAATTTGGTGTTATAAGTGAAATTCACTCCTTGTGTTTTTAGCTATATATATGTCGAGTGCGTTGTTATATTCACAAAAAAATCGCATAATGCAATACATCGGGGAAAAAGCTGGCGTGTAACTAAAACGAAATCAGGAGAAAAGCAGGAACGAAATTCATTTTAAATTGACATGCATGCATACATATGTTACATACAATATATACTTTATATTTACAAAGAACTGTCATAAAAGAAATGGGGCAATATTTATCACTATGGAAATAATTGTTTGTCGGCTATGAAACGTATTACTCGTAGCTTAAAATGATTTAAAAATTCACTTGATTTCATTATTTTAATTATTCATTATTAGTTAACTCTAATAAATATACAATATACTTTATTTAATTTTTTTCTCTGTCAGTGTTTACGCGTTTCAAAAATTGCCAAATTGTCTTTCTTAGTGTGAAAATCTTGTGACCAAAAAATTTATACGAATATATCTGTGAAAAAAGCAATGCGGTTTCTGAGCTCAAAAACGTAAAAAGAACACAAGAAGTTTACATTTACAGAATATTTTTTTATTCTTCATATTTAACTTATTGCAAAGCGGTCCCGATTTTTAAGATAACTTTTGTAAAAAAAATAAATCTCTATAATCATCCTTTAAAAAAATCTACTGTCAAGTGCCGGCTACTTCGTTTTTGCAAATCATAATTCTTTTTGAGGTATCACTGCAATCCACCTCAGTTAGTTGCATGGCGAAGCTGTTTACTCGACCATGCACACTAACTTCTTAATGCCTAGAATATTCGCCTAACACACAATATGGGTGGAGATATTATTCAGCCTTGCTTTTTAAATTTAAACCAAATAAGTACCACGATTAAACAATTTTTTTAAAAAAGAAACTACAAATACTTTTGTAGATAAGGATTAAAAAAGTTTAACATTTAAGGGCAAGATTCACTATAGGATCATTTCCACATCCTTAGCAGAGTAGTTCAGTAAATATGCTTTTCAGTAAATATGCTTTTTTTACTTCTTTTGATTGGTACATACCATATGAACATACATATATGAGCAGACTTCAAACTCATTTGAGGGTATTGGTCCTTGGTCTTTTAAATTCGATAAAATCAGACAGAAATAAAATTTTTGAAGTATTTCGATTAAAATTATATTTCTGAGTTGATAAGAAGAATTTAGCTTTCAGCCCTCGTTTCGAAAAATATTACCATGCCCTGGTAATTCTTTTCAGCATAATGAAACTTTGCAAATTATTGTGAAGAATGTAATCAACAGGAAGTTAACGCTCAGTAAACAGTTTCTATTTTAATACCTGTATTACAAACGCACCCTTGATAGCAGCGAGTTAATCGTCATGTCCTACTAATAATATTAATGTCGCCAGCGCATGCAAGTACTTGCACAAATGCAAGTGCAAATGCAATGCAAGTTTTGCACAATTCGAGTACGATATTAAATAAGTGCATCAGTCATAAAAAGTCACCACGGTAAGATTGCTTCCGACTCTTACAGAGCGATCATCATTCTGCAACTCTGATGTATTTACCAAGAATTAAAGGGCAAGATTGAAAAAGTAAAAGACGAATACGCTGTTGGCCCTGATGGTATGGCACCCATCATTTTGGAAAGATGTGTGAATTACTTGGGACAACCTTTCACAGTTCATTTTCAGTTCTCCATTTTAGAAAGTATTTTCCCTGGAAAAACCCGTACATAATTCCTCTCTATAAGAAATCAAAATTGTCCAAATCCAGAATTAGTGGACGATGCAATCTTACTACAAACCCTGCAAAAATTCAGCGGGTTTTAAGTGAGGTTTTGTGGTGAGCAGCCAATAGACCGTAGTTCAGTGTTCCGTTGGGCTATCCGCTTCCGTGAAATCCGTGAGACCATAAGGGATGACCCACGTTCAGGAACGCAGAACTAAACTATATGGGTAACTCTACTCATATTTTTGCGATCCCTTAAACTTCTCACAAACGCACTCTAAGTGAATTGCCAAAACTTGTACAAGCCTGTAAACTGCTAGAATTTGCTAGACTGACAGCAATTTATACGTAAAGTTCACTATGTACATATACGAGTATGTACTATGGATGACGTTTCTGTGTATTCACGGACAGATTCACTCGGATAGGGGGAATCAGTTCAAAGGGGTTTTTGGACTGGTCAAAATCTGAAAAGTTTGCAAGTTTTTCAACGTCACTGTTTGACTCCTGAACAGAAGAAAACACGTCTGGACACCGAGACATTGAAACAAGGAGTTGCCGTACAAAATAATTCACCCTTTTTTTGAATAGATGAAACGTGGACTAACGTTTCCAACTCTGTCCAACGAGCGGAGATGGTCGTTCTTCCCCCAACCAAAAAACTTTTCCCCGTGGAACAAGTTCAACAACAGCGTATTACCGCAACTTTTTGTACAAATTGAACATGACAATGCACAAAAACAGTGCAGGGAAATAAGTGCAAAGTGGGAAATAAGTCCACTTCCTTATAAGAACCAAGTGCACATTCAAAGATAAGAACAGGGAACTATTTCTACCTATTAGTATTGGACCGATACTCAACAGCTAGTTATTACACTCTTTTAAGGATTTTTAATGTTCGAAAGAAATACATATATTAGTTCTTTTCGAAATTCAAGTTGCAAGACTGTGAAATTAAAAAAGTAAATTCGCGCGAGTTTTGTTGGACTTATTGCAGTTATGGCAGACGAAAATATGATTTTTTTTCTTTCATAAAAAATTGCGGGCTATAGGTAATTAATTGTGTTTCTCATTTTATTTTAGTTGAAGCGACAATTTGTTTACATTTAAAGGGATATAACGCCACTCATATTTTTAGGAATTTATTTACCACCTTGGATGAGAGCTAAGTTCATTTTACCAAAGTGAGTTTGTTTCACACTGATGTGGAACTAAATCTCCCA
Source organism: Volucella zonaria (assembly GCA_963966105.1). Lineage (NCBI taxonomy): Eukaryota > Metazoa > Arthropoda > Insecta > Diptera > Syrphidae > Volucella > Volucella zonaria. The sequence continues at coordinate 26,278,664 of OZ014531.1, forward strand.
GTGAACTTAGTTCCCGGTGACTTATTTTCCTACATCACAAAAAACTACTAGACTTGATCACTCGATAGCATCCGATTTTGCATGTCCTGATATCGAAAATATTATGTTTAATTTACTACGCCAGTACATCTCATGACATGAGTCAACCAGACTAAGACGAAATCAAAGGAATAAATGTGTGGGCTGCATTGTCCCTCTCTAAATGAGATTTCAGATGCTGTTACCCAGCGCCCTCGGCAGTTGAACACAAGTCATGAGCTGACTGGTATATCAAACCTTCCAAACTTCAGGAGACAGTGATTGAGATGCAGTAAAATTACATTGACTACATGGCTGTAAAGTAATACTGAACAAAATATTTTTATAAAATAAAATAGTGTTAATTATTTTCGAAACGACCTTCGTAGGATCCTTGGGAAAATTTCCTCCATTCCAAAACTCTTCGAATGCGTTAATGGGTCTACTTTTAGAGGTTGGTTTTTGAATTGGCAACCATTCAAACAACAGCCGATTTTATTTTATACATGATACCTGATTTATGTAAGCAGACCTCTAAGACCGTGTGATTTATATATGTATATATATATGATCCAATATTTGTTCATTGCATGTCCAACTTTTTTAGAAGTCAACATAAATTCTCAGGCTAGATCAATAACCATAAACATAAGGTAATATTGGATATATAACTTAATTCGGTTTTTTTTTTTTAATTTGAACGTTTATTTAAGAAAAACATGTATAATAGTATTATTCAAAATATTGCCCATCTGAAGCTATGACTTTTTCCCATCTTTCTGGCAATTTGTGGATCCCATCTCAAAAGAACTGCGCCGGCTTGACAGCCAAGAATGAATCAAACCAATTTTTGATATTCTGCTCTAATGTGAACCGTATTTCAGTGAGGGCGTTCTGCATCGACCGGAACAATTGGTAGTCAGAAGGGGCAAGGTCTGGGCTATAAGGCGGGTGGGGTAAGATTTCCCATACACTGTTTTCCAAATAGCTCTTAACCGGAATAGCAACGTGTGGCCGAGCGTTGTCATGATGGAAAATTATTGCCTCGTGTCTGATCGCATATTCGGGGCGTTTTTCGGCCACTGCTCTCTTCAAACGGATTAATTGTGTTCGGTAGCGTTATCCATTGATGGTTTCACCCGGTTTTAGCAGCTCATAATACAGCACACCCATTTGATCCCCCCAAATACAGAGCATACCTTCGCGCCATGGATATTCGGTTTTGCCGTTAATCTGGCTGGTTGGCCGGGTTTCACATATGATTTTTTGCACTTGGCGTTGTCGTAATGGATCCATTTTTCATCACCAGTAACAATCCGATGCAAAAATGACTTCCTTTTGTGGCGTTCCAGCAGCATTTCGGACTTGCAAAACCGCCTTTCGATGTCTCTCGGCTTGAGTTCATGTGGAACCCAATTTCCTTGCTTTGGAATATATCCAGCTGCTTTTAAACGTTTTGAAATGGCTTGTTGAGTGACACCCAAAGATTCTGCAAGCTCTTCTTGTGTTTGGCAACAATTTTCATAGAGTAATGCTTCCAGTTCTTCATCTTCAAACTTTTTTGGCTGCCCAGGACGTTCATCGTCTTCCAAGCCAAAATCACCACTTTTAAATCGTACAAACCACTTTTGGCACGTTCGCTCAGCTAGCGCATGTTCACCATAAACTTCCACCAAAATACGATGACTTTCGGCAGCAGTTTTCTTCATATTAAAGTAATGAAGAAGAACTCCCCGCAAAAAAACTTTTTCAGGCACAAAGTTCGACATATTTGAGTGAAAAAAAATTATTGTTGTTTACGCTTCCAATGAATGACATATACTGAAATGACATACAATGATAGTAGCTTTCCAAGGCATGTTCCAGTGGAATAATACAAGTTACGCCATCTCTTAACAAACCGCACCAATTAAGTTATAGACCCAATATATCAAGAACTTTGTGTGCTTTAAAATATGGTAAAGTATTGATGACCACAAAACAAGCAAAGCTTTCCACAAAATTTCACATGAAGTAATCCTCGACATCCAATATTATTTTATTATATGAAGAAAGGAGCTGAAGTGTCTTCTTTACACAACATCTTAACCCACACACGGCCCTCCAGCGCTCCGCAGGGGTACTTCTATTATTTACCTCCTTTAAAAAGTCTTCTAATTTGTGTCTAAAAATCTTCTTTCCGTTTGACGTCAACAAAGGCATCCTATACTATAACTTATTACCTCTGACCTACTATTTAACATGAAAATATTTGGCTTTAATGCTATTAAATCCTTTTATGTAACATTTGTTCGGCCTTCTTGAATCCATATACTCGTATGTAGTATGCATGTAGTATGTATGTAGTATCCGTTTCATCTTAGGAGACTACCTTTGACTAATAAATTCAACCCACTACTCTATTTAGACCGTCCCAATAATATGCAGTAAAGTGGATGGCATACTATTTGTTCATTAGTTTCTAACTAGTAACATTGACTCTCTTTTTTCTACTGCAATTTAAGAACGTTAACACATGTAATCTAAAATCTGTTCCCCTTCCTCGTATTAATGTTCACTAAATGAATTACAGATACCACTCAAACCAATTTAACCCATCTTGGATTATCACTACCCCGAAAACTGCCTTCTAGTTTACATATGTACGAGTATGTGTGTCACTCGTGCTCTGTAAAATATTTAGTATTTTAGACTTTGCTTTTATTGGAAGGCCTTCTTTCTTGTAGATTTGGCAAACAAAGCTGCCCTTCCATCTTGTAACAACTAAGTTTATATATTGCTTCTTTACTTTAACTGGGTCAGATCACGGAAATCTTAGTTTTCCTTTGCTCGTAGAGTGGACGAGCCGCTCCTTATTCTGCTGTGCAGAGCCGCTTTTTAGCCGCATTGGTTTGCTATCTTATATGTGCTTTTCTGTACTCTTCATCAAATCAGAGGTTTCGTGGTCGTGGCCGGGTGAAAGAAAAGACATCAGTTCTTCCATATCAAACAGATAATTGGCATCGATGATATCGATCTGCAGGAATTAATGCAGGCTGAAAAGGCATCGCCATTTGCGTGCGTAGTGATGTAGGTTACCAAATTCCGCCACAATGTAGTCCCTGTTCCAACGACCTTCAACGATGCGCTGTCTGACTCCATTCAACGAATTGTATCCCTATATCCTCATACTGAAATCGTTATTACGGGCGATTTCAATATACACAATTCTGGGTGGCTTCGACATTTTGGACAGACAGATCCCCGCGGAAAATAGCCTGACCCAGTTTGTGAATGAGCCCGCACGGATACCGCCAACACCCTAGACTGGTTTTTAACTTCTTACCCTGACAAACATAAGGTCAATGTGCTATCTCCTCTAGGCTCGTCGGATCACTGTGTTATATCAGCTAATTTCTCGTACACCGACCACACAGTTAGAAAAAAGATTCCTAAAAGAACCGTATGGCAATACGAGAAAGAAAACTGGAGCGGTCTTAACAGCTTCTATAGGAATTTTAACTGGTCGTTATGTTTCCTCGATAACGACGTGGATGCCGTGCTGATATGGTCACAGGCACTATTCTCTTTGGGATGAGATGCTTTATCCCTCATCGGTTGAAGAGTATCAAATCAAAAGAAAAGGCATGGTACGACTCGAGCTGTAAAGAGGGTGTCAGGGTTAGAGAAATATTTTTTCGGTCCTTCAAGGAAAACCGAAAAAAGTTTAAACGAACCAGGAATGACTGCAACGTCTTTCTTAAAAGTGTAAAATTCTAATATTACCAAAAACTGAAGCAAAAAATACTACAATGTCCCAAAGGTAGTAAAAATTGTTGGCCGTCCGTCAAAAATATTAGAAATTCAGTCTCATCATCCACCCCAACGCTCATTTACAATCACATTCCAGCTGTAAGCTCTTTGGATTAGGCCAATCTGCTTGCTGCACACTTTGCAGCCAGCTCTACACTCCCGGATTGTGCGTCGAATCTTCAATGGGACAAATCCACTTTCGCACTCATGTAGTAGCAAGAGTACTTAAAGATCTCAGCATACATAAATCCGCTGATCCAGACGGTATATCTCCTCTATTTCTGAAGAGGTAGTCTTCCACGCTGTCAAAACTACTGAGTGAGCTTTTCCACCAATCCAACTCTTTAGGCGAATCTTCTTCTCTCTCCTCCTACAGACCCATTGCACTTACGTCCCTTCCTTCCAAGGTCATGGAAACGCTGATAAACCGCCAGCTAATGAAATATCTCGAAACACGAAAACTTCTCAATGACCGACAATATGGTTTTCGTAGCAACAGGTCCACTGGTGATTTAATGGCATGTTTCACCGAAAAGTGGAACCAAAGCGTACATCAATCTGGCAAAAGCAAGACAATTGCACTTGATATTTCTAAGCCATTTGACAGAGTTTGGCATCAGGCTCTTTTGTCGAAAATGCGTGCTTTTGGGATCGATGACTCTCTTCTTCAATGGATTAGAAATTACCTTTCGGAACGTTCAATTCAAGTTGTCTTGGGTGGTTTCAGGTCTGATATTCACAAAATAAATGTACGTTAGGGCTCTGTTCTGTCTCCGACACTCTTTTTAATTTTTATTAACGATCTCTTGTCTGACACTTCTAATTCAATATATTCCTTTGCAGACGACAGTATTCTCTGCTTTTCATACTCCATTCAGGACTCACGTCCCTGCTCTTCGGCTATAGAATGGGAACCCTCAATATATAAGGGATTCATCCGCCCAAAATTGGAGTGTACTGCTCACATCTGGTCAGGTGCTCCTAAAACATCTCTGCATCTGCTAGACCGGATTCGAAACCGTTCGATAAAACTCATAGCTGATACCAATATCACTCGGGCAATGGTAACCCTCGAACACAGACGAAATGTCTCGTGTCTCATATTGTTTTATCGTTATTTCCACCACCAGTGCTCCAAAGAAATTGCCAATAGCCGCTTCAAATCTTTAACCGTAACACACGTCTCACTATGAATGCTCATCAGTATACTCCCAAGTCTGAAATATCGTGATTCGTTCCTAAGCCGTACAACTCGCTTATGGAATGCCCCGCCGAGTTCTCTATTTCCTAGTCATTATAACATTCAGATATTTAAAACCAACGTACATCGGTACCTATCCTTCTTTCCTCCCTAAATTTCCGTCGCCCGCGCTGTGTGCAAACAATTTAAGGGTACCTTAACACCTTGATTGCGCGCTAGTTTATGAAAAAGTGTGCACTTATCATGCAAAATAAATTCCTTGAATATCGTCTGAGAGTTTTAATAATACTTCTGCCAAATATAAAAACATTTAAATATGAAATATTGTGCATTACAGAAACCAAACCAGCTCTGCTCGGAAGGGATTAGGCTACACTACGATTTTCAAAAAATCGATTTTTTTTATTGCTTTCAATGGTCCCTTAGGACCTCAAAAATAATATCTCAGAAGCTTATGGGCGGAAAATACTTCGAAGTACTCGTTTTTCAAAGTATAGTATAAGGCCGCCAGGTAGGCAGCGAGCTTAACTTGAATTTTAAACGCTTTTATCTTAAAACTGCATTTTCAAATTGGCCGCACCCATAACTTCAACAACTTTCAACCAATTCACTTCGAATTTTATCTGGATCTTTAAAGATATATTGTCTAAATAAGTACGTTGAGTTTTTTTATATGGCATAGTTCATTTGTTATTCTGGCAATTTTCCTGTGTATTTTGCAAGTTGGAATTTGGAAGTGATTCGGCCAAAAATCAATATTTCAAAAAAATCCTACGTATTTCTCTAGTTGTTGTTATGTACAATAAAAAAAAAATTAGTGATTCATCATAATTCAAAATTTACAGCAGCTGTTGGTAAGGCCGTAGACCCTTCCAAAAAAAGAAAGGCCGCCATTTTTAAATAAATTATTCTATAAAAATTATGTTTTGCAGTCAATCATATTGTACCTTTATAAACTCGATTTATTTTATATTTTTCCTGAAAAAAAAAATTCACAAAAAAGCCCATTTTTACGGTCTCTAGAGTGGCCCAACCCCTTAATTGAGCATCACAAATCGCTATAAAAATGTACATAATTACGGTTTCTGAGTACGCAGCTTGGCATGACATAAAACGAACAACTTGAAATAATTCATCGACCAAAGTCCAAATCCAACTTAAAATATGTTATGGTTCGCTTTTTGTTGATCGAAAACTTATATTTATTAAAAATTAACGAACAGCCGTAACTTCATCCTAATTACAGGTTGACGAACAATGTTACCCATATACATACGTACATACGAAATATGAATATTTATGTACACAGACAGGGCAGCGAACTGAACCTGTATAGCGCCTGAAAAATGTTTCATTCATGCATGGGACCTGTGGATACGAGTTATATGGTATGAACCATATGTATGTATGTATAATGATCAGATTCAAAATGCTTCAGACTAAAAATGAAAATTTGTTCCGAACAACCAGTTTTAAGCAATTAATGAGTTTTTGGAATGCATTTGGACACCCATAAACCTGGAGCAAGTTAAAATGTATTGTACTCGTATGTTTTTATACCTGGGCTGAGTTTTGGATGTTAAAATTAAGGGTAAATGTCCGTACTAAGTACTCGTATGTGTAAAAGTTCCGTTTTTGTTTTACTGTGACTTCAGGACTAATTATTCTCCAATTCTTTCTTTTTTTACAATAGATGCGAGTTATGTTTCCCGTTGATAACCGAAAGAAAAAAAACAATTTATTAAATTTCTTATCGGTCAACGGGGACCGGGGAAAATCTTAATTTAATTTAGCCTATGATGATCCGCCGTCTTCAGTGTCACAACGATCAACAATGGCTATAAACGAAGTACTGGTCTCTTGCCCATAATTGGTTTATCGATTTTATAGCCGTTAATTGTTGAGTCTGCAGTAATGGTTTTAGTGTCATTTGCTAGTTTGGGTGGATTGACCGGGAATTGCGGAATTGCATGTTACTCCTCCTCGGTTTGAGTGAAAATTCTCCTGAATTTTGTTTTCCGATATTTTTACTTTATATGATTTAGTACAATAATAAGTAAAAATAAATTTTGCAATGATCAAAATTATTACAATGCTTAAGCTTAAACCATAAGATATATTTGTGTGTAGTCTTAATTCTTTTATTTCTTTAATATTTTGGAAATTACTAGACACAATATCATCAAACGTCAAACTTTTGGCAAAATTAATATTAATGTTATTATCGGGATAAAAATATTTATCTTGGAATGTTTCTTGTTTATTTTCGAATGATTCATTAAGTAACGTTATTTGACAGTTCTAAAAATTTAAAAGATAAAAAAAGTACAATTTCTCGTTCGTCACAGTTTTGCTTTAGTAAGTTTTGATTAGAATTTTTAATTACAATGGTAGACGAGACGATAAATTTTCGTCTCGTTACTATATCTAAGTTTACAATTTTTCGTTACAATGCAGTGTTTGCTTAATTTAAAATTTTTTAATGTAACATCGGGTTGATAATTATAAGTTTTATTTTCTATTTCTACAATATATTCTTCTTTATTATCAATTTAAAAATTTTCTTTATTTTGTGATGCAGTTATTAACAGTTTTTTCTACTGATATACCATATAAGTAGATGGAATTTTTATTGCGACAACAACAAAATTCTTTCTGTATTCGGTAACTCCTACCTTTAACAATTTGAGTTTATAAAAATCGATTTTATATTCGTTAATTTCTTGTGCTGTGAGAATACTTGGATGAACTATATTATGTTTAACTGATACAATATTATCTTGAATTTGGTTGGCTTTATTTTCAATAAAACCTATTTTAATGATCTGATCTAAGAATAACTGTTGTTTTAAAATACTATTGTATTTATAACGTGTTGTTTTAAAATACTATTATAATGTTGATTAATTTGGATGGTATGACGGACTGAAAATACCAGAAATAGCGACGAGAATGCACATCGTAGGGCGCTGTGACATTCCATCTCCCAGTTCGGGAAAATCAAAAACTCACACGATAGAAATAATATTCGGCTTCAAAGCCGGAAAGCACGCTCCTTGAAACACTGAATTAATGCTATTCGTCGATGAGCAGGGAATCGAATATATCGATCTGCTAATTTCCCAGCAGAGCTTTAAGCACCTTACACACTGTGAAATAGGCACTAACACTCGTATATACGAGGGTTGTCTGAAAACTTTCCGACCGTAACGTAAAGATAGCGGCACTCGTCAATAAAAGCTAGTGAATGCTAGTTGTGCATCTTTTGACAGTTACTTACCGAAGTTTCAGTCACTTTGGAAGCCCAGTTTTTAGTTGACAGTCGTTTGAGTGGGTCGATGTGAGTTTTTTTTGTGAAAATGGAAAAAATTGAGTATCGAGCTGTTAGTAAATTCTTGTTTTTGAAAGGCAATACGCCTTCGCAAATCAAAAATGAGTTGGATTCTGCGTATGAGGACTCTGCACCATCATTTACCACAGTGAAATTTTGGGCAGCTGAATTTAAACGTGGCCGTAAAAGTTTGGGAGACGATGAACGTTCGAGACGTCCAAAAACTGCAACCACTGACGATAACATTGCTAAAGTTCACCAAATGGTGTTCGACGACCGCCGAATTAAAGTAGGAGAGATAGTAGAGATTATGAAAATGTCCAAAGAACGTGTTTGTTACATATTAAATCAAGATTTAGGCATGAGAAAGCTTTCCGCGCGTTGGGTGTCGCGTTTGCTTACGTTAGACCAAAAACGTGTTCGAATGAATATTTCCAACGCTCTGTTTGCGCAGTTTAGGAGCAATAAATCCGAGTTTTGGCGCCGATTAATTACAGTAGATAAAACTTGGATACACCATTATACGCCTGAAACAAAAATGCAGTCAAAACAGTGGACTGCAAAGGGCGAGCCGGCTACAAAAAAAGCAAAAACTGTTTTTTCGGCTGGAAAAGTGATGGCGACTGTTTTTTGGGATAGTAAGGAGTTATCTTAATCGATTATCTTCAAAAAGAAAAAACCATTACAGGAGCATACTACGCATCATTACTTGCCAAGCTGAAGACAGAAATTGCGGAAAAACTGCCACATTTGCAGAAAAAGAAAATCCTGTCATCAGTCGTTCATAGACCTTGATAGAGGACGGATGTGTTTCGGCTTCTTTTCAAGTGAAATAGTGAAATAGTAATAAAAAAAAAACAATTAGAAACATTTTATTTTGGCCAAGTGCTTCGGTGGCGCAATAGAAGTGGTGTCCGACCGACAAAACAGGGGTCGTGGGTTCGATTCCCGGAAAAGTTGCATCGACTTTTTATTTTTAAAAGTAAACAAAACAACAAAAAAAACACAATAAAGTTAAAGTGGTGGTAAAGTGTTGTTTATCACTTGATGGATTGTGAAGAGCGGTCCGCTATGCCTATAGCGGGACTTGCTGAACCCCGAAAATAAAGAGAAGGAGGAAGCTTCCAACTTCCAACTTAGTAAAACGGCCCACCCAATCAACGGCAAACAACTTCGCTTCATTCGCAGCAAGCGAATCTGATGATGAAGAGGAAGAAATGGAGGCCATAAGTAGCAGCATCAAAATGCTACAGCAAAGAGTGCTGGCTATAAAGGAAAAGCAAATGCTAAGAAGGAAGAGGGAAGAGCAGGGGCAATCCCAACAACAGCAGCTTGTTGAAAAGCAGACCCAACAACAACACCAAACAAATAAAATAGCACAAGTGCTACACCAACAAAAGCCTAAGAAAGACCAGCAACAACAACAAGAGCAGTCACAATACCGGCAACAGCTAAAACAGCAGCAGCCACAAAAACGGCAAGAGCAAAAACAGCAGCAGCAGCAGCAACAACAACAACAACCGCAGCAGCAGCAGCAGAAGAAGAAGGAGAAGGTGCCTCCTATCAACACCTATAAATTGGAGGTAAGTGCTACCAAGGACCTGTGTAGACTGGTCATTGGCAATAATTTTAACATTAAGAGATTGGGGAATGATCGTCATGCCATCCACTGTAATACAGTAGAGGGCTACGCGAAAGTGAAAGAGCTCCTAAAGGAAACGACGACGGAGCATTACTCATTCACACCGAAGTGTGAAAAGCGGCAATCGATGCTGCTGAAGGGGTTGGAACCGTCTTCTGATTCTGAGGAGATCCTGGCACTGCTCAAAGAGAAGGAGTGCGAAGGACTCAAGTTTGTGGGGGTAAAGCTAGAGCCAGGCGGGAGAAACGGAGTCTGCCGTTCTTCCTGGTGCAGCTCAGTCCCGAAAGCCGTCTGGATAGTCTAAGGAGTATCAATGTCCCAGACTGGGTTCACTGGGAAAAATTAAAAAGGAGCGAAGGCGTTATACAATGCGTTCGCTGCCAGAGGTTCGGGCACGCCGCGTCGAACTGCCAAATGCAGCCTCGATGCGTGAAGTGCGCAAAGAACCACAGTTCCGAGGAGTGTGCTCTGGGTAGGGACGGAGCATCCGATAGGACGCAGCTCTCTTGCGTGTTATGTGGGAACGTGGGACACACCGCAAACTATCGGGGTTGTCCTAAGTTCGCTGACATTAAGAAATCAAAACTGGCTCAGCAGCAGAAAGTGGAGGTTAAACGTTCACCTGTTAGGTTTCAAACACCAGCCGTCACGCCCCAAATTTCCTACGCCCAAATGGCGGCAGGTAGGGGGGCTCCGGTACAGCAAGCGACTGTTGCTTCTCCGGCGCCAATGCTGAGAACAACGGAAGCTGCACCTAACATGCTAGCCATCTTGCTCGCAATCCAAGGGCAGATGGCTCAGTTGCAAAAGCAGGTGCAAGAACAGGCCAAGCGTGTGGACCAGATCTACGCGCTGCTGCCGGGCCTAACGCAACACATGTCGTAATGGGTACGCGCATGGTGGAGCAAACTTTGAAGGTCCTTGCGGTGAATGTTAATTCACTGATTAGGATCAAACGAAGAGCCGCGATGTTTAAATTGCTACAAGATCAAACTCCTGATGTGCTTTTCGCTAGCGAAACCAAGCTAACCGATAAGCACAAACTGGAATACAATAATTATATTGTTAGAAGAAGAAACCGGCCCCGATCCAAATGTGGAGGCGGGGCTGCAATCTTCATTAAACAAGGTATAAAATTTCACAGAGTATACAAGGGAGTGTTGCGTAGGTTCCGGGTGTTGGAGGCAGTCGTCATTTACATCCCGCTCCGCAGTGGAAAGCGGCTGTACTTGGCCTCTGTTTATGCACCTGAGGCTTCACAATCCACTTTATTCATTACAGAGCTCGACACGCTTTTTCGACTTCTGAGGCTGGAATCGGGGGAGAATTATTTTATAATCGGCGGGGATTTCAACGCTAAACACAGAGATTGGGGAAATAATTTGCCAAATACTAGAGGGAACCTACTACTCGATTGGTGGGGTCAGCACAATGTCATGTACAGACTCGGTCTTAAAGCGACGGATAAGCCGTCGTTTCCCAGAGGCGGGTCTTATTTGGATCTACTGCTGTACGACGAACGTATACCACTGACAGGTACGAATTTACAAACACTAAACTGTCTGCGCACATTCGTGTATGACAGTGACCATTGCGGTTTTAGCACCGAAATTACAGTTCCCAACGAAATTACGGAATTGGAGGAGTTTGTCCAAAGATATTCTTACAACTGCAGTAAGACTCGATGGACACGCTTCTCTGCAACCTTGACAAGAGCACTCGCTTCGAACACGCTCCATCCACCGGCCAATAGGAATTTGTCAAACGAGGAGATCGACAATTACCTAAAACAAATGGACGAGACAATTAAACAAACTATGGACGCTACAATACCACGATATCGACATACGACTAACGAAGACCTGTTCCGCAATCCTACTATTGACGCACTGCACCGACAGAAAAGTAGGCTTCTGACAAGACTCAAAAACTTGTACCGACAGTTTACTGACAGACAAGACCCGGAGATTAGGACACTGAAGGCGTCGATTAAAAATATTCAAACGTTAATAAAAGAGAATTACAGAATTTCTGTAAGTTTGTATTGGAACAACAGGGTTCGGGCTGTAAACACCAGCAACCCGAATATGTTCCCGCAAATAAATAAAATATTTCGGAGAAAAAATCAAAACGACCTTCAGTGTCTTAAAATAGCCCGAACAACAGACAACGAACGGTTACTGACAATAGCAGGTATTGATCCAAATGAGGCCGCTGATGATGACGACTTCTTTGTGATCGAGGATCCACAGAAGAAGGTTGAGGCCATAGGGGCGACTTTCCAGGAAATACACAAGGCCACCGATACCATTGGCCCTAATTATGATCTGGACAGTCGCGTCTTGGTGAAAAACTTCTACATTCGAAATGAAATAGAGAACTGGAGATCCGAGGGCTCTGGTTTTACTCGGTTCAGCGAAGAAAATATGGCAAACAATGTCATTACCAGAGAGGGTGACCTACCCCCGTTCATTTCGAAGGAAGAGCTCCATGAGATCTTCGACACAATCAGGGCTAAGAAATCAGTGGGGACCGATGGTATTCCGAACATCGTGCTTCGACATCTTCCTCTAGAAGCGGTGGATAGGTGGTTCAACCTATCCCCAAAAAGGGAAAGGATATATCCAATCCGGCGAATCTCCGGTCGATAAGTCTCCTTCCGAATATCAGTAAGGTGTTTGAAAAAGTAATCAATAGAGCTCTGTCTAGGTGGGTTGAGGACAAACATATAGTTCCGGATAATCAATTCGGTTTTAAGGCGGGACATGATATCTCACATGCCGCGTCTAAACTGGTGTCCGATATCCAATGGAATAAAGGCAAAAACCGATGTACTGGTGCCTGCCTTGTTGACTTGGAGAAGGCCTTTGACACCGTATGTTAGAGGGTCTTTTCTATAAGCTGACTAGGCTGGGGATCAGTAAACCATTCTTGTACATTCTTCATAATATGCTAACCAACAGACAGTTCATCGTGAAAAATGGTGATGTGAATTCTGTTGGAATATTTCAAATTAAAAATGGTCTGCAGCAACGCGCGGTCAATTCGCCGATCCTATTCAACATTTATACAAGCGACTTGATAGGTTCACTTCCCCATACTATTGCGTACGCAGACGATTTGATAGCGTACAGAGCAGGTCCAAAAATCGAGGTCATTAATACTCTCTTGCAGCGTGACTTCGATAAGATAAGACGATTTTGCGATGACTGGAAGTTGAAAATCAACTTTCAGAAGTCGGAAACCATTCTCTTTAGGACGCCGTTGTCTGGAGCCTCTAGGGATACCAGAAAAAATTGGCGAATGTTCTCGATCATTGGACAACACGGACAGCCTCTTGCCTGTCGAAATGTAGTCAGATACCTTGGGATCTGGCTAGATCAGTTTCTGTATTTTGACAAAAATTTAGATGCTGCTCTGGCCAGAACTAAAGGCGCTTTTGCCCTTACAAAGAGACTGTTTTATAGCAGCCAACTCGATGAGAGGGTAAAGGTAATCTGCTACATGGCCCTTGTCAGACCATTGCTGGTATTCGGGTGCCCCGTGTGGTTCAATATACGAGCAAGCTTAATGGAAACGATTCGGGTGTTTGGGATGGCTTGCCTTCGCTTGTACAGAACACCAGAGTCGGAGTACAAAAAATTTTATCGTAATGAGGTCCTTTACAACAGGGCGAACCTAATACGAGTGGACAACTTCGTAATTAAGCTGACTCGAAGGCACATTGCAAGAGCAATGAACTCGACGAATAACCTGATATCTGGGGCTTACTACCCCAATTACCTTTACCACGAGAGTGTGCGCTCTGAGGGCTTCGTTACACCGGAAGCATTCCTCTACCTAGATCAGATAGGGTTGATCCAGGGTAGATTAGCGGTCCCGTTAATCTACCATGTCGCTCGGACAGCTGGGGACAGGCGACTCAACTACAACAGAGACGTCGCACACGGCAGTGTGGATCTTCTCAGGTTCAGCAGGGCGGTGGGAAATCGCGATAAGAGGGATGTCGTTCGGCAGCACCAGCATTTCTGGTGGTTGAATGATGGAGAAGATGTTTCGTCGTCGTTTCCGTCAATTACGGACCAGCTTCACTAATGGGGCAGAGCTGACCAATCTATTTGCTCTGTGAATAGCGATGGCCAGCTTGCATAGGCTTAGGTTAGCAATTAAGAAATACATATATATATTAGTATATACACAGGTATATACTAGTATATGTATGTCATTGTGTATAATGTTTATGTGTATGTATGTGTGTATTGTGTAGATAGGTTAGCTAGACTAAGGTTTATTTTAAGTTAGATATTAAGTTAAATTCTTTTCTTAGCATTAAGCATAGAAAATAAGTACCTAAATAAAATGTAAATAAAGTCGAAAGACATAGATATAAGAATTTAGAGTAGCTTAGAGTGCCTGTGTGGGGCCAGTAAGTTAGTGTAAGATTGTTAAGTAATTTTAAGCTAGCATTTAAGCATTTTTTGTTAGTATGTAAGAATTAATGATTTAGAAAATAAAATGCATTTAAAACTAAAACTAAAACTAGAAAATCCTGTTTTCCATGGCGAAAATTCATGAATTACGGTTTGAACTGCTTGACCATCCGCCTTATTCACCAGATCTAGCCCCAAGTGAATTCTTTTAGTTCCCTCATTTAAAAACTGTGCTCGGAGGACAAAGATTTTCGTCAAATGAGGAGGCAATCACCTTCGTGAATAAATAATTGTTCACGCCAAGTACTATTTGGACGGGTTAGAGAGATGGGAGCATCGCTGGGAGAAGTGTGTAGAGTTACAAGGAGACTATGTAGAAAAATAAAAAAAAATTTGAGAAAAAATGTCTGGTATCATTGTTCGGAAACTTTTCAGACAACCCTCCTATATACAGATATTCGTATATTAAGTATATTACCAGTATAATAATTTATTCCTATTTTTTCCTCGCACCATTCACCCCCAAATTACGTATAGTAAATAATCCAGCAGAAAGGAAGACAATATAAATTATACACCTGACGATAAATTAATAACACTTGTGGGCTTATACATAAAACAATGTGTAAACGAAAACTAACTTTCAAATGGGGGAGCTAATCTATTGATTGCCGTGTTACAATATTAAGAAAATATCGGTCGAAGCGATCCTTTCCAAAGCAGTTTAGTCCAGGAAGTGGGACTTTTGTTCACTACAAATTCGTCTATTACATAAGTACTCGTATGTGTGAGTCGTTACGATTGGCGATCTTCCGTTGATGCCGATCGAAAATTTTTCAAGGGCACCATCCAAACATTGTTTCAAGGCATGCCTTAAAGTAAGCAAATGTTTAAAGGGATTTTAATAACAGTAGTAAAGTAGTAAATCGTTGGTGTAGGTGTACAT
Organism: Volucella zonaria; assembly: GCA_963966105.1. Lineage (NCBI taxonomy): Eukaryota > Metazoa > Arthropoda > Insecta > Diptera > Syrphidae > Volucella > Volucella zonaria. The sequence goes on from OZ014531.1 coordinate 26,294,024, forward strand.
AAACACGAGTGCTTTTGAAGTACACATTTAAGAACCAAATTGGATTAAAAATGCGGACTTAACATATGGCGAAAATATTTATATTAACTAAGTTGTGCTGAGAAAGATTTCAAAATATTGAAACGTTCCAATTTCGTATAAATATTTCAAAAACCAGGGAAATGACAAATTATATTAAGCCTGACATTTGGAAATTGAGAAAATCGAATACGTAGACGAACATATTTACATGTAGGGCAAAATAAATCCTTTTACAATCAAGAAATAAAGAAAGTAGATAACATACATAAGTAGGCAATCTCAAACCTATGAGATATAAGAGCAAACACAAGTAATTGACGCATTTTTAAAATAATGCAAAATTAAAATTGAGATGGTCTGAATATACACATATATCAACGATCCAAGACCAAACACGCACGAAAATTATAATTAAAGTAACATTTCTATGGAGAATCGAAGATTAAGAAAGATAGTTTGCGACAATTCAACGAAAATTGGTACAATACAATGGTGAAAAACAAACAAGATCTATGGATATAATGGAGGAGGCTTATGTCCCATGAACATTATTTTTTTGGTTTATGGATATGACTTATCATGTATTAGATTTGATAACAATAAATTATATTCTTATGAACTTTTGTAAATTGTGACTAATCTAAAGAAACAATATCAAAATTAATGGAAAATGAAGGTTTACATTTTTTATAAATAAGGTAATAACAATTTAGTAATAATAACAATAATATTAATAATAATTACAATAAGCATCAGTGATTGTGGTGGTGTCATCACTCTTTCGTACTTTGTATACACATAACAAGTGTAGGTTTGAACGATGAATAATTAAAAATTTTTACAGTCATTAGCACTATTTTTGGAAAAAAGTTGACTTAAAGCGAACAATTTTGATGGATTAAAAAATGTGCTCGGCTTTAAACTGTTTTCTAATCTCCTAAATTATTTCCAAATTTTATACGGCGAGTACTTCTTGATTTTAAGTGGCAATTTGTGACTATATTATTGTAGTATAATATTGTACATACCATATTGAGAATAGAAAACTGCTTAATACCTACGTCAGAGAGCGAGTCTGATAACTATTTTCAAATTTCTAAGGCGACATCTGGGTAGAGCTGGAGATTTTCGGCCGAGAGTTAAATTGAGAGATTCGTCAAATAGAATGGCTAACTTCATCACAATTCTCATAGATGTTTGTGGTACGCCATACGTTTAATCTTAGTAGTGCCATATGCAGATTAAGTTAGGAAGTAAAACATGAAACCGTAGTTAGACCTTTCAATGGCGATAGCTTTCAAATCGTGCCGTCCTTTCTTTTCACATAGAAGGTTACGTGTTTTTTGGTCCTCATAATCGGCCAACTGTGCTTACTATTCATATTGTTGAGGAGGATAAAGGTATGCTCTCCAAGACGCGAAGCCAATAACGCGTGTACGAAAGGTGTTCTCAGAAGAAATGGCTCTACATGCCATACTGCAAATGGATCTATTGACTTACTGCAAACTCGATTCAATGACAACATTACTCCTTGTGCGACTATAGAAAGTTTTTGGTATATGCTGATAAAGAGCAAACTATTTAGGCCTTGAAAATTCATATTTAGGAAGTTATTCATAAGATAGATCCTCTAATGACGAGTTATAATGCCAGGAAGTATTCTTCACAATGAATAAAGATTTTTGATTCAAACTCAATTCATGCAGTTATTGTTTCTAAACAATATTGTTGGATAGATTGAAGTAGTATATACATATAAGGTGCTCTATCTTTAATGTTGGTATGTGAATATTGGATAACTTTAAAAAGAACAACCGGTTTCCATATACAGGGTGATTGACTCGAACTCCAACTTTTTAAAATGCTATCACTTTTCTATTTTTGGATAAATTTTATTGTGCCAAAGCAAAAAATGTTGGAAAATACATCAATTTTCAAAGTGTATTAGTAGTTTTCAATATGTCCACCTTTGGCGCGAATAATGGCCTTGCGACGGCCGAAGAAAGCATCGTACGCTGCACGCAAGTGGCTGTGCGGTATTTTAGCCCATTCCCGGCGAAATGCTTGTTTGAGGTGGTCCAAACTTTGGTATTTTTTTAGTACCAACCTTCGCCTTCAAAATACCCCAGACAGAGAAATCCAACGAATTTGCATCCGGAGAATTTGTAATCCATTGTGTCGAAGAAATGAAGTGTGGAACATTGTTTCTTAACCAATCTTGGTTGACGCGCGCTTTGTGAGACGGTGCCGAGTCTTGTTGAAATGTCCACGGTCTCCGACTGAAATGATTGTTTGCCCAAGGCTTCAATACTGCCTCTAAGACAGTTTCACGGTATACGATCGCATTAATTTTGACGCCACTGTCCAAAAATACGAGCGGAGAGCGACCATCGGCGGTTATGGCGGCCCAAACCATCACCATCGGTGCTGCCTGCTTTCTGGTGGCCGTCCGAAGGTGTAAATTTTCGAAGGACCTCTCTGGCAAGTAAACTCGGTAATTTTGTTTGTTGACATATTGCTCGATAAAAAATGGCGACTCATCGGAAAAAATGCGGTAACTCCTTTGCTCTTTCGACTCTAGCTTTTTTCTGTTGCGGTGTAAGATCGTGTGCTTTTTTTAAGTTCAATAGCTTGAGCTCAAGCTCATTTTTCAGTATGTGTTGCGTCCGTTCCACTCTGCGTTATTTTACGGCACCCCAAATGCGGCAATTTTTCTTATTAACGGCGCCACAGAATGTAAAATGCTCCATCAAAATTTTCTTTCAAAAATCAGGTTCCGTATCAACGACAGTTTGGCCGTATTCCATGCGACATGGATGGTCTGCGGCAATATTCTTTTAGTCAATTGAACTTTATACGGAATCAAATGTTACTGACGCCAAAATGCTGATCGCGGTGAGATACATGTGGATTCTCGGCAAAACTTTCTCTTACCGCTTCAACCAGTTGTCTTGGACGTTGATGAATGACATGTCTACGATCTCCCACTGTCCGTTGTCAGACGATACTTATTGGGCATGATATTTTCGACGATATGCACGTTGAGTTAACACAACTGAACGACTATTTTCAAGGTACAGTGTCACTATTTCGGCGCGTTGTTTCTGTGTGAAGCGATTCATGGGTGCCGTAAAATAACGCCGAGCGCAATAACGCCGAATTCCAAAATTAGGCTTTATTTCGCTTTGTAAAAATGAAGTAAGGCCTAATATTAGGGATCGGCTTTGTTTCACTTTGTCAAAGTGAAATAATCCCAAATGGGCCGTATTTCACTTTTCATTGCATTAATATATATCAATTGTCATCATATGATGCTAAAAATGATTAAAATAGACGGTCCCATGTCAAATCGACCAATTACAATTACAACAAAAATATAATTGCTAAGAAGTTATAGGCGCCAACCTGACAGTTGTTGACATTCCCTTAGCGGAGCGACGAAGCCGCGTGAGCGCCTAAACCCTGCGGAGAAAAGGGAAAAATCCTGTTAGCGAGCGAAGCGAGCCACCTTCTTGAAACTTTAGCTGAACACATATTTCTACATTCAACAATTCGGTTTTATTTCAAGCAATGGTCGGTGTTATTTCACTGCACCCGATTCATGGTTAAAATTGTACAATACTGAATTGACGTTTTAAAAACATGTCTACTCAAGTCAATCGGTTGATAAATGTCAATGTTTACATACCGACATAAAAGATGGCGCACCCTGTACATATACATATATTAACAATTAATTCATTTATACTTAGTCTTACATCTTACATCGCTCCAAATTACCATGAACTACGAAGTATTTATCTACAAAAAAAACGCTTTTTTTTTAAATATTTAAAAACTTGAACGATAATTAAGTAATATTTTTTAAAATTATTTCTTCGTCATGTGCCAAAAATTCTACATATGCATAACGGGAACTATTTTCCCAAGAAAATTTGTCGATGGTTAAATTTTGTTTTTTTTAACCACAACAACAGGGCAAACAGGAAACAAAATCTGTATGCAATTATAAAAGCATTAACAATGACGGCTATTAAACAGCATGACTCCGCATTTTTATATTCCTTTAATTGATTAGGAATTACTCGTATGCTGCAATGAAATACGTACACACATAATACGTTTGTATTTCAACAAAATTCGTATCGCAGTTGCACGCATCTTGGCTAAGATAATCTTACTTCGTCTTAAGGTGCTTCACTAAGAAGTATTATATATGCAGTAATAGCTGGCTGCTACATAACTGCAACACATTCGTATATATATATATACATATGTACTCGAACAATGTGATTGCAAGAATTGCGGGGCACCAATGGAACTCCGCACATTTAAAGTTCAGCAGACCAATTAGCTATTTTCACCTTCACCTAATTGGTTTTGTTTGGCTCATTTCTGATGGCGCTACGAACTCGATTAGATATTGAAAAAAAAACCCATTCAAACCAAGTCATGCCTATGGTGGAACCGCATGTCTTTAAATGTTATTTTCTTCTGGTGGATACGAGTTGAAATCAGACATTGGCTTCCCATGATGTTTGGGGCAGGTTTTGTGAAAGTGCGTAGCGAAAGGCGGAACTATAATGTACAAATTGAATTCAGATCTAGTGCTGTTTGCAAGTATGTCTGACTGGAAATTAAGACGCACTATTCACTCCAACAAATATGCATATAATCTTTAATATATGATTCAACATGAGGATTCAAATGATACAAGTAAGTCGAAAACCATGCCTGAATTGATCAGATGCGTTGAAGTTTTTTACTGTTTTGGAAAAAACATTAAAATAGTAAAGTAAAAAAAAAAATATATAAAAAATTCAGTGTATGGATGAAACTGGTGACTTTCTACCAATTTAGGTAAATCAATATTGGTGAGTTGCAGCCTTAAATCTACACGTTCGTTGATTTTCAAGTGGTTTCTTTGTTTTATCAAAATGTTTGTAACCACACTGGACCCTTTTTCGACTTGGTATGATGATGGGAAAGCGATTAGGTATTTTTCAGCAATGTTCCACAATGCAGAATACTGTGTTTCAATGGTGCGTTGCAACCAGAACTTCTGATAGCCTTGAGCTCCTCGTCTATGCTGATGGTAATCAACTCTTCTTGGATTATCACATTGGCTTCTTCCATGGCTGGAATACTGTACGGATTTATTATCCATTGAGGAATTTGTAAATTTAAGAGATCCTCAAACCTTTTAGTAAAATCCTTATGTAATGCGTTCAAGTGAGTGACATATGATAAAATAACATCGTCTTGAAGCATTTTTGGTAATTTTTACAAATGCGGAAACTGTGAATATTCTTTTCTGCTTCAATTTTGTTTATACAGGATGAGTTTAACCACAAAGGCCGATGTTATTGATTTTGTTTTAATCAAATTGAGATCGTCACCCTGCAGCTGCAAATTAACTTTGTTGAACAAACCAAAGATATCAGTCTAGTAATAAGTATCTGTTTTACAATTGTTCAGATTTTCTTTCAAATTCGGATCTTTTTCTTGTAAAAACTTCAACACGAATTCAAAAATAGCTGAAAATCTTTCTAATCAAGAGCCTCTTGATAGCCAGCGAACTTTAGTATGCAGAAGTAACCGTGTAAAGAGTTTGTCGTTTTCCTCACATAGCTGAACAAATAACCGCGAGTTCAAAGAACTGCTTCGAATCTTGTTGACAGCATTTATAACATATTGTAAAGACTGATGCAATCTAGGACTCAGATTTTCTGCTACTAAATGCTGTCTCTGATTCACGCAGTGAATGATCAGTACCTCAAGCAGTTGTCGCTTTAAGTGGGCTATAAAACCACGATGACGAGCAACCATAGATGGTGCACCATCAGTCGGAACAGAAACAATGTTCTTCCCTGGAATAGCTTTCTCGATAAAAAAAAAACTTTCCACGGCCTGATAAATCGATTCTCCTCTGGTATCTGTCTTTAAATAAGTAGCGAAAAGTAATTCTTAGCAAATATTTTCATATTTAATATATCGAATATATCCTAATAACAGAGCTTCATTGCCGGGTAATGTAGACTCGTCGACTCGTCCAACTGGAAGGAGAATTTGTTGGTCTGTAAGAAATTGCATATAATGTTTTCCACGTCGCGACCCATCTCGTCTATTCGTCTCTGAACGGTGTTATTCCTTAAAAGAATTCTCTTAATAATATCATGTGCGGGCTTGTGCAATACATTGTTGAGGACCTCCGCAATGGCTGGTAAAATAAGCTGGGCTTTCCCCGACTTCGCAATTAGTAAAGATATATTATAGGACGCTCGTAAACCATCGATGTCTTGCATAGATGATGACGCAAACATCGATCTTATGGATGGCTTTTTCTCTAGTTTTTCTTTAAGTACTTGAAAGAAGGACAATGGCTTACTTTTTTTGTCAGCATGTACTCTTGATAAGTGGTCTTCCGCTTTTTAAGTTTTATGGCATCTTTATTGAATACTTTTTCACATATGAGACACATCGGCAAGTGTTGATTTGATAGAGATGAAATAAATCCAAACTTCAAGTAGTCCAAACTGTAATAATATTTCTTTCTTCTTCTTTCTGCATTTCTTTTTCGTGTCTGCTGCCATCGTAAAATTGAACATTTATAATTTTAGATAACAACTTTTCTAAAGTAATTTCAAAAAATACTTAGAAAAATATTAAAACTCTTTTTTGGTACTTACCCTGTTACTTTTTCATAAACTGTAGAAATATATGCTTACGCTATTAACGCTTGTAGGTAACTAAGGATTTTGTAATTTTTTTTTCAATCACTTTATTTTAATTCACTATATGCAGCTATGTAATCACTTTGTAATCTCTTGAAATAAATTAGTAGATGAGTGTATTATCATTGATATTCAAGTTCCAACGAATTTCAAAACACAAATGAACTTTCAACCTAAGTGCAAGCATGTTATATAATAAGATATCTGGAGCATGTTTGGACTTAATTGATGATTTCGTTCGTGTCAAATCGCGTATATGCGTTAAATACAGAGCAAGTCAAAACGTGTCTGAAAGACTTGTACACTCGAACACATTATCTTGCACGAACATGTCCAAATTACTTTATTTTGATATTTTATTTTGTATTCTGTTTTACACTGTAGTACAAATTATTGTATTAAACATTCTTTTTAGTTCCTTTACGGATGTGAGCTCGATTCCTTATAAATACAAAAAACCTAAGACATAAAAATATTCTTAACTATCCTAAGCCCTAGTACAAACATTGCTGACGCTGCGCCTCGTGCATGGTGTAAATATTGCTGACGCTGCGCCTCGTGCATGGTGTCGTGAGGTGTTAGGCGAGCCGCTGGCCAGGAGTTAGATTACGTCTGTGCAATTCGCGTTATTGGATACGCGTGAAAACTAAAATCTTGCAATTTGTATCCGTTTGGCAACATTGTAGTCATTTATTTGCCCCTTGGGTTAACTCCTCCCTCACTTAAATGAGCATCACTTTGTTGTTGTTTCCTCTTTCGTTCTAATCGTATTCTGCGGAGGCCGTAGTTTATAATCAGTATAACGGCTATGATCGAACATATGGAGATGGGAATTGTAACGATCTTTTGCTCGATGCCACCAATGTAGCGAAGGTTCTGTATGTATAACCTTTGGAGATACGGGAGGCTGAGGATCTCCCTGTGGCCCGTTATGTTCAGTGCTCACGCCGATACTGCAACAGGTGTTTTCTTTAGCATCCCTTTGTGGTTTTTATACCAAGATCCGTTGATCTGGATCTGGTCATCAAAGGTCAGTAAGTAGGTGCCCTTGATTAACTTCTTTTCGCCATCTGCAGTTGTTATAGAGACTGTATCGTCGTTAATAATAATAGAACCTTCGTCGATTACCACCAGTGCATCTAGATGACCGGGCCTCGTGCCGCAATGCGCCATGCGACCAGAATGAATTTGTCGTGCGCAGGTGTCATACGGCAATTCCATACAAAATGTTGACGTTAGTGTCGTGCTGCAGCTTCCGATTGGGAGTATTTTCCCCCCGCAATCAGCCACACAGTTATCTTTGGCGAAGTGCAGGACTGTATTATTATGTTGGACTGGGAATAGCATAATTTTTTTACATTCTAATCTAGGTAAAAAGTGTAAAAAGTTATTATCTAATAAAACCTTAATTACTGATACTTCCATTAAGTCTGTCATAGTAATAGAACGCATGTTTATTAATTGATTTACCTCATCTGAATCAAATATTGTTGGATTGCCTATTTTAATCTGTGCAAGTGTTATTGTTAGCATCAAATTCTCTAATTCCAAAATTAGCCCTCTATTTCTTGCCAATAGTATTGTACTTCATACAAATGGCCCGAATCTATTTGTTTTTCCTTTGCGTTTCTCAGAATGACATTGACTGTTTCTGTTAACCTATTAATCTCTTCCTGATTTTTGGTATTAATAGAGATTTGTTGATTTTCGCTGAGTAATAATTGTTGTTGCCTAAATTTTAGGTTTTCGAAATCGTCAAAATCCGGGGTCCCGGCAACGATTTTTAGAGTAGTTCCCAAAAAATTACTACTCCGTGCGTGTCTATGGTGAATGTTATGAGCTTCCAGTAAAATCTTTATATATGTCACGTCAGATTCTAATAACATTCTCATGTGCGATAGGGAAAAGTGAGTCATCAGTCCTGTAGTTTCGTCAGTTATTTCGTAGTAGGTAGTCAAGTTAGTAAAGTGCTGTAAGTAACCATAGTCTTTCCAGATGTTAACTGCCCCGTCCATGATAGGAATATAGGCCGAGTGAGAGTAGTCCGTTAGTTTAGTTACAGTTGTCCGGATATAAAGTACCAGTACCAGGATTCTAAAGAATGGAAGGACTTAATTTAAAACCAACCCGATTTTTTATAATATTTTTTAACGGAGGTTGTCTTTATGGACCACCCTCCCTTTAATAAGAACGGTAGTTCCTAGATCCGCTTCTACCTTTTGTTCGATATATAGGGGAGTTAGCTTATCTCCTAATCTTTTATTATTTTTTACTAAGACACGTTCCCCTACTTCAAATACCCTGTTTTTTCTGGAGACGTTATTTCTTTCTAACTGAACTTGCTGGGCTCTTTTAATCCTGTTAAAAATCTGTTCTTTCAACTCAGGAGGTGCGGCGTGCACTATGTCTATGGGTTTTCTATTAGTTACGGAGTGAATGGTTCGGTTATACTCGACTGTTGCTAATAGTATTAGATCGATTGTGTCCATGATACCTTTTTCAAGCTTAAGGCACCTTGCGATTTCTGATAGTGTACTATGAAAACGTTCAACTTGCCCATTGGAGGTGCTGTGGAAGCCCACCCCACCCCAATAGATAATACCCCACCGTATTCTCTATTTCGACTCCAAATTGGTTCTTTAAAAAGGACGCTATTGTTTCTGATTTTAAAGACGGTTCGTTATCGCAATAAATGGCTTTTGTATTAAGGAAAAAGTTAAGAATGTTGATAAATGCGGACTTTAGGTCAATAATTGTCCGGGAAGGTACACTACTGCGAACTTGGAAAATTTGTCTACGAATGTTAGGAAATATTTTTTGTCGGTCGAGAAAATATCGACGTGGAGTCTTTCTCCCATAAAATGTGGTATTGGTGTTGTACCGAATTGTTGTTTACAAGGATGTCTATTGCATTTAGCCTTGGTGCAAATTTTACAATTTTGTACCAATTCGAATGCAATTTTTGCCATTTTGGGGAAGTAGAATTTGCTTCACGTTTTCTTGAGCAGCCCTATGTGCGCGATTGTGTTCCCAGGTGACTATTTCCCTTTGATCATTTTTGTCGATAATGTCCGATACCATATTCTTACAATGCCAAAATTTTGTTGCTGGAAAACCTTGCACAAGTTCGTGTTGGCAAATCGCAATGTATGGCATTTACCACCTTTGGGTTTATTACTAACTTAACTTCCTCAATAAGATTCTTTTTGTCTGTAAAGTTAATAATATGACGGTTCTTTTCGGTGAATATTACAAAAGACGTCTCAGTGGACATTTTGCGTGTTCCAGAATTATCTGATTTTTCAATGATAATTCGCTGTGGGCAGTTGCAAGCTCTGAGTGTGCTTCTTCTTCTAAGGCATGAATATTTTGTCATGACACTGCGTCCGCAACATAATTTGCTTTACCAGGTTTAAGGCAGATGTTAGCGTTATGCTCATCTATGAAACATCTCCACCGTTTTATTTTAGCATTGGGGTTACGATCTGTAAATGTTGAGATTTTTCACCCGTAAAGGTAATTTCTTAGTTTCTGTAGTGCCCATACAATTGCTAGCAACTCACGTTCGTTTGTTGCATAATGCAGTTCCCTATCTTTTAAGGTTTTTGAAATCATAGTTATTGGTGTACCACCTTGGGACAAGATCGCATCTAAACCTAAAGCAGACGCGTCCGTTGTTAAGTCGAATGGTTTCTGAAAATCAGAGTACAGAAGTATTACTTGCTCAGAAGCTAGTATCCTTCTTAACTTGTCAAAGGCCTGAAATTGTTCTTCAGTAAACTTTATTGTTACCTTTTTTGATTGGATAGCACTAATTTTGCCATTATCACCCTTAAGGATATCGGTCAAAGGTTTGGCTATCGATGCAAAATCTTTAATGAAACACCTATAATAGCTAGCTAGGCCCAAGAAGGATCTGACGTTAAACAGCGTTGAAGGTTGTTCAAAATTTAGAATTGCATCTACCTTGCCCGGGTTCGACTTTATACCGCCCCTTGATATGACGAATCCAAGGTATTCGACACTTTCCTTAAAAATGTGTGACTTTTCTCTGGAAACCCTCATATTAGCCTCATACAATTTTGACAGGACCCATGTAATGTGAGTAACGTTGTCCTCTTCGTTTTCCGAAAAAATAATCACGTCGTCGACGCAGACGCAACATTATTTCCTTATTTGTTCCCTAAGAACATCATCGATGGTTCTCTGGAAAATACTTGGGGCATTTTTCAAGCCAAAGGGTAATCTACAGAATTCGTACTTCCCATTTTCGATGTAAAAAGCTGTTTTCTCCCTATCTCGCTCTGCAAGAGTTATCTGATGGAAGCTTGACTTAGAGTCGAGGGTTGTAAAATACCTAGCTTTGCCCAGGTTTGCCAAAATAACCGTTACGTCGGGAATGGGATACTTATCATCTATGGTTTTCAGATTTAATTATGCGAAAGTCTATTACAAGTCATTTTTTTATATTTCCCTGCTCGTCTTTACCTTTATTGTCGACAACCCAAATGGGGTATGGTGATCTTGAAGGCCTAATAATGCGGTTACGCAATAGGTCCTTGATCTCAGAATTTACGAAGTCAGCGAGGCCAATTGAGTATGGGTATAGCTTTGAATAGACAGTGTCGTTATTCTCCGAGCGAATGGTAGCAATAACATTTGTATTGTATGGCAGTGACTCGCTGGAATTTGCAAAAACTCCATTCAGTCTTACCATCATTTCCTTAAATTTAGTTGCCACGTTATGTGGTACTTCTATGGGTTCAACTTGTATGAAATTAACGTTTGCACACTTATAAAATTTAAATTCCTCTGAACCTGTTTTTGTTAGAATTCTCTTATTCTTAAAATCTAATGTTGCACTAGTCTGCGTTAGCAAATCCAGGCCAATTATCCCGTCGAATATGGAGAGTGATGGAAGGATAAAAAATGTGGTGTTAACACCAAACAAATTGATGAGACACTTTTGTCTAACATTATTGAATCCGTGAAGCGACTTAACTAAAAACGGCCGTTGCACCAGGATTATATGCACCAGCTCTCTAAAGGGTTTAATATAATTTTTTGAAGCCCCTGTGTCTATTAACAATTTGATTGTTTTCCCTGCGATAGTCCTCTCTAAGTACGGGAGCAGGGATTTCAACCTAAGAAATGAATCTGTTCAGACTGGTAAGATGTTTCAATCTCTGATTCTTCCGAATTAGCTATTGACTGATAGTCCTGGTCACCTTGAGCTGAGGGTTCCTGGTCACCTTGAGCTGAGGGTATAATTTGCTGAGCCGTATAATTTATTCTTTGGTGTTTGGGCCCAGTGAATCTAGCTATGTGATCGCTTCTGGTTTTGGGCACAGTATTGGCCTTGGTTGTTATAAAGCCAAAAATGTTTTTTTTTTTAAAATGTTATAAACAAAAACTACTGAATATTTTCTCAAATTTCTTTTTTTATTTGAAAGTACAATCCTTCCGGTTAATAATGGAAAATAATTTCATTCAAATGGCTGCCTCGGCTGGCCATGCAGTAGCCTACACGATCGGTCCAATTTTTAAGCACATTATCGATTGTGTGCAGCTGTATTTCACCAATGGCTTCACGAATATTGTCCTTTAAAGCGTCAATTGTCTCTGGCTTGTCAGCGTAACACTTATCTTTTACGGCACCCCACAAATAATAGTCCAACGGTGTCAAATCGCAGCTCCGGGGTGGCCAAACGACATCAGCTCTGCGGCTGATAATGCGATCTTCAAAAACAGGGCGCAAAACATCGAGTGTAGCTTCGGCTGTGTGGCACGTAGCGCCGTCCTGTTGAAACCAAATGTTGCCAATATCCTCCTCCTCAATTTTTGTGAACAAAAATTCGTTGAACATGGCCCGATAACGATCGCCATTGACTGTAACGGCCATTCCTTGCTCATTTTCGAAGAAAAATGGCCCAATTATGCCTCTGGACCAAAATCCGCACCAAACAGTGACTCGTTTTGGGTATATCGGCTTTTCAATGTATGCGTGCGGGTTTTCCGTGCCCCAAATGCGACAATTTTGCTTGTTTACATACCCGCCAAGATCAAAATGAGCTTCATCTGAAAAGATGATTTTTTTGGCAAAATCGGCATCTTCTCTAAGTCGATTTCAGGCCCACTTAGCGAAGCGAAAACGCATTGGATGGTCAGTTGGCTTCAACTCCTGAAGCATTTGGACTTTGTATGGCGTCATACCAAGGTCTTTATGCAAAATTCGTCACAATGATGTCTCCGAAATGTTCAATTGTTGAGAACGACGGTGAATGTGACCGGTGACGGTTGATGGCGCTTCACGCACACTTTCTGCCACAGCAGCAATATTCTCGGGTGTACGCACTGTTTTTGGCTTTTCACGATTTGGTTTATCGATGAGGATGCCAGTTTCTTTCACTTTTTTCACAAGATAACGAACATATGGAGGTGACGGTGCTTCTCTTCTTCCAAAATCCGTACGCAATTTTCGCACACACTCTGCAACATTACCATGATTTTCAAAGTAATGTCGCAATATTTCCCAGCGTTGTTCAAGCGTATACACAACCATATTCGTTCAGCGGAAGGATAAAACTAATTATCTGTCAAATCAGACATGAGCTAAGTGTTACCATTCACGAAATAAGCACTAGTTGAAAAAAAAAACGTTAGATGGCGGACCCTTTATTGTTGACCATTGCCTGGGCCACCATACTGCACTTGGTTTTCCTAAGGAGGCTGTAAGTTGTAAAAACCACCATTATTTTGAGCCATAGTTGGTTGTGTGAACCGCGATGAACCGCCAGTATCCATTGGTTCGTGTGCCGACTGTGGCTGAGTAGCCCGATTTCCAAAGTTCTGACGTTTCGAAAAGTGAGGATTCTTGTTCTGGTTTGTAGAGCTTGCTTGATTGGCATTCGTTTGATTCTGGGCGTTCCTACTTTGTTGTTTCTGCTTATCCCTGTCTTCTAGACATTAGCATAATTGCTGGCAGATAGGTACCTTTCGTAATCTTGCGGTCGTGCCGAGAAAAGCACGGCGCTCAAGGATTTGTTTGTTCCCGAAATGAATACGCGCAGTGCGTCCATTCTATACTTTTCATTTATTGTAGCTGCAATTGACGACTCATAAGACATAACTGTTTTATTTGTGAGAAGCGTTAGCTTCTTTTCTATTTCATCGAAGTAATGTAGAAGTGTTATGTTACCCTGACGAAGGGTGGACAACTCCTGCTCAATTAAGTAAATTGGACGTTTATCGGAATACGTGAAATCAAGCCGATTAATGATAGCTTTGAAATTTAAGACGGTATTGAAAGATGATAGTATCATATCGGCAGAACCTTTAATTTTATTCCTGATTATGGCTACGGCCTGGTAATGTTTAGAACTTCCCTCGTAATTTTCGAAAAGTCTATAGGCAGTGTGCGCCGCTTGTCTCCATGAGACGTTTTTCTCTTCCTTGCCCTCGAAATCAGGCAAGGACTTAATTATGTCTAAGGATTCTTCGCAACGAATTTTTGGTCTGATCTGAACTTCCCTATAAACTTCAACTTCGGGGGTTGTAGTCTGAATGCTATTTAACCTTTGCGTTAGGGCGGCAAATTGTTGTTCAAATTCCACTTTTTGTGCCATAAGTGCACAGTCTAACATTTGTTTTATTTGTTCGTTAGTAGCCATTTCGGGCTTTCTAGTATAATTATTGATAGACACGTTAAATTTTCTAAACCTCTCTTGCAATGCCTTTAAATCGGAATCCGAATCGCTATCACTCATAGCCCACAAGAAACAGTCCCTCAATTGAAACGCATTAGAGAAAAACAAAAAAAATATGTGGGACACTAAAGAAAATTTATTTGTTTTACTAACTTTTATTACTCTTGAAACTTGCAAACCAAAAAAAAATTCATTCCGTGTTCAATTTCTATATCACCTTCTTTATTCCTACCTAATCAATTTAAAACACAGTTTCATTTTTGTTTAAACTTGTGTTTTGCCGGTTGTCCTGTCCTGTCCTCTTTCAATCGTCGCTTTTTTTCTTTCTGTCGCCGCTGCCCAAAAACCGACCGCTTTGGTGATACAATTTGTGGTGCTTTTTTTCCAAAAACAAGCGGCCGCGAGACTTCTTTATTTGAATACTTGTTTTTGTTTTTTTATTATTTAGAAACTTTCACTTGCACTAGTTTAGTGTTCTTTGTACAGTTTCTTTGTCTTCTTTTTTTTCTTTTTTTCCGTTGGGCGCCAATTACTTTATTTTATTATTTTATTTTGTATTCTGTTTTACACTGTAGTACAAATTATTGTATTAAACATTGTTTTTAGTTCCTTTACAGATATGAGTTCGATTACTTATAAATACAAACTAAACCTAAGATATAAAAATATTCTTAACTATCCTAAGCCCTAGTCCAAACATTGCTGACGCTGCGCCTCGTGCATGGTGTCGTGAGGTGTTAGGCAAGCCGCTGGCCAGGAGTTAGATTACGTCTGTGCAATTCGCGTTATTGGATACGCGTGAAAACTACAATCTTGCAATTTGTATCCGTTTGACAACATTGTCGTCATTTATTTGCCCCTTGGGTTAACATCCACGCATATTTTGTACGAACTTGTGCACGCTGTGTTGAGTTTTTATATGATACTTTCTACTAAAGTATTAGTCACTCTTATAACAAGTTGGTACACGTAACACAACTTATACAGTACCTATCTTGAACGTTTCAAATAAGAACTTGTGTTAATTAATAGGGGTCGATTTTTAGACCTCGTCGACCCCCAAAATTAGTTTTCGTTTATGTTGACTCCTGGGAAACGGATTTCGACCCCAAAAGGTCGATATCGACCACTTTGGGAATCCCTGCTCTACACTCTGCATATGGCGAGTCAACATAATATGAGTACAGAAGAAACTGTAATCGCTGTGAGTGAAAGCGTTGCGGAAGATTCAAAATTGTGAATTCGGAGTCGATTGCAAAAGTTTGGCCCTTATACGTGACCTGTGTATTGTATATAAAACCAAACTAAATTCAGCTGGTGCAGGAACCGAACCCACAATACCATAGATTGCGAAGTAAAATTATTGAGATAAATCACTCACGAGATTCAATTACACAAACAATTGTGAAGTGAGATCTACATATTGGTGGTCTCAGCGGTTCTTTGATTTTTTTAGAAATGAAGCCAGAGCTCGCGTTACAATCAATGGCCAACGTTGCCAGAAAACGTTCAGTGAAATATTACTCACCGAATTCGTGCGATTGGACACAACTCAATTCCTTCTTGCGGAGCCATGTAAAATCTTTGGGGTATACTGATAAAATAATTCAGACCTTGCAAGCCAATATTTGGGGCGTTATTTGTTAGTTAGAGCCCCAAGTGTTCGAAAGAGTGGAGCGCTTCGTCAAAATAGCCGAGGTTGCCACATGCGTGAAGTCATGTTCAAAGCTTTATGTCATGAGGTATTCTTCATAATAAATAAATGCTAGAGGTGTAGAATAAATTGCTACAGGTGAGGTCATAGCTTTTTGACCTCTTACAATACGCTGTACGTATATTAATCAAGTCCTTACATTAAATACTTAATAAAACCATTCTGCATCATAAGCATCTGAAATATTTTATTTCCGAAACGCTATCCGTTGAGCAACTCTTTTTATGTACTGCATATTCAGGGTCAGTAAATATACTCAAGAACAACAAAACTTACATTGCTAATCACAAATCCCACATCTTAAACGCTTAACGATACCACTGCTACTTAAGGCATTTAATACGAGAAACTAACATTACTTAAAGAAACATGTTACGAGTATTTGTCACTTGTCAAAAACCACGGTATTTAAATACCGAGATTCATTCAAACAACATACCGTAATGACTGTAAAATTAATAAGTACTTTCGTTCGTTTAATTTGCCTACAAATTCTATGAGTCTTAGAAAAGTGCATGCACGCGTCTTCAAGATAACATCATGCTGCTCGTAGTATTTATTACTCAGAACTTCACTGTACTCGTACTCTTCAGTTTAATTGCATGATACCATGCTTACTTCTATCTGACGGGGTCACATAGGCAGCTACCAGTTCCAGGCGTTTGGTTGCGTTCACCAGAAATAAGACTAAATGAGAGCGGTGTTAAGTATATACAATACAGAACTAAACTATTTATTACAATATGCCACCATGTATGCAAGTATGTACATAAAAGTTATAAATTTCTTCAGTTTGTTCTGTCATGTTTTATCTACGAGTTTAGCTGGGTGATCATTATTCCTGCGGAGATTGCATTTGTTTAAATTAATCAGAAACATGCAAATTTTTGCTGCCTTACTTTAAGATATTATCTCTTCGATTAGATGATATACATATATTCCAAGGCATATTTGCATAGGTAAGGGTAAGTTGGCTTGGCCTGCATCTATCTGGGTAAGAGAGGTAATATTGGAAATCAAGTTACTCCTTGAAAATATTTACTATGATGTTCGAGTCATCATATTGCTATAAGTAAGCCTCCAGAATAAAATAACTGCGCACATTACACCATTCACTGTGGTGCTTTTACTTCTAATATATAGAAATTCTTATGGAATCAACATGATAAGTTACAAATGTTTTTAATTTTAAATGGTATCCTCGTATGTACATATGTCTCTTGTTCAGATCATCAATTAGGAAGAAATTAATGTTCAACGCATCAACACATGAAAAAAGAATATTCATCATGGCTTCATTGGAAATCTACATACATCTGCTACGTATTAGACACACGCTAATCGCATTTACGACATGATGAACCGAAAAAATCGTTGCAGTCAGAACGCAACTCTAAAATTGCGGCAAACGATAGCTCCCGTTTTTCCACGCAATAACATAAAATTACAATTTCGTATAACAAGATGACACTTAAGTTACAAAAGTGTTCAACATACCATACCAAGGAAACTGGCAAATTAAATAAAAATTGTGACCTGTCAGTTCCAAAAATTGAAAAAGTTGCGGTGAATCAATTTAAAAGTTGTTTCTTTTAATCATTGAAAGCAATCTGTGGGCAAGGACTAACATTCAATTTTTAATATGTATTTATCGTAGAGTTTCAGAGATTTTTCAAGAAGCTACTGAAAGGGTCGTTTATATTTTCTATGATGTTCTAACCATTGTATAACATTAGCTGTTAAAAAATTAATCATTTAGTATACAGAGAAAGATAGAGAAAGACATATGTATGTTACAGTAAAACCAAACAGTCACTTGGTGATTATAACTTTTTCAGTGCTTATTATACATCCCTTACAAAATATAATTGTTAATATGTACTCGTACTTACTTAAATGGCACTACAGTCCGAGATGAACCTGGAGCTCAAGCAAAGTCGTATCGGGCTAACTGTCAACTCCAAGTTTCTTGAGGTCCCCCTTCACTGGCGCGCGCTACTTCACTGGCTGAAGCGTTCGTGTTCATTTGCTCCACACTTCCAGTCATTAAACCCGACTAATGTGCACTTTTCTCGCCACCAATGTCACTATTCAGCTGTTAGAGTTCGTAATTACACCCCCTCCTCCAAACCCTGTCAACATAAACATGACCAAAAATCACTCGAAAAATTTTGTGTTCGAAACAGCCACCTTCGCTAATGTTCTGTTCAATTCGTCAATGTTATGTGTCCCTTCTTGTTGGCAGCATATAACTAGTTTTACACTCATCCACGACTAAACACATTATTACTGCTTCTGTCACAATACTTCCGAACCCGCCAGTATCGGTTCGCTGAGTTCTGGCAATGATATCAATTTCATCAGGGTATGCAAGTAGTTATACAGACTTTAGGAGCTCATTCTGCGACAAGATAACAGAAACCTCTGAGGCATCACGGCCAAGAAAAATCCTCTCTACCAATCCTTCGATGCCTAAATGTTTGAAAAAACCGACGGGTCTTGGACGACCTTAAGTGAGGAATCACTCAATCTGTTACTGGATACCCACTTTCAAGGTAGCTCCCTATTCCCGGCCAGTAACAACCTTAACAGCACTAGTGCTGCCGCAACTAAGATTGATGATCTAATTACAAGAGAGAAGGTACTCTGCGCGCTGCATAGCTTCAAACCATATAAAGCTGCTGGGCCGGACGGTATAATAACAGCCTTATATTATTCCCTGCTTACGCTAGGGAATACCACTAGAAGCTGAGTAGAAATGCCTCACATTTACCTTTCATTGAGAGAACTTAGTGTAGTTTCCATTCTCAAGGCCGATAAATGTTCTCATGTTGTCCCAAAGACCTATATGTCTATCATCTTTCCTTCTGAAAGCTCTAGAACGACCATATACGATCTAGAATTGATGAAGGACGTTTGTCTATAACTTGACATGCCCACTATAAACAAAAGCCGGTGGAAACGGCTCTATATTCACTGACTAGCCACATCGAACGGTCCTTTCATCATGGAGAATACACAATGCTCGCGTTCCTGGACAAAGAATGTGCCTTTAATAACGTCATCACATCCGCAATCACCACGTCGCTGTCATCTCTGAAGGTAGATGACTCACTTGGGGAGTGTATAATATCAGTCTTATGCTAAATAGCAGGATAATATACTCAAGCAGAGTGGGGCTTCTGCTAGAAGATGTGCTAGCAGAGATACGCCGCAAGGCGGTGTCCTTTCACCCTTTCTTTGGGACTTAGTGGTTAATGAACTGCTGATATACCTGGAAGCGGATGGCAGCAGGCTAGTTACCTCGCTAACGTTGCTTTAGCCATCTCAGGAAATCATCTTAATGCCATTAAAGAACTTTTACAGCAAAATTTTAAAAGGTTAAATCTTCTGGCGGATCGCTGTGGGTTGAGAGTAAGGAAATACAAAATTCCTATCATAAGCCCTCCCGCAATCATTGGTGCCAGCTTAGTCTTTTGCGATACAGTGAAATATCTGGGTATAATTTTCAAAAGGAAACTAAGCTGAAAATCTGATATGCAGGAAAGAGCAAAAAAGCCACAGTGGCTTTATTCTACAATATGTATTACAAAAAGCCATTGGGAACAAATAGGGCCTCCATTGGCTATACGTCTCGGTTATAAGACCGGTGTAGTCATCTGGTTGACGGCCTTAGACCAAGCAGTCAACTGCAGCAAACTCAGGAAAGTCCAAAGCACAGCATGTCTGAGCATAAGCGAAACCTTATGCACTAATCCCTCCGCGGCACTGGGTATTATGTTTCACTTGACATCCCTCGCTATTTTCTGCAGGCAAGTAGCGACTAAGCAACTAAGCAACAAATAAACTATTTGGCCACGCTAATATTTTTAACGTGTTGGGAATCGCGCTAAGCCCCAACATTAGTTTGACAAAGACTTTCATGTCAATATAGCCTCTAGATCTTTCTGAGAGGAACATGCCTTCATGGACGACAAGTCAATCCATTGGATACAAGACTTACAGCAGGGTTGGTGGCGGTGTTTTCTTTTCAGACAAGCCTAATCTCAGTCTCTAGAGCCTTTCAAAACGTGATATTTACTAAGGTTATCCACATATTTTCGGATAGTAAGGCCTCTATCAGATCCCTAGACTCATTCCTGTTAAATTCTAAAACCGTTCTAGACTGCCGATTATCTCTCCTGGAGATGGCAGAGCAGTTCAATATGCACCTATTTTGGGTGTTGGTGAATAGAGATATAACTGTACTTATTCTACGTAAAAAAGATATCATCGGTATATCAATCGCTACGTGCCAACTAATACTAAAGCTAGATGTTAACAAAAGAACAAACCTTAGATGGACTGTTGAGTCAACATGTCTAGCGACTAAACAAATCTGACCAAAATTGGATCTGAATCGCTCTAAACGTTTGATCATTCAAAACAGAAAACATCTCAGCGCTTATCATAGGTATCATCATTGGACACTATCTTATAGGCAGGTATGTAAGAAGACTTGGCGTTCTTAGAAACGACTTCTGCAGAAGCTGCATGGGGGAGGAGGAGGAGGAGACAATACCACATCTACTTTGTACATGTCCAGCTCTCCTTCAAAGATGAAAACTTCCCTTAGGAGCTTTCTTTTGCAAAGACACAAGCGATCTGAACAATATAGACGTTAGCAGTCTACATATTTCGCTTTATCAGAAGCTCAAATTGGATCCAAGAGTAGAAGGCTCATGTATCCACGTGGCATTACAATACACCAATAGGCCTAAATACAACAGCAACACTTACATAATCTAACCTAACCTGTCATTACTCTAACAGATTTCGAACTACTTAAATAACATTAAATTACGAGACACAATGGTTTTGTAAAATAAATACAATAATTTTATTTTAGGGCATAAAAATGTTTAGTAATGTACAATATATTTAAATTTAGATCTATCATCACATAAATCTACTCGTATTTCAGTAAAAAACGGAGTTGAAAATTCTTACACAGGGTGGTCCGGTTTAGGTTGCAGATATTTTTGAATTTGATTCATTGGTTCAAGTTATGGAAAAAATCGTACTGGAGGGAGGGGATCTATTTTCAACACTCACTCAGTTACAGCGTGCTTAAAAAAGTTCCTTCAGAGAAGTAAGCCCTAACAATTATTTAGTTATAACTTCTAGTGTTAGTTATAACCTAGAGCAACCAAGCTGGGCTCGATTGATAGCCAATTGATTAGTTCTTAATTCCTATTCTATTATTTTATTATTATTATTACCATCCATGCTTTCATTTTCGTAATTTTGGTCTTCAAACACAAATTGTTTAATTATTTTTTGTCTTTTTTCTATTGTATCTAATCCTATTAAGCATTGCATCAAGTTTACATTTCATTTGCCTTACAACTATCGGGCGATCCTGGCGGGGAAAGCATGGAGAGACATGGCTCTGTATAGCTTGTATTTATAGGTGATATCTATGAGGACTTCAAAGCGATAAAGAGATGGTGTGTATCGATTTGGACTTCTTGCGTTTTTTTTTTTCGGGATCTGCCGTCCTATGAATATTTGTCATAAAACCATACTGATATGGGGCAATCAGATCATTGATAAAAAGTTTCAGGCGTTCACACAAGATGGCAGATAAGATCTTATATGCGATGTTAAGGAAGCTGATGCCTCTATAATTGGGGTAATTAATAGGGTCTCCGTTGTAGCCGATCGCACAAACGGGGTTAAGATTCTCTGCCAGCCAAATCTTGGAAATGAGCTGGTGCATGTTCTCTACTAAGTCATCTGACATTGCCCTAAATAGTTCCGCAGGCAGGCCGTCCGGTTCAGCAGCCTTGTTGTTCTTGGGCTTGGATATTGCTATTGCCATTTCATTTTCACCGGGTGGATGGATCTCTTGGTCTCCATCGTCCAGGTTGAATGGTTAATTCTGCCTGACAACAGAATTTGGGTTGTCCTTGCCGTTTAGCAGTCTGCAGAAGTGGTTTTGTTATATCCGCAGTACCGACTCTGACTGTACTACCATGTTTCCTTATTCATCTCTAAAGGACTCGGTTTGTGTTTTTTTGCCTCTCCACGTTCCTTCCGAACTTTTACCTTCAGAGAAGCCAATGTTTTTTATTTCTGTTTTATTCGTAGAGCTCATGGAGCGCTCTCGTTCTTCAATGCAGTACCGCTTCGCAGGCAAATTATTTCCCTACATGTGCTGGCCTCCATTTTTCATCAAACAATTGATTTCGTAGAAGTTTCTTGGCATCGATGTCACTGCTTTCAGCACTTGATTTTGATTGCATAGAACATGTTTGATAATCAGGTGATCGCCATGCCTCTTTATTGATATTAAAGTGGCGAAAATGTGTGTGTTAGTTATAATGATGTTTCGACCCGCAGCAAAGTCAATTAGTCGGTTTCCAGACGTGGTGTTGTGCGGACTATTCTTCCCGTCTGCACTACCATAAATTTCAATTTCCCCCCTTTCAATCTTCTCGTTAAAATCACCTAAGACGATTTTAACATCATCCTTTGGACATTACTCATAGTTTTGTCGAGGAGCCTATTTGGTAGTGTCGTCTTTTTTCTTTGCGTATCAGGCTGATGTTGACGAGTAGAGACATAATATGCGTTGTTAAAAGGCGTTCGCTTACGTGTCGAAAGCTAAGGACTTCTTGCCTTATTCTGCCCCCCAAATAGGTTGAAATAGCCCATATTAGGTATCTGCCATAATGACCATGGAAGCTACCATTGATTCAATGATGTGAATTCATCTGCCGTTCTTCCGCCTTCTGAGGTTCAGTCATTTTTGACAGTGAATTATAGTGTTCTTATTTACTCTTGCGAACACTGGCGCTTATAACTTTGGCAGGTCACGTACAGTTGGATGAGACCAGTATTCAGCGACTACCACGGTTACCCGCACAGTGCCTGACCTAATCGTACACACCCAAACTCTGATATGTACAAAAATATTTTTCTGATTCCTTCTTACTTATTCACCAAATAAAGAGCTTGAGATTAAAATAACTTGGTCAGCGCTTAAAATGTTTACGCCTTAAATCGTATTTACTTATTTCTTTGAAATGCATTAAAACTTATATATTCATTTTCCGCTTATTTTAAAAGTAATACATTTTACTACATTATAATGTATTTTAAAGAATGAAAAACAAAAGATTTTTTTTCAAAAATACATCAACGAAAATAAAATTTCATATTGCATTTCCAGTGTTTAAGTTATAGTAACTAACATAGCTTATTCACAAAAAGTGAAATTGCTAGGGTCAAAAGTGGGCGAAACAGAGTAGCTGGATGGGAATGTCAGAACAGGTAATAATTTTTTGCAGTTTGATCTATGATTACTAGTGAATTTTAAAAATAAAGAATGCAAAAGTAAGTTACACTTCCGCAGCCATCGCACACGCACGTACTACATATAATTTCGCTTGGTTCAATACGGAAATATTGAGTCGAAATGCTATTGAACCAATGTTAAATAGTTAACAAGGGCTGGATTATTTTTGACAAAATTTTTTTTTTTAAGAACTTAACATTTAAGTGGGTATGACTACACTGAAAGTGCTTGAGCACGTGTTAAGTTTTTAGGAAAATGGGACAGAGAGGGAAAAAAGAATTGTTTGGCTCAGTGGTTATTTCGCTTCATGGGTGGCATCCAACATTTAATGGGGAGACTAAATAGAGTATTGCGCTCTGGGTAAGGGCGGAGCATCGGAAAAAAACCAACTCTCCTGTGCTTTATGTAGGAACACGGAACACACCGCAAATTATCGGGGTTGTCCCAAATTCCAGTACATCAAAAGAATAAATCTGGACCGGCAGCAAAAAGTGGAAGTTAAACGTCCACCCGTGCATTTACAAACTCCAGCCGTTACACCCCATGTTACCTACGCCCAAATGGAGGCAGGTAGGGGAAATACGGCACAACAAGCGAAGGTTGCTTCTCAGGCCCCAGCGCCTAGACCACCGCAACTGACATGCTGGCTATCTTGCTCTCTATTCAGTGGCAGATGGTTCAGCTTTAAGGTCAAACACAAGAACAGGCTACGCGGGTAGATCAAATATACTCGCTGCTACCGGGCTTAATGCACCTCCAGCCGTAATGGGTACGTACATGGCGGAGCAAACTCCGAAGGATTAGGTTGGAACGAAGAGCCACACTGTTTAAGTTGCTTAAACTATGCTTACCAAAAGAGACACAATGAGGCACAGAAGATTTTAAATATTACGAAGAAACCGACCCAATTCCATTCAAGGATGAAGTGTTGCGATCTTTGTAAGAAAGGGACTGCGTTACAAAGAGTATACAGTCGTGTGGTACGTAGGTTTCAGGTGCTGGAAGCATGTGTCATGTACATCCCTCTCCGTAGGAAAGCGGTTGTACATGGTGTCTGTCTATTCATCTAAGGCTACTCAATCCACCTTATTCATCTCAGAGCTCGAGACACTTTTTCGATTCCTAAGACTGGAATTGGCGGAGAACTACTTTATTATCGACGGAGATTTCAACGCCAAACATAGAGATTGGGGAAATAATACACCAAATACTAGAGGGAACCTACTACTCAATTGGAAGGGTCAGCACAGTATCGACTCGGCCTCAAAGCGACGGACATTCCGTCGTTTCCCAGACACGGGTCCTATTTGCATCTCCTGCTGTTCGACACTCCCACAGAACTAACACGCACTAACCAACATACCATAAATTGACGGACTTTCGTGTATGACAGTGATAATTGCGGTCTCAGCACAGAAATAACTGTTCCGAACGAAACTGCGGAATTGGATGAGTTTGTTCAAAGGCATTCCTACAACTATAGTAGGGTGCATTGGAGACACTTCCCCAGAACGCTGACGAGAGCACTCTCCTCGAATTCGCTTTACCCACCGTCTATTGGGATCAGTCAAACGAGGAGATTGACGGGTATCTAAAACTAATGGACGAGACAATTAAACGAACTATGTACAAAATGATATCTCGGTATCAACACACTGACAACGAAAACTTATTCCGCAACGCAACCATTGACGCACTGCACCGACATAAAAGCAGACTGCTGTCAAGACTAAAAACCTTGTACAGACAGTTTACTGACAGACATAACCCGGAAATCGTGACATTGAAGTCGTCGACCAAAAACCTCCCAATATTAATAAAGGAAAATGACAAAAATTCTGTAAGTTTGTATTGGAACAGTAAAATTCGGGCTGTAAACACCAGCAACCCGAATATGTTCCCGCCCGAACGACGCACAATGAACAAATACTTATAGCAGCGGGTATCGACCCAAATAAGGCAGTTGATGATGAACACTTCTTTGTGATCGAGGATCCGCAGGAGAAGGAGCGACTTTCCAGGAAGTGTACAAGGCGAATGACATCATTGGCCCGAACCACGACCTGGAGAGTCGAGTTCTTATGCACAATTTCTGCCTTCGAAGGGAAATTGTGAATTGGCGATTTGAGAGCTCGAGTTTCACCCAGTTCAGTGACGAGAATATGGCAAATAATGTCATCACCAACGAAATGGTACTACCACCGTTCATTTCGAAGGAACAGCTCCAAACGATCTTCGAATCACTTAGGAGTAAGAAATCAGTGGGAACCGATGAAATACCGAACATTGTGCTTTGAAATCTCCCACTAGAAGCGGTGAACATTTACACCACCCTGCTAAATAATGCGATGAATAATACACATTATCCAGCGCATTGGAAAACTGCGGTGGTACATCCCATCCCCAAAACGGGTAAAGATACTTCCAATCTGGCGAATCTCCGCTCGATCAGTCTTCTTCCAAACATCAGTAAGGTTTTCGAGAAGGTGATCAATAGGGTGCTGACTAAGTGGGTTGAGGACAAACATATAATTCCGGATAATCAATTCGGTTTCAACGCGGGGCATGATATCATTCATGCCGCATCCAAACTGGTGTCTGATATCCAATGGAACAAAGGCAAGAACCACTGCACTGGTGCCTGCCTGATTGACTTTAAAAAAGCCTTCGACACCGTATGGTCAGAGGGACTTTTCTTCAAGTGGAACAGGTTGGGCATTAGTAAACCACTTCTGTAAATTCTTTTTGATATGCTCTCTGGTAGACAATTCATCGTGAAGAATGGCGATGTGGCTACTGCTGGAACATTTAACATTAAAAACGGTCTGCAACAAGGTGCGGTAAATTCGCCGATCCTATTCACCATTTACACAAGTGATCTGATAGGTTCACTTCACCATGCCACAGCGTATGTAGACAACTTAATCCCGTACAGATCAGGTCCAAAGATTGAGGTCATTAATACACTTTTGCAACGTGACTTCAACAAAATTAAGCGATATTGCGACGACTGGAATTTGAAAACCAACTTTCAAAAGTCGGAAACCATTCTGTTTAGGACGCCTTTGTCTAGGGCCTCCAGGGATACCAGAAAGAATTGATGAAATTTCTCTATCGTCGGACAACATGGACAGCCACTTGCTTGTCGAAATGTAGTCAGATACCTCGGGATCTGGCTAGATCAATATCTGTATTTTATATAGACATATAGATGTTGCTCTGGCCAGAGCCAAAGGTGCTTTTGCCCTTACGAGGAGACTGTTTTATAACAGCCAACTCGATGCGAGGGTGAAGGTGATCTGCTACATGGCCCTTATCCGGTCTATGCTTGTATTTAGATGTCCCGTGTGGTTTGTTGGAAAAGATTCGGGTGTTTGAGAGGGCTTGCCTTAGGGCTTGTCTTCGCTTATACAGAAGACCAGAGTCTGAGTACATAAAATTCGATAGTAATGAGGTCGTGCACAATAGGGTGAACCTAATAAGAGTGGACAATTTCGCCAGTAAGTTGACTCTAAGGCACATTGCAAGAGCAATACCTCATCGAACAACCTGATATCCGGGGCTTACTACCCTAATTATACCACCTTGGTCAAAAAGTTCCCGACAACACCCACCGTGTGGCGCTCCCATTGTTCCGATTTGAGTTCTGTTTTTTTGTTAATAAATTTGTTGTTGACATTCCCTCTTAATCTTAACGTCAAAACTTGACATTTGCAAAAGTTACGTAGCCAAGAGTACATCTATCTCTGTGTGTGTTGGCGATTTTTTACAATTTCAGAAATGGATTTCAATTTGCAACAAAGAATTTGTATTAAATTTTGAGTAAAAAACGGATTTAATGGTGCGGGAACGTTGGGAATGTTGGAAAAGTGTTCCGACAACGATTCTCTAAAGAAAACGGTCGTTTACGGTTTTCATGGATTACAACGGTGTAGTACATCATGAATTTTTACCAGAAGACCAGAGAGTAAACAAAGTGTATTATTTAGACGTTATGAGACGTTTGCGTGAAGCAATTCGCCGAAAAAGACCAGAATTGTGGGCAGAAAACTCGTGGATTTTTCACCTTGATAACGCACCATCGCACAGTCCCATCATTATTCGTAATTTTTTGACGAAAAACGCAACAAATACCATCTAAAAGCCGCCGAATTCACCTGATTTGGCTCCCTGTGACTTCTTTCTGTTCAATCGAGTTAAAAAACCACTACGGGGAAGGCGTTTCAGCAGCCGAGAGAAAGTAATGGAAAAATCGCAGGAAGCACTGATGGACATACCGAAAACCGAATATAAAAAATGTTTCGAGGATTGGATCAAGTGCTGGCATATGTGTGTTGCAGTCGATGGGGATTACTTTGAAGGGGACAATATAGATTTATATGAATAAACTTGTATTATTAATTTTCTGAATAAATTCCGGGACATTCTTAATCAAGGTGGTATATTCAGATTTATTCGGTTCTATAGAAAAAGTGCCATTAGTGAACGAGAAGCTCAAAAAGAATTAAAGATTTTCAAACTATGAAAAATCTTCAACCAATACAGGTGAGTGACTATACAAATATATGTCCATTGCAACTTTCATTCAACAAGGTAAATATGGAATCAAAGCTTAGGCTCACTGCGACAGTGAAACAAATTCTGCCCAGTCCTTGAAAGTATACATCAGTAAAGTTTGATACTGTAAAAAAACCAAGGCTAAATTGTCGTCTTAGTCTTGATAAAATACTTTTAAGGCCGCAATACAACATGTGATAACTTTTTTACTTCTTATCAGTTGACGATTCGACTATTGAAGAAGAAATTAGCGCTAACTGGAATAGACACACTATGTCTTGAGCTCAAGAGGTGAAAGGCAAACTTAAGCAATTTTCACATTTCTTTTTTGATACCAATAAGTTGTTTCAAAGGACAATCGCAAAGTTTTATTACTCAGTACGTTACATCATTCTAAGGAAATAACTTAGGATGCAAAAAACCGGAAATATAAAAATACTACAATATAATGCTATAAAATGTGGAGTACATACACTTGAACAGGTACATACTCTTATATGCTGGATATACGAGTACCAGCTTGCAAGGCTCTCGCGATTTATGTTTCTATGGATCTATAGTGCTATAAAGCAAAATATTACAATACAATCCGAAAGTTTATTTGAGGAATTCTGAGAAACACTGATTCAAGAAGAAATATCTCGTGGAATCTCTTTTCCACAAAGTAAATCGTTAATTCAAAATGTGCAACAAGGAATCTCAAATAATTGCCATACCACAATATCTAATTTGAAGCGTGCATGCTGCTACATCTGCCGAAATCTTTTCAATAGCACAAAATATTCACCAGGGTGCTCGAGCTGTTCTAAATTTATATGACAGAACGCTTTAAGACAAAAATAAAATATCAAAATTGTGATTCACAGTGGGTAAAAATGAACCACGAATATAAGGTGCATTATCATTTTTCAATACAAGACAAGGCTAAAACAAGCTAAGGTAAACGCCTTCATGATCTAAATAATTAGGTTAATAAGCTCACGAGCCTAGTTTGTTGCTTTTGCAAATTGTCTTCTACCCAGACTAAGGGCGGAATTGTCAATTTTTTTTTGGGCTATTGTACAAGACCTCTTAGTTTCAGTTTCAGTTTATATGCATTTTTATTTATATCCCTTATTTTACTCTTAAATGCTATACAAAAAAACGCTTAAAAATTAGCTTAATTAACTTAAAATAATCTTATTCTAACTTACTGGCCCCATGCGGGCACTCTAAGTTAAACCTAATACTTAAATTATGTCTTTCGACGTATCTTACATTACATGTTTATACTATGTCTATTTATTATAATTAGAACTAATAAAACATTTTTTAAGAAAAACTTAGTATCATGACTTATATTTTTTTTTTAACTTATTATAAAACTTAAAACTAAAACTTACAAACTACCTAAGAATAAATCTTAATTTACTTAACCTACTTACATCTAATACATAATATATACATATATAATATATATACATTATATATATATACGTAATATATAAATACATGTACATACATATATACATATATATATATATATATTTTTTTTTTTTCGCTTAAATCTAACTTAATTCTACCTAAAACTATGTAAGCCGGCCAACGCTAAAACAAAAAAAAATTTAGGCTGACCCACTTTGCTTCGCAAGAAGCTATCTATTACTGAAGGAATTCGATGACGACGCATCCTCTTCTTCAACAAGCCACCAAAATTGCTGGTGCTGATGAGCAAAAGCCCTCATGTCGCGACTCCCTACCGCCCCTGCTGAACCGGAGACGCTCCGCACTGCCGTGTGCGACGTTTCTGTCGTAGTTGAGTCGCCTGTCCGCAGCTGTTCGAGCAACGTGGAAGATTAGCGGTACAGCCAATCTGTCCTGGATCAGACCTTTGCTATCAAGGTAGAGGAACGCTTCTGGAGGAACATAGCCGTCAAAGCGAACTCTCTCATGATACATATAATTAGGGTAATAAGCCCCAGAGATCAGGTTGTTCGACGATGTCATTGCTCTTGCAATGTGCCTTCGAGTCAACTTAATAATAAAATTGTCCACTCTTATTAGGTTCGCCCTATTGTACAAGACCTCATTGCGATAGAATTTTATGTACTCAGACTCTGGTGTTCTGCATAAGCGAAGACAAGCCCTAAGGCAAGCCCTCTCAAACACCCGAATCTTTTCCAATAAACTTGCTCTCACGTTTAACTACACGGGACATCCAAATACAAGCATAGGCCGGATAAGGGCCATGTAGTAGATCACCTTCACCCTCGCATCGAGTTGGCTGTTATAAAACAGCCTCCTTGTAAGGGCAAAAGCACCTCTGGCTCTGGGCAGAGCAACATATGTTTGTTAAAATACAGATATTGATCTAGCCAGATCCCAAGGTATCTGACTACATTTCGACAAGCAAGTGGCTGTCCATGTTATCCGACGATAGAGAACTTTCATCAATTCTTTCTGGTATCCCTAAAGGCCCCAGACAAAGGCGTCCTAAACAGAATGG
Source organism: Volucella zonaria (assembly GCA_963966105.1). Classification (NCBI taxonomy): domain Eukaryota; kingdom Metazoa; phylum Arthropoda; class Insecta; order Diptera; family Syrphidae; genus Volucella; species Volucella zonaria. The sequence continues at coordinate 26,324,583 of OZ014531.1, forward strand.
TTTCCGACTTCTGAAAGTTGATTTTCAACTTCCAGTCATCGCAATATCGCTTAATTTTATCGAAGTCACGTTGCAAAAGTGTATTAATGACCTCAGTCTTTGGACCTGATCTGTACGCGATTAAGTCGTCTGCGTACGCTATGGCATGGTGAAGTGAACCTATCAGATCACTTGTGTAAATGTTGAATAGGATCGGCGAATTTACCGAACCTTGTTGCAGACCGTTTTTAATGTTAAATGTTCCAGCAGAAGTCACATCGCCATTCTTCACGATGAACTGTCTACTGGAGAGCATATCAAAGAGAATATACAGCAGTGGTTTACTAATGCCCAACCTGTCCAGCTTGAAGAAGAGTCCATCTAACCATACGGTGTCGAAGGCCTTTTCCAAGTCAATCAGGCAGGCACCAGTGCACTGTTTCTTGCCTTTGTTCCACTGGATATCAGAAACCAGTTTAGACGCAGCATGAATGATATCATGCCCCGCCTTGAACCCGAATTGATTATCCGGAATTATATGTTTGTCCTCAGCCCATTTAGTCAGGACTCTATTGATCACCTTCTCGAAAACCTTACTGATGTTTGGAAGAAGACTAATCGAGCGGAGATTCGCCGGATTGGAAGTATCTTTATTCCTTTTGGGAATGGGATGTACCACCGCAGTTTTCCAATGCGCTGGATAATGTGTATTATTCATCGCATTATTTAGCAGGGTGGTATAAATGTTCACCGCTTCTAGTGGGAGATGTCGAAGCATAATGTTCGGTATTTCATCGGTTCCCACTGATTTCTTACTTCTAAGCGATTCGAAAATCGTTTGCAGCTCCTCCTTCGAAATGAAAGGTGGTAGTACCATTTCGTTGGTGATGACATTATTTGCCATATTCTCGTCACTGAACTGGGTGAAACCCGAGCTCTCGAATCGCCAATTCGCAATTTCATTTCGAAGGCAGGAGTTGTGCACAAGGACTCGACTCTCCAGGTCGTGGTTCGGGCCAATGATATAATTCGCCTTGTACACTTCCTGGAAAGTCGCTCCTATAGCCTCTACCTTCTCCTGCGGATCCTCGGCTACAAAGAAGTTGTCATCATCAACGGCCTCATTTGGATCAATGCCTGCTGCTACAAGTATTTGTTCGTTGTTCGTCGTTCGGGCGATTCTAAGACATGGAAGGTCGTTCTGATTATTTCTCCGAAATATTTTATTTATTTGCGGGAACATATTCGGGTTGCTGGTGTTTACAGCCCGAATTTTATTGTTCCAATACAAACTTACAGAGTTTCTGTAATTTTCCTTTATTAATGTTTGGAGGTTTTTAATCGACGGCTTCAATGTCATGATCTCCGGGTTATGTCTGTCAGTAAACTGTCTGTACAAGGTTTTTAGTCTTGACAGCAGTCTACTTTTATGTCGGAGCAGTGCGTCAATGGTTGCGTTCCGGAATAAGTTTTCGTTGTCAGTGTGTTGATACCGTGGTATCGTTTTGTCCATTGTTCGTTTTATTGTCTCGTCCATTAGTCTAAGATACCTGTCAATCTCCTCGTTTGACAGATTTCTGTTGGACGGTGGGTAGAGCGAATTCGAGGAGAGTGCTCTCGTCAGTATTCTTGAGAAGTGTGTCCAACGCACCCTACTATAATTGTAGGAATGCCTTTGAACAAACTCATTCAATTCCGCAATTTCGTTGGGAACAGTTATTTCGGTGCTGAGACCGCAATGGTCACTGTCATACACAAAAGTGCGTTGACAGTTTGTAGTTTGTTGGTTAGTGCACGTCAGTTGTATTCGTGAGTCGAACAGCAGGAGATCCAAATAGGACCCGTGTCTGGGAAACGACGGACTATACGTCGCTTTGAGGCCGAGTCGAAACATCACACTGTGCTGACCCCACCAATTGAATAGTAGGTTCCCTCTAGTATTTGGTATATTGTTTCCCCAATCACTGTGTTTGGTGTTGAAATCTCCGCCGATAATAAAATAGTTGTCTTCCAATTCCAGCCTCAGGAATCGAAAAAGTGTCTCGAGCTCTGAGATGAATAAGGTGGATTGAGTAGCCTTAGGTGCATAGACAGACACCATGTACAACCGCTTTCCTACGGAGAGGGATGTACATGACACATGCTTCCAGCACCTGAAACCTACGTACCACACGACTGTATACTCTTTTGAAACGCAGTCACTTTCTTACAAAGATTGCAACACCTCCTCCTTGAATGGAATTGGGCCGGTTTCTTCGTAATATTTCATATCTTCTGTGCCTCATTTTGTGTCTTTTGGTAAGCTTAGTTTCGCTAACCAAAAGCACATCAGGGGCTTGGTCTTTAAGCAACTTAAATAGTGCGGCTCGTCGTTCGAACCTAATTATTGAATTAACATTCACAGCAAGGACCTTTAGGGTTTGCTCCGCCATGTACGTACCCATTACGACTGGAGGTGCGCTAGGCCCGGCAGCAGCGCGTATATTTGATCTACCCGCGTATTTGACGCTGAAGCTGAGCCATCTGCCCCTGAATAGAGAGCAAGATAGCCAGCATGTCAGGTACAGGTTCTGGTGCTCTAGGCGCTGGGGCCTGAGAAGCTACCTTTGCTTTTTGTACCGTAGTTCCCCTACCTGCTGCCATTTGGGCATAGGTAACTTGGGGAGTAACGGCTGGTGTTTGTGCCTGCACGAGTGGACGTTTAACTTCCACTTTCTGCTGCCGAGCCAGATTTACTCTTTTTATGTATTGGAATTTGGGACAACCCCGATAGTTTTCGGTGTGTCCCGTGTTCCTACATAACGCACAAGAAAGTTCGCTTTTCTCTGACGCTCCGTCCTTACCTAGAGCGCATTCCTCTGACTTGTGGTTCTTTCCACACTTCACGCATCGAGGCTGCATTTCGCAGTTCGACGCTGCGTGCCCGAACCTTTGGCAGCGAACACATTGTAAAATGTTTTCGCTCCTCTTTAATTTTACCCAGTGTACAACCTGGTAGTCCAAGACGTTGATGCTCCTTAGACCATCCAGTTTGCTGTTGGGACTTAGCTGGACCAGGAAAAACGGTTATTTCCGATTCTCCCTTTTGGCTCTAGCCATGACAAATGGCTTGACCCCCGCGAATTTGAGCCCTTCGCACTCCTTCTCTTTCAGCAGTGCAAGGAGCTGCTCCGGATCAGTCGACGGCTCTATCCCCCTCAGCAGCATTATTTGCTGCTGAAACTCCGTCGTCGAATCCCTCAGTAAAATTTGTATGTCATGATAGCGCTCCACTGTGTTACATGCCTATCTAATGATAATCTTTTTATAAAAAAGTTGTTGCCTATGGCCGACTTACACAGTTCTATTGTCTCCTTGAGTTCGATTTTATATGTATTTATAGGTGGAACCCTGGTTTTAGATGTATTTTGTTGTTGTTGTTGTTGTTGTGGTTGCTATTTTTGTTGATGTTGTTGTTGATGTTGCTGGCTCTTCTGCTGCTGTTGTTGTTGTTGTTCTTGTTGTTTGTGTAATGTCCGCTGATTTGTTTTTCTAGCCTGTGTATGTTTAGGCGGCTGTTTTGGTTTGTGTTGTTGCTCTTGTGTCATTATGTGTTGGATTTCCTTTTCAGCTTGTTGTCGTGGCTGTTGAGAATTGAGAAGTTCTCCTAGCTGCTCCTTTTCCCTCCTTGCTATTTGTTTAGCTTTAATAGCTAACACTCTTTGCTGGAGAAGCTTTATATTATTTTTTATTTCCTCTACTTCCTCATCTTCGTCATCTGACTCCGAGGCCGCCAGAGATGCAAACATATTATGATCTTCCATACATTGGCCTTCTCCATCATCGGACACATATGTCAAATGATCTTTGAGAGTCTTTTTCCTCGTTTGCTGCTGTGCTGCTGCCCTTGTTACTACTGTTGACGCTCCTTCCCTCACTCCACCAGGCAGCTTCTCTGTGGATGCTGACAGGGAAGGGCGCTTCATTAGGTCCGGAGTAGTCTTCAGCTTCCTCTTCCTTTTCATTTTTGGCTCTGGTTGGCTTGAAGCACTTGAAGCATCGCCTGATTTTTCAGCTGGTCCCGCTATAGGCTTAGCGGACCGCTCTCCGGAATGCATCGCGTGATGTTGTTTGTTCACTTTTTATTATTTAAATTAAAAGAAACGAGAACAAAAAAAAAAAAGCGCCAATTGGAGTCTAATAAAAATCCGTCAAGTATGCTTCTTATTGGTTTTTTACTCACTCGAAAGCCGAACACGTCTTAATTGCGCTGAAGTCTATGAACGACTGTACAAGACCTCTTAAGGATGAAATTTATGTACACCGACCTTCAAGTTCTGTACAAGCGAAGGCAAGCCCATTCAAATACCAAGATCTTTCCCAAAAAAAATTCTCCGAGTCTGAACCACACGGACATCCAATTAATCTCTTTGTAAGGACACGAGGACCCCGACTAGAGCAGCATCTACATACGAGTATATGTTTGCTAAAATACTCGATTCCAAGTGACCGGTTAAACGATCGAAAACATTCACCAATTTTTCCTAGTACGAGTATTCGTATAGGCCTCAGACAAACGCATAGAATGGTATTCGACTTCTAAAAGTTTACCTTTAATTTCCATTCATCGCAATATCACATAATTATGTCGAAGTCACTTTGCAAGTGTACCTATATTAAAAGTTTTGATCATTGGACCTGATCTGTACGTGATAAAGTCGACTACGTACGCTATAGCCAAAAAATTATAGAAAAGCCCAGTGCATCAGATTCGTTTATCTAGATTCTGTCAATCACATAACACTTTGGATAAGTTGTATTTAATTAATAGGATTTTCTGAATAGCACATTCCCAATTGAAAAGATATCATCCAGTTTATCTTAATTCGTCGCTAATTTATTCAGATTTACATAATGCAAAGAGGAAGCTACCAATTTAGGTGAGAAACAAATTGACCGCCAGTAATGATTTTATATTTGGCTTAATATTCGTTTAAATAAAAGTCACACTAATTCTAAATCTAATCTAATTGTAAATCTAAAGCTAAATCAGACAGCTTCCATAAAAATTATCAGGCGTCATCATTGGCAATTTCATCTGAACTGAATAAAACACACGGGAACACATCTCCCTACAAGTCAAGGTTCTGTAGTCCACACTTGCCTATGCAGAGTTAATGCACTTGGTTACTGTAACGAAGCAACCGGGAAGTCAATATCTCAAATTTCAGTTGCTGGCAGACCTACGTTTAGCTTTAGAGATCATCCGTTCTTCAGTTATTCTATTGTAGAGAGCATTACTGATAGCTGGCTAATGATAGACATGAGCCATGGCCCATGGCAATTTTTGCATTCCACGGCAACTGTAGGGCCTGTCATTAAGTTTCGATTTCCTGGACACATAAAATTAATCGAAATCAATCAAGCGCATAATGCCACTGTGCGGTAGTACGTAGTAACCAGCTGCCATTGCTCGAGTGAGTACGACCGTAGCAGTTTTGGTTTACAGAAGTCTTTTTCTTGTTTATACTTTCAACGAAGTGTGTTATCTGTGTTATAGTGCATGCGTTTTTACGAGCAGCTATGGATGATGAGATAATAATTATCGAGGATGCGCCTCTTGTGGTTTTCTGGCGCGAGCACTCTCGTAAATCATTGCAATCACAAATCTGTTCAAACGTCAGCCAAACCAGGGACATGTAGAACGCCCTCTTTTGATTGCTATCTATCAATGCAGGGATTAGGTTCCTGAGTCCAACAAATTAGCAATACTAGCGAGTATGTGAATAAGAAGATGTGTTTGCGATTGGGGTGGTTGCTTTAATTGTGAAAAGCATGGATGAAATTTTGCGCTTTATGGAGCATAAAAATACTTGTATGGCTTGACTAACTTTTTGCCTCTTCGCATACAAATGTATTATTTGTAGCCAGAGATGGCATTGTACCTCACTGTACCGATAGAATTTTTTATATCTGTACACAATGTCAATTTAGCAACAGTGTTATATTTTTAGTTAATAAGAATTTAACCTCATAACGGATAAGCGGAAGATTTTTCTCATTCATTGTAGCTTTGCGTTTTTTTGTAACAAAAATAGTCACATTGGTTTTCGCTCCACCCATGACATGCCACCTTGATCAAAAAGTTCCCGGGGGACACCACCCTGTGGCCCTCCCATTATACCGATTTGAGTTCTGTTTTTTTTTGTTATGTTGGTAAATCCGTTGTTGACATTCTCTCTAAATCTTAGCGTCATAGCTTGACATTTACAAAAGTTACGTGGCCAAGAGTACATCTATCTCTGTGTGTGTTGGCGATTTTTCACAATTTTAGAAATGGATTTACTCGTAAATTTGCTACAACGAACTTGTATTAAATTTTGCGTAAAAAACGGATTTAATTGTACGCGAACGTTGGAATTGTTGGAAAAGTGTTTCCGCAACGATTCTCTAAAGAAAACGGTCATTTACCAGTGGCACGAGCGGGTGAGTCAATCGAAGATGATGAACGCAGTGGCAGACCATCGACATCGAAAACCGACGAAAACATTGATGAAGTAAAAGAAATGTTGGTCAATAACCGCAAATTAACCATCAGAGAGATAACGGAGGACTTGAACATTGCCTATGAATCCGTCCAAGACATTTTGGTTAATGATTTGGGTTTACGTCGTGTAGCAGCAAAGTTGGTGCCAAAAGAACTCAATTTCATGCAAAAAAGAGACCGTGTTGACGTCTCAAAAGAGATGATTTGCGAGGCTGAATCCGACCCCACATTCATCAAAAGGATCATTACTGGAGACGAAACGTGGGTTTATGAGTACGACATGCAATCCAGACATCAGGCAAGTGAATGGCGTTCACCAAATTAACCGAGACCAAAAAAACCACGCCGCGTTCAGTCAAAAAAGAAGGCAATGCTCACGGTTTTCATGGATTACAACGGTGTAGTGCATCATCAATTTTTGCCAGAAGGCCAAACAGTAAACAAAGAATATTATTTGGGCGTTTTGAGACGTTTGCGTGAAACAATTCGCCGAAAAAGACCAGAATTGTGGGCAGAAAACTTGTGGATTTTGCACCATGATAACGCACCGTCGCACAGTGCCATCATTATTCGTAATTTTTTGACGAAAAATGCAACAAATACCATCTAAAAGCCGCCGAATTCACTTGATTTGGCTCCCTGTGACTTCTTTCAGTTCAATCGAGTTAAAAAACCACTACGGGGACGGCGTTTCAGCAACCGAGAGGAAGTAATGGAAAAATCGCAGGACGCACTGATGGACATACCGAAAACCGAATATAAAAGATGTTTCGGGGATTGGATCAAGCGCTGGCATAAGTGTGTTGCAGTCGATGGGGATTACTCTATATGTATATTTAGATGAATAAACTTGTACACATTTCCAATTTTCTGAGTACATTCCGAGAACGTTTTGATCAAATTAGTAGTCTTAAATAAAATATATTTGATTTTTGTTTTGTACATACATATATCTTAAATTCTAAGCTAATTCATTGACTATAATTTGGGAAATGATTCCTAGGCATATTCTAAGAAAAAAATCGTTCTACTGTAAGGGTCAATCTCCAAAGTTGACATCATTTATCGAAGATTTAAAAAAAGGCTTACTTTGGTGTACCCTGACCCATGTTAACGGAAATTGCTCTGTTAGTACTAATGGTAAAAACTTCGTGTAGGACTTTATTTTTAGAAGAAACACAAGCCTTTATTACAGCGTTTAAATAAAGTCTGAGTCTTTAGATATCCAATTTCTAAGCCTGTTCCGTTTTCATTGCGCATGCTAATTTTTGACTTTGAGGTCACTTTTCTCCCGAAAATGCCTAATTAACATAACATTTTACTATTTTTTTCTTATGAAAGTAATAATAATAAAAAAAAATCATCAATGAGTTTGCAGAAAAACCCACAGATTTTATGATACTTGGAAAAACTTGCAGCAGTTCAAATTTATTAAAAAGGGTTTTTTGCTTTAAGCTCCAAAGGCTATGAATAAAAAATGATTTTGTGTCTTAAGTAGTTTTTATTTTATGTGTATACTAAAACAGTTATAGCAGGTGCTTAAAGTGTCCTCCTGGGTTTTGTATGCATGCTAGAGCCCGTTTTTGGATTGCACTGCGAATGTTTATTGATGTTAACTGTTACCTCCTGAATACGATCTTCCAATTCAATTAAAGTTGCTACTTCGGTTGAATAAACAAGTTCTTTCATTCTTCCCCATACAAACAAATCCAATACTCTAAGGTCAGGAGTTCTTTCGGGCCAGTGAACTGGTTCATTTCTTCCTATGCAACGGTTACCGTTCTCTTCATCTAGCCAATTTTAACCTCACGACTATAGTGTGCTGGAGCACCGTCCTGTTGAAAATATGATGAAGCTAGTTGAATCAGTGAAATGTCCTCCAATAGTTCTGGTAAATCATTTCGCATAAACTCCAGATAGTTTGCAGAACTCAGCCTACGTGGTAGTTTCAAAGGACCGATTAACTCGTTTCCAAGTACACCTGCCGCAGCCCCAGTATGAAGATTATGAAAATTTGTGATCCCATCTCTTGTAAATTGAGTTTCGTCAGTCCAAAGAATTCTGCTAATAAACTCGTAGTCATCCAAGCTCCGCTAAAGCAACCAGTTAGAAAACTCAAATCTCTTTTCCAAATCATTGGGAAGCAGTTCTTGCACAGGTGCATGGTGTATTCGAAACTGATCCCGTTCCTCGAAGCCTTCGATACATATTTATAAATACTTTTTTATTAGGAAGTCGTCGGTTAGGATAAAGTTCATGGTATCTTTGTCGCGCACTAGTTGAACTTCCATTGCATAGCCCATAAACGTAAATAATGTCTGCGTATTCTTGGTTTGTAAATGTTGACATTTCAAACAGCGTTTCTAAGCAACAGTAACCTTAGCGTAAAACATTAAACTGATGAATTAATTTGTTTTCCTAATCTTTTATACCATTTCTGTAAGGCATATTTTCCAAATAGGCCTTCATACCCTAAACCTAACCTTTCTGAGAACTTTTAAGGAGCAGGGTAAGGAAATGAGGGTTTTAACAGATAGTCAAATAAAAGAGCTCGCTTTAAAACTCTTTAATAGCTATGCAATTTTAAAAAAATATTGGAAAATTAGTAATTCGTGGAAAACCACTCTTACGAGTATGTATTGTCAACTGTTGTTAGAAACGTTGGTAAAAAATCATAAATTCCTTTTTTTACCTGGTGGTATGGATGCGAGTTTTTTTTAGAAACCATCCTTGCTGTCATCGTTTTTCTCCCTTGTGAAAGCATGCGTACATATTTTTACGCTGGTGTTGAAAAGTATAGCCTTAATACAAATCGTCACGACGCACTTGTTCTCATTTCGAAATCAGGACCAAGACTTCTCGCCTTAATTTGGATCGAATGAGAAAACGGCGTTGAGGTATTCGCTGCTTTTGCTATCATTGGCACTTAGCAGTCGCCGAATTAACGGATTCTACAGCCATCTTCGAGAAAGCTCGGTATACATATCTGAGAAGAATTGCATGTTGAATTTGAGTTTAAATTTAAAAGTCGTTACGGAGACTAGTAACAAAGATTGCTGTAGAGTTGGACAATCGTTATTGTCAGCTACAATTTATTTGACAAAAAAAAATTTGGCAACTTCACGACGGTAATCAAGGGGTTGTGAGTTAATTAATTTCAGACCGTTAAATTAAAAAGCTAGGGTATTGGGTCAGCACAGAGAGGATCGCGTAAATTAAAACGGATGAATCGTTCTTTAACTGCCGTATAGTATAGTAAGAACATCATACCTAGCTTTTCTATATAAGAAAAGGCTCACAAAAGAGATGTAAAGAGACTTAGCTCAGGATTTGACGAAACTATGAATAGAATTCGCTGTACTAATGATGGTATCTATATCGCAGATACCTCTTTTGGTACGAGTACGCAATAGCATTAATAAAACGGAAATGGGTGGTTCGTTTTTCTATTATATCAGAAAAGGAAAACGAGATGTCCTTTTTGTCTAATGTACGGGACAGATTGAACAAAATTCAACATAAATTACCACAAAAATAAGCCAGCATTACTAGATGGAGTGAAAAGTGACCTCCTTTGGAATTAAAATTTTTTTTTTAAATGTTTTGTTTATATTATTCAATATAGTTCTCTTTTAGTTTGATACACTTATTCCAGCGATTTTACAAATTCTTGATCCCATCCGAAAAGAAATTTTCCGGAAGGTCTGCAAAATACTCCTCCGTGGCGTCGATAATTTTCTCGCTTGAGCTGAATTTTTTATTGATGAGCCATCTTTTGAGGTTTGGGAAGACATAATAGTCCGAGGGATCCAAATCCAGTTACCAATCGACGCCAAAAGTCCGCTGAATTCCGCATCAGCAAGACCAAATACTCTTTCGAAATGCTCTCGCCTTCGTGTTTTTGGTCATTCGCGGCACCCAGCGGCAGGATAACTTTTTCATATGCAGAATATTGCCCAAAATATGGCGTGTGCGCTCAGTACTAATCTTTGTGGTATCTGCTAGCTGGCGCACCTTCACTTTCCGGTCAGCCAACACCATTATATGTATTTTTTTGATATTGTCCTCTGTAACCGCATCGGAGGGCCTGCCGCTGCGGACTTGATCGGTAGTGCAGTTGCGGCCACCACGAAACTCTCGAAACTCTCGACGGTGTAATCTGACGGAGCATTAGCCCCATAATATTTATCCAACTTTTCTTTTGTTTCCTTCGCCGTTTTACCTCTCAAAAAATAATATTTTATGAGAGAACGAAAACCGTTTTTGTCCATACTCAATATGATGCCAAACACGTGAACAACAATCAGCTGTCAAAACAAAACTAAAGACAGTATCGCACTGAAATTTGGCATGTCTGCCTAAATATGAACGGACTTCAAGGCACCATAACCTTTTTTGCAGTAGCAGCGCATTCTGGCGGTCAATGAGGTCACTTATCACTCCATCTAGTATTAAGATAATAGTAATATGTTGGCTATTATATGAAAACAAACTAAAATCAACATTACGTGACACATCAAGTTTAAGAGATTTAACTTTCGGAAAGTCAAAACTATACAAGTCCTCCGAGAACCGAAGATCTGTAGAATTATATTAAGATAATTACTAGTTGAAACGACGCAGTTTTCGGCACTGGGAGAGAAGATATGGTCGAATTGCCTACCAAGGTTGTTTTTGATAGAGCTTGATTGCTACAAATAGAAAAAGAAGGGTCAACTACAACAAAATTGGACGCTTTAAGGATCGGAACCTAAGTAAGTTAATAATTTCTTCGCATGCGTCAGCATTAAATTGCAGTACATGCTGATAGTCTTTAAAAAGTTTAGTGGGGTGAATGAAACCACATAATTATGTACTCGTATGCAATTTTAGCTCGAAGGAGGTAATAAACTCAGCGTCGGCATTGTGTGAAATATTCCCGTTTGATCGAAGTTATGAATAGAAACGAGAACTCCACAGCCTGACTAATTTCGAAGACATGAGACCATTTGAGAACTTGAAAGTAAGGAAGAAATTTTCATACGCAGTTCCATTACATTCCATTATATGCTTTTCAGTCGAACGTGCTATTCAAATGAGAAAATGTTCGTTTGCAGTATTAATGGATAAAAACTATAACTATGTCAAAACGTACAAAAGCTTAGGTATAAACGTATATTTTCATAAGTTCTGAATTTTCTCAAATGGGATAGAACGTACCGGCTGTCATTGTTGTTAGTAGTGAAGGAGTTGATAAGTTTAATAACAAGGGGAATCATAGGAACAAGAAACCCAGGAGGAGAATTAGTTGGTGTCATTGTTAGTACTGATGGATTTGGGGTGTATGTCTACCATGAGCGGATTGCAGCGCTATATATAACATATAAATAAGTATTGTTAAAACTGAAAAAGATATACATATCATATATTCATATCACAATAATATAACATACGAACACATTTATCAAATATTTATGCCACTGCGATGTTTAAATTCAATTTATTTCACTGTTGGCAAGTAACCACAGCAACAGGTAAGATTGCAACGGGTCCAGCAGTATTCAACCAAAACTCCATTGTTAGCTTAAATTAATTTAATAAAATCATTTCAGTTGACCCCAATTCCAGTTTGATAAATTAAAAAAAAGACCCAGAGAAAAATATACAATACGTACCTGATTTTCAATTAAAACGAACACAAGTATTGCGGCTTCGTCAAAGATTTCCCCAGAGATTCTGAGATTTATTAATATGGGTTTCGAACGAAGAAATGATGACGCTTCTGTGGATAGCCGTAGTAGGATCAGCCCCAAGTGCTGCTGACATTGTAAACATTTAGCATGATTGGTAAAGTACGAGTAATGTCCCGCCTCTTTACCAATCTATCCATTCAACAACAAATTTTGACATAGTTTTTACCCAAGAAGCTTTGTTCAAACTTTTATGTGGATATACGTATAGGTTTTACTTAGGGCGTTGGTGTCTGATTCATGAGTTTGGTTCAATGATTTCAACTCTTGGCCCATAAATTACAACATTAATTGTTGCTGAGGGATCAGAATACACATTTGTAGGTCACAGCTGGATTACGAATAAAGAAATTGATGGACACCGATTTTTTTGCGTCTTAAAGTATCAAATCCAAATTGAACGATCAAAAACAGCACTCATGTGAGTAAAGTCTGTATACCACATAATTATGTATTCCATTCCTACAGGCTGTTGTGCAGACGATCTTTTCATGCCCATATTTTCTGACAACAGCAAGTGTTTTACTAATGGATTTGCTGTGAATTTTTTTGTTCGTGACACACCTAAACTTTGGCATTTACATGTCACAGCGATAAGAGTCTAATGGTGTGTGTTTACTGTTTAAGTTCTCCTTCGACCAAGAAACGAATAACGCATACGAATACTGACCTCTATTTGGCATCGACGTGGAGTCTGCATTCGACAGCATTTATTATTGAGTCGTGGATGTGCACATACATTTGTACTCGTAGATAATTTTTTTACTTGTATTTATCGCTATCCATGGCTTCGAATTGGCCAAGATGACCAAATAAATCATGGAGTTCCCATTGCATGTTCTCATTTGACATGGTATGGTGATTGTTGAACGACGAACGATGAGTTGCTGAGTCCGAACCGGCTGGCAACCTTAAGGATCTGCTAGTATGCATAGGCCCCATTACGAAATGTTAATTATGTAATTTACCACTTGTTTCCCGCGCGATTTCCATTGTACTCGTATATCTGTTAGCTCTAGAAAGAGTTCTGCGCCCATTAAAAGTAATGAGGCAACTGCTGTCTGACTGCTTTGTTGTACAGGCACGGATACAAGTAAAGTTAAGGTGAGATACAATGGTTTGAGGCTCATCACGCAATCGAAAATTGGCAGCTAATGATATGTTTTGATTCGTGTTCGATAGAATCATGCAATAGTGCATCGTGAGATGCATCTTGCTGATGGATTTGTATTGTTTGTACAAAGGATTCATTGGGTCATGAATTGAGTTGGTTTGCGAACACTATTCGATGTATGATACTTATGGTATGTGTACTTATACTTTTGCTGTGAAATTCGAACCAAAGTAATAAATACATAAAACAATCGCTAAACTCAACATCAAAATTTTCATTTTCAGCATTCAAATTTCAATGTGTTTTAGGTTCACATAGCTTTAATAAGATCTGTTATTATCTAGTATAATGAACCCAAAGCACACAGTTATTAACATATCTTAACTTCGATTGCCATAAGATCTGATGTTTTAATTCGACTAGGCTGATCAAAATTATTTGCATATTCCTTAAATCGATTTTTTATAAAATTAATTCTCAGCACACCCATTTTATGTCAATATATATTGTATATAGTCGTAGACAAGGGGAAATGAAGTCGTTAATTACAAACATTAGAGACTTTTGTTTCAGCACATATCGAACTGTCCTCGTATAGTGCCTAAATATGAAGTCTTTAGAGTATTGTATTTAGCTCTTGGCCTTCTGTGGAATATGAATACAAGTATATGGTAGCATGGTCTTCAGCGGAACCCAGTATCTTAGTGCAGATGCCTATAATAAAAGTTTTGGTAGTTTTCTTCAAACATGCCATGGTCAAACATGGACTGCAACCTTTGAGTATAGTCTTTACCTAATGTTATGAGGACTGATAACATACCACCTTGATCAAAAAGTTCCCGCACCACACCACAGTGTTGCGCTCCCATTGTTCCGATTTTAGTTCTGTTTTTTTTTTTGTTAAGTTGGTAAATCTGCTGTTGATATTCCCTCTAAATCTTAGCATCATAGCTTGACATTTGCAAAATTTTAGTAGCCAAGAGTACATCTATTTCCGTGTGTGTTGGCGATTTTTTAAAATTTTACAAATGGATTTCAATTTACAACAACGACCTTGTATTAAATTTTGCGTAAAACGTTGGAAATGTTGGAAAAGTGTTTCGGCAACGATTCTCTAAAGAAAACTGTCATTTACCAGTGGCACGAGCGGTTCAAAAGGGATCGTGAGTCAATCGAAGATGATGAACGCAGTTCATGGCAGACCATCGACTTCGAAAACCGACGAAAACATTGATGAAGCAAAAGAAATGTTGGTCAATAACCGCAAATTAACCATCAGAGAGATAACGGAGGACTTGAACATTACTTATGGATCCGCCCAAGACATTTTGGTTAATGATTTGGGTTTCCGTCGTATAGCATCAAAGTTGGTGCCAAAAGACCTCAATTTCATGCAAAAAAGAGACCGTGTTACCGTCGCAAAAGAAATGATTTGCGAGGCTGAATCCTATCCCACGTTCATCAAAAGGATCATTACTGGAGACGAAACGTGGGTTTATGAGTACGACATGCAATCCAGACATCAGGCAAGTGAATGGCGTTCACCAAATGAGTCGAGACCAAAAAAACCACGTCGTTTTCAGAGGCAAAGAAGGCAATGCTCACGGTTTTCATGGGTTACAACGGTGTAGTGCATCATGGATTTTTGCCAGAAGGCCAAACAGTAAGCAAAGAGTATTATTTGGGCGCTTTGAGAGGTTTGCGTGAAGTAATTCGCCGAAAGAGACCAGAATTGTGGGCAGAAAGCTCGTGGATTTTGCACCATGATAACGCACCGTCGCACAGTGTTATCATTATTCGTAATTTTCTGACGAAAAATTTTTTTTTTAAAAAGAACTTAACACTCAAGTGGGTATGAATACACTTACGAGTATAATGCCTCAGCATGTGTTAAGTTTTTTGGGAAATAGGATAGAGAGAGAAGAAAGATGTTTGGGCTCAGTGGTTATTTCGCGCCATGCATACATATGGGTGGCATCCAACATTTAATGGGGAGACTAAATTCTTAGTGGAAGTTGGCTTGATGTTAATTTCTAGTCAACTACTCGTCTTACTTGATTTTAGTTAACTGAACAAATGGATGATATGTCTTTCGGGCTAGGCTGGGATGCGAACACCGAACCTTTCGATTTGGAAGCCAGTCCACTACCAGTTAAGCCACGGCCACCCACAACAAAAACCGTCCAACAGCCACCGAATTCACCTGAGTTGGCTCCCTGTGACTTCTTTCTGTTCAATCGAGTTAAAAAAAACCACTACGGGGAACGCGTTTCAGCAGCCGAGAGGAAGTAATGGAAAAATCGCAGGAAGCACTGATGGACATACCGAAAACCGAATATAAAAAATGTTTCGAGTATTGGATCAAGTGCTGGCATAAGTATGTTGCAGTCGATGGCGATTACCTTGAAGGGGACAATATAGATTTAGATGAATAAACTTGTATTTTTAATTTTCTGAATAAATTTTTGATCAATGTGGTATCTGTCGCATATACGAGGGCGGGTCAATAAGTCCGTGACTTTTGGATTAAAACACAGATTTTTTGATAAAAAAATAATTTTATTTTTCAACGTAGTCTCCCTTGAGCTCTATACACTTTGTCCAACGCTTCTCCAATTTTTTTATCCCTTCCAAAAAAAATGATTTGTCGAGGTCCTCAAAATAGGCCTTTGTTTGCGAGATGACTTCATCATTGGAGTCAAATCTTTTTCCACCAAGCCATTTCTTCAGGTTTGGGAACAAGAAGTAGTCGCTCGGAGCCAAATCTGGAGAATAGGGTGGATGAGGGAGCAATTCATAGCCCAATTCATGGATTTTTGCCATGGCAACTGCACATGTGTGCACCCTTGCATTGTCTTGGTGGAAAAGAACTTTTTTCTTGGCCAAATGAGGTCGTTTTTTTTTCAAATCGTCATTGAATCGGTCCAATAAGTTGGCATAATATTCCCCATTGATTGTTCTTCCCTTTTGAAGGTAGTCAATGTGGATTATCCCGCGTGCATCCCAAAAAACAGTCGCCATAACTTTATTGGCTGACAAACCCACCTTGGCATTCTTTGGCGCCGATTCACCCTTAGAAACCCACTGTTTTGACTGTTGTTTGTTCTCTGGTGTGTTGTGATGGATCAATGTTTCGTCCACGGTTACAAAACGGCGCAAAAACTCCTCCATATTGCGATTAAACAACGCCAAACCTTCCTGTGAAGTTGTTACACGATTGCGTTTGTGGTCGACTGTGAGCAAACGCGGCACCCATCTTGCGGAAAGCTTTCTCATGCCCAAGTGATCATTCAAAATTGAAACCACTGAGCCATGCGAGATCCCACGGCTTCCACAATCTCTCGCACTTTCAATCTTCGGTCGGCCAACACCATATCGTGAATTTTTTCGATTGTTTCGGGTGTAGAGACCTCAACTGGGCGTCCAGGACGTTCGGTAATGGTTTTTTTCGCAAGAAATAATGCTTAATAAGCACACGAAATTCACTTTTTTCCATTTTCTCCTCAAATTAGTGAGTAGTCTGATAAAAATAGCTGTCAAACACAAACTAACTGACGCAGCAAGTTTAAATTTTGACAGGAGTCAACTGACAGATGCCTGTTGACAGGAGCAGTGTTGCTGTTTCAGTAAAGAGGTCAGAAATTCAAAAAGTCACGGACTTATTGACCCGCCCTCGTACACAGCCATAATACGAGTATGTGGTTGGGAGTTTTATCACTGGAATAGGTACTAATCTACCGATTATTCTGTATTCACGTGAAATGTTCACACCTTGAACAAGTCACTTGCAGCCAAAAAATTAGCAGAGGTCATAAACTGGTATAAATAAAATACCAAGATTACGCAATTAGTTCGGCAAGATGGGGCGGACATAGAAAAGGAAGCAACGTGTATTTGGGTCGTGACTGGACTACCAAATATGTAATTTTTTTCCTATTTTGGTGTTGAATCCACATAAAATATTTGAACCACGTACTTAGGATATTGCTCGAAAGTTTTATCGAAAAGCTCTTCATCATATGCCACATAAGAAATAGACGATGCTACCACAAAATTCTTTCACGACCTCCTCGACAAAATCTACTAGCACGTTCTTAGTAGCTACTGCAACATAGAACTACAAATTGCAGCAACAGTAAAGGCATCAGCCTCCGGACAAGATTTGTCTGCTTTGTGAAGCCTTACATAATTTTCCAAAGATAGTGACGCATAATTCTGAGGCTCTGCTATTAACCAGGAGAGATATAACTTCAGTATGAAGACTAAGCGCTTAGGGGACAATGCATTGTTGACTTATTTACAAAAACACCAGCGCGGCTTTTTTCAGCTATTCTGTTACGCGCTGATGGTTTTTAATGCTAGGCTTACATTAAAGCGTTAAAAAAAATTATATTTCAAAAGTATAGGCGAAAAATAACTTCACAAAATTTGCGGTTGTAACAAACCCACAATTATTGAATTTGAATTATTAAAAATGAATTTTTATTAATAATTTTGTAAATTAGTCACAAAACAGTAAAACACCCACAATTATTGCATTTGATTAATGTATAACCAATGAATTTTGTATTAGTAATTTTATAAATTAGTTTAAGTTTCAATATTGAATTAAACAAATTTTTTGTTCCCACTGTACAATATGTAAAGCTCAATACAGTTAATTGCTATGAAAAGCATTCATAAAAGCTTTGCAGAAATCATATAAAAAACGTGCCGAGGGCAGAAGAATTGACTTCTGTATCAATCGAAAGTTTGACTTGTCGAGAGTACGCCTGCCAAGCGATCTGGCACATTTTCTGTACGATATAACTTTTTTGAGCAGCTGTCTTCAACGAGTACTGCGGCCACCAGAAAACTCAGTTTTGTAAAAATCCATTTAGATATGTAACTTTTTTCATTAATTAAATAAAGAGTAAAGAAAAGAAAAAGAAGACTTGACTACTCATTCGGTCGTGAACCCACTCTACCCAGTAACTTTCTGCTACACGGTGAAGTTATTGCCCATCTTCAGTGGGAAAAGAAAGTGATCTTATTTCCCACTCGTGTAGGTATTTCCCTGCATCATTTTTTAACCCAGAAATTATAAGACGTAGGTCTTATAATGTTAGATCGCTATGCTTTTGCAGAACGAGTAGCAACTTATCGCATCCAAGTCAAATAGTTAGCCAGATAGCCATATCAGAAGAAAAATGGAGCGAAGTAAGTCATTAATTGGCCATCACCCTTATAGAAGAGAAGATCCCGGTATGGGAGAATACAAAACGACAGAGAAGAGATTGGCTTAAGAGGCTATTCAAATCGGTTGGTACGAGTATATCCAACAAAAAAATAAGGGAAAATTATAAGCGTAAGATGAATTGCCAATCAGCCGCACTAAGTCATACCAATTGGAAGGTAATTTGGAGGTGCTTGAAATTCGTAGTAGGTTAGATAGCGTATCACATATACATATAAACCCCCACACAAGGCCGCAAACTTTCTCCAAACTCACCACCAACCTCTTTCTTCTCTATGGCCCTTCGTCGCCACAATTTCTCTAGCTAGTGAATGCTAGTTTTGCATCTTTTGATAGTTACTTACCGAAGTTTCAGTCATTTTGGACGCGTAGTTTTTAGTTGACAGTCGTTTGAGTAAGTCGATGTGAGTGTTTTTTGTAAAAATGGAAAAAATTCTTGTTTTTGAAAGGCAATACGCCTACGCAAATCAAAATTGAGTTGGACTCTGTATATGGGGACTCCGCACCATCATTTACCACAGTGAAATTTTGGGCAGCTGAATTTAAACGTGGCCGCAAGAGCTTGGGAGATGATGATCGTTCGGGACGTCCAAAAACTGCAACCACTGACGATAACATTGCTAAAGTTCACCAAATGGTGTTAGACGACCGCCGAATTAAAGTGAGAGAGATAGTAGAGGTTACGAAAATGTCCAAAGAATGTGTTTTTTACATATTAAATCAAGATTTAGGCATGAGAAAGCTGTCCGCGCGTTGGGTATCGCGTTTGCTTACGTTAGACCAAAAACGTGTTCGAATGAATATTTCCAACGCTCTGTTTGCGCAGTTTAGGAGCAATAAATCCGAGTTTTGGCGCCGATTAATTACAGTAGATAAAACTTGGATACACCATTATACGCCTGAAAC
The DNA here is from genome assembly GCA_963966105.1 of Volucella zonaria. NCBI lineage: Eukaryota > Metazoa > Arthropoda > Insecta > Diptera > Syrphidae > Volucella > Volucella zonaria. The sequence continues at coordinate 26,344,073 of OZ014531.1, forward strand.
AAAAATGCAGTCAAAACAGTGGACTGCAAAGAGCGAGCCGGCTACAAAAAAAGCAAGAACTGTTTTTTCGGCTGGAAAAGTGATGGCGACTGTTTTTTGGGATAGTACAGGAGTTATCTTAATCGATTATCTTCAAAAAGAAAAAACCATTACAGGAGCATACTACGCATCATTACTTGCCAAGCTGAAGACAGAAATTGCGGAAAAACGGCCACATTTGCACAAAAAGGAAATCCTGTTTCCATGGCGAAAATTCATGAATTACGGTTTGAACTGCTTGACCATCCGCCTTATTCACCAGATCTAGCCCCAAGCGACTTCATTTTGTTAACTCATCTAAAAACTGCGCTCGGAGGACAGAGATTTTCGTCAAATGAGGAGGCAATCACCTTCGTGAACAATTATTTTGCAGAGAAAAACGCAAAGTACTATTTGGACGGGTTAGAGAGATGAGAGCATCGCTGGGAGAAATGTGTAGAAATAAAAGGAGACTATGTAGTAAAATAAAAAAAAATTTGAGAAAAAATGTCTTGTATTGTTCGGTCGTAAACTTTTCAGACAACCCTTGTATGCTAAGTTCGAAAAAGGCCGAACAAGCAGTCTTACTCTTGAGTCTTCTGGCAACTTCCACTACTTGTACTGCTCGTAGTGCACCCCCATCGCAATTCTTTTTGCTGGATATAGTAGCCTACGCAAAATCAAACAATTCTTGATATTTGCTTTCAGTTTGATCCGAATATTGCATATACCATATGTAGCATATTTGGGGACCTAGTCCCTGAAAACCAACTTCTTGCACGATCATCAACTTCTTTAAGTGTCTCTACTCCCTGTGATTTGTAACCACTAACAATGGGATTCATACCCTTTATTTTAAAAATTAAAACATTTTTTTTTTTATTATCTATTCTTACTTCTTAACTGCAAATGTACAATACCATATCTACACAGATGTGTACTAGATATTTATAAAAGGAATTTTTCTGGTCGCATTAATAGTTTCATAAAATATACAACATCCACCTTCTTTGTGTGGAAAATTGCAATAACTTTGAACCAAGAAATTTAAAAATGTGGAGCAACAACAAGATAATAATTTTGGAGTACAAACTGACAAGGTAGAGATAATCTTGCATTTGGTTATTTTCTCTGTGTACCAATCCTAAGCTTACTTCCCGTGATCTAATTTCTATGCTGGTTACTGCTGCTTTCTGCTCTCCTCAATTATGATGAGCTGCCACAATACTGCTGGTCTACACGCGAATTTATCGCCGCTTGCAATAATGGCAACTAACTGATGCGGACGAACCCATGCTTGTTCGCGGCTTTATTATCGTTTTGCCTATAACATAAAATTCAATTAAAACGACCACTGTCTGCTACCACTGAGTTGAGTCGAGTGAAGTAGCTGTCGGAGAGCAGATTTCACCTGAGCAACGCTCTACAGAGCCAGCAATTTACTTAGGGCGGTACCAACTTCAATTGATTTCGGTGGCAAAATGCTTCAATTTGTAAAAAAGCCGAACACTTGGTCATTCAATTCAATCGGTAGACACTCTAAAACTATTCATGGGTCTGTGGCCGAGTGCAGGGGTTTGATTGGTAATACTCGTACGACAGCATGTATATAAGGGGATAAGTTAATGACAGAGACATTGTGTGGTATGCTTCTTAGAATGTCCCATTTTGAGTGGCATACATGTTTGCAAACTTGCTCAATGCAAGTGAAAACAGTTTAGCCACAAGAGCTATCATTTAATTTTAATTAAACTGCGATGTGATTGGATAATTTGTTGCAACGTTTAATATTTTTTCCAGCTTTCTTTTAAAGGTGAAGGTTGGTGCTTGTGGGCAATCTTATCTGGTAATAAAATATTCATTTATTCTAGATGTTACCATGGCTTAGCAGATATTTGGACAATATATTGGTTTCCTTAGTATAAGCCTAAGTCTTGCCCTGTCTCGTACTGATTATTTTGGACGTAAAGTGCTATTAAAAGACTCATTTCAGCTGTTTCTGATGCGCCAACAAAAAAATAAAAAGCGCTTAGATTACCGTTAGATGGATATACTCGTACAAAACCATTAACTGCTCGTTATGTTCCCTCAATAACGACGTGGATGCCGATGCTGATATGATCACAGACACTATTCTCTTTGGAATGCGATGCTTTATCCCTCATCGTATGAAGAGTATCAAACCAAAAAAAAAGGTGTGGTACAACTCGAACTCTAAAGAGGCTGTAAGGGTTAGAGAAATGGTTTTGTCCGGTTCTACAAGACCAACTCGACAGAGGAAAACCGAAAAAAGTTTAAACGAGCCAGGAATGACTAGATCGCTTTTCTTAAGTGTGTTTAATTCCTATACGACCAAAAACTGAGGCAAAAAATACTACAATGTCCCAAAAGTAGTAACAATTTTTGGTAGTTCATCAAAAACATTAAAAATGCTGCCTCATCCTCCATCCCAACGCTCATTTATAATGACATTCCAGCTGTCAGCTGTTTGAAAAGGGCCAATCTGCTTGCTGGCCACTTTGCGGCCAGCTCAACACCTCCAGATTGTGCTTTGTTCCCGCCCACTAGAGTATCTTGAGTGCGTCGAATCTACAATGGGACGAATCCGCTTTCGCACTCGTGTAGTAGCAAGAGTACTTAAAGATCTTAATATGTATGAATCCGCTGGTCCAGATGGTACGAGGGGAGTTCAATATATTCTCGGTATCGATATGAAGGAAAGTGCGAATTCAATTTAAATTGTTTTTATTTTTCAATATAATCTCCCCTAACATCAATGCATTTGTTACATCTTGAGATAAGCTTTTTTAAACCCTCAAAAAAATAAATTTCCTCTTTCTCTGCAAAATACCGACTTGAGTTCTTCATCATCCGAAAATCTTTTTCCACGAAGACATTTTTTCAAATCCGGAAACAGGAAATAATCACTAGGGGCAAGGTCTGGACTATAGGGTGGGTGTTGGGTTTCTTCGAAACCACAATCTCGCGCAGCAGCCTTGGAAACTCGCGCCGTGTGAACAGGAGCGTTGTCATGAAGAAGCACCCGCTGCGAGTTTACCCCGTCTTTTCTTTTTAATTTCCTCCCTCAAATTATGCAAAGTGGAAGCGTAGGATGTGGCGTTGATGGTTTCACCTTTTTTTTTGTACTCAATGAGCAAGATTCCCTTTGAGTCCCAAAAAACTGTGGCCATGAGCTTCCCGGCAGACGGAGTGACTTTGAACTTCTTCGGGGGGTCTGTTCCTTTTTTATGCCACTGCATGGACTCTTGTTTGCTTTCAGGGTCATAGTGGTGGACCCATGTTTCGTCCCCAGTAACAATTCGATCCATAACACCGTCCGCGTTCTCACTACACATCTCCAAAAGCTCTCTACAGCATGCGATTCTCACTTTTTTCTGAGGCGCTGTGAGCATTCGTGGCACCCACCTTGCACTGACCTTTGAAAGGTTAAGATGGTCATGAAGGATGGTGTGAAACGTACCAATTGAAACCTTGGTCATCTCTGTCATCATTTTCACCTTTATTCGGGCATCCTCAAGAACAAGTTTTTCGACTTCTTTGATGCTTTCTCCCGTACAAGCAGTAGCCGGGGCGCCGGAGCGGGGGTCGTCTTCAATGCTCTCTCTGCCTCTCTTGAACTCACTTGACCACTTTTGCACAGTTGATAATGAAGGTGCGGAACCCTGATAAACAGCCACCATCTCTTCATGAATAGTTTTTTGACTTTTTCCTTGCTTAGTGAGAAATTTAATTACAGCGCGATGCTCAATTTTCACCATCATCGTCTCAGTTGCCATTATGATTCTGTTTAACTAGAGATAAAACGCGAATTAATAATCACATTTATATGAAATTTTACATGAATGCACTAAAATAATAGTATTACTTGATAAATAAGTCAATTTATATATACAACCACAGCTTCACCCCGATATCGAGAATATGTTGAACGCCCGTTGTATATCTCCCCTTCTGCTGAAGAGGTGTTCTGCCATGCTGGCAAAACCACTGCGTAAGCTTTTTCATCAATCCTACTCTTTAGGACTCTTTCCGAGCAGATGGAAAACAGCATTTGTCCAGCCCGTCCCTAGAAAAGGCGAATCTTCTTCTCTCTCCTCCTACAGACCCATTGCACTTACGTCCCTTCTCTCCAAGGTCATGGAAACGCTGATAAACCGTCAGCTCGTGAAATATCTCGAAACACGAAAACTTCTCAATGACCGGCAATATGGTTTTCGTAGCAACAGGTCCACAGGTGATTTGATGGCATGTCTCACCGAAAAGTGGAACCAAAGCATACATCAATCTGGTGAAAGCAAGATAGTTGCACTTGATATTTCTAAGGCATTTGACAGAGTTTGGCATCAGGCTCTTTTGTCGAAAATGCGTGCTTTTGAGATCGATGCCTCTCTTCATCAATGGATTAGAAATTACCTTTCGGAACGTTCAATTCAAGTTGTCTTGGACGGTTTCAAGTCTGATATTCACAAAATAAATGCTAGTGTGTTCCATGGGCTCTGTTCTGTCTCCGACAGTTTTTTTAATTTTCATTAATGATCTCTTGTCTGCTACTTCTAATCCAATATATACAGGGTGAGTTTTTTAACTTAAGACATCCAAATTACTCGAAAAATACGCGATATCGCGAAAATGTTTCAGACAAAAGCCACAAGGTTTTGAAGGGGACATAAGAAGATGACCACGAGTTTGACCTTGAACCCCATTTTCAAGGTCAAACGAAGGTTACTTTAGATTTTTTAATGGGAGCCCCTATTTTTTTGACAGATTCGTAATCTGCGTGAAAAATTACAATTCTTTTACATGAAACACTTTTTTCAAAAACTCGTGGTCACCATCTCATGTCCCCTTCAGAACCTTGTGACTTTTGTCTGAAACATTTTTCGCGATATCGCGTATTTTTCGAGTAATTTGGATGTCTCAAGTTAAAAAACTCACCCTGTATATGACAGTACTCTCTGCTTTTTATATTCCTTCCCGGACTCACGTCCCTGCTCTCCGGCTGTACCACGGGAACGGCAACGTATGTTAAGCTTATTAAGTTCCGATATTAACATCATAACCAATTGGGGAACTATCAACAGAGTAAAATTTAAACTCAATGATGTCTGCTATGATTAAAGCGAAATTTAAATAACCATATTGCCTAAATTTACGATGCTTAGTACCTTTCTACAGTCCGCTCTATTTGAGATCACCTCTCTAGTGAGACCAAGAGTATGATGCACTTCATTTTTTTTACCTGTTTAACTGGATCTCCCTCTTGGTTTCTTATTGTGGAAACGTATACTGTAATTTGCTGTCATTTATACTCACTGTTCAACACTGCGATCCATATGATAAAGCCGAAAGTACGATTGTTTTGTAGAACAAATATTTAAGTTTAAAACATTTAAGTTGAGCCAGTTGTTTCCTCGAGATAAGCCGATATTTGCATTTTATATTTTTCCCAGAAAATCGGATAGATTGAAAACTATTTATGTACAATACAATACTATTTGTAGTGGTAATTTACACCGTTATTTTAAACCAATTTAATTCCTGGGGCATGAAATTATTAAAACTTATTTCTTTGCAACAAGCCATATAGCAAATTTAATTTGTGTTGCCACAATCGATACTACCTGCATATATACATATACTCGTACATATGTAAAGGGTGGCGAATAAAATCTATGTAAATGGCAAAAAAAAACTATTAAGCAAATGCATATCGCGATTTTAGTGTGTTAATAAGCGACCAGCTCAGCGTGGCTGTGGCGCACAAATTCCCAGAAACTGGGTCGTACAGGCCGTAGTACCGATAACATTGCTCCCATACGTGAAAATGTGGCCAAGAGTCTAAGCACATCAACTCGTCATCGTGAGCAGGAATTAAACCTCTCAAAAACCATACTACGTTGAATTTCACCAAACGATTCAAATATGCACGCCTACAAATTTCAACTAACGCAGGAATTGGATCCTCCAGACTATTTCCATGGACATACGTTCGCCGATCGGATGCACGAGCAAACACTACTTTATGAAGATTTTCCAAAGAAATTCATCTTCAGTCACGGCGGCCATTTTCATCTCAGCGGATACGTTAATAACCAAAATTGTCAGATTTGCGCCGATGAAAATCAAGAGCTAATTGATAATGCCACCGAAGCCGAACACATTATTGTCATAAATCACTAAGCATTATTCAATAAAAGCTAGTCAAAATCATTTTAATGCAATAATTTTTTTATATGTATATGTATATGTGTATACCTATGTATATGTACTCTGCACTTTGTTTTTTTTTACTATACAGGGTGTCCCCTAATTCGTCAAGGATAGTTTGAGAAATGATTCTTGTATATATTCTAAGACGAAAATCGTTCTACAGTAAGGGTCTATCACCAATGTTGACATCATTTATCGAGGATTTAGGAAAAGGCTTACTTTGGTGTACCCAAAAATCATTGCCCAAATCTATTGCTTTTTGGGCCGGAAGCTACGACGACCTTCGCTGAACAATGCAAAGCCAGCAGATTTCCTCGGAATAGAATTTGTCAACTTGGTCCTAGGTGGTTAACAACAGAGCATACGTTTTTAAAAATTGTTCGCATTTATTTAAACCTCGGCTGGAACTTGAGGCTCTGTTGCTCTTTGGGACGTTGGCAAAATTAGCAGATTTGCTCAATCTAAAGTTTGTCCATTATCATCACAACTTGCGCGGCGGTTAATGACAGAGTGCAAGTATTTCAATTGTCCGCACTTTGGCAAAAGGGCTTCTTCCTTAACTTTACTTTTAACATAAAGATATCCGGCCAAAAGGTAATAGAGCCACAGGATCCAGCCGAGGTTTGAGGAAGAAAGAAAAATAATTCGATTACTCTTTCTTTCTTTATCTTTCTGTCCCATTTACCGAAAAACTTAACACATGCCTCGGCATCATAAGTGTTAAGTTCTTAAAAAAAAAGTTTTGTAATTTGTTCACAACCTGCTTACAATAGATTAGATAATTATACTCGTATCTGAGACTTTTTAATTTGTACTTAGATAAAGTGTTAACATTTTGATAGAAAGTGATGGCGTTAGTATGCTAGCTAGTATGTGGGTTCAAATAATAGAACTTATTCTTTTCAACACAATCGCCTTATTCAATACTACAATTCAATCCGTTTTATCAACCACTTTTACTTTACTTTATCTTGTACGTAAACCACTGCTCTTAATTCAGCTCTCAAATTCCACTTTAGAACTGAGATGTTGTATCTGTGAGATACTGTATTTATACTCCCTGCAACCTTTTGAGAATTTTCTGTACCCATACTACTTTCCAGAATATTTGCTTTTAGTTATCAAAGTGATTCCATTATTTCCCCATTGGATGAGTCTTCTGTGTTTTTAAATATAGATGACGTTGTTCCCATTCAAAGGGTTATCACACTTCTTCTTTCGTCATTCATCGTTCCATTGGAATAACACATTCTATCCACAGGGACTCCCTTCATTTTTCCTTGATTCCCACGCTGGGACCATTACGCAAACCCATGCGGGTTATCACCTTGCATGGATCTTCTCAAACCTGTTGCAATTTTTGTGATTTCTCTCCTTTACACACAGGATTATACAGCTGGCAGTTGCCCATAATCTTAGACAAATGATCGTTTAAGGTCTCATTAAATCGCTCGACCATTCCATCAGATTGAGGGTATAGTAGCGTTTCCGTTGTCTTCCTTATTCCCAGATATTGGCACACTTCCTGGAAGACCTTTGATTCAAGGCTTCGGCCTTGACCAGAGTGTAGTTTCATTGTAACCCCAAATCTGCTCACGCAGTCATTGACTATCTCTTCTGCTATGGTCTTAGCCTCTTGATTTGGGGGGGCAAACACTAAAGTAACCCATAACGACGAGGGTGTATCGGTTGCCATTAAAGGTTTGGGGAAATGCGAAGCGATTTTCGACATCTGGTTTTGCACTTAGCCATTCACCCTGTTCACCCTGTTCACCCTGTCCCTTTGGCAATAAAGTTGAGCAACTGGCAAAAGAGTTCGACACAGTGCGAAAACAGAAACTGCGAGAATGTTATTTAAGCGGTCCAAGGAGAAAGAGTTGAATCCTCCCTCATGCGATGGCCAGAGCTCATGGTCTATGTTCTTATAAGAAATAGTTTGAAATGGCTGACTGTGCGAACAACTGGGAAAATCAAGATGAGTGCTTTGCCCTAACAGTGGCCTTGCACGGCTCTGCAGCAGAACTACGGCAAATAATTGAAACAGTTTGTGGACCTCCATCTAGGAGGTTGACAAGATCCAATTGCAAAGACTATTGCAGCAACGAGAAGAAACACTGCAGTAGAAGTGAGCAGACTGGCATATTTTTCATATCCCACCGCAGGCCAGGAATTTGTCGACGAAATGACAAACGACGCATTCACAGGGGAATCGCAGATTCAAAGCTACAGTCATCAGCAAGGATGGCCTAGAAAAGAACCCTTGTTGAAGCACTTGGAACACATTTCGTGAGGGAGGTAGCACCTGTTGAATCCTCCCGCGCAAGACTTAGTGCTGAGGAACAAGATACTCCACGGTAGAGACGAAGAATGCAATAAAATAGGACACCTTCGAAGGCAGTGTAAACAACCTGTACGAAAAACCGCCCATGACTGCAGAAACAAGCAAATTGAGGAAGAAGCCGAAAGAAACGGCTATAAAGAAAACCTTCTTAAAGCTATCAGGTGGGAAATACTAAAGCAGCACCTTCGCTGGGTAAAAATTGGCAACAGGAGTCCACAGCCCCAGGACCATCATCCAAGTCTCGCTGGCAAAACGATGCAATGAAAGCTTTCAAGTAGAAGTAGTCGCTAGGAAGGAAAAATGGATGGCAACAGTAAACAACGATGCCACGACATCAACCATCAGGAGCGATCTGGTGCAGAGATCCTAGTTACATAACACCATCACTTACAGCTTGAGAATGGCTACGGAAGAAAACGCAACGGGAGAAACGGCTAAGGTATATGGTGAAGTCCGCATAAAAATCCAGCTGGCCGGAATGACCTCCTCTCACGTTTTTCTGGTGGCTGACATATGCGTTTGGACTGTGCAACGCTCCATTGCAAGGGCTCATATGGAAAATCTGTCTAGTGTATATAGACAACTTTATCGTTTTAAGTAAGACGTTCAATTGGCATCGAAGGAACCTAAAAGAAGTGCCCATTTGAAGCTGAACCCAGAAATGTGTTCCTTATTCCGACCGATATCTGGGTCACATTATATCAGCGGAAGGAGTAAGGACGGATGCTGACAAAATCGAAGCGGTAAAAAGCTGGTCTGTTCCAAAAGATAAACACGAACTAAGTGGTCGTGGCTCAAGTGGTAGTGGATCGGAAGGTTCGGTATTCGAATCCCAGTCTCGCCCGAAAGACATTCATTTTTTCAGTTAACAGAAATCAAATAAGATGAGTAGCTGACTAGAAATCAACAACAAGCCCACTTCCACTAAGAATTTAGTCTCCCCATTAAATGTTGGATGCCACCCATGGAGCGGAATAACCACTGAACCCAAAGTTCTCTCTCTATCCCATTTTCCAAAAAAACTTAACACATGTTGAGGCATTATAAGTGTATTCATACCCACTTGTATGTTAAGTTCCTTAAAAAAAAAAAAAACTAAGTAGATTCTTGGGACTTGCCACATACTGCAGGAGATTCGTAAAAGATTTGTCTGGTATTGCAAAGAGCCTGCGCCAACTTACGGAAAAAAAGCCGACAGCTCAAGTGATATAGAGGGGGGTGAGAAACCATTTCAAAAAGTCAAGCGGCAGCTGTGCAATGCCCCCATCTTGAGTTACCCCATATTCGGAAAAATGTTCATCGTGGACGCAGATGCTAGCAAAGTTGAGGTCGAAGTGGTGATCTCTCAAGTCCACGATGGTCAAAAGAAAGTGGTTGCATATTACAGCAAGGTACTCTTCAGTCCTGAACGGAACTACTGGCTTTAATTCTGCATACGAAGCATTTCCATAACTACTTCTTCGCACAGACCACGCAGCGAAGAAACTAGAATTAACAAAAACTAGATTAACAAAAAACCATAAGCCCACATTCGAAGGCTACAATATTATCCGAAAGGATCTAGGTAGAGGAACCGCATTCATTTTAAAAGATAGTTACAAATATGACGAAGTACCTTTTCAAAGCGATGTTCTTTCAGTGTGCTTGGCGACAATAACCTCCCGTAATTCTAATGGCTCAATAAGAAATGCCAGCATTCGCCTATCCACAGAGCTTAATAGACTTTACGCCTTAATAAATACATTTGTTGAGGCGCTAATTTCTGGAGACTTTAATGCACGTCATCCTGCTTGAGGAGACAATGTCATCAATAGTAATGGTAACCTAATTCATAACTGGATTTTCAGCAGTCCTTTTCTGAACCTGGATATAATACCTTTTAATGGTCCAACATTTCCTAGATCCTCATCAGTGCTGGATTTTTTCATTATATTCTCCTCCTTTAACATTGCATACTTCTGCAACGTATGCAACACCATCGAAGAAGCTAAAGTGACACTTATGGTCTACCAAACTAATCATTTACTAAAAAGATTTCAACGTATAGAATATCACCCTAACCCTGCTGTTAGACCTTTGTTGGGCTCAACAAACATGACAACTAATACCTCTCATCATTTAATATATATTAAAAGTAGCTTCTATATCCGTTTTAAGACCAAATGGAGGCCTTCTAGTACCTTTTTATGAAAAAGCTTTCTCGGTTTATTTACGCGAATAGGATTACCTTTGATATCGCATTATTTATTGGGTAAATAGTTTGTGATCTGTTTTCGCTCATATAGTCTACCCATATTTAGATCACATAAATTTATTTATATATTACAAATATTGTTATCATTTTAAGTGCACGAAGAAGCAATGTTGAACATGTATGCCAGGATCAAGCATACACCTTACAAATGTTAGTACTGTATAGTTTAAAATGTGATTTAAATGTATAAATGTTTACTTAATTTTTGTTAAGCGAAACATAATGTTCAAGTCGGCCATATTGATATGAACTTTATACAAACAAATGGTTTTTTTTTTGTCTAAATCAAGTTAATTTTATTTGGAATTGTAATCTAAGATCCCCAAAGTCCAAGTTTCGAGATGAATCGGAGATATTGCACCGGAGCCAAACTCTGAAGGCGTATTGGGTACAGTGGAACTCGCTTTATGTGCAAGATGGTTTGCTGAAGAGACAATAGGAAAGTGTAGATGGAACAACAACTCGTGTGCAGATAATCGTACCACGGTCCAGAAATAATGAAATACTCCAGGAAATACATGAGGGAACCTCAGGATAGTCAACAACTATGTGAGTAGATTTGGGGTCCCAATGAAGGACGATCAAGAACTTTGAATCCATAGCCTTTCAGGAAGTGTGCTAATATCTGGTAATAAGGAAAACAAGGACAACGCCGCTACACCATCAATCTGATGGAATGGTAGCGATTCAATAGAACCTTGAATTAGCATTCTGTCTAAGGTCGTCGCCAGCTGCCAGCAAGTCTGGGGATTGTCACAAGGATTCGTAAATTGCAAGAAAACACCCGAGAAAATTAGCAAGCATCCGCATGAAGACTATGTACGACATCAAACCAAAATCTTACGGCTTCAACGAAGGAGACGTGGTGTTGCATACAGCAAGTCCTTTGCGTAAGAAAGGAAAATCACCATAATTCCAACGGGATTGGGAAGGTCCGTACAAGATGATGACCCGCGTTAACAGAATCCAGCGTGTTGATCAAGGGAAAATTACGGTGTTCCATGTGGATAGAATGTGCAATTTCAACAGAACGATGAGTACGAAGTTGTTCGGAACGAACAATTTTAGGGAGGGAGCAGTGTAATAACCACTTAAAATGTGGACAGCGCTATCTGTATTTAAATAGAAGAAGGCTTCAATAATTGAATAGCAGAAGACTCAACCAGTGGAGAGTACAATGGAGAGATGTCTGGAACGTTGGCTAGTAGAAAATACAGATAGTAAATAACAGCATTCACAGGTAGTGCAAGTTAATTCTAAAGTGGAATTTGAAATATTAATTACGAATAGGGTTTAAGTAAAAGATAAAGTAAAGGCAAGTGGTTGAGAAAACCGAATGAATTTTAAATTGTAACTGTACTGAATAAAGTGATTGTATTGAAAGGAATAAGTTCTATCATTTGTATCCACACAAACATTTTACACTGTTTGCAACCTTAATAATGATACGTAATTCTTTGTGGAAGACATGAATGGCAAAAGTACTCGCCCATACCTACTAGTCCATTTAAAACCTCACACATGTTTTGTCGTGAAATCTTTTCGACTTTCAAAAAACAAAAAACATTTGATGAGTGCACTAGTGGAGAGAAAAGAGAGTAGCAATCCTAATTTCCGACTTTGTGCTATTTTCTGTTATTAAATAAGCAATATCATTTTCGCTTGCTTTAGTCCTTAGCACCACCACTTAGCAAAAGTGTTACGGTCCAGTAAAGTATTTGTTGGTTCTGCTCATGCCAGCGATTTCGTAGTGCTAAAAAAACAAATTGGTACAGAAAGGATTATTCCTGAAAGGATTATTTTGAAACAATTTGAACTCAACGATTTTGGTTCGTGCTCAGGAATAACCAATAATCCATATTTAATAATGACATTTTCTATTTTCACACAATTTTTTTTTGTTTTAGAGCCCTCTTCATGTGAGCTTTATGACCAAACTTGTAGCAAAGATTCAAGCCTCAATTTTAATCATAACTTTCAACCGTAGCGGTTTCTCTCACAATTTTATTGTAGGTAGAAACCAATTTACTCCCTGAGCTGCTAGTAACTTTTTATTGCTATTTTTTTGTATAAATTCTTCTACCAGGGGGATTTGATTAAGACCACCCAAGCAGTTAGGAAGACTGTTCTAAGGAAGATATTTTATAAAAGAAGATACATAGGACTTAAATGATAAATGTTTGCTCTGCAATCAATAAAAAGGTTCGAAGATCAGCTATATTCAAAAGAGCAAAATCGTCAATACCAAGAACTAAATTGAAAAGAAATTCGAAAATGAGATATATTTACAAATAACATTTTTAAGATGTGGTGATGAAATTAGAACGCTTTCTAAAGGCAACCGAGATGTCAGAGGAGGTACACTCCGCTACAAAAAGATAGCACATTCATATTATTTTCCAAAAATACAGTTAGCTATGAGTTTTAAGTAATAGTTGAACGTATTGTTTTGAGTTCATAGGAATGGAAACACTTCTGAAAAAACCGAATATGTTATGCGACAAAATCATAGCACAGTACAATGAATTTGCATTCAGTTTAGTTTGAGCCATCTTATTAGCAGATTCTTGTTTATTTTTTGTAGGAGTCATCTGCTTGTACTTTTAAGAACTAAATATTTGTTTTTTGTTCAAAGGAAAATGGTTTAAGGGTAGTGAAGTAACTCTCAGTGTTTAAAAAGAAGTTTTGTGTAGCAGACCTGCCACACGACTTATTAATTTGTATAAATACTTACATTTCAGAAAATAACATCTAAGTTTGTCCAAGAAGACAACATCAACACCGAAAATGAGAGAACTAACATATGGTATGTCAATGTCACTCAATAGCTCTCAAGCTATAGTCAAAATAAACGATAGACGGCACGAAAGTCGTCGGTTTACATGATGTGCATTACAAATACCATTCAAAGGTATCACACAAACGGTGATCGTTTCGAAAGTTATATAATGAGGACCCAGAATTCACCAGTGGTGAAAATACTAACTATCACAATATGCAACCCTGCAGAAAGCTTTTCAACACAAGTTCAATGCCAACTTTTAAGCCAAATTGGATAGCAACCTAATCATACCTTATCAGCTTCTTCCAAGACCTAATTCGGAACCAGAACTATTAGGTGACTTACACCTGCAGCTTAGAAGAGTGATTGTTTGTCAGCGGGATGGCACTCCTTAATGAGTGAAAGCTACTGTTGTGGAGTCAGAGCGTGGTTATTTAACGTGTATGAAAATGCGTTGATATAGCGGAATGAGTCTATTCTACGGCCTCCAAGATCTCCATCTTTGTGAGCTTTGACCCCATGTAAAATTTATAGCTGCGTTCGGATCGATGAGGACTTTTTATTTATTTTATCAACTTTAAGGTTTATACCAAAATCCAACTTTCCTGGGATTTTCCAGAAGTTTGGCTTTTTTCTGCCTAATTTTAGTGGCAACGAAACCCTGCTTGTTACCATATAATCCAACAATCCAAAAATACTATATTCATTTAAAAAAAAAAAAACATAGCAACCCAAAGCCTTCACTTAACCGCTTTACGAGTAAGGCTCGTTTCACACGTATACGGTTTGGTTCGGTTCGGTTCGTTTTCGCTAGCCACCGAACAAGTGTGAAACGATGATTCATAAAAGCAATTGATTGTTCACACATATACGGTATAGTTTCGGTTCGGTTCGGCAAATTATTATATTATTTAATTTTAATTTGCTCATTTGAAATTTTGCTGTTCGAAACATGAACGATTCATTTGAAATTGATATTGATCGACTGATTTCATTAGTTCAATCACGTGTAGTGCTGTGGGACAAAACAAATCCAAAATATAAAGATAAATTTAAGACGCTGGAAGCGTGGAAAGCCGTTTGTACGGAAATTATAGACGGCTATGAACATTTTGAAGACTTCGAAAAAAAATGATATCGGTACGTAGGTATTGATCATTATATATATATATATATAATATAATATAGGTACATTATAAATAATTTTTTTTATATATTTAACTGATTTTCTGATAAAAATATTATATGTAATATGGGAAATATTTAAAACTAATATCTTAATAACATTTGAAGAGTTCTTTTTAACTTATTAACACGGATTAAAATAGCCTATTTCTACGAAAAAATGGCATCAGTAGTGAAATATATAAATACAATATTATATTTTATATTATTACATTTTTATTAGAAAATAATTAAACATATTCAGATTTTCGAAAACTGCCAACTGATTGAACCATTCTCAGTCATGAAGTCATCACTGAGTACATCTCTTACATATTTGGCGGAAGCTGTTGCCTGATATCTCCCCATTTCCTCTGGGGGGTTTCCTGGAAGACTTCCAAAACCTGCAATGGACAACATATCTTCCGTTTCAAAGTCGTCTCTGTCGCGTACGAAATTGTGTTAAACTACACAAGATTTCACTATATCCGCAGCAAAGTCAGGTTCTAAGTTAATTACACGATGGAAGATTCTCCATTTGTTACTCAGTATTTCAAAAGTACACTCCACGTACCTACGACCTCTGGATAACCGATAGTTGAATATCCTCTTCTTGAGTGTCAAACTATGTCCACCGTATGGTTTTTGGAGATGCTTATGTAAACCAAAAGCATCATCTCCTACGAGGTAATAAGGAATTTTTGGGTCCTGCGAGCCTACCGTTAACAATAGATGTCCACAGTTGACATTTTTGAAAAACGTTAGAATCGCAGTCCTTCCCATACGCTCCAATATTTGCGTAATCAAATCGGTAATCTGCATCGGCTACAGCCATCAGAACTATAGATGAATATCCTTTATAATTGATATTCGTTGAATTGAGGGGATGGACTATTCTGACGTGTTTACCGTCAACTGCTCCAATACAATTTGGGAACTTGGAGCGAGTTTCAAATTTCTGGGCAATTGAGTTCCATTTGTCTATATCTGGCTCTGGAATGCATTT
Source organism: Volucella zonaria (assembly GCA_963966105.1). Taxonomy (NCBI): domain Eukaryota; kingdom Metazoa; phylum Arthropoda; class Insecta; order Diptera; family Syrphidae; genus Volucella; species Volucella zonaria. The sequence continues at coordinate 26,359,869 of OZ014531.1, forward strand.
TAATCGTAGCACAGACCAGATAGCACAGCAAACCTCTCTGACGATCTTGCTGATAGTCGAAACCCCGAGGAGAATAGTATAATGCAAATCCATAAAAGTGCAACCACTAGTAAAGTATCTAGAATCGATAAAAGAAAACATATAATCAATTTGAACAGTGAAATAATAGTTTTTCTTGGAATTAATAATACAAATCATCTTTCAAAAAACCTTACACAAAAATCGAAAGAAAGAAACGAAAAATGGATTCTGTTGAATTAGAGATGATTTCAGCCCTGAGAAAATCACCAAATCGACACCTTTCATTTTTCAAAGGATAACTTCCTTCTCTTGAAGATTTTAATGAATTTGACACAATTGATTTTCAGATGGAGGTATTGAAAATCGTTAAGAACATCGGGCAGCGGAAATGTCAACAGCAAACTTAACCTGTTCACAACCGGCATCCAGCTTCTCAGCAACAAACTATGAGAAAACTGCCCACTATTTTTCACGCCCACACCAAAGCGACATCTCCCCTTCAGCTTCCGAAGACAGCTCAGATTATTATTTAAATTTAAATTGAATGTAACAATATATCCTAAAATTATAATATTCTATTTCATTTTTTTGTTTAATTTGCTAAACTCGAAATAAATTTCATTCGAAATATTGATCTTACTAACTTACCTCAAAGTTATGGCCAACATCTGAACTGGTTGGATACATAAATGTATCTTGGCGTTGAAGGCAGTCCTTCAGCTTCATATGTAATTCATCGAATAATGTCGTAGACATCCTGAAGTACAATAATTGGAAAATTTGTCTTCGTGCTCCCTTAACTTCGGAAAAATAGTATAAAATGCACCAAATCTCATCCGTTTGATGAGGATAGGATGCACCCAGTTAAGTCGATTGTTCCTCTTTCGTTTCTTGTTTCTTCTATAGAGAAACAACATAGCAATAATTTGTCTTTTCTCCATAGTGAGAATTGTGGACATAGAAGGCGACTGCATATTTGATGATTCGGTTGTGAAATCAAACCTAATACTAACCGAGTGTGCGTGAAGAGTTTTCATTTGTTTTTGGCGGCTACCGAAAACGAACCGAACCGCAGACCTTATACGTATGAAACGAGCCTAACTCATGTGTTTTTCAGACCGACGCAAACCGTGCAATTTATTTCTCCAAAATGTGTGAAGAAATCTCCGCTTAAAGTTGTATTAACATTGTTTTTCTTTAAATATGTATTTCAAAATTTTCTCAAAAGTGATTCATCCATTTTGGATCAAAACCCATTTTCTATATGTTGTTATAATTTTTTATTTTCATAGAAAACAGTGTCATCTATATCTGTGTAACAGAAGACTCATATGTAAAAATGACAATGGAAAAATCTTTTAGAACTGATAGCTAATATTCTAGCAAAATGGAAATAGTATGGACAGCTGGTTAAGACAGAAAGTTTTCGAAAAATGGCATGGTGAATAAACACCGGTATCCCCACTGAGGTGAAGTTAGTTCTAAAGTGAAATTTGAAAGGCAAATTACAAGCAGTGATAAACTGGTTTAAGTAAAAGGGATAGTACAGTAAAATTGGTTGAGAAAAGTGATTGAATTGTAAATTGTAATTGCATTGAATGAAGCGATTGTGTTGAAATTAATAAGTTCTATCATTTGAACCCACACAAACTTTTTACATGAGTGAAGTTAGAACTCCCAAAAAGTAATTTTTATTCACATTACAAATAGATTGATTTTACACTCAAACCAAAAAAGTTTAATTAACTATAAATTTGTTAACGTTTTCACATTAATTGTTTCCTACGTTCTCGTTTAATAAAAATAAATTCTGTCTGAAAGTATGCAATAAATATTTGCATATTTGCATTGAATAGTGTTTGCCGACAGCTGTTTTCTTTTGTTTACTTTTATTTTTTGAAGTTCACAGTACATACTTCAATGCGTTTTCTATAATATAAATGTATTATTGAGTTGAAATGTATGTAAAACTCTAACTTATTTATCAAAACTACCTCGAAATATCTGCATTTTGGCGACCTTTCTGGAAAGCTTTTTCTGAGAGCATGCAGAATGTAGAGCAGTCAAAGGCTAATTGGTCGGCGGCATTTGGTCTGTTAATGGTCCGAACATTGTACATAAAGATTCGAAGATTGTTGTCCTTTAAACGTTCGCCAGGGTCGTCAATAGCGAATCCGTTTTTATTCGAGGTCATTGGTTGGTTCGTCGCGTCTTTTTAATCTCTTCCATAGAATATTCAACTTAGTCAACGATAGCCACAACTTCCGTCCACCTGACCAAAACGAAGTAAGGATGGCAATAGTTAGTTTTATATAACTTTTATTTTCATTTTAAATTCATTACATTCAATTCAATTATTAGACTTAGAATACTATTATGGTTTGGCCTATGGCAGTCTACCAGATTGACAATAATTTATACATTTATCCCACCCTCGGACTCCATTGAAGATTTGAATTACTTCATCTATTTCCAGGATATACGAATTAAAGAATCTCACTGGAATTTCTTTTAAAACTTGGCATATTGCGAGGAAGTGATGTACATCTTCTCGTATCTTCACATTGCAAAGGTTGCACAAGATAGGTAATTCTGGACGGTGTTTAATGAAATTCAGATTCAGTAGCTCCCCTCTGATTTTCAAAATAATGTTGATCTTCTCTACTGAGTTGCAGTTTAGAAAGTAAGTTTTTTCTGCTAGATGGTATTTCTGCTTACTATAATATGCCCTATACTGGCAAGACTGTGCAATCGTTACAAAACGATCATATATACTTCGACTTACTTTTTCCAATAAGACACAGAGTTGTGCTCTTAGATGTTCAAAGTGTTCATCGGGTGTTATCCTTATACATTCTCCACAGTCTGATGCAAGGCGTTCCCATTCTTGAATGAAACTTGCTCTACTTCTTATTACACTCTTGAGTACAACTTTGGTAGTCTATTATCACTCATTGCCATAACTTTTACTATTGTATAATATAGTCAAAATGTAGTCTCAATGCGTTCAAAGAAATTAGCCTCTAGATGCAGCATATAAATAGGCGTAGGACTTGGCAGACAGAACATTCGCTTTAAGTAATACCGAAGAAACTTCTCAACTTCAACAAAAGAGCAGTATCCCCACACCTGCGCACCATATAAAAGAACTCATACTGCAGTTCAACGAAAGAGTTTCTGCTTCGAGCTATGGGTTGCATACTTGTTGTTGATGCACCCATCCCATACCACTGAAATTGTTCGTTTCGCTTCAGATAGTTTTGCTTCTAGATGTTTCCTTGGTATTTGTATTCGCGAACAACTTCCACAGTTTCTACTTGATACGTCCAGCTTCCGCTTTCAGAATATCTGCCACCGCCGTCTCTGAACACCATTACCTTCGATTTACTCAAGTTCACGCTCAAGTTCCAGTATTTACAGTAAACGCTAAGCCTGTTCATCATAAGCTGCAACCCATCCACAATGTCGGAAAGGAAAACGATGTCATCGACGTACTTAAGATCCGGAATTTTCATGTTGCCGAAGTCGATTCCACCCTTTACAGCATCTGATATGTCGTTGATGAACAGGATAAACAGTAACGCACTCAAGATACATTCTTGTTTCGCTCCCATCGTTGTTGTGAATTTTCCAGATATGGACTCCCCATCCCATACATACGCCACATTATTTACATGCATTGCTCTTAGAATATTGATTATTTTGTTTGAAAAACCAATATTATATAATATGTAAATCAGAGCCTCGCGCGCTATGGTGTCAGAAACTGCTCGAAAGCCAACGAAAAAGGCGTATAGCTTTCTATGTTTCATTTTATATATCTCCCCCATTTTAAGTAATACAAATACTTGATCGACTGTCAAGTAATTCTTCCTAAAACCTGCCTGAAACTCGTGTAAAACTCTTTTCTTTTCAACCCAACAGGTATATAAGTCTGTTATGCAATACATAAGTGCCGCAAACAACTTGGCAGAGGTGTTAAGGAAAGATATTCATCTGAAGTTTGTAGGATAGTCATAGTCACCCTTTTTGTGCCGTGGATAGATAATTGCCTTTTTAAAACTTTCTGGAACATTTGCTCATTCAAAGATTTTATTGAATCCCCCTACGAGGGCAGACATGAATCCATATCCGCAGTTTTTATAGAACTCGTATGGAATTCTGTCATCTCTGGGGGCCTTTCTCGTTTTTGCTTTATTAATAACTTCTTTGATTTCTTCTAATAAAAATGGGCTGTCTAGGAATTCACCGATAATCAATGGAGTTGTTGTGAGATCTGTGGGATATTAAACAGATTGATGAAGTGGTCCCTTAACTGTGTTACTTTAAGCGACGTATATATTATTATATATTTTACAGCTGCTGAAGATGTTTGTAGTAGCAATACGTTGCTGTTCAAATGTTACTTTTTTTTCATAACAAATTCGCTTGAAGTTCTTATTCGCTTCGCCATAGAGTGTTTTAAATATTCTGGTGTTTTATAACCTAAAAAGTTTTAGTAATTTGAAAGAGTTATTTCTAGCTCTCAGACACTCATAATCCAACCATTTTTGTTTTGGGATGTTTTTGTTTTCTCGCTCGGAACTGAGTTTTTAATCATACCAGTAAGGGCATCGACATCCGGTAAAATATTAACTGTGTGTAACACAAATGCAAGAAACAATTTGTTTCCTTTAAATTCTGTTTATGTACTTCCTTAAGATTTTCATAATCGCGTTGCCAATCAATAACGTTGAAATAAATGGGAATTATAAATAGGGCGCTGTTATTCGTTCTTAACATACAGCGAGGACATACGATTCTTCTATTCTTTTAAAACTAACCTCAGCGTAATTAAGACCTTTCCGATAGCCATACAATTCTCCACCACTTTCCCCTCCAAATATTGCCGATTTAATTGCAGGTATCCACTTTAATTCGTTTTTAAAAATATATACATGGGTTCCGAACAGTATAAAGATGTCGAATTTTTTGACATGATTAAAAAAATTTGCAAATAATAATTTATTTTTCAATCCAGCTACGTTATAACTTAAAATATTTATTTTAATATTATTTATATGCTGGTAGCTTTTTTGTTTTCACGTTTCGTGTGCGGACGTACTTGCGTGTCCACCCAAACGGTTTTCAGCAATCACATCTTTGTTGGTAGCGTTGGGAGATTGGCAGCATTGACATTTTGTGAAATACTTGACGTTTCACGAGCAGTAAAGTTGTTGTATACAAGTTCATTTATAAATTGTTGTGTTTGCGAAATGTCTCCATTTAATTTATCGTCTCTTAAGACAGTTTTCACCGCGGGGTTCATTCTGCGTAAGACTGGCATGATTGGAACTAGCTTCGCTCTTTTTTGCCGCACATTTAGTGGCAAGCCTATTTTGGTTCATTTTAGTTTGTTGGCTCTGCGTAGTATACTCTATGCATAATCTCGTGACGACATCTTTACAATGATCGTAGAAATATGTGGAGCTTTAGCTCGGACGCTGTACGCAGACTCCACAGTGTTGGATATTTCGTTCTTGTCCAGCAATCCGGCGCAGATGGATTTTGCTTTTTCCTTCATGTATTTTTTTTGCATGAGCCTATCCAACTGATAGAAACTCATTTCGCTTCTCTAGTTGCACTACCCTATTTCATCTTGGCGTATCTTTAAGCCGGATAACTCTGCATATAAAAGCTGAAAGTCGGATTTTGATGGAAGTTCCCGAACAAGTTCTTTGCTTTTCTCATGGCAATATCTAATCTGAAATCCAACTAAGCAGCTCAACTTGACAGATTACCGGCCAAGGCATTCAAAGTTGCTGGAAATGACTTTTTGAAGATCATACACCAACTCATTTCTCAGATCTAGTCAGAAGTGTATATGCCTGAATGGAATCTCAGTATCGTTTGTCCGATTCACAAAAAAGGAGACCACTTCAACTGCGCCAACTATAGAACCATAAGCCTCCTCAATATCGCATACAAGATCTTTTCTGCCATATTGTGCGAACGTCTAAAATCCTTGACCAAAAACCTGATTGGACCCAATCAATGACGTTTCAGACCAGGAAAGTCCAAAACCGACCAAATATTGCAGCTAATCCTGGATAAAAACATAAGAAGTCCAAATCGATACCCGCCATCTTTTCATCGATTTTAAGGCAGTATATGACAACATTTATAGAGACTAGCTATATAGATCCATGTCTAGTTTTGACATTCCTGCCAAACCTGTCCGTTTGTACAGAATGACCATTGAGAACGCTCCCTGCTCCGTCAAGATCGGTAACGACTTAATCAATCAAAAAATGTTTTACACAAGGAGACGCGCTGTCACGTGACTTCTTCAACATCATATTTGAAAGAATTGTGCGGAACTCCCAAGCGAAACATAATCTTTCAAAATTCTGTGGAACTACTAGCGTTCGCCGATGATATCGAGAACCCAGCGGGCTGAAATAGAAGCTGCCAAAATGGGTTTAGAGGTAAATAACAGAAGGTCACAGCCGACAGCTATAATTTCGAGGTTGCAAGGGACTTTGTCTACCTCGGCTTTGCTAAAGTCTTGCCAACAACACCTCAGTAGAAATAAAACGAGGAATCACAATTGCTGTTTCTTTGGGATAAGAAGGCAATTGAGTAGTAAAGCCCTGGGCCGCGTGCATAAAAACTAGTAAATGCTTTTACTAGACGATTTTTAAGTAAATACTTGATTTTCATATGCATAAAACTTAAGTAAGTGCTGGAGAACAAGTATTTATTAGGGGACAAAGTACTTACTAGTTTCGGATGAATCTCACTAGTAAATACTTAATACCGTATGCATAAAAACTAGTAAGTACTTATAATTCTGTAGTATTTACTTCACCTTTTTCAAATTGGTGAATAGCACCTTGAAAATTCGCTAGTATATACTTTTCTGCTTTTGCAGCTATAATAAATAGGATTATAGTCATGAGTCTCACGTTGAAGCAATCAGGTCGCTATATTTATCAAAATGGCTGAATTTTACGAATTAATTCCGAAAAAGCACAAGAAGCTAAGGGTTATGGAGTTTAATTTTGAAATGCTTTTCCGTTTTGAGAAGGAAAGTGAATATTTTATTGGTAGGTAATTACCGTATGACTTTACTCGAATGTTTCGTAAATTCATATATTTTAAGAAATTCAAACTGAAACAAAAGGGGGGGACAGTATTACCTCAAGAAAAGATGAGGATCTTTTTAAGACACGTTGGGGATCCTGGGTTTCAAGTTGGGGTTGCGTACATCAGAGTACTGTTTCTAGAACAGTAAATTCTGTTGCAAAACTTATAACAGATAAAGCCTCTGATTGGATAAAGTTTCCCCCCAATTCTGAGGAAAACTTGATAGCAAAACATGATCGGCTTAGCGAATACAGATTCCCATCATGCATAGAAGCCTTGGACTGCACTCATGTAGAAATAATGAAGCCTCACTTCCATTCAAAAAAATATATTAATCGGAAAGGATATGCCTCCGTCAATATTCAAGCAACATGTGATGCAATTAAATGCTTTACAAGTGTGGATTGACAATGACCAGGCTCAGTTTCCTTGAACCTGTAATGCGAAATTCCACTAACAGCGTTTTGTTGGGAGATGAAGGGTATGGAATTGCACCTTGGTTAATGACGCCTTTTAAGAATCCAACAAGTAATCAAGAAAAGGCATTCAAAAGATAGGGTAATAATTGAAAGATGTTTTGGCCAAGTGAAGAGGAGATTCTCAATTCTACAAAACTGCATACGTCTCAATTTAGAAAATATTTCAAATATAATTGTGGCATATTTCGTTTTGCACAATATTGCAAAGCATTTAAATGATAACGATTTCCAATTGCCAGAAGGCGTAGAAAATGAGATTTCTGTTCAAGGTGATGAAGAACTAACGGCCAGTGTACTTGAAATTCGACAAATGGGGCAGATAAAGAGAACGGTATTAGCAGGAATATTAGGTAACGTAAATTCATAGAACTTTATTGAACATATGTATCTTCTTAATACAAAAAAATAATAATAAAAATAAATACGATATTAAATAAAAAACAGTGTTCCAAAAATAAAATTTCAATAATGGTTAATTCACTTTCAGTGGTTGTTGTGGAATTATAAGTTAGATACGAATTCCGTTCTTCGTTGTCATTTGCCATCCTTTTTTAATTTCCTTCTGCTATATTCGTATTAGCTTTAATTGCTCCAGCAACACCAAACGTTGAAGCTCACCATTATACAGATTTTTTGTCTCCTCAGTCTTATTGAACTTCAATTTTCTACGTTTTGTTACTGGAGAATCTCGTGGTAATTCTTCAATTTTATCTGCAGCAATAGGTATATCAGCTTCCTTTTCCGTTTGCATCTGAATGGGATTATCTGCTCCCACAGATAAACCACCTTTACGTAAACAATGTTAGTAAAAGTATAATAATTAGCTTTATAAAGTAATATGTACCAGAAATGCAAGAGATAAATGGGTTTTCATCAGGATTTAAGAACTCTAAAAACATGACTTCCCATTCTTTGAGCTTTATGGGCATATTTCCCGTTTTGTTAAGGTTTGCCTTCTTTTTAACATCTGTCTTAGAATTATTTAGCCTCTTCCTAATTTGCATTCCGTTATTTGAACACCGTTCATAGCCTTATATTCACTAATAAATAATTGTATAGCTTCGGACTTCTTCTTTTTAACCCTTCCCCTCCCAGGGTAGCCATTTGGCTACCACATACAATTTTATAAACAACTATTACAATATAAAAGTAATCAAAATTAAAAGAATTCATGCATTTGAATCTGGCAGGATCATTTTCTTCCAGTTTATTGGAAACAATTTTGTAATTTTTATCTGGTAACGATGTATTTTGACATTTTGTTCGTGGATGTCGACATCTTGTGTTGTGTTGTCAGAACGTGAATTTAGGTCGCGGATTTGAACAGGTAAATATTAATGCTGATACAAAAAAAATTATTTTTGTGGAAATAATAATGTTTTAAGACGAATTTTGTAAAATATAAAACAAAATTTAATGACACGTCGCAGTAACATGTGATTAACCAGTGGTTGCCAAATGGCTACATTGGGGTGGTGTGTATATGTGTGATGCATTTGAATTCAAAAAGAGAAACGATTGCTACACTTTGTAATCCGTGTAATCCTGTAGAAATGAATTCCATTGATGAAGTGTTGCTTCCGACCAAGTGCAGAAATAGCATAAAACAATATATACGCAATAAACCACACAAATGAGGTATCAAAATGTTTGTCAGAGCTGGATCGAGTGGCTTTTTGTATGATTTTGAGATTTATACAGGAAAGTCAACCGAACTTGTAAAAACTAAATTAGGAATTAGTGGAGATGTCGTGGTTAGACTTTGTCAAAGTTTGCCAAAGCACGAACATTTTAAAGTATTCACAGATAATTGGTTCACGTCCTACCATTTGCTTTGTGAATTGAAAAAAATTAACATTTGGACAACGGGAACTGTTCGTCAAAATCGTCTACCAAGATGTGAATTTTTGACTGAAGATGAGCTTAAAAAAATGGGTAGAGGGTCATATGATTTCAAAGTGGAAATGAACAACAATATCTTCGCTCTTAAATGGTATGACAATAAACAGGTATATGTAGCATCGTCGCTTTATGGTGCGCTTCCTCTTGAAATCGTAGATCTAAGCGACATGATGGTGGCATTGTATAGGTCAAAAATTGGGACAAAACGTTTCTATTTTAGAATATCTTTCCATTTACTCGATGTTGCCTGTATAAATGCGTGGCTTCTATACAAAAGGCATTGCCATCAACACGAATTTCCAAGGTCAACTTTGTCGAATTCAAAACGCAAATTGCGAATGGAATGCTACATGTTGGACATCTTGTCGATAAAAAAAAAGAGGTAGGCCGAGTTTGAGTAATTCAAGTGCCACTTCCTCACCCGTTGGCATTTGCCATTGGCCGATTCCTATCAAAAATAAAGAAAGATGTAAGAGCTGCAACGATAGGACATCGTTTTCTCAGACAAAATGTCAAAAATGTAATGTTGCCTTATATCTCACATAAAACAAAAACTGCTTTTTAAAATTTCATAACAAAGACTGAGAGAACATTACCATATGTTAAAGTTTTCGTTATTTATTATTTACGATTATATTCATTAATTTATTAATTTTTAATGAAGTACGAATTAATTTATACATATCTTTAAAAAAAAAATCCTTAAAAAAAAATTATTAGGTAATATACTTGACAAGTCTGAATGAAAAGATAACAAGTCAGAATATGCAAATAGTTGTTATAAAAATTTAATTTATGTTTCTTATGTTTTTTTAAAGTAAAAATGATTTTTATTTGTATTTTTCGCTTATATTAATTTCTTTTATTAAAAGAAAAAAGTGTTTTGATTTTTTGGTTAGCACCCCAATGTAGCCATATGGCTATATTTAACCACGCCCACCCAATGACTTCTACTAAAAAAAAAAATATGCAGTTATCTTTAAAATGCCCATATTGTCCCTAGACATATCAAAGTGAATTTTTTACCAAAACATTAATAATTTGGGAAGGAAAGGGTTAAGGCAAGGTAGTTATGGCTTATTTAAAAGAACGGTATGCTCTTTTAAAATTCACACAAAAGCTAGTTGCAATTGAGAAGCTTCGCTTCTCATGGCTGTTTCTTTTGAATTACGTTTTACGAACTGAACATTCCAACGAGATCGTTTACAAAGCAAACATTAAAGAAACAGTAAAAGATAAGAGGTAACGGTATAGTTTCCAAAAGAAATATTTTGCAAGGCAATTGGGAAATAATACAAAATAAGTATATACTACCAATTGTTCGATGAACTAGTAGTATTTACTTGAATGAATTCAGTACTTACTAGAAGTATTTGTTGGCAAGTCAAAACTCATGTTTATGCATACCAAATCTAGTAAATACTTAAAATATAAGCTTCTACTAGTACTTAGTACTAGTACTTACTTAGACCTTTTACCACTAGTAAATACTACCTTGATCAAAATGTTCCCGGAATGTATTCAGAAAATTGGAAATATAAGCTTCTTCATCTAAATCTATATTGTCCACTTCAGAGTAATACCCATCGACTTGTGGCGGATTGCCTTCTACAAATTTCAAATCAATTCTAAAACCAAATCGCACGACGACATTTTTTGTTTTATGACTTTACAAAAATCCAAAGGCGAAAATGGGCCGAGATCTCGTTCTCGGCAAATTGGCTTAATATGACACTGAACACATTCTTCTCGTTAAGTTTGACGAAGGAAGCTGCCATTAATTCCACCCACGCTTCCATTACTGCATTCATATAAAAGCCCTCTGCATCGAGCTGAAGGTCTCTTTTTTCGTTTGTGCAGTGGTCAGATAACACATCTGTTAGTGTCAAAGAAGTAAAGTGTATAGATATATATATAGTATAAAAGAGTAATTTGTTTTTTTTTTCTGCGTGTCGCCTTTGTAAAAAACGTGCATCATTACATATTTGCGTGAAAACAACGCCCCATATGCTAAAATATTTCGCACATGGAGTGGCCAATATAACGGCCGAATTCGGAGGAAAATTTACACCTAATATGCCCATGTGTTCCACAAAGAGAACCTAAGTGCAGACACCAGAGGTACATCACGCACGAGGAAGTTTTTTTACCATAGTGCCAACGAAATCCCGCACAAGCAAATCGATCATTAGACCGTTACCGGATCGCCGTTATTTTCTCGGCGTTCGGCTGACCAAGATGCATGGTCTTATCAAATATCATCCCGCTCTTCTTTGTCCCCGAAGATCTAAGACAAAATGAATGGAGTCAAACAATCAAGGTCTCGGACCCAAATCGCACAAACTTCGTCATCAAGAATTAATCGTAAATTGAAAGTTCTAAGTGTATGTGTAAAGTGTTGTCCTATCCTTTTAGTATTAGTTTTAAGAATGAGTTTTTTTTTTGTAATAATTAATTTGAGCCATCCAAAGGTAATGTTAATCGTTCCACATACGTACATACATACATACTTAAATTCTTTTCTATTAAACCATATTCATATAGCTGATATATTTATCATCAAGATAACGGCTCGATCTTGTGCGCACATCGTCGACGACACCGTTTCAAATCTAAAAACCCGTTAACACAGCAAAGGAACAAAGAAGTGAGTTTTTGAATTCAAGTATGTACAATATAGTCCTAAAGTTTATACATTTACCTATACAATTATCATATTACTTAAGCTATAGTTTAACTTGCACTCGAATATTGTTGAAAAGAAAAGAAGAACACATACACATAAAATACATTTATCACTACGTGCATACTTACAAACTATTAATTCAAAACGATAAAACCTAACTAAAAATATTTATAAAATATCTTCACCATTAACCTAAGATAAATTTAACCATAATACATGTGAAAATGAATTCAGCTTTTGACATATACTTACATTTAATTTACTTTTATATGAAAATGATATTTCTTTCGACTTATTCCTATAATTTTGTTTACTACTACCGTAATTTGAATAGCTCTTTTTGATTTCCTTACTCTCTAATTGTATTTTTCATATGAAATACCCCTCTTTTAAAAAAATTTTTGTAATAAATACAAAATTTAAAATGAAACAATCGGTTTTGTGCATTCGTTCGTTTACGAAGAAATGAGGAGCTGACTAATTTCTAAATTTCGGTTTAACAGGTGAGAATAACTTCGATATGAATTAAAGGCGTGATGTGAACTACGATTTAGGGGCTACTTCCATAGATTCAATGACGCGAAGTAGCCATGGAGCTGATGACAACTCTCATCAACTGTGGGCGGGCTAAGCCAAAGAAGCTGCAGAAGTTCCATTGCTGCTCGGTCACAATACTTGACCAAACCGTCTTTTTACCCTACTTCTCTTCCCTATATCTCCTTATCCTTGGACGATAATGACGATATCTCTTTATTTTCGGCATATGCACTGTGTGGTGTACATGCTTTGGCACGTATTTTATTTTAAATGTAACGAGTAATAGGTAGCAGAAAAGAACCTCCCCCATCCGTCGAGATTTAGCCCGGCAAACCGCTAGCGTGCCATACCACTGCTACGAAAGGGAACCTAACACCTCATACCCCTCGTTAGTTTTGTTTCAGACTGCAACACACTTATGCCAGCTCTTGATCCAATCCTCGAAACATTTTTTATAATCGGTTTTCGGTATGTCCATCAGTGCTTCCTGCGATTTTTCCATTACTTCCTCTCGGCTGCTGAAACGCGTTCCCCGTAGTGGTTTTTTAACTCGATTGAACAGAAAGAAGTCACAGGGAGCCAAATCAGGTGAATTCGGTGGCTGTTGAATGGTATTTGTTGCATTTTTCGTCAAAAAATTACGAATCATGATGGCACTGTGCGACGGTGCGTTATCATGGTGCAAAATTTACGAGTTTTTTGCCCACAATTCACGTCTCATAACGCCCAAATAACACTCTTTGTTTACTGTCTGGCCTTCTGGCAAAAATGCATGATGCACTGCACCGTTGTAATACATAAAAACCGTGAGCATTGCCTTCTTTTTTGACTGAAAACGACGTGTTTTTTTGGTCTCGGCTCATTTGGTGAACGCCATTCACTTGTCTGATGTCTGGATTGCATGTCGTACTCATAAACCCACGTCTCATCTCCAGTAATGATCCTTTCGATGAATGTTGGATCGGATTCAGCCTCGCAAATCATCTCTTTTGCGACGTCAACACGGTCTCCTTTTTGCATGAAATTGAGGTCTTTCATCACCAACTTTGCTGCTACATGACGCCCAACGGAAACCCAAATCATTAACCAAAATGTCTTGGACGGATCCATAGGCAATATTCAAGTCCTCCGCTATCTCTCTGATTGTTAATTTGCGGTTATTAACCAACATTTCTTACTTCATCAATGTTTTTTTCGGTTTTCGATGTCGATGGTCTGCCACTGCGTTCATCATCTTCGATTGACTCACGACCACTTTTGAGCCGCTCGTGCCACTGGTAAACGACCGTTTTCTTTAGAGAATTGTTTTGCAACATTTCCAACGTTCAAGCACCATTAAATCCGTTTTTTACGCAATATTTGATACAAGTTTGTTGTTACAAATTTAAATCCATTTCTAACATTGTAAAAAATTGCCAACACACACATTGATAGATGTACTCTTGGTTACGTAACTTTTACAAATGTCAAGCTATGACGCTAAGATTTGTAGGGAATGTCAATAACGGATTTACCAAGTTAACAAAAAAAAAAACAGAACTCAAATCGGAACAATGAGAGCGCCACACGGTGGTGTCCCCCGGGAACTTTTTGATCAAGGTGGTGCTTAAGTTTTGAGCATACGGCACCCTATCTCGAATGTTTAGTTTGAAGAAACCGTAATTATTAAATAAATATCAAAAAATTTTCTCTTTCTTGTCTTGCAGTATGACATATATTCACTATAATACACTAATCGTTTGCTACAATATAATTTATCTCTAGTTCTTTAGTTTCAAATACAATGTTACCCGATCCATGTACATTGCACACGCACGTCTTCTTTTGTATTGTCATCAATTATGATTTGTTTTTCTTATCTTTGTAAGTTCATAGACCAAGCAATTTTTGTGTATAAATACTTAAAGTATTGTAAAATAAAATTAAGACAGATATTGTCATTTAGTTAACCACGACTGTTATTTGAAGGGCTGATGACGTGTCTGCGGTTCTTTGAGGTGTTCTAGTTAACCACTTGTAAATACCACTGTCAGTCATAGTCATAGACGAACTAACATATATAGATGGCGAACTTTCCAGATATTGGAAAACCAAAGCCCGCTTTCCACTGACTGCCACTATCCGTGTGACCCTTTTTGTGAATACGTAAACACACATAGAGAATTTTACTTGTAAATTTTACAGTAAATTCTATATTCTTTGGTTCAATTAATAATGATCCCCCACGATCTTCAGCCCTTGTTCTTGTCTACAAGGAGACTTACGGGCCCCTTAAAGTATGTAGTTAGGAAATCTTCCCTCTCTATTTGGCGGTCATATTTGAGCTCCCTTAAAGTGTCCCCCAAAAGCATCCCGAGGTCCGAGGGTGTAATATGGACCCAAGCAGTCACTCGACAAACAGAATGAACATGAGTGGCAACTAGTCTAAATGCGCGGTTAGATCAATTAATAACTAGCCGTCATAGCGGACAGTGCAAGCAACAACGAAAAAAAAACACTACGACAAAAAGAGAAAAAAAAAACATAAAAAGACATAAAAAGACAAAGGAAAATATGCCAACAAAACCAAAGGAAAAATTACAAAACGAACGAAGTAAAAATAAAACAAAAGAAACCAGCCCCTAAGCAAGCGAACAACCACGATGAAGAAACACTCAGAAGATAACACATAGTTACTATATCCCGGACCGTCCCCAACATCCAGCAACAAAAAAAAAGAAATCCCCGAAAGACGGGACAAGAAATTAACCCCAAAGACGACCAACTAGACTACAATACCCTCAGTGACTGCAACGGTAAATATCCATCCCTTCACCAACCCTCACGACCAGCCAGGAGCGATCCTAAGTAGGAAGAAAAAACGAGATAAGTACCCCTTTTTATTTTTCCCTCCCTAGTCGGGATAGAGTTGTACTTCCCGTGATCCCGTAAATTTCCTTCCCGTTTGCTGCGTAAACACCGTAACCCTGTAGCGGTTACTGTTAAAACGTTCTAGTTCTAGTAAATCACTTGTAAACATTCCAGATATAGGGAAACCAAAACCTGTCTGGGAATACGTGTAAGTGCCCTAGCATTTTAAACGAAAACGTCGATGCTATGAAATAAAGTCTTATGCAAAACGGTCCAAAACGCGTTTTGGATTTTATTGCAATTTCAAAAGTGCAATAAAGTTCTTAGACATTATTGCACTCAGCTATTTAAAAGAAAACAACGAATAGAATAAAACAGAAAACATTTTCCACTGATAATGGCGTTATTTACTTGTATTTTTTTCATATACATAGATGTGTAATTTTTGTTGTAATAAATACTTTGTCCATACATATTCTACTGTTTATGCATTGTGGGTATAATATATACGAGTATATATGTGTTGTATACGAGGGCGGGTCAATAAGTCCGTGATTAAAACACAGATTTTTTAATAAAAAAATAACTTTATTTTTCAACGTAGTCTCCCCTGAGCTCTATACACTTTGTCCAACGCTTCTCCAATTTTTTTATCCCTTCCAAAAAAAATGATTTGTCGAGGTCCTCAAAATAGGCCTTTGTTTGCGAGATGACTTCATCATTGGAGTCAAATCTTTTTCCACCAAGCCATTTCTTCAGGTTTGGGAACAAGAAGTAGTCGCTCGGAGCCAAATCTGGAGAATAGGGTGGATGAGGGAGCAATTCATAGCCCAATTCATGGATTTTTGCCATGGCAACTGCACATGTGTGCACCCTTGCATTGTCTTGGTGGAAAAGAACTTTTTTCTTGGCAAAATGAGGTCGTTTTTTTTTCAAATCGTCATTGAATCGGTCCAATAAGTTGGCATAATATTCCCCATTGATTGTTCTTCCCTTTTGAAGGTAGTCAATGTGGATTATCCCGCGTGCATCCCAAAAAACAGTCGCCATAACTTTATTGGCTGACAAACCCACCTTGGCCTTCTTTGGCGCCGATTCACCCTTAGAAACCCACTGTTTTGACTGTTGTTTGTTCTCTGGTGTGTTGTGATGGATCCATGTTTCGTCCACCGTCCACGGTTACAAAACGGCGCAAAAACTCCTCCCTATTGCGATTAAACAACGCCAAACCTTCCTGTGAAGTTGTTACACGATTGCGTTTGTGGTCGACTGTGAGCAAACGCGGCACCCATTTTGCGGAAAGCTTTCTCATGCCCAAGTGATCATTCAAAATTGAAACCACTGAGCCATGCGAGATCCCTACGGCTTCCACAATCTCTCGCACTTTCAATCTTCGGTCGGCCAACACCATATCGTGAACTTTTTCGATTGTTTCGGGTGTAGAGACCTCAACTGGGCGTCCAGGACGTTCGGCACCTTCAGTGCTTGTACGGCCACAACGAAATTCAGTAAACCACTTTTTTACCATTGAAATCGATGGTGCAGAGTCCCCATAGTATTTATCAAGCTTAGCCTTGGTCTCGGTAATGGTTTTTTTTTCGCAAGAAATAATGCTTAATAAGCACACGAAATTCACTTTTTTCCATTTTCTCCTCAAATTAGTGAGTAGTCTGATAAAAATAGCTGTCAAACACAAACTAACTGACGCAGCAAGTTTAAATTTTGACAGGAGTCAACTGACAGATGCCTGTTGACAGGAGCAGTGTTGCTGTTTCAGTAAAGAGGTCAGAAATTCAAAAAGTCACGGACTTATTGACCCACTATATACAGGGTGTCCTCTAATTCGTCAACGATAATTTGGGAAATAATTTCTGGGCATATTCTAAAAAACAAAACGTTCTACAGTAAGGGTCTATACCCAATGTTGACATCATTTATCGAGGTTTTAAGAAAAGGCTTTCCTTGGTGTACCCTGACCCATGTGAACGCAAATTGCTCTGTTAGTACTAATCGTAGAAACTTCGTGTAAGACTTTATTTTTAGAAGAAATCCTAGCCTTTGTAAATGCGTTTAAATAACGTTTAAATAAAGTTGATATCTTATTTGAGTCTTCAGACATCCAATTTCTAAGCCTGTTCCATTTTTCTTGCCGATGCTAATTTTACTTTGAGGTCACGTTTCTCCAGAAAATGCCTATTTAACATAACGTTTTACTATTTCTTTCTTATGAAAGTATCAATAATAAAAAAAAATTCACAGATTTTATGATACTTGCTAAAATATGCAGTAGGTAAAAAAGGAATTTATAATTTTTTACCAACATTTCTCACAACAGTTGGCAATACTCGTAATATCGGTTTTCCAAGAAATAATGGTTTTTCCAATATTTTTTTAAAATTGAATAGCTATTAAAGAGTTTTAAAGCGTGCTCGTTTAAATATTTGACTACCTGTCAAAACCCTCATTTCCTTACTCTGTTCCTTAAAAGTTCTCAAAAAGAGCTGGGTTTGTGGTATGAAAGCCTATTTGGAAAATTTACCAAACAAAAATCGCATAAAAGATTAGAAAAAGAAAATTAATTCATCAGTTTAATTTTTTACACCAAGGTTACAATCGCTGGCTGTCTGCCTGCAAACAAAGACTACGCCGACATTATTCGCGTTTATGGGCTGTGCAATGGAAGTTCAACTAGTGCACGACAAAGATACCATGAACTTTATCCTAACCGACGACTTCCTAGTAAAAGAGTATACGTATCGAAGGCTTCGAGAAACGAATACACGATCGAATGCGGGAGCTCCACAAATTAAAAGGATTTCGGCTGATGAAAGAATACTGGAAGCTGTTACAACTGATCCATCAATCAGCATTCGACGCTTAGCTTTGCAATTCAATGTTTACAGACATAAAATTTCTAATGTACTGCATGAGAAAATCTCTATCCACACCACCATGCACCTGTACAAGAACTGCTTCCCAATGGAAGAGAGACTTGAGTTTTCTAACTGGTTGCTGGAGCGCAGCTGAATGCAAACGAGTTTATTAGCAGAATTCTTTGGACGGACGAATCTCAATTTACAAGAGATGGGATCACAAATTTTCATAATCTTCATACGTAGGCTGCGGACAATCTACATTCAAGGAGGCATAAATCAATTCAACACAAATTCAGCGTTCATATGTGAGCAGGTGTTCATTGAAATCTAATCCAAAAACGGACTATAGCATTCATACAAAACCAAGGAGGACACCTTGAGCACCTGTCATAACGGCTTTAGTATACACATAAAATAAAAATTACCGAAAACCAGGCAAATCCATTTTTTATTCATAGCCTTTGGAGCTTAAAGCACAAAAACCCTTTTTTATAAATTTTACCTTCTGCTGGTAACTTATTGATGATTTTTTTATTATTGTTACTTTCATAAGAAAAAAATTGTAAAACGTTATGTTAATTAGACATTTTCTGGAGAAAAGTGACCTCGAAGTCAAAAATGAGCATGGGCAATGAAAATGAAACAGGCTTCGAAATTGGATACCTAAAGATTCAAACAAGATATCAATTTTATTTAAACGCCGATACAATATTTCTTCCAAAAAATTAGTCCTACACGAAGTTTTTACCATTAGTACTGACAGAGCAATTCAAGGTTTGCAAAAGTATTAGTATAATTTGCCATCTGTTTTAGTTCAGCACAAGAACTGTAATCTTGTGGATGAAAACATCTCAGTCGTTTTGAGAGAAAAATCCCTCGACAAATATTCGGTCCCGTTTGCGTTGAAAGGCTTCTGAGGGGAAGATTCAACGATGAACTACATATGTTATATGAGCTGTACAGCGACATCAACCAAGTCAGATGAGATGACTGGGACATGTAGAGCGAATGGACATCAATGCTTCGATCCGCAGTGCCTTCGAATTAAACGCGGTGGGACAACGTAGTAGAGGGAGACCTGGACTTAGGTGGCGGACAAGTAGAAGCGGACTTCAACCTGCTTGGCGTGCGCAATTGAAGACAGTTAGCTAAAAGCCGGGTTAACTGGAGAGGCTTGTTAGTTGAAGCCGGGCTAACTGGAGAGGCTTGTTAGTAGAAGCCCAGGTTCATCCCGCCACCTAAGTATGTAAGTAGGCATAATGTAGAGCGCAGCCAAATTCTTTTGAAGTGAGACTTTTTATCGCTCGTTGGACAGTAAATCCGAACTCCAATGAAACGAAAAAGGGAAATAAAATGGTTCTGAACTCTGATGAAATGACCCTTAGTCCCTTTTGCAGCCAGTAGATGTGCGATAATATTTTAAAATGTTTGTCACTATATTCCAAACGGTAACAATTCACAATTCTATTGCTTATTTCAACTCTGGATCCGGTTGACAACGTCATTAATGAGGGTTATCACCTTGAATGGACCTATCCAATCATGTTGCAATTTTGGTGGTTTGCCTTTCTTACGTAGATGATTATACAGACATCTTTTCTCAGGAATTTTCATGCAATGTACGAATCCTTGGCTCCGTTGGTGGGGATCCTAATTTCGTTTCATTTGGCAACCGCACTGCTTAACTAAATAAGATCTCGGATGGTGTATGTCATGTTGAACTATGGACCGCGTTTCGGTAGTCCATTAAGAATATGTCGATCCCAGTCGCGCTGGCGCGACAGTTGCTGACGACCTTAGACAGATGCTCTTTCAAGGTCCTATTCAATCCATCTAATTGAGGATGCAGTGGCGTTGTCCTTGTCCACCTTATTCCCAAATATTGTCACATTTCCTGGAAGACTTTTGATTCAAAGTGTCGCCCTTGATCAGAGTGTAGTTCTATTGGGACCCAAAATCTTTGTTGTTGTTGTTGTTGGCTATTCGTTCGAATGGTACCCCGACATTGTATTGTTTCATTCGTGCCTGTGGCTTTACTTTTAGGCCCTTGGTCCTATGTCCAACTCACCAAATCGGATCACATCTCGCACGAAGAAGATCGATACGACGGATTCGCCGAAAAGCTCCCACTGTTCTCCCCTACGCAAAACCGGAAAAAAATTCATGGACGACAATTCGGAAATGAAGACTATGATGAACGAACTACTTAGTAAACAAACTGAGTATATCATTTCATTGTTATCTAAAAAACTAACCGAATCCGATAACAAAATCACCGCCAAAATTGACTTCGAAGTCAACGAAATTAGATCCAACATACATTGACTTCGAAGTCAACGAAATTAGATCTAACATACATAGTTTTTGCGACATAAACAATCGAGTAACGCACTTGGAATCCTCACACTTGAATTCGAATCCGATATTGTTTCTATTAAAACTGAATTAACAGATCTTAAAATATCACAAGCTAAAGCTTCCGCCGAGTGCAATAATTTAAAATCACTTCTTTCTGATAAAACAACTGACCTCTCAGAAATAAACGCACTCATAAATCACAATACCGCGGAAGTTGAAGAGATTGTTCGAAAAGATAGCGAGCAAACGGCCTTCACTACGGGAAGCGGTCTTTGGCAGCTTACGGTGATGCCGTTTGGACTATGCAACGCTCCGGCTACCCTCGAGCGATTAATGGAACGAATATTGCATGAAAAACGTGGAAAAACTGTACAGTGTATCTAGACGTTGTTCTCGTCATAGACAAGACATTCGAAGAGCATCACCAAAATCCGAAAGAAGTGTTTGAGAGGGTGCGAAGCGCCTATGAAGCTGATCCCAGAAAAGTGTGTTTTGTTGCGTCCAGAAGCAAAATATCTAGGTCACGTTATATCCGTAGAAGAAGTAAGGACGGATCCTTACAAAATCTATGCGGTGAATATTTGGCCTGTCCCCAAAGATAAACGCTAACTGAAGAAAAGCTTCGTAAGACTTGCCACGTAAGTATTACAGAAGATTCGTAAAGGATTTTGCTAGAGCCTGCATCAACTTACGGAAAAAGCCCGACAGTTAAGGTAATCTGGAGAGTGTGAAAAAACATTCCAAGATCTCAAGCGGCAGCTGTGCAATGCGCCCATCCTGGGTTACCCAGCAGTCGGAAAAATATTCATGGTGGACCCAGACGCTGGCAAGGTTGGGATCGGAGCAGTGTTCTCTTAAGTTTATGATGGTCAGGAGAAAGTGTTTGCACATTACAGCAAGGTACTCTCCAGACCTGAAAGAAATTATAGCATTTTCATAAGTACCTCTATTTACAAAAGTTCATTCTTCGAACATACCACGCAGCTCTGAAATGGCAACTTGAATTGAACGTTCCGAAAGGTAGTTTGTAATCCACTGAAGAAGGGAGTCATCGATCCCAAATGCACGTATTTCCGACAAAAGAGCCCCGATGCCAGACTCTGTCAAATGCCTGAGAAATATCAAGTGCAACTATCTTACTTTCGCCAGATTGGCGTAGGATTGATGAAAAAGCTTACGCAATGGTTTTGCCAGAGTGGAAGAACACCTCTTCAGAATAAGGGGAGATATACCATCTGGACCAGCGGATTTGTGTATGTCAAGATCATTAAGTACTCTTGCTACTACATGTGTGCAGAAGTGGATTCGTCCCATTGAAGATTCGACGCACCGTCGAATCTGGAAATGTTAAACTGGCCGCAAAGTTATGCAGCAAGCAGATTGGCCTTGCCCAAAGACTTGACAGCTGGAAAGTCGTTGTAAATGAGCGTTGGGATGGAGGATTTGGCAGATTCTCTAATGTTTTTGACTAACAACCAATAATTTTTACTACCTTTGGGACATTGTAGTATTTTTTGCCTCAGTTTTTGGTCGTACTGAAATTTGACACGCTTGAGGAAGTCGTTGCTGTCATTTCTGGCTCGTATGAACTTTTTCCGGTTTTCCTCTCTCGGGTTGCTAATGTGTTCACCCGCGTCCAACTAGGTCTCTCATTCATACCAATCTTTACACACTCACACTAAACTCCTAAGTCTTGGAGTTCGCTCCCCCTTCCAGTAATGACTGGGAGCTCCCCTGAGAGAGTTTATGTCATGGATCCTAACTATGCCTAACTATTTCCCCTACCATGACATTATACAATTAAATTGCGAAAAGCAGAGTTGCTTTCTCTTCCGCTACCCGGGTATTTTTCCACAATGGAATTACACTAATAAAATGTTTTTGCAAAATACAAACGACCGCGAAAGAGAAAGGAAACTCGATGGAAAGGTAGCTGAAGTGTTGGGACAA
The DNA here is from genome assembly GCA_963966105.1 of Volucella zonaria. Lineage (NCBI taxonomy): Eukaryota > Metazoa > Arthropoda > Insecta > Diptera > Syrphidae > Volucella > Volucella zonaria. The sequence continues at coordinate 26,382,656 of OZ014531.1, forward strand.
AAGGAAAAAAGTGTAGATACAATCCCTTTTGGATCCACTCATCCGTTGGATCACCGCCCCTACCAAAAGCCAAGTCTAGTGCATATGCAAATTTTTATGTTTTATACCGCGGATCCCTAACTATTCCGGTGGATCGGCGTTCAGATTTGGGGGCGGGGGTGGGGACTGACCAATAGCGTGTTACTCCTTACAATTATTTATTTATTTTTTTTGTAATTGGGCCCTTATGCCCTCTGGCCTCTCTGCCGACGGGCCACGGCAGGTTTTGTGGTTTGTACTTTTGTTTTTGGTTGTTGTGGTGTGTTGGTTGTTCGATGTTGTTTGTATGTTTGTGTGTTTGTATGTTCCCTCGTTGGAGGCTGCCTTATTGCTTGGCCGTCCGCCTACACGCCTTTGCTGCTCCTTCGGTGCTCCATCGGTGGGGTGCTTACTTAAAAGGGGTCGTCATCCCTTCACCCATCGAACCTGGCTTTTACAGCTAGTGCGTCGTTGGGGTGTGCTCGATTGTCTTGGCAGTTCTCCTGCACACCACTGTTGCTCCTTTGTTGCTCCCTCGTTGGGGTATTGCAGTCAAAGAAATCGTCGTCTCTTCACCCATCGATCGACTTTCTCGGTGCTAGCTCTGGCTAGCTGCATCCACATCAGTTGTGGGATGTAATTCCGGTGTCCATACTCACATCGGTCGCAGTATGGGGTGTTATTTAAGCCTCATGTTGCTTGGCTTTCGTGGGGGTGTAACTTCCAAGGATCGTCTTCCCCCATCCGTCTTCATCGTGTTGGGGTGTCTGGATTGAAAGACCGTCCATCCCCACCCGTCGGCGACTTTCAGACGTCGTGTCTGATGCAGCACGTTGCGAGTCTCCCGTCTGTCTATGGGCTCCAACAACGGTGCTCCTGGTGGACCTCCTGTCGCACCCCGGGGTTCCTGGTTCGTCGTGAATCTCCCTACTGTCCTTAGGGCTTCACCGACCGAACCTCCTCGTTCTCTTCTGCGAGGAAAACCGCCCGTGAACCTATGTGGATTGTTTTCCGAGGTCTGAGGCCACTGGCTGATGGGACCATCGCTGCCACCACCTCCGCCAGAGCTCGGTGTTCCCACTCAACGGAAAGAGGGACCGAAGGGACTTCACAAGGAAAAAGAGAGCCAAGCTTATTGATGATAAGCAATGCTGCAAAGTGAAAGTTCTGACGTTGGTTTACCGAATCAAATTATTGTGTTATACCCTTACAACAATAGGAAACAGTGCACCAACAAAATTCACTCGCAACCTGCTATGCATCAGTTGTTACACGCACTCAGTCATTCCTCTTACTGTATGACAGTGTTATACAGCAACGGCTGTGGCCGAGTACAAACAACAGTATTAAGACCAGGGGCAGGAGATTTGTGATGCCCGAACTATATCTTGGACCATATATATATATATGTATAAAATATTCATATATATATTTTTTCCCCCAATTCATAGAACCACGCCACTGCACTGAGTATTATAAGTAGTTTTGTTTCTGCACCAATTTTTTTTCTTTTGCAGCAATTTTTCTTTTTGTATTTTTTTTTATTGTACACCTAGCGCAGCAGGATTTGTAAATTGCATGACAGCACCCGAGAAAAGATGAAGCTAGCGATCAACCGCATGAAGCGAAATCTTCCGGTTTCAACAAAGGAGATCTGGTGTGGCTATATAATACTCTGCATAAGAAAGGCATATCACCAAAATTGCAACAAGACTGGGAGGTCAATATAAGGTGAACACTCACATTAATGACATTGTCTACCGGATCCAGCGTGGGGATCGAGGAATAATTAATGTGATCCATTTGGATAGAATATGTCATTTCAACGGAACGATGAATGGTGAAGTTGTTTGAGACGAACAACTGTAGAGAGGGAGCAGTATGATATCCATTTGAATGTGAACAACATCATCTATATTTCAATAGTAGAATAATTCCTTATTTGAATAGCAAAAGACTCAACGATTGGTGAATGGAATCGAATTTTCTAGCAAAATGGTACAGAATATTGTCGAAAGAAGTCAGGAGAGTATTCCAAAATATGCAAGTTAGTTCTAAAGTGAAATTTAAAGAGTGAATTACGCGTAGTGATTAAGTGATTTAAATAAAGGATAGAGAAAAGTAAACGGGTTGAGCTAAGCGATTAAATTGTAAATCGTAACTGTATTGAATAAAGTGATTGTATTGAAAGGAATAAGTTCTATCATAACATTTTACATTATTATAATATAGAATTATAGCATAGTTTTAGGAGTAAGATTGAATAAGAAAATGTAATAATTTTTTGTTTGATTTTAATTGATAAAAAAAAATGTATGTATAGATAAGTGTATATATATTGCAAGGAGTGTAGTCAATCACGGGGGCATCTATATGCAGGAGTAGATGACAGTGGCACGCTCGCGATTACTCGGCTCTAGCGTGTCGGATTGGTTGGTTCTTGCCACTACCCCGTGAACCTCAACTCACTTGTCTTTTTGTTTCGTGCCAAAAAAGTAAAAAAACCAAGGATAGAATTAGAGAAAGCTACGTTACTTTATATGGACTAAACGGACGGACTTAAAATAAAAGGGGAAAGGAAAAAGGAAAAAGGAATATCACATTTGACTGCCATCACCACTCTGCAAGACCGGGACTTACGCGCTTAAAACTAACTAAACCTACGCTAACCTAATCCCTATTACCGAAACTTAAATAACGTATTAAACTAAACCTAAAACTAACTTAACATATTATCATACACCGAATAAAATTGTCCCGATGCGATGAAGCACTACTTCTATTGTATAATTACTATTCATTTTATTATTATTATGATTTTTCTGCTTGGAAATTCACTTTTTTATTTATTTTTTATTTCACTTGTGATTTCAAATCAAAATTTTCCTTTTATTTTTCTTTATTTATATACATACTCGTATATATCCATATGTATAAATGTGGTTTTTGTTTTTTTGTTTGTAGCTGTGGAGTACCCCTCCAAGCCCCTCTTGTAGGCTATGCAGTTATAGAGGTGCGTTTCGGGTATTTACGAGTAGCTAACAGCTAAACCGAAAAATAAAAACCGCAGGATTTTCACCCACCAGGCTTATATGATGTCCCGGGTGTTATTAACACACACATATACATATATGGGTATTCATAAACAATTTGTTTCTACTTTTAAGTTTTTTTTTTTGTACTTCCGGCTTTTTTTTGTTTTGCCCGTGGAGAGATTCCCCCTACCGATGGCAATTTTGTATATTTTTTAATTTGGCATACGAAATTGTTTAAAAAAACAATATCCCGCGTATCTTCCATATAGGGAAACTTATTATTTTTCGCGCACACTGTTCCGAACAAACCTGGTAGATGATAATGATGCCTGGTAGACTACTTTTTTTGGGGAGGGTACGATAATTTTAGCGCCAAAAATTGCCGGCTTTTTATAGAGGGGTCAAAAACAAGCATTTTTTACTATGGAAGGGGGGGTCTATCTCGCCCCGTTTAGGACGTAGCGGCAATTTTATGAAAAAATGACTTAAAATGGAAAAAAAAATTATTAAAAAAAAAACAACGGCAACGGTCAGAAACCTATTCTTCAACCCTAAGTTCCAGCTATATTATTTGCATCAATAGTTTTTAAGAAATTCGCATGCAAACCCAACATTTTGATAAAAAAGATTAAAAAAATTAAGTTTGGACCAATTTTTTTCAAAATTGTGAAATGAAGTGCTAAATTGGATTCCTGTGGTCGATGCCCATATCAACTTTGAATCGAACACAAAAAACCGAATGGATTTATGTCGTATAGTTTTTGAGAAAATTAAAAATTACCAAAACTACTTTTTTATGAGATTTTTGTTTTTTTGGTATTTACGGTGATCTCACTTTGAGGATTAATGTTGATGAACCTATCATCTTTGTAAGTAAAGTATTGCAAATCATTTTGCGTTACCCAGAATGCACCACGAAGAGGTAGAATTGCATTGCATTCCGCATCTCAGTCAGTCAGTTTGTCAGTAAGTCAGTAGTTAGTTAAAAATAGTCAAGTCGATTTTTAATGGTCAATAAAATCATCGTCCGTACTGGTGTTATTGTCGAGTTCGTTGAGTTCGTCATTGATGGTGAGGAGCCGAGGCTTTTTTTGTCGGTAAAATACCTTCTAAGTGCTCACTGTGAACGGTGGGAGGCTCGAAGTCCTTTAATTGCAAACCAACATTTTCTTTACCATCGATAAAATATGGGTATACTTTTTTTACGTCCAGCAAAAATTCCATAATTTGGGAGCCAAAGTCGTCCTTATATTTTTTTTCAAGGCAGTATTTTCGATAAAAAAGAAAGTGCCACATATTGATGAAGGTGGTCTGTTGTTTTTCGGCATAAAATTGTTTTTTTCAGAAGGTTGTTCTGATTCTACAGATCATTAATTGTGTTGGTTGCATCGGTCTTGTTAACATATTCGCCTTTGCTGTGGTTCGTAATTTCATTTGTTGTGGAACTAGAGAATATTTTTTCAACACCTATATACTGGCGCGCGCTGTCGGTACAAACACGACTGGTGTTGGGGTCAACGTATTTATGGATATAAGGCCACAAATCTTCCTTCCATTTGGAGTTTACTTTAAAGAACCGCCCGACCTTATCTTCTTTGCATAACAACCCCAATACCACGATTGTCATTTGTTCAGTAATACGGCCTGTGTGGTATTTCCTTTTCGATTTCTACAGTTTTTTCTTTGCCGTCAATGTTAACATCAACGTGAGGCGATATAATTTCGGCTATTTCACGACAATAGTTAAAGTAATCTATTATAGTAGATCTGCTTAGTTCATTTTTATTATCATGATGGCGTCAAGCGATTAAATGCTAATTTAAAAAAAAATAATATACGACAATATTTAAAAAAAAAACATAAACTTAGGATTTAATTAATTTACCTGAAAAACCGTGTTCACAGGCATTTTGATCACAAAAGAGATAATTATCGCAAGAACCTCGCGAATCTCTAGCCTACATTGAGGCTCATGGAAAAATGTGCCGATAGATTTGTTAATTGTATACCTACAATTTTTGTCACCTTTTTGTTTTAGAGCATCGCCACATCCAACCGAACTTTTTATTTTTGCATTTTTCCACCTTCATCCGTAAATTGCAACACAGTGGAGGAGTTGATGTTTTAGTGGGAATTAGACCAATTTCTTCTAAAAAAGCAATGCTGTTTTTGTTTGTCGACACCAAATCTGCAAACGAACAAAATATTGAGAAGTTATTTAGTTTAGGATGGATTAGAGGATGCCTAGCCGCCATTGCTTATTGACAATAAATAATACCCGGATTCGCACTAAGGTTGAACATAGAATGATCTTTGTGAATATCAATAACTACACGCTTTACCACATGTGTATGAAAAACAAAACAACAGTACAAAAGTCACCCGTTTGTTCGGTTATATTTTGCATTATTATCGAGTGCATTATACATTACGCAAAGTACAAACATACATACTATGCAAAGTGAATAATTTGCTACAACATTTGAACATGTGAATTTTCTATAATTTGGAATGAGTACTGTAGGTGAAGTGTATTGATAACATAGGCGCCTGACTGACGAAAAGCACATACCCCGAGCGAAGCAACGAAGTTGCGTGAGCGGGACCTGCCGCCTGCGGAAAAAGAGTTGAAATCCCTTAATACCACGAAGTGGGTCACCCGTGTACTCTTAATTAAGAAAACTATTGATATACGCGCCTGCCAGACGTTTAATTTATTATATTCATTTACTTACCTCAAGGGAAGACGATTTAAATGCCAAAAAAAAAGAAAAAAAAAACATAAATAGTAATTTTAAATTTTCTCAAAAACTAGACGACATAAATCCATCCGGTTTTTTGTGTTCGATTCAAAATTGATATAGGCACCACAGAAATCCAATTTAGCACTGCATTTCACAATTTTGAAAAAAATTGGTCCAAACTTCATTTTTAAAATTTTTTTTATCAAAATTTTGGGTTTGCATGCGAATTTCTTAAAAACTATTGATGCAAATAATATAGCTGGAACTTAGAGTTGAAGAATAGGTTTCTGATTTTCGTAACTGGTACAGTACTGTATTGTAAGTGTTGCCGTTGTTTTTTAATAATTTTTTTCCGTTTTAAGTCATTTTTTAATAAAATTGCTCCTACCTCCTAAACGGGGCGAGATAGACCCTCCTCCCATAGTAAAAAATGCCTGCTTTTGACCCCTCTATAAAAAACCGTTATCAATATTGCGATATTAACTTTCGTATCGACCATTATCCTCGAACCAAACAGAAAAAAAACATGTAGCGTCAGCCTTTTGAAACAGAAAAATATATTCGTACTTGAGTTTGTTCATATTTGCGTCTTCTTACTGCGCCAAGTCCAATAAATCGACACTTGCCTAAAATAAACCTTTTCCCTTTCCAATTATTCAATTAAACCCAAACTTCTTACATATCTATTTGTGCTCGCAACGAAACCTGTTGCTACCAAACGTCCTTCCAATTTCCAATTCCCTCATTAAATTTTCTCCGTAAGCTCCCACTCTTCCGTGCTGTTGTCCCTGCGGTGAATTTGTCTCTTTTGTCCTAGAGAGTGCTGAGTATTTAGAATTCTGGCGGAAGAGGTGGAAAGCCTTGCTGAGATTACAGATCATGTGGGAGTAGGTTAGCTATGATTGTTTATATGTAGGTTATGTTCTGTGATGAAGAACATAATTTAGGCAGGAACCTATTTTTGCGAGAAAGAATATAGAGTGAGAAAGAAAGGAGATGACAGAAAAGGGTAATTTTTAAGAAAGGCAATGCAGTGAAGCGGAAGTCGAATCAGCTGCGGGGTCAGCGGGTAATAGTGGTGTTGTCAGGAGATTACAACGGCAAGGTCGTTGGATGTTTTTTTTATTCGAAGCAGTCGGCGCGAAAGGTCGTGGCAATGCCCTTGAGCGGGGATTTTAGTTTGTTTTTTGGCCTAATACAGTCGGCGCGTAAAGTTTTTCCCACTTTGGATGTACGTTGTAGATCGAGTTTTTTTTTTGGAAAGAAAAAAAAATTGCCAACAGTCGGAGGAAAATTCTACCCAAGCAAACCAAAACAGAAAAAAAACGAAACAAAGTCTGTCATCTCGCACTGTAAATGGTTGACCACGTACCAATAATCGTGGCAAGTATATTTGAGAGGATTTCTCGTCTCAATAAAACAAACATCTTCTTTGACGAATTATAAAAACACCAGACGCAGTAGGCAAGTAACAAAAAAAAAGGTTTTGAATTCAGTGAATAACTATAGTATTTATTTCAAAATATGTTAAGATCTGGATTTGCGTTTTTTTTTTTTTGATTAATGGTTAAAAATAAGACTAGGGTGTAAATTTAAGAGTGAGAGAGTGAATTTTATTCGAATTTATTTTTGTGTGCGCAAAAAGAAAAACAATTTACAATATTTATTTAGATTTCTAAGGATTTTTCGAAGTGCTGGCGCCAGAACGACGAGGTATCCGTTTAAATCCGGTAAGTGCTAGATAATAGTAGTTTTGCGGCTAGAATTATAATAGAATAGCCATAGGTAAGTTAGTTTCGTATTAGAATTTAAAAAAAGTAAGAATCTTATTAGTTAGTAAATACTTATTTGTTAAATTTTTATTTTTTTAAATAAATTTATTATTATACATTTATATGGAGATATGATATCAGATTTTTTATTATAATTATTATAATTCAACGCAAGCGGTGTGTGCATGGGCGGACCGACCGTCCTTTGATGTGGCCGACTGTGACTAGACGTGATGCACAAACAATGACGACATGATAGGAAATGACGTGGCTGAATTCCGCTGATTCTTTTTTTTTTACAGGTGGCGACTGGGACGATACTCATTCTAGGGGCCACCATTCACAGTTTTTGGTCAGAATAGTAGCGATTCGTTGCATTTAGATGCCATAAGGATGGGTTGGCCATCCTCAGGGAACAACACCCGGCTTATTTCAGGTCGTGACGGGCGCTCATCGCTGTGTGATACTGGGACATTTTATTAGGTGTAGGTTATGTAGGGTTAAGTTAGCTCTTTAGGTTTAATTTGATTCGTTATTTAAGTTTTGGTAATAGGGATTACGTTAGCGTAAGTCCTGGTCTTGCAGTGGTGATGACCGTCAAATGTGATCTTCCTTTTTCCTTTCATCTTTTTTTCTTTCATCTACCTTTCCCCTTTTATATTGGAAGAAGTAGCTTTCTTCTTATCTTTCCTTGTTTTCTTTTCCTTTTTTGTGACAAGACAAGTGACAAGAACCAACCCCACCCGACGAGCCAGAGCCGAGCAAATGCGAGCGTGACGCTGCCATCTACTCCTGCATCATGGATGCCTCCGTGGCCAACTGATTCCTTACAAACTCCAACGCACTCGCGCCGACGGTTTCCAACCAAAAAAAAATCCAACGACCTTTCCCTTCCTGACAACAAATATCGTCCACTACTGTCTGCTGATCGATCAGCTGATTTTGAATTATTGGGAGGGGAAAAAGTCTGTTTGAGAAACGGGGTCAATTTACTAAACTTAATACAGTGAGGGAGGGTCGCTACAATATATATACGTATATACATATATAAAATATAACGATATTTGGTTAATAAAAGGAAGGCTATATTAGAACGCATTGTGCATTAGGTGTTATTTGTTTTTGATAATTTTTGACAGAGACATGCCTAGAGACATGCTAGGCTTTTTAATTTTCAGGTGGTAAGCAAGGCTGGCAAAGTCGGAAGATGATGACTTGACCCGGTGACAGCGTCCAATATGCGGTTTGAGGAAGTTCAGGTAATAGTAAATGGATTTCACGGCAGCGAGGGATTGGCATCGCTGGATCGACACCAACCAGTGATCCTCAGTATGGTAACAATATCAGAGCAAAAAGTTATGTACAATAACATCCGGCATGATTTATGTTTTTTGTTGTAGTAGTACAGTTGAGTGTGAAGACGAGAACTACTCCATCCGGCGAGCTGAGACGCACATCGCGAGAATGCCACGCTCCTAACACTCGGCTTTTCCTTCCATTTCCATTTACGTTTCTCTACAAATATCCATATCCTCGATCCATTCCTTCCTTTTTGTTAGTTCTGTTTGTTTCGATATCCTGATATCCTATCCAAATCCTACGCTTTTTCTTCTACTCCATTTTCCATACATCCTCTCTTAAACCAATCTATTACAATATATACTTGTAAGTGATAATAATATTCGTATTATCCAGGAAAAGCGTTCGTTGATTCTCGATTTTGTATCACTATTTCCACCAGTAGTGCTCCTACGTAGCCAATAAAATTATCCCACTTCAAACTCTCCTTAACTCCATTTTGTGAATGCTAAAAATTCGATAAAACGAAAAAGCGATAGAAAACGTAAGGGTGTAGCACGCGTGGAGAGACAGATCGGGCAGAGTGAGACATGGGAGCGGAATGAAAAAGCGACAGACTGTGAGTAGAGCATAAAAAGAGGGGGGCTAACGCGCGTGTTGGGGCGCCCTAACTCGGTCGGAATTATCCATGAGCGGTAAAGGGGGCGACGTGGGTGAGTGCGCAATGCACAATGCACGAGTTAAGTGCAAAGCAACAACATCAGCATCATCATCATCATTGTTACCAACGTCAAAGTACCTACCTAGAGATTATTTGGTAACAACAAGAAAAGCATCATCAACGCTTATCGGACAACTTCAGCTTAACAACAAAATTTAGCTTGGTGTGGCTTGGCTTTTGTTTGTCAACGCCAAGCAGATAAGCAACAGCGACATCGGCTAACCTAGTTTGGAAATAGAGGCATTACCAATGCTAGCAAAACAACATGATTGCTAACTGTTAACTATCAACACTTCATTGTATGGTATAATGTTTTGTGTTATTCTATTCTTGGTATTATGCTAATTTAGTTTAAGATAATAAGTCAGTCATTTGAAAGACCTTAAAGTAAAAACCACTATTCAAATAAGTTGTGTTTTATTTGCAAGGGTTGGACAAATACATAACTCGCACGGGGGATGTCAAAGCTCCATCTCGTGTCCGTACTATACATATACCCGATTATAGACACATAAGGACTGAAATTTTAATACGGGCTATACTTCCAATGCGTAAAAATTGCAATTCAATTTTGTACCCAAATTAGCCTGTATATTCTCTAGTTTCAGTTTGTCATTGATTTAAGTTCGGTGCGGTTTAAAATATTTATGAAATATGAGTCAAGAGGAATGCCGTAAAAAGATCATCGACAAATGGCTCGAAAATACTTCGCGTCCAAACCATTTCATCGCAAAAAATTTAAACATAGCACGCAGTACATTGGATTCTGTTATTAAACGATATTTGGAGACGTTGGCAGTTAAGCGAAAACAGAAAAGTGGAGCTAAAAGTGGAGCACATGATACAAATTTGGACAGGAAAATAGTGGGTACCATCGTAAAAAACCGGACTATGTCATCCAGAGATGTTGCTCGGAAATGTAATACCATTGGCAGGCCATTTGCCAATGTGGACACAGAAGCTCATCGTTTATTACAATGGGAACAATTAACGGAGAAGTGTACATTAACGAGTGCCTCAAAAAACGGTTGATTCCTTTCATAAAAAAACACGAGGGTTCAACATTATTTTGGCCAGATTTAGCTTCAGCTCACTATGCTCATGCGACGTTGAGCTTTCTTGTTGTTAAAAATGTCGACTTTGTCCCAAAAGACATGAATCCGCCCAATGTTCCACAGTGCCGTCCCATTGAAAGGTATTGGGCTTTGGTCAAAGCTGAAATGAGGAAAAGTGAGCAGTGTGCAAAGGACGTACTAGTGCTAAATGGAAAAGAGCGTCTAAAAAGATCACATATGTAACTGTCAGCAACCTTATGAAGGACAATCGAAAAAGTTGAGGAAAGAATGGGAACCCAAATAATTTTTTTTATTTTTTGTAATTGTGAATGAATTTAATAAAAACAGAGTTTTAAAGTAAATAAAAAAAAATTACATGAATTATGAAAATATTTTTTTTTTTACTTTGAAGTTTTCAAATTTTATTCGTTTCAGTTAAGGCTGGCTTCGTATGAGTATGGCGAGATATGTTGTAGAGTGTGCCTAGCACGTGTCATCAGTCTTGCAGCATTTGTTATATATCGTGTTTATATGGTGTGCCGAAGTTACTGAGGTTTTAATGAAGTGAGAGATAATCGCCAAAAAATTGTTCAATAATGAAAAATGGCTTTGTTTTTTATCAAAGAAAAGCTTTGTATTTTAAAATACTTGTAATCTAGGGTAAGCATCCTTAGTTTAAGTATTTATTAAGCCTCGTGAAGTTTCATTTCCATCGCTTAACTTTGTAAGCTGAACATTTTTTTGCCATATTCCTTTTACGTGTTCTAGTTTCACATGTCAAACGCCATCCTCATCTTATCTGTTAATTTATTCAGTTTTGTTGATAAGCATGTAGCTTTTTCATTGCAGATTGTTATGGTGATGCTTTGGAAGCTAATTTTTTGCAACTGATAATCTCGATTAGTCGATATGCCGACTTTCTTTTGATGACCTTCCCTCAGTATTCTTGTTCACCATAATAAATATAACAACCACCTTTTTATCTCTGTATAACAAGTACTTTTATCACCTCGTGATGTTCAGTGTTTAAGAAAAGTAAACTATTATATTAGTGGTGGTTCACCAGAAAAACTTGAAAGGCTAAAGGAATCAATGGAGAAATCATTTATTCAGTCAATCAGCTTTATCGATATAGTGAAAATAAGCCGACGTATCAACGTCGAATAAATATAAGGTATACAATAACTGTGACAAATAAAAAAGAGAGTAAGAAGGTGGGAAGGAATGACTCTTCAGGAGCAGCGGGAATCAATCCATTAGCGAATTGATGACGCGATCTCTGTGTGAAAACAGCTTCAAAAAAGTTGTAGACGGAAGCCATACTAAGATAGATCTTGCTTCTAAATTTTTTTTAAAGTCGGTCCTTTTATCCGATCTGCAGAGGGAAAGTATATACATACGAGGATGTGTTTATTTAATAGAAAACCTCACAATACAATTAAAATGCCATTTTATAACTATCGAATTCAGTTGTCATTTATCATTAAGATAAAATTCAAGTTGTCAGAAATACAGAAAATATCTTGTTCTACGAGTATATTTCATCCTCACCTGCTTCATAAAACAACTGCTCTCCATCATTCATTCCATTGGAATACACACTCACTCGGACCTCTAAATGCTTCATTAACATCCAAAAGAAGGACAAACCCTGCTCCAAAACCCAAAATTGATTTATCTGTCTATTCAAGTGATTCCAACAATGTCATTTAATATATCAAAATCCTCTGGTACACTGATTGTTACAGTGCACAGTATCCGAACGGCAGTCACCTTCATCCTGCGAAGAGAACGAAACTTACTGCTATATTCGCACAAATGCAGCATGACAAGGCAATGCCAATGGAAACGATCAATAATATGGTGAAATGAAACATATATATATTTGAGAACTGACAAAAGGCCAAGACCACAAAAGCAAACACAAATCCATTAGACAGCGATATACTAAATTTCACTGTGCTGTCTGACGAAGGTGCACACGCATGAGAAGGGGCAGGAGCTCCATTTCCACTTCCGTCCTCACCTTCACTTCATCAATATTTGGTGGATGATTTAAAGTGGAGAGTGGAGTTGAACATAGAGTGATGGTCATCAATGGCAATACATACTATTCACATCTAACCGCATTCAATTAGACAATATACTATAATATATAAATATTAACTTTTATATTAAGAACATTGTCCTAAACTATGTTCCTTTCTTTACCGTTGATTACTAATTTGCTTCCTCTTTCCTGTTTTAGGTTTTCTTTTTAAGCTGGACACCATTGGAACTCAGTATTTTCAACGGGAAACTATCAATCAAACGGTTCAATATGGTGCTATTTTTCAACATATAGATATCTTTCAATCGATTATCAAAGGGTAAACGTTAGCAAACTTATACATATGTATACCGCACCATATGCCATTTATGTAGAAACAGAGTAGTTAAAATTACCAACATATATATGTACAATATATCAAATAATAGGTATATTTATGTCAAAAAAAGGAATACTACAATACCTTCATTTCTTTCGAATATATGTATTGTAGGTCTCAATGACCTTCTTCCGTAAACAGAAAGTTTTGATGCAAGTCATAGCCTTGCTCTTGATCTCTGAATAAAATCTGCAGAAACTTTTTATCCTACTTCAATTCGCTTTACATATTTTTGCCTTCTAGACTGACCGTTTTGGTCTTAATATAGATCCTTGTCTCTTTTACCAGGAACATCAAAAATGTTAACTTCTTCTTTAGCGCAAAATGACTGGGAATCAGTTTGTACATGAAGTTTAACCGTTTAGAAAGCAAGAAAACAAATTTAAGTGTGATAGAACACATACCGCCCCAAAAACGTAGTGGCCTTCAAATGGAGACTGCAGTCCATCATCATGCACATGTACAAACATAGGTATACGCAAAATACATCAGGAAGGCACATCAAACCTTCCTATATGTCTTCCTCCTCAATATTGTCCTTAAAAAATCTTAACTTCAAACGTGGCGTTGTTGAAGTTCAGCTCAATTTATGACTCTGATCGGAGCAATCGATCTCCGCCTACTTCGGATATCAAGCAATATTCGATTCAAAGTCAGCCTTCCCCTCGCTAAATTGTGACTGTTTGTTCTTGATAGGCCGTGGGAATAGAAAACTGTCCAACTGAAGAGACAATAAAAGAAAATGATGTCTCTTTAAATGCATCACTCTGGGGAAACAACTACGCTCCTAACGTGGGATTTCTGAAGCTGAAATCAGTAACTAAGATGGCGATCCGTCCTTTCCGAGTGACTTCCGAGGATGTTGACCGATCCCCGTGCAATCTGGCAGCATGGCCATATGTACAAGTGTTGATAACAAGTCAAGACGCATCAACCTGCAATCATCGATGAAGCTTTAAACAAAACTTGAGGTAAAAAAGACAACTGTGGGAAGAGTGCTTTTGAGATCGCAATTTTGGGGGGGTACTGGAGTAGTACGGAGATAAGTTTCTGTTTTAACTTACTTCGGAATTTACTTTTATCTATTGTACAGGGTGAATGACTCTAACTTCAACTTTTTAAAATGCTATATTTTTTTTATTTTTTGATAAATTTTATTGTGCCAAAGCAGAAAATGTTGGAAAATACATCAATTTTCAAATTGTATCAGTAGTTTTCAATATGTCCACCTTTGGCGCGAATAATGGTCTTGAGGCGGCCGAAGGAAGCATCGCACGCTGCACGCAAGTGGCTTTGCGGTATTTTGGCCCATTCCCGGCGAAGTGCTTGTTTGAGGTGGTCAAACTCTGGTCTTTTTTAGTGCCAGCCTTCGCCTTCAAAATACCCCAGACAGAGAAATCCAACGGATTTGCATCCGGAGAATTTGCAATCCATTGTGTCGAAGAAATGAAGTGTGGAACATTGTTTTTTAACCAACCTTGGTTGACGCGCGCTTTGTGAGACGGTGCCGAGTCTTGTTGAAATGTCAACGGTCTCCGACTGAAATGATTGTTTGCCCAAGGCTTCAATACTGCCTCTAAGACAGTCTCACGGTATACGATCGCATTAATTTTGACGCCACGGTTCAAAAATACGAGCGGAGAGCGACCATCGGCAGTTATGGCGGCCCAAACCATCACCATCGGTGCTGCCTGTTTTCTGGTGGCCGTCCGAACGTGTAAATTTTCGAAGGACCTCTCTGGGAAGTAAACTCGGTCATTTTGTTTGTTGACATATTGCTCGATAACAAATGGCGACTCATCGGAGAAAACCAAATTCAGCAACTCACCCCTTTCGTGCAAGCCTAGCAACTCCTTCGCTCTTTCGACTCTAACTTTTTTCTGTTGCGGTGTAAGATCGTGTGCTTTTGGGAACTTCAATGGCTTGAGCCCAAGCTCATTTTTCAGTATGTGTTGCATCCGTTCCAACGTTCCAATATGTTGAGCTCGCGAGCCATTTTCCTTCCACTTCGACGCGGATTTCGCTCAATTCGAGCCTTCACTTTCCGAACCATTTCTGCCGATGTTGCTGTTTTTTTATGACCATGGCGTTTTTCAACGCTGCCAGTATCACGGTAACGAGCTATGGTTCGAGACACAAATGACTTATTCACGCTGAGGTGCTGGAGGGCTCTAACGATAGCTACTTGTGGTTTTCCAGCCAAATATAAAGCAATCACACTATCACGTTTGAATTCCATCGCGGATAAAAAATTTTCAACACAGCTGAGACGCAAATCGTTTAAAAGGCTTGTAAATAATAAAATTATCTGTCATGTGTCAAAATTTGAGCTCACTGTCATGAACGGTTTGGAAATTATAGCAGTCTGAAATTGGTTGCAGTTCAAGTCATTCAAGGTGTATATAAATTTCTACCGGTACAAACTTACTAGCATAAATCAAATCTACAACAATATTACTTGATGTAGCCTACTGGCTCTTACGAACAGTCTAAACCATCTCAATCACCTTTTCGGGTGGCTTATCTACTGACTTACGTCAACGTGGTGTACATTGGAAGTAAGGCCATAAGGCGCAAGTCACCTCTTCGAAGTACATCTTCTAACCTCTTTACGCGAAACTCATAGCTACGAGTAAATTTAGTTTAAATTAAAACTAAAATTAGTGTGTTACATAGGTATTGCAACGACCTGTGTTTTTTGTAATGAACTTAACACGCAAGTGGGTATGAATACACTTATAATGCATCAGCATGTGTTAAGTTTTTTGGAAAATGGGATAGAGAGAGATAGGAATGTAAGATGTTTGCGCTCAGTGGTTATTTCGCTCCATTGGTGCCACCCAACATTTAATGGGGAGACTAGATTCTTAGTGGAGGTTGGCTTCTTGGCTTTTGATTTTTGGAAGCGTATTAAACCCCTCCTCTTCTCTAAGTCACAAGGACTCCGTGAATTACTTAAAAGTATCGATTGAACCACTTTGTCTAGTCACGGGACTGAACCGGAAAAGCATACATGACGTCCAAGTCGTAAATATACAGTTTATTTCGTAACCGCGGTAGCTGACGTAGTGTCTTTCAAAAGTCGCGCTTAGATGAGAAATTTCTGAACGCTACCTCTTTTTATGTGAATTAGTTGACATTTGTGAATTGGTTGAATTAGTTGTTAGAACATGATGGTGCTTTTTAACGCAAAATCATCTTTCAGCTCATTTTACATTCGATGGATTCATCAATAAACCAAATTGTCGTATTTGGGGAGAAGAAAATCTTCGAATAATTTTAGAAAAATCGTTACGCTATATCCACAAAAATGTACTGTTTGTTGTGGTTTTTAGACTGCTGGAATCATACGCCCATTTTTCTTCAAAGATTCAAATGAAAGAGCTGTTATTGTCAATGAAGAGCACTATAGACAAGTGATTGAAGATTTTTGTGGCCTCAAGTTGTAAAAATAGACACAGAAGATCTCTATTTTCAACAGGATGGAGCTACGAGCCACACAACACGTGCAAATATTTTGTTATTTTGGTATAAGTTTCCAGGGCGATTAATTAATAGTGATATAAAGTGGCCACCTAGATCATGCGATTTAACACCATTGGGTCACTTTTTTATGTAAAATCTATCTGTATAAGTCGAGAACAATTACACAGCTCAAAAACAACATTCGAACCGAAATTGATGAACTTAATGCGGTAATGTGTGAGCAAGTCCTTGAAAGTTTTGATGTTCGTATGAGAACCTTTACGTGCTCGTGGTCGACATTTAAATGATGTTATTCTTCATACATAATGGTTAAAAGCCATATTTTTATAAAAAAAAAATACCAGGAAACATCTAAGTACATATTTACGTGTTTTATTTAAACAAAAAAAAAAACATCTAGACGCGACTTTTGAAAGACCCTAATTTACATGTATCCTAATTGAAATCGTACTACTCTTTCGATGCTTCTCTTCTTCGATTAGCTTTGTTTGAGCTTAAACTTCTATTGTATTCTTAAATTCATGTAACCCTAGACATCTTCTAAAATTGATGATCAATAATACATATTAAATAAATTGCAGCAATATGGAATAGCCTCATGTTGACCGTATATCGTAACATGTCTTATTTCAGCAAGAAGTGTGTTTGGGAACCCAGTAATTGAGATTTGGTTTGATGAGAATGAAAAATAATGGTTCCAGTAGGCAAAAAGCGCAAGGCAAATTTGAGAAATCGTTTTTGAATACTTTCTATTTTATTTTTATTTGCTAGAGTAGAATAGAGTCCATATAACACATGCATACACACAGGACGCATACTAAAAAAATGGATTTAATTTAAAATTTTTTTTTATTGTAAATCCGAGAAGCGAATTTGCTTAAGAAATAATTTGGTTAATGTGTATATCAAAGGTAAACTTAGAGTCGAAAGTAACTCCAAGATCCTTGACGTCATAGACATACCTTATTGGCATATGATTAAAAAAATATGTAGGGAGAATTTTAACAAGGGTTCGATTATAGCACATGGAAGTACACTTACTGATATTTAACTGCAAGCTGTTAATATGACCCCAATTTATAAATAAGTTTAAGTCGTTTTGGAACAACTAATGGCCGCAAACAGTACCTAGCGATTTCAGCGAACAATTTTATATCAATAGCGTAAATTAAACAATTTTATAGTTTTGGAAGATCATTAACAGAAACTAAAAAATAATGAAGGTTTCAAGTGACTTCCTTCATGAACTCCAGAAGTGACCTTTACCACTTTAGAGCAAAACTCACCAAGCCTAACAAATTGTATTCTATTATATTATATAAATATGATTTGAACCATTTAAGCAGTGGGACATAGAATCCATAATTATTAAGCTTATTTAGCAAAATATTTAAATTGACTCTACTGAATTCTTTAACGTAGTCAGTGTATACCACAGTATGCCCCTGTAGAAATCTAACTTTTTAATGCAAAAAGCTTGTGAATTTTACTAAGTTAGATGTGGTTGCTCTTCCCTTTCAGAATCCATGTTGAAAACATGTCCTATTTCCTATTTAATTTGTTTTTGAAAAGGCTATCTAATAATTTGGGGATAGTTGAAAGTTTAGTAATAGCTGTATAATTCGCTACTGAATTTCTTTGCAGAGACTTAAATATTGTATCTGTAATTGAAATTTTCCAATCAACTACAAAAAACACCCTCAGAAAGAGACTGGTTAAAATTTTCAACTAATGGGAAAGAAAATGAGCTCGCGCAATATCGAAAGATTATTGGGTAGAAGCCTAAGACGTCAGACCTTTTTTTGGGTTTTAAGCAGCTAAGCAGTAGGAAGAATCAACAATCGATGGCAATGACTCCTAATATTTTTCATTATTGGGGCAGTTGTTTGTTGAATTATAGATGCTTTGGAAATAATCACTAAAAATATTTGCTATTGCTATATGTTCATTAGTTACAAGTTAATAATTTGAATTGGAAGGTATGGAGGTCAAGATGATGTGGCTTCACATGGTCTGTTCCATATCACAAAACACAATAGACATTTTTGGGGGAAAAATTTGATAACCGATTAATTTCTTAAAAAGAAAACATTCATTGGAATATTTGTAAATCGATTTAAAAAAAAGCACCCTTGTATTTCGATTCAAACGTAAGTTTTAATATGAATTACAAAGGTAATCTACGCATATTTTAAATACTAATTTTTTGCATAGCACTGAAATGTCCAACATCACATTCCGAACAGAAAGTTATACATTTATTCAAATTCTATGGAGTTTCCACTGTCATTCAAAAATAAAACAAAGCTACAACAACTTCTGAATTTTGCACGACAGTATACGAGTACATACTATATAACACAAAAATACAATTGAAAGCACAAAACACAGAACAACACAACAACAAAACAAGGACTTCTACTACAAATAAGCAAATCTTTCATGAAACCCAACTGACAGCTTAATTACCTAACGCTTTGTCATTTCCCGAAAGCCATGTCAGTGCTTGTCAGGCAGGAAAATAAATTTCCCTCCCACGGCTTCCTGCCATTCTCATTCACTTTCGTTGACATTTGCATCCAACATGCTACTACCTCTTACCCATCTATAGCAAACACATCACAGAGTGGCGCCTCACCTTGTCGCCCTTGGGTTGGCATTTTACTTTCAATGTTGATCGGTTGCTGGTTTGGGGACAATTTATGTCACAGGGCTTAGGACAGATGGCACAACCCCTAAAAACCACCCTTATATCTGGCAACTACCTGATTTATTTTCCCGACTATCACAACTTTCAGTGACTCCCACTCGCTAAACCGAATCAGAAAGGCAGACAACCCTCGAATGCACCAAGAATGAAACAATATTTATTGGGACGTAAACGCCACACTATAGGTACACTCCACTCCACTTCACTCCACTTATACATCCAACATCCAGAAAACACAAATATTTCACTTTGGCAAGATGTACGTCGTCCAAGTCCAAAAAGTAGAAAGCAGAAAAGCGCTCCTGGAGTTTCTTCGACTTGCTGGTGCTGCAAGAGTTAAGTTTTCTTTAGGGCATTTCAGCTCGTTCCTCGTAAAGTGCGATAAAAGTAGGAGGTTGTGAAAAATAGCGTTGTACTTGTTTGTTTGCCCTGGTAGGTTATCGTCAGCATTGGTCTGTTGGCAGCGGGGTGGAGGCGGATAAAGTAGAATGATTGTCCTTGCATGTGACCATCTCTGAAAGATCTTAAATTATGTTCTCATAAATCTTTTCTCAGTTGGCGTGCAAAATTAATTCTCTCTCACTCTTTAAGTGAAGTATCTTCCACATCCTTATCCCGAGAGCTAATGCTTCTTCTTATATTTAGAGCTCGGTTATGCCTTACACTTCATGCTGTACCTTTTCGTCGCCTTCGTTTTTGTCTTTTCTACTATTTTCCGCAGCGATTGTTAGTTATTGGAAGAAAACTGATAAAGTGGATTGCTTAAGAGAGATTTATCGGCCAGACAATGAACGTAGAAATCCTTTAATATTTCCTCTGACTTGTATGGAGTTAAAAATAGTCGGAAAAAAATATTCTCTCATTTTGTATAGGAAGTTGGTATAGTCCTTAAATTATTAATTAATTATAATGGGTTGAAAGTTGGAGTGAACATTTGCTAAAAAGTTTTGCGGATAAAATTATTTTAAAATGATCGGATTTCAATTTCGGCAATAAATCATTATCATCACTGGTTACTTAACAGGGATAGATTAAAGTTCGACTTGTAGAAAAATTTTTTTTTGATCATCTGTGTTGTATTGTGATTTGTTGAATTTAGATCAAGAATTTTGATTAGCCCTCTAACGCTAATATTTTAAAACGAATGTAGTTGAAAGAGAACTAAGTTAGATAATTAACCGGTGATAGTGAGAAATTGGGTCTATGTTGTTCTGTTATGCGAAAAATGGATCTACAGGTGGAGCTCTTGACAAATCGAGCCCCAGTTGTGCAACGAGAAATTATTCTGATATAAAAATTATTTAAAATAGCTTGATACTATACGATGGGGCACTCAAAAGAAACCGAACTTATTTTTTTTTAATTTATTTGTTTAACGAGATGGAGCAAAATTTTAATGGACGTATTTTTTCACATCGGAAAAAACAAATTAGCATTATTTTAATGTTTGATTACACTTGACGAATCTTTAAAGGCCGAGGATAATTTCGCATTTTTTTCGAAATTTCGATTGGTTCGGGCCGTGGAAGGACGACCAGAGCGAGGTTTACAATAAATTGACATTTCACTACCTTTTTTGAAACTGGAAAACCAGACAATGTAACTGACTGAGTTTTTCCAATATAATTATCCATATAAGTCGTTTTTAACATTTCAAGTGTTTCTGTGTCAGTATATCCGAGCAAGAACACAAGCATAGAACACAGGTGTCACTGAACAATTCACATAAGTAGAACGGAACATTCTTTACCGATGATGTTTCGCTTTATACGCTTCTAGCGGCAGAACGCGGTACTACCAAAACTCCTGCCTCAACATCAGTTCGGTTTCTTTTGGTTACCCACTTGTAAAAAGATGGGATGAAAATCATAAACCAGAGGCAGCTTCATCTACTAGGGAAAGACTCAAATGAACCGCGCAATATCTTTCATACTCTTTATATAATTGCTTGTTCAAAATATTAACTTATGTTATGGGCGAAGGAATACGCACCCACTCTTCTTCCGACTATTTAAACTGTTACTACCGAAACAAAGAAAACACTCTTTATTAATTATTCAATTATCCATTATCGAACTGGTTTGTTTGTTTGCTTTAAAACGGTTTGTGACCTACCATACTCGGCTGTCGACTGTTCGCTGCCAATGTAAAATAATCCACACAAGCAACCGATGTACATATATACAACAAACTTTACGAACATGAGTCCAGGTAGGCAAAGATTGATTCAAATATTTAAGGGCACTGACACATGAAGCCTTAACGTTTAAAATGAAAATAATATGGCGATAACATTCTCCCCCTCGTAAGCGAGCTATGGTAGACCGAGCTTACTTCATGACCTTACCGACATCTAGGACAGCAATCTTACTCGCAGGGCGCTCCAGCGTTCCAGTCCGGGTTCTCACAACCGCTCTTCGTACTTGACCATCCTTTGCAGTTACTGTACTTATGACTTTGGGCCGGCAATTTCAAGGTAGATTCTCGTCAGCGATGACCACTACCTACATCGCCAGGAGCTATAGGGGGTTGCTTTTCAAACCATTTTCCTCGAACTGCCACTATAGGCGTGTACTTGAATACTTGATTTTGACGCCAACGTTGCCAAAGATCCGGGACATAATGACAAGAAGGTTTATCGCCACTTGATGATCCTAATAATAAGTTATTTGGTGTAATTGCCTCGTCGTCACAGGATTCAAGCGATACAAAGCTAAGCGGTCGGGAGTTTATGATGGACTCGACCTCCCACAATGCGCATCGTAAGCTTTCGTCGTTGAAGGTTGTCGACGATATGTTGTATAACACTTTCTTAATGGATCGCACGAGCCGTTCCCAGGCTCCACCCATACGCGGTGGTGCTGGTGGAATTAATTTCCATTTAAATTGATCGTAAGTCAAAGAAAGCCTGTGTTGCATTCTTCGCGCAAAATCTTCTCGGAAGCCTTGAAGTTTGTACTATTATCGGTCTAGATTTCTCTGGGCACCCCACGGCATAATATAAAGTTTCGTATAGTCATGATGCGTGAACTGGTATCCAAGCTATGTGCCACTTCTATATGTACAGTGCGCATAGTGACACCCCATCTTCTATCGCGTCTTCTACCAATTGTGGTGGATATGGGACCGAAAAAGTCAATACCAACATACGTGAAGGGTCGTTCGAAAATGGCCAATCTCGGTGCGGGTAACGCAGCCATTTATGGAACATTAGGTCCTGCATAATAGTTTCTCTCTTATACAATACACGTAGCTGTTGAATGAAGAACATACCTCTTAGCTTATTGATCGTTGTCTCATGGGATACGTGATGGTGACTTTCGTGGCAGGAGCGTATTATCAGGAACATCACATGATGTCCTTTGGGTAATACAATTACGTCATTTCTGTTGAGATGTTGTGCCCTGCTTTGCGCCCTCAAAACAACGTCTGCGTCTAAGTATGTAACATATTTAAGGATATTAATTATGAATTCTTTTCAATGTTCTTACCCCGTTCCACACTAGACCGCTCTTTCTGGTATTCACTCATCTGCGCATGCCTAAAAAGCATCGTCTTTGCTTCTTGAAGTATTTCGAAAGTGAGCTCATTTGGTTTGTCTTCATTTCAGACGATAGCTTTTAGCTTTTTCATGTATAAGAGAAATGCAGCTAAGGCGCGGTATAGTCGTTTCCAGTCGGAGAAATACAGCGTATTCAATGGAAAGCCCATAGTCGTTATTTTTTCCAATTGCAGCAAATGATGTCGTACTTCAGACACGGTGGCCAATTTACCGGCTCGGTAACCAAGAATCCATGATTAAGTGTGTAGCTGGGCCGAGAATTTCGTTGCGAGGTTACCAGTGTTCTGCTTCTTCCACCACCGTCCACCTTCACTCCGAGAAAGTGGGCGACTTTAATATTTCGCCGACACGGAACATGACGAATTGCTGGAACTTTCTCGGATCCATACACAACCACTTTAATATGATTTTCGAGTCCGACCACCAAAATCTTGATTTGATTCGTAAGCGATGAACTTCTTAAACTTTAACTGCGAGTCCGGCACCTAACACGGCTGCCTGAAGCTCAAGTCTTGGTATTGAAACTGTTACCAAGGTTACATTAACTTGGTCACCACACTGAACCCATATATAACATACAGCAGCATAGGCCTGTTCGCCAGCATCCACGAATGTATGTAATTGTACTTCCTCACAATTTTTTAGCAACCGACTGTAACAGCGACGAATTTTGACAGACTTAATCAATGGTATCAGCGACTTCCATTGTAACCATTTTACGAAGACATTTTCAGTGAGTTCATCATCCCAATCGATGCCACAACGCCAAATTTCTTGTAAAAGTATTTTTAAGCCGACGGTAAAACAAGTTATGAGCCCAAGAGGTTCAAAACACAAATTGCTACTTGAAAAATTTTGAAAGCCAGATTTCGTTTTCTGTCAGCTTCCTTGCATACTTCTGTATGATGAGATTATCAACTCAGCACGGCATCTCGTTCAAATTTCTTTCTGACACAACAAACGTTGAAGTGCATTTTTGCGACTATCTGGTATTTCTTGGTTGTCGTTACGCCATAGCAATCCAACTTCATACCCTCCAGTCAACGGCTTACACGTAGATTCCAGTATTTGCAGTGTTCTTTCGTCATCTTTTGAGTATGTAGTTCGTGATGTTGATTCTAATGAAAAATGTGTTTTCACCATCTCATGAACATCTTCTAAGCGACGTTTTCAGTTGCATGTGTGAATGTTAAGATAGGAAATCTGTTGATGACATAACGCACATCCTTGCAGAGCCCATTTAAGCCGAGTTTTTGTGGCGAAGGGTTGCTGCCATGAGCCTTCGCCAATATTAAGGGGCACTACGAGCGTCCAATTGTTGCTCCTATCAATATTGTTGGCCGTGCGTTTATGTATGACTGGATGGGTAAACCTGACAAATAAGAGTAACTTCCTCTTAAGAGGCTGCGTTGGGAGTGATAGGTTTCCGACCGTGTGAACTCCACGCAAAGTATATCTGATTTTGCTTCTTTGGTTATAAATCTCGAGCGAGGTTCTCTGCGACGTTTGCTCAATGTGTGTCTTATCGCCAGTCCAACGTAAGCACAAGGGTTTTTGAACGCCTGACAAACCTAGACTTTCGAAGATTTCACGTTCCATCAAACTCACCGATGAACCTTTATTTAAGAATGCAAAGGTATCAATAAAGTTTTTTTTCCAAATTAATGCGAACGGGAATGATGTCAGAATAGAGTTTCTCCCTCTCGTCTACATCGCTGTGAGCGTTTACGATTGCAGCTTCGCTCGAATTCGTTGAAATTTTATTTGGACTTGTTTGATTACCTACAGGTGAGATGGGTTTGTGTAGCAATGGATGGTGATTTGCTCAACAATCTCGGACACTACATTCACTGTTGATTTAACATCTGCTGCGGTGTGAATTAAGGCACTGCCGACACAATCTGTTTACTTTTACGATTTCCCATTTTTTGTAGTACGGCAATTTTTCAAACGTTGGACATCATGAAATTTTGTGGTCGGTTGCATCCAGGTGATGCACTCTGTTTGTCTTATTAGAATTTTGACTTCTGTGTGGGTGTTGACGGAGCCACCTTTTTTAATCGAAATCGGTGACACGACTTGACTGGCAGCCTCTGCGATTTGGTGTATCCAGCAACTAAACACTTTTACAAGTGGAACGCGTTCATCATTCTGTTGCATAGCCCAACTCACCTTATATTGGCTTGGTAATTTCACAACAAGCTCCTTAACAAACATCGGATTGTTTGGTAGAGCAAATATCGCTTACGCATCAGGCGAACTCGATTATACCCCATGTTCCAATTTTTCCTTGGGAGGTGGCATTTTCTTGCCTTCTCAATTATACATTCTATTATATTTTCTGGTCGGCTGGAGTAAATTTTAAGAGTTTTCATTATATCTGGAAGTACGAGTAAATTAGGAAGAAGTTTGTTGCGAACTATTAAATTCCATTAAATTCTCAGCGCTGGTGTATCCTGCTATCGCTGTGCTAATTTCGTAGCTACATACGCCCGAAAAGAGGCCATTCTTCTGGATCACCGTGAAAGAGTGGTAGTTCCTTTGGGACCACTTGCCTTGCAGCTATTTGTGTTGGCGATGGTCCAGAGAAGAATGCTGTTGTACTCCGGCGGATTGAAATCTATTTTGGTGGTAGGTATGCATCTTTCGGAATTAGATAATATTTGGTATTTCTTTCCCAGATATCGCTGTTCAAGTCTTTCTTTTCCTCAAACAGTTGTATTTGCGATTCTTTTTGTAGATATGCTGAAATGTCAAAACCTTCTGATGTTGCTTGGTTGGTTGCTAATCCTGGATATGCATGTTGCGAAGATGTTGCTGGGTTGATTGTCAGTTTTGGGTATGCATGGTGCAACGATGTTGCTGGGTTGACTGTCAGTTCTCGATATGCATGCTGCGGAGTCAACGTTAGTTATTGCTTACCGTGCAATGTTGACGGCGAATTTTGACGAGATGTGATCGGTTGTATATTGGGACAGATGTGGTTCGCCGACCATGTTGTCATTGTAGATGTTAATGCGCAGTTAGTAATTGTGGATGGAATAGGTATTGTTCACACAATTTGGCCGTATGTATGAGGTGGAGCGGTGATGTCATTTACCAGCTGTGGTGCCATTACGTTCTGTGTTAGCGGAGAAGATATTGCCGAGACGACGGGGACAGCCAATTGTGTTGTCGTAAATGGACTGCAAGCTTTTACACAAGGTTGTACAACTGTAGATTGATTTTCAAACTGCGTTATTACGGTCGCGTTTGGCGCCTGTTGGATTCTTGTTCTCTCAATCCCTTTTCTGATTTCTGATTGTTTATGCTTTGGTGATGATGACGCTTGTAGAAGGGTCACAAAATCGGACATCAGACCGATATTTTGCGTTTCGGTCGGAGGAGTAGCGGCACTCGAAGTGGTTATGGTTGATCGTGGATTGATATATATGTAGCTCGCAGCTCCAGCTGACATCAGATATATCTACCACCGTTAATCCCGACGTAGTCGTAGTGATACCATCTATCACAGGCGTTACATTGTACCATGCGATTATTATCGCTTTCACTACATATAGGACAACTAAATGCACTAACACGTTTGTGAGGCACTTTTACCGAGCGCGTTTTCGGATTTTATTGAAATAGTTCTTAAAATCATTTTAAAGATGTGTTACTGCCGAAACAAAGAAATCACAATTTTTAATAGCGAAACTCTATTAATTATTCAATTATTTAATTATTCGATTATTCGTTGTCGAGCAATGTAAAATAATCCACACAAGCAACCGATGTACATATATACAACAAACCTTAAGAACATAAGTCAAGGTAAGTAAAGATTGGTCCAAATATTTAAGCGCACTAACACATGAAGCCTTAACGTTTAAAATGAAAATAATAGCATTATGGCGGTAACTCCAACTATCCATTGTAGATACCTGCATACACATCTTCATTTCATTGGGCTCTACAGCTCTCTCTATCAACGCTACCTGAATAATGACACCAAGTATTTTTTTCAATTTGCCAATCGCAAAAGTAAGATCGTTGGTTATCCTTTCTTCCTCGCTTTCGAAACCAAATTTTCAACTGATCGTCCTACCATCGCCAACTTTTTTGCAACATTTTTCAAGCAATCATTTGCCAACAACTCTTTCGTAGCAGATCTCTCTTACTTCAATGACCTCCCAAATTTCTCCATTGGTCCGTTTCTCACTCAAAATTTCGATCTTGCAGTTATTGAAGAAAAGTTACTAAAACTTAAAAATGAATTTCTACCTGTCCCAAATGGTTTTCCCGCTGTATTTCATAAAAAATGTTCTTGCAACCTGTTTTCCCCCCTTTCCTACCTATTTCTTCTATCCCTTACTCAGGGAGAATTTCCCCCGATTTGGAAGACCTCTTTTAACCCTAGATCACTAAACTTATTTTCGAGCAACACTGTCACTAAATATTAGACCTACAAATTAACAAATTAAAACCTCAGTATTTTTCAAAATTAAAGCATTTATTTAGAAAATGTCTACATAAAGTATGGAATGTCCCCTAAATTAACATATAACTAAACAAAAAGTTCAATAAAATTATTCTTGGCAGTCGTTCGTATGTTCCCCGCAAATCACCGTCTTGCAGCGGCGGCAAGAATACTTGGTCATCCTGTGCTTTTTGTACGGACTGAGAGACTAATATTTCGTAAAATCTCCGGAGTAAGGAAGCGGGCGAACGCAATGCATGTGCACGGGTCACTAATTGGTCGAATTAGAAAGGTACTATGAGGTCGGGGAGGGTGCGGTAACGGGAACATATCTAGACAGCGAGTGCATCAGAGTTCCGTTGCCTGTGAGACTAATGTTTAGTGATCTAGAGTTAAAATCCCGATACACAAAAAGCATAAAGTTACCATTTATCATCCCATTGCCAAACTCTCTTATATACACAAAATCTGAAAAATATGGTTTGACATTAGCTTTTATTGAGAAAACTGCGGATGCACCCTAAGAAGACTTAGTAAGTTTCTTAAAAAATAAACCTTTAAAATTATGTATTTAACTATTATTAATTATTTCGAAATAAAGGATTTACAAGTTGGGAACAAGGAAACCCCCAGTTCCTGCCGAACTTACTGCTACAGCTTTGCTAAACTTTTACCGTTTGTTTTGAAATTTTATTATAAGGTGATCTTTAGGTACTTCTAAGTTAGTAAAATGACCTTTGTAAGCACTTAGTAATTTACCTTTTTTTTCATTACGTACTAAATCTATTTGGCCAAAGTTATATTCTACTGTTTAATTGTCCACAAATGCCCAAAATGCTCTTTTCCCGTAGTACTACAATTAACTTCGGCTTTATTCAGAGTTTAACAATTCCCACTGAGCTTTACCTCTGTTCCTTATTCAGATGGTAAGTGCGGACGTTGCCCGATGCAGTATGGAATCCATTTTCTGTGGTTATACATATACACACGAAATTTGTTCATTCTATTCTCACTCCCTTCAAGTCGAATCGTTTGTCTGTTAAATTTACTACTGATACAAAATATTTAATATTTCTGCTCTAGCTGACACAACTTGGGATAATAATGCTTTCGGAGATTACCTGCCTAGGGATCACAACTTTTTTGTCTACTTTAGATCTTTTCCTAATCCATTACCTTCGTTAAGATATCTCCAAAGCTCCTACTTATAAAGCTATCTCTAAAGTCAATTGTAAAACCACCCTCGCGTAAGAAATTGTTTCTAATTTACCCGTCATAGTCTGCTAAAAAGTTGTTCTGAATTGTATTTTTATTATGTTTGGATGACCAGATAGCAATAATAGTTTTTACAATTGTTATGTTTCATTAACTGTCAAAGTTACCAATAGCTACCAAACATAGAGCTGTCAAAATATTCAGTAAGGTTTGCCATTTCATCACGCATCGTTTTGCGCTTACCGATCGTGCGGAAATTATTAAAAAAATAGAATATTATCGCAAATCCAGCTCAGTGAATTCGCAACGTGAATTTCGTCATAAGGTCGGTCATGATGACGGTTTCAGTGTGCAGGCAATTCGTTGCACCGTGGAAAAGTTTGAGCGTTACACCCTTTTGGATCTTAAGCCACCAACCAGACAGAGATTGGTGCGAAATGAAGAAATGAAGAGAACCCAGAAATGTCGATCCGGCGTCGATTAACTAAATTTGTGGTGGGATTTGGGTCTACATCCGTATAAGATTGTGCTGACGCAAGAATTGAAGCCGGACGACCATACACAACCCCGTGAGTTCATTAATTTGGCGCGGGAAATATTGGCCAGAGATCCGGATTTTGGCCAAAAAATCATTTTCCAGAGCCAGAGCAGCATCTACATTTTTGTCAAAATACAGAAACTCATCTAGCCGGATCCCAAGGTATCTGACTACATTTCGACAGGCAAGACGCTGTCCGTGTTGTCCAATGATCGAGAACTTTCGCCAATTTTTTCTTGTATCCCCAGAGGCTCCAGACAACGGCGTCCTAAAGAGAATGGTTTCCGACTTCTGAAAGTTGATTTTCAACTTCCAGTCATCGCAAAATCGTCTTATCTAATCGAAGTCACGTTGCAAGAGAATATTAATGACCTCGATTTTTGGGCCTGTTCCATACGCTATCAAATCGTCTGCGTACGCAATAGTATGGGGAAGTGAACCTATCAAGTCGCTTGTATAAATGTTGAATAGGATCGGCGAATTGACCGCGCCTTGCTGAAGACCATTTTTAATTTGAAATTTTCCGACAGAAGTCACATCACCATTTTTCACGATAAACTGTCTTTTGGTTAACATATTATAAAGAATGTACGAGAGTGGTTTACTGATCCCCAGCCTAGTCAGCCATACGGTCTCCAAGTCAACAAGGCAAACACCAGTACATGGGTTTTTGCCTTTATTCCATTGGATTTCGGACACCAGTTTAGACGTGGCATGTGAGATATCATGTCCCGCCTTAAAACCGAATTGATTATCCGGAACTATATGTTTGTCCTCAACCCACCTAGTCAGAGCTCTATTGATTACTTTTTCAAACACCTTACCGATATTCGGTTGGATATATCCTTTCCCTTTTTGGGGATAGGTTGAACCACCGCTGTTTTCCAATACGCTGGATAATGTGCATTATTCATTATTGAACAGGGTGGTGTAAATGTCCACCGCTTTTAGAGGACATGTCGAAGCACGATGTTTGGAATACCATCTGTCTCTTGCACCTGATTGTATCGAAGATCTCATGGAGTTCTTCATTCGAAATGAATGGGGGTAGGTCACCCTCTCTGTCAATGACATTATTTGCCATATTTTTGTCACTGAAACGGGTGAAACCAGAACACTCGGATTGCCAGTTCTCTACTTCATTTCGAATGTAGAAGTTGTGCACCAAGACTGGATTGTCCAAGTCATAATTAGGGCCAATGGTATCAGTGGCCTTGTATACTTCCTGGAAAGTCACCCCTATGGCCTCAACCTTCTCCTTTGGATCCTCGATCACAAAGAAATCGTTATCATCCGCGGCCTCACTTGGATCAATACCTGCTAATTTCAGTAACCGTTCGTTGTCTGTTGTCCGGGCTATTTTAAGACACTGAAAGTCGTTTTGATTTTTTCTCCGAAAATAAAATGGGTATAAAGTTATCTATGGAGGAGTGGTTAAAAGAGAATAAATAACAAATTAAACAGGCGTGGTGCATAAACAGCGTAAAATCGTCAAAGTGAGTTTTATGGATTAATGGTACAGTTACAAAGTTTATAGAGTTAATGCATATTATACATATTGTAATTCTCATGAAGTCGAGAAACAAGATATCCTGAACTCAAAAAAAATATTTTCGAGACCTTGTAGCAATAAAAATGCCTTAAGGGGATAACCCTTCTGAACAGTTAAAAACTTGAAGTTGTACGATTTACTTGCACACATTTAATTCGTATTGCACGTTTCTGTGAGTAAAGGTTCGATCTTATAATAATACGTACAACCCCAATAAGATTTTAAAAAGACAACAGTAGAAGTTGAGATGATAAGGTGGCCCTACAATACGATTTAAATATTGCTTCAGATAGAATGTATGATCTCCAGCAGACCTTATGATCTAATACTATATCTAAATATTTTAAATTATCAACTCAATTATTCTTAAAATAGTTATTACTACAATTCATTCTAGCTGTGTGTTTTTTGCACACATGTAGCGAATGTCCCAAAAACAACCTAACTCTGCTTAAGAATTTATTATAAAAGCTTGGGAGCACAGATATATCTGTTCATGGCAATTCATCTGTCGGCTGGTGAACGAATTTAATCTGTTTTGAAAAAATTTTGTTGGAAAATGTTTGAGATTTCTGAAAATTCTAAAATTCATCGCAAACGAAGAAAATAGTATGTAGAAGCACTGTTTTATATTCGCCAAGTAGATAGCGGATATAAATTGACTTAACGTTGTTGAATGGTACAGGATTATGTCTGCTTTCAGCTAAATAAAAACGCAAGCAACTCGGTAAATGGTAATATAAAAGGAAGTCATCACATTTTACATCCACATTATTAAAGATCATGAACTTTTTTTTATCACTAATTACTAGTTTATGGTATTTAAACCATCTCCGCAATATAAATCATAACTTACATCCGCAAGTAGATCAGGATAAGTTTTTTGTAATAGGAAATCGCGGTATCGTCCAACCTTTTAAAGCAAATTAACGTATATTAAAAACGGGATGTGGCGGAATGTGACGGAAGTGTTTCGCAAAGTTTTTTTTTCGCCTTACGGAGCACTTATATTGATAAAATGCTGAGAACTTGAAATTTGTTTGAACTTTACCATTTATTTTCGATTATTTAGGGACAAAGTAAGCCAACTACGATTTAAGCCCTTCAACCCCATTAATAAAGTTTATTTAACAGCAATGTGTGGTCCACCATATATTACCATATATTGGTAATATCTTTAAATAAAACACCTAGTGTTTCAGATTCATTTAAACTATTAAAAATGTCGCCAGTTAATTTTGCCATAGCATCCACCATGCATTTGTCCTATCTAAAAACATTTAAAGTTTAGACTTGATCCCTCTCTCAAAGACTTTTGCAAAAACCGACAAAAGATGGTTTTCTTATTGTTATTTTTAGCGATTCAAGGAATATTTCGCTCTCAAGGCACAAAATTAAAACGAAAACACAAAACATCTGATAAATGTTTTAAGAGACAAAATAGTTGTATGCATTTCAAATGCTGTGAACTATTGAAAATAAAAGCGTTCTGATTGAAAGTTAATTTGTTTTAATTTTAAAGCAGTGTAGCTAATATATTTTCCAAAATCCTGCAGAGGATTTATATTTGGAAAGAAATTATCGAAAAGATTGGTAACTTCTGCAGGCTCAGTGACAGTTGAGTTATTACCATATACTATATAATGATATTATTACCAACATTAGTTCTGTTTAAAATTTCATTAATGACAGACCATTCCTTTTTGACGTTATCAATGGTTCCAGCAAGTTTGTTATTGAAGTAAGAATCTCTACAACGTGGTATTCCGGATTGAAGCCCTAAACATAATTTATAATAATAATTTTTAAGCCTAATGTGGTTGGGATGTTTTCTAACTCTAGCAAATACCTAATTTTTTTAATAAACGGGACAGTCATTAATTGCTTGATGCATTTCAATTTAGTATCGCTGTTATTTGTATGAATTTTGATTGCAATGAGATACATGGTATGACAAGGTTAATTCTTGTGAAAATGATCAAAAGCTATTGAGGGATTCTGCGCATCATAAATTTCATCGCAAAACTAAAAATTCAGATGTGTTTTAAGAGCAAGAATGTCAATTTTATTTTTTTTTATACTCAGTTTGTGTAATTCCGGGTACCCTACAATCAAGTTAAATGCTGGTTAATTTATGGTCAGTTATTTCCAAATCAAAGGCTACTGTTTTAAAACTGCAATAATTGCTTCTATGAAGCCGTATAAATATGTGACCCAAACAAGAATCTATGTAAACGTGTAGGTTCTGTCAACATGGGATCAAAACGAAACGAGCACAAGATCGACAGAAAATTATCTGCATCAGTTGAATTAGACAAAGTGTTAATATTTATATCAGCAATAAGAATTATGTATTTACCAGTTTGTACTTCCAGAAATCCTGACTACAAAATGAATGAAAATCCATTGAAAATTAGTACGGTATACATACTCGTACGATATACATATATATTACATATAACTTAAAAAAAAAGAATGTATTCTATCATACAATACAAAAATCTAATCCATTAATTAACTTTCTTCTTAGTGATACTTTTATATATGTACATATACGAGGAAGTCTGAAGTACTCAGTTTTGCAGATCTTGTTTTGTTTTGTCTTTAGTATTATTCTGAAAATTCGTTCACAGTTGTAGGAACACAATATTAATTTTAAGTTATTTTGTGCTCGAAGTGTGATTTTAAGGTATTATGTATTAAAAAAAATATTCAAAATATTTATTTTAATAGAAGCTTTTATAGGCCAATGGGAAAAGTTACAATTAATATTGAAAATAACATTGTTTTGTTGTCTAACAATGGCTACCGTTCCGGGAAAGTTGCAAAACTCAGTAATGTGTGTCAGCGGACAGTGATTAAGGTCCAAAAGAGAAAAAAACCCCCCAAAAAATGTTGGCGGAAGACCAAGGTTGCTAACGGATGGCGATGCTCAGGACACGGACATGGAAAGGATGATCCGAACAAATGGGGTAAAGACACCAAAAGCATGCGTCTGGGGTTATAAATAAAAAAACGTTTGGGAATAGAGTGCCAGGCAATAAAGCAGAAGAAATCTGAATTATCTGACAAAAATGTGAAAGCAAGGTTAAAGTTCTGCAAAGACCACAAAAATTGGACGTTTGAAGACTGAAAAAGAGTAATATGGTCTGACGAGACAAAAATCAGGTGGGAAAGAATACCTTTGGCACAGACCTAACGAACGAGTTCTCAAACACTAAGTTAAGGAGACCGTAAAGCACTGGTTTGGAGGCATGTCGGACCCTTGGTGAAAATCAGGATAATGGAAAAGAGGATTGTCTTGAAATACTCCAGACAAATTTTCCGTAGTCTTTTGAACTTTGCGTATCCTATTGAAAAGATGGACTTGGTAATCAAATTTTTTCGCAACTACAATGGCCCGCACAAAGTTTGGATTTGAATTCGATAGAGAATTTGTGGGCCATTGTTAAACGGCAACTTCTGGGATACAAAAGTCAACCTACAATATAATATACAAAACTAAGGGCTATGGACAAAGTACTAGGAGCTAGTTTTTAGATGCAAGTATTAAAACGTGCAGAAGCGAATGCCTTGGACTATGAACTTTATTTTAATTTTTAAGTAAATGGAAACCAAACTATTTTATACGTTTAAAAAAAAACTCAATTATTGAGTCTAAAGAAATATTAAAATACTGCATTTCTGACTTATACAACAATTTAGGTAGTAACACTGTTTTTACATTTTTTGTATTCAATTTTACTGTACATTTGTGTAATCTATAAATATATACACATAAAACTGTAAAGAATTCCAGAGATTACACACGAAACTTTTATAATATCTGCACTTTCCAATTTATATTTTTTTCAATTTTACCTATATTTTGACAGCAAAGCCTGAATTATTCTCATTATTCTGATCTTGTGTAGAAAAACATTTTAAAGAGGAAAAGCTACTATTTACACTTACGTTGACCATAAATTAAGAAAATACTAACTGATTTCAAGTTTTGAGAAATAGTTTTGTCACCTTCCCTTTTCCTGATTAATAGTGCTGAATTCTTCACCCAAACAAACTTACATTTGTTATTGCGCTTGAGGCCATTACCCTTTTTCAATAATGTTCTTCTGTAGCCAGTCAGATA
The DNA here is from genome assembly GCA_963966105.1 of Volucella zonaria. Lineage (NCBI taxonomy): Eukaryota > Metazoa > Arthropoda > Insecta > Diptera > Syrphidae > Volucella > Volucella zonaria. The sequence goes on from OZ014531.1 coordinate 26,417,380, forward strand.
ATCATTTATATAGATCGCCACTGTTGATGCCGACATCACCATTGTTGTTGTATGATACACGAAATATTTTACCTGTGTATCATGATGCTTTAGTTCACTCGCTTTTTGTTTATCACAGCTTTCTTCCGAGAGAGAGATGTGAATTTTACGCACATTGAAAACAGGTAAGAGGTTTTTGAGGTAATTAAAAGATAAAGCACGCTTTATATAATGAGTATTTAGGAGAAAGAATGCACAATAGTATTTTGGCAATAATAATAATTAATCCATACGTGGTATTAATCAGACCATTGTTTTGCTGTACCGGACGGAAGTACTGAGTGCTTCTTATGTTTCAGATTGTATTTTTTTATGCCATTTTGGCATAAATTGGACGGAGGGTCAGAAAAAAACCAACTTGGGTTGTCCTAAATTCCAATAAACAAAAAGAGTCTCGGCAGCAGAAAGTGGAAGTTAAACGTCCACCCGTGCATATGCAAACACCAGCCCTTACTCCCCAAGTTACCTACGCCCAAATGGCGTAGGTTGCTTCTCAAATACAGAAACAGGCTACGCATATAGCACATATATGCGCTGCTTCTGGCCCTAACGCTTTTGCAGTCGTAAGCGGCGGAGCAAACCCTTGCAGTGAATGTTAATTCACTGATTAGGTTAGAATGAAAAGTCCCCTATTTAGGTTGCTTAGAGTCCAAGGCCGTGATGTGCTTTTGGTTAGCGAAACTACGCTTACCAAAAAACACAAAATGAGGCACTCCATACAATGAGAAGGCATTGCCATCTTTGTAAGAAAAGCACTCCGTCGCGTAGTACGTAGGTTCCAGGTGCTAAAAGCATGCATCGTGTATATCCATTCCTCTTCGCAGTGGAAAGCGGTTGTACATGGTGTCTGCCTATGCACCTAAGACTACTCAATCCATCTTATTCATCTCAGAACTCGAGACACTTTTTCGATTCCTAAGGCTGAAATTGAAACAGAATTATTTAATCATCGGCGGAGAACCTACTAGTGAATTGGTGGAGTCAGCATAGTATAATGTACAAACTCGGCTAAAGGCGACGGATAGTCTGTCGTTTCCTAGACACGGGCCCTATTTGGATCTTCTGCTGTTCGATACACGAATAGAACTAACAGGCTTTAACCAAAATACGATTACCACAAATTGTATACGTACTTTCGTGTGTGACAGTGAGCATTGCGATCTCAGTACCGAAATAACTATTCCCGATGAACCTGCGGAATTGCAGGAGTTTATTGAACTTTATTCCTACAACTATAGTAGGGTGCGTTGGACACACTTCTCCAGAACGCTAACAATAGCACTTTCCTCGAATTCGCTCTATCCAATAGAAATCTATTAAACGAGGAGATTGACAGGTATCTAAAATTAGTGGACGAGACAATTAAACGAACAATAGACAAAACGATACCAAGGTATCAACACAGCGACAATGACGGCTTATTCCTCAACGCAACTATTGGCGCACTGCATTGACATAAAAGTAGACTGTTGTCAAGACTAACAACTTGGTATAGATATAACCCGGAGATAATCACACTGAAGTCGTTGATCAAAAGCCTCCAAATGTAAATAATCCTGAATTATAGAAATTCTGTATATTTGCATTGGAACAATAAAATTCGGGCAGTAAACACCAGGAACCCAAATATGTTCCCGCAAATAAATAAAATATTTCGGAGGAAAGATCACAATGAGCTTCGGTGTCTTAAAAACGCACGGACGACCAACAACAGACAAATACTTGTAGCAGAAGGCATATATCCAAATAGGGCCGTTGATGATAGCAATTTATTTGTCATCCCCAGGAGAGGCTATAGGAGCGACTTTCCAGGAATTGTTCGAGGCGAATGACATCGAATTGGAGAACTCTGGTTTCACCCAGTTAAGTGACGAGAATTTGGAGAATATGGGAAATAATGTCATTGCCGGTGAGGGGGTAGTACCCCCGTTCATTTTGAAGGAGGAGCTCCAAACGATCTTCGCCATAATTAAGAAATCAGAGGAAACCGATGGAATACCGAATTGTGCTTCAACATGTCTCACTAGAAGCGGTGGACATTTATGATACCCTGTTTAATAATGCAATGAATAATGTTCATTATCCAGCGCATTGGAAAACTGCGGTGGTATATCCCATCCCCAAGAGGGATAAAGACACCTCCAATCCGGCGAATCTCCGGTCGATCAAACTTTTCCCAAATATCAGTAAAGAGTCCTGACTACTTAAGTGCGTTGAGGACAAAAATATAGTTCCGGATAATCAATGCGGTTTGAAGGCAGGGCATGGTGTTATTCAAGGCGCGTCTAAACTAGTTTCTGATTTCCAATGGAATCAAGGCAAGGCCCGGTGTACTAGTGCCTGCTTGATTGATTAGGAAAAGCCTTCGATACCATATGGTTAGATGGACTCTTCTTAAACTGAACAGGCTGGGCGTTAGTAAACCACTGCTGTATATTATTTACAATATGCTCACAGATACCCAGTTCATCGTAAAAAAATGGTGGCTTGATTTCGGCTGAAACGTTTCACAGTTCTTTTATTTGCATCTCCGAAGAAAAATAAACCAATGATTCCACTAGTCCAAAAGCCACACAAAACAGCACCTTTTTCTCGATGTAATGATTTTTTTGAATCTATTCGAAGGTTTTCTTCTCCCCAGATGCAACAATGTGAAATGAGTATCACCACTAAAGATGATTTTGCGTGAAAACCATGTACGAGTATGTACATACATACGTTTGAGTAACTTTAACGTTGTTCTAGCGCGTAACTATCCATGGTTAAAATTGTACATGTCTCTACTTCATAAATGTCAAAGATGACGTAAAAAGAATTATTATACAGAAATTATTCAGTACTGACATCCAGGCACGACTTTTGAAATACCCTTTATATTTTAATAAACATGTATGTAGATGTTGCTCTGGCCAGAGCTAAATGTGCTTTTGCCCTTACAAAGAGACTATTTTATAGCAACCAACTTGTTGCGAGGGTGAAGGTGATCTGCTACACGGCCCTTATCCGGTCTGTGATTGTAGCTGGATGTCCCGTGTGCCTTTATTTGAGAGCAAGTTTATTGAAAAAGATTTGAGTGTTTGAATTGGCTTGCCTTAGAGCTTATTTTCGTTAAAACGGAACACAAGTCTGAGTACATAAAATTCTATCCTAATGACGTCTTGTACGATAGGGCCAACCTAATAAGATTGGAAAATTTTGTTATTAAGTTGACTCGAATGCATATTGCAAGAGCAATGGCTTCGTCGAACAACCTGATCTGTAGCTAATCTTCCACGTCGTTCGAACCGCTGGGGACAGGCGACTCAACTTCGACACAGATGTTGCTCGGCAGCACCGGCAATTTTGGGTCGTTTGTTGAAGGAGAGGAAAAAAAACAATTATGTATTTAAAAAAAAAAAGAAATAAAAAAAATCTAAAAAAAAAAAAAAATTAAGGAAACAAAAGAGATGGGAACTTCTGTAAAATAGGGGGTAACTATACAAAAAAAAGGCAATAGTGTTATATGAATACTACACGTAATTTAATTTAGGTAGGTTACGTAGGTTAAGATTTATTTGTTAGGTAGTTTATAAGTTTAAATTTTAATTTTTTCCAAGAAAAATTTAGATAGAAAAATAGTTTTTCTTAGTTTCAATTAAAAAAAAAAAAAAACATAAAAATATAAATACTATATACAGCGAGTCCCCCAATTCGCCCAGGATAATTTGGAAAATGATTTTTGGGTATATGGTATTTTAAGAAGAAAATTGTTCTAACGTAAGGGTCTATCTCCAATGTTGATATCATTTATCAAGAATTTAAGAAAAGACTTATTTTGGTGTATCCTGACCCATGTTAACGGAAATTGCTCTGTTAATAATAATGGTAAAAACTTCGTTTAGGACTTTATTTTTAGGAGAAATACGTGTCTATTCCATTTTTCTTACCCGTGCTAATTTTTGACTTTGAGTTAACTTTTCTCCAGAAAATGCATAATAAAAATAACGTACAAAATTATTAACAAGTTTGCAGAAAAACCCATAGATTTTATGATACTTGGGAAAACCTGCAGTAGGTAAAAAAAGGAATTTATGATTTTTTACCTCCTTTTCTAACAACGGTTGACAATAAAAGTGTTTCCCAAGGATTAATAATTCTTTAAAATTGCATAGCTATTGCAAAACTTTAAAAGCGTGCTCGTTTATTTAATTACCTTTCAAAATTCCCATTTCCTTAAATTCAACCCTAAAAGTTCTCAGAAAGAGTTAGGTTTGGGGTATGAAGGCCTATTCGGAAAATTCTCCAAACGAAAATGATATGACATTCCACTGATTCAACTAGGTTTATCAATATTTTCAACAGGATGATGCCCCAGCCCACTATGGTCGTGAGGTTAAGAATTCGCTAGATGAAGAGCATGGTAATCATTAGATAGGAAGAAATGGACCAGTTCACTGGCCTGCAAGATCTCCTGACCTTACAGTATTTGATTTTTTTTTGTATGGGGAAGAATGAAAGAACTTGTTTATTCAACCGAAATAGCATCTTTAAGTGAATTGGAAGGGCGTATTCTCAAAGCGTCACCAAAAGTGAGATCAGCAGTTAGCATTAATAAACATTCGCAGTGAAATCCAAAAAGTGCTCTAGCATGCAGACAAGATCAAGAAGGACTCTTTGAGCACTGTTATAACTGTTTAAGTTAGTACACAAATAAAATAAAAATTATCTAAAACCACACAAAATCATTTTTTAATTATATGCTTTGGAGCTTAAAGCAAAAAACCTTTTTTATTTAATTTTACTTGTATCCCAAGTATCATACAATTTACGGGGCTTTCTGTAGACTTGTTGATGTTTTTTTTTTTAATTATTGTTACGTTCATAAGAAAAAAATAACAAAACGTTATATTTCTGGAGAAAAGTGACCTCAAAATAAACAATTATCATAGCCAAGAAAAGTACAATAGAACAGTCTTAAAAATTTGGTTATCTGAAGATAAGATATCAACTTTATTAAAACGCAGTTACACATCTAAAAATAAAGTCCTAAGCGAAGTGTATACCATTAGCATTGACTTAGTCATAACATGTGTCAAGGTACGCCAAAATAAGCCTTTTCTTAAATCCTCGATAAACGATGTCAACATTGTCCTACCCTGTAGGACCCAAGAGTCATTTCCCAAATTATCCTTGACGAGTTCATTTTAATTAGAGTGTAGAGATTATTTAAGCAAATTTTTAAGCATTTTTTTCTGGCTCTTAACCCTTACATAGTTAATTAATGAATCTAAATTCAAATGCATTTAAAATGAAAAAAAAATTAAATGATCTTTGTAAGTAGATCAGTTTTTCTGTAATTCCGAGTTCGACCATCAACTCGAAGTGCTGAAAATGTTAATTCTTATGTTCCACATACCATATACGTTCAGGGTAGGATCTTACACTCGAACGATATTCCACACAGAAATCTAGATGGTTCTTACAAATCAATAGGTCTTGCAAAATGTAGCTTCGCCGATTGCTATGGCCAGATTCAGTCAAGTTATCATACATAGCTTTATTCACCCAGATTTTATTGATTATATTGTGCAGGTACACTATATAAGCATCATACTCGTATCCTAATTTATAAAGCTTAAAACCTGCATTACATTATTCAGTTTTGTTATGTCGTAGTCTGCGGTATTTCCGTTCGTGATTTTACAACTTTGCTACTCGTTATCTTCTATCCTTTTAAAATTTAGACAAGTCTTCTCATCTTATCAATCATCTTGATTGGTGGAATCCGATAATTATTTTAACTGGGGAATAAAGTGTTTTGTTTTTCTCAATAATATGCAAATCTGCGTAAAAAGTATTGTATAAGGTTTCTGGCTATAGTTTCTTTTTCAGCTTTTTCTTTTTATCACAAAGGCAAGACACGGAGTTTTTCATTAGATGCTAATTTGTATTGACGTGTATTTAGGTATGAATGAAATTTTTATTTTGATTTAAAATATAATTGTTACCGTGGTTTATGAAATGTGATGTCTTTCAAATAGCCTCCATGGAACCGCTTGGATGAGTGGATGTGCTAAACCCAATTTTTCCTGACTTTTTCGAAAAAATCGGGTGATATTACAGCAATTTTAAATTATATGTTAGCCTCCAAGTCCTCCAAGCCAATTTTCTTATATGTTGACATAAACTAAAGACTTAATATAGGCCCAAGAGTGTAAAGATGTTAAATTGCACGGGCTGCGCGATCAATTGACAGGGTCGCATATGACAATAAAAAGATAATCATCTTCAATATAATCCTCCAAGGCGCCCAACAAAAATTTATCCCGTACAAAATTGTTAACATGGGGCGATAGCGGTTTCCATTAACTGTAATTGACTCAACGTCATCATCTCTAAAGAAATATTGCCTAATGATACTTCTGGTATGAAAAACACTCCAACAAAAATTTGCTTTTCCATATACAATGGCTGTTGTTGGAACACCTTAACCAAAGCGGATATTATTCTCATCAACAAAGCCATTTAACAGAAAATGTACCATGCCACCATGGATAATTTTCCAGTCCGACTGACGGATCTCCTTCCATTTCCAGATAGTCCAGTCAGGGAAAGTTCGACACGCACGATAGTTATTTGGTTTAAGCTCTGAGTATGATCTCATTCGGACGTTTAACCAAGGTATTCCGTAAAATACGCTAGAGGAATGTGAGAGACATGTGGTCGATTTATTGTCATCTTGACTTACAGACTCCCGTACACCCGCAATATTCACTTAATTTTTGGAAGTCTTACTCGCACGGCAATATTATGATGTGAATTAGTCTATTTGAATTTTCACTTAACGCTAACCTGTTGCTTATTGGGGCGATTATAATGGCCACTTTGTCGTAACCGACCTCTAATTTTGATAAAAAATGTGTGTGATTTGTTAACGTTGTTCAAACGTATACCTTTGCATGATTAAATGGTTTACAATCTGAAACATAAATATTACGTGGTAGGTGAGTTCAGATAATCCCTATGAATAACCCTTTATTTGGTTATACAATTACTCTTTGCAAACACCATTTTTTTAAGTTGTGGCTCAGCATTGTAATAACATATTTTTTTTTGTTTTTTAAATGCTCGTACCTATGTAAACGAATTTGAGGCATAAGTATACAAATTGTTTTAATTGCACAATTAAATTGGCACAAATTATCGCAAAAGCATTTCTAAAAAAATGTTTAAATCGATGCCAAATCGAATGGTAGGGGTTATAAAAAAAAGCAAAGGGCACATATCATTGGACAATTAAAAGGAAAACAATTTACTAATCAATGTTAAATGTTTAGGGAATTAACTATTTATGTTCTCACCTGAATTAGATTTTCGGTGTTCATTGTATTTTATAGCTTTCGGGAAAACGATCTGTACCCACTGTATCGTATACGGTACATCTCATGAAAAAAAAATATGTCTCTTAAACTCAGTTTTTGAATTAATTATTTTCTTAGCAGTAAAGTTCTTATCAAAGTGGGTTATGCAATTTTCTTGTCAATTTCCAAATATTTGTTTTCGTTTTGTGTTAGTAAGTAGTTAAAGACCTGTTTTCTTATTCATTACAAAGCATGTCAAAACAAAAGTAAATAAAAATATCTATATTACTATCAACAGAGAACAAACCTTGGATTTAGACGGTTCAATAGTCAACAATTGTTGAGCAATTGAATATTATTTACAAAATCCAAATTTTGTTGTAATTTAATGAATGTCTTTTTTTGTGTATCATATACGGTACAGTGGGATTATACACTACTATAGACCAGATCAGAAAATGCTGATGAAGAAGATGATATGCTTTCCTCCTTTACCAAAAGAGCTCGAATTTTTTAATATACATACGTGGGAAAAAAGAGATTTGCAGGAAAGCTTAGCTGATTTTAAGTACGAATTTTGCGGCTGGGATCCATCTTTGGCACCGTTGGATCTTTTCACCTCTTTTTGTGACGCACGTTTGTTTGAAATGTTAGCATCAGCAACACAATCTCTTAGCTGATATACAAGTTTCTGAAATGAAAGTCTTCATTGGAGTACTGATGGTGATCGGTTACACTAATGTTACACTACACAATTGAATCCCAATGATCGCTATGTCAAAATACGGCCATTGTTTGATATGCTATTGGAAAGTTCTTGTTGTTTGCCCCAGTCGTTGATAATTACAGTGTCGATGAGGATATGGTGCCCTACTTCAGACGTTATCCTACAAAACAGTTCATAAGAGGAAAGCCAATTAGATGGGGCTATAAGTTTTGGATTGGCAAAATTCCGAACGGTTATATTGTTTGGTTTGACCCATATGTAGGATCGAACGACTACTCTCGCGCAATAAAAACAGAGCTTCCTCTTGGAATGAAAGTTGTTTTGGACTTCAGCCAAGCGCTAATTTCGGGAGGATTAAACTTGAGGTACCATTTATTTTTTGACAATTTCTTTTCATCCCTTCAATTGTTTGAAGAACTGAATATTTTGAATTTGAGAGGAACTGGAACTGTCAGGGAAAATCGTCTGAAAAATTGTTCTGTGCGTGGATCAGATAAGGTTCTCAAGAAAACAGGTCGAGGTGCATACAGCTTTGAACTATGTTCAGAACTAAATTTAATTGTTTGTAAACGACTGCTGTGAAGCGAAAGGAAGTGACTATTCCACAGCCCAAACTTGTGAAAATATATAACAAAAACATGGGAGGTGTCGATAGGTTGCACGAAAATAATGGTCTTTATCGCGTCGCGATAAGAGCAAAAAGTGGTATTTTTCGCTATTTGCTCATTGTATAAATATGGGCACTTGGATAATCTAGAATTCCGTCGAAGAATAGCAAGGGGCTTGCTGGGAACGTACGGAAAAAATAACCGGCCAAGAAATTTGAAGCCCTCAAGTACAGAAAACCAAGAGATCCGATTCAATCAAATTCAACAAGTGATTGTTGAACAAGATAGAAGAGCAAGATGCAGAATTTGCCACACTGAAGCAACTACTCGCTGTGAGAAATGTAATGTTGCACTACATGTTCAGTGTTTAAAGCAATACCATTTTCCTTCATTTTGAAAACATATTGTATATATACTGAACATACTTAAAATGAAAATAAAATGTTGAATTGAAAAAAATGTTGTTGGTAGTGCATTATCCCACTGTACCATATAGGGTACAGCTCATCCCCATGGTTTGTTAAAAGATAGATTTTTTTTAAGTTTTTATTTGGTGAATGTTAAGTCTAAACATTACATTTTATAAAATTCAATATGAAATTAAAAAAAAAAATATCTGGGATAATCCGGGTTAAGCCCTATGTACATTTTTATATAGACTGTACAAATATATAAGAACAGAGAAGTTGTGTTGAACAAATTTGTCTTCTGTTTAATAAAATTATATCACTCCGACCTTTTAACTAAACTGTGTTGAACTGAACTGAACAAACACACTGTATTCAGTTCATACATACGAATAATATTCTCAATCGATCAAATTATCAGCGATAATAATTGCCGATGGCTGATGTTACCAATTAATCTCCATCTTCAACTGGCCGGATGTCATTTACTTATTCCTCAATCAAACCACAAACTATCAATTTCAACATAATAACTCCTGTGCCCATTTGCAAATCAACAACAATCACTCACGTCGACCAATATTCCGAAATCAATTTGTCATTATCCACATTTCAACCCGCTGACGCAGTTAAGCCCATTCTACCCACGACCTCCGACAATGCCACATCGACACAATATCTTTCGACAAGTCGAAGACAGGAGCAACAACAATGCAGTCGTTGACATGAAAAATTATTCCAACGAAATGAAATAATCGATTTCTCTTCGAAGTTGGTCTTCCGCCAAACAAAATAAAAACTACGTAGAAACGACATACTTACATATGCATATATATGTACATGCATCTATTGTAGTTTAATACACTTGAAATTACTCCCACCTTTTGAGTTTAAACTAATGTACATACATGTATATACGAATAAAATACATATATAAATGAAACGAATATATGTAAGGCTTTGACGAATGCAAAAAAAAAATAAATTTTAAAATTCGCTACGCGTAAATATAATAATTTTTAAACTTTGAGTTTAAACTTCTTTACAGCTGTTAAAACTTAATATGTACATATATACAGTGTGGTCCGGTTTAAATATTTTGGTATCTGATTCATCGATTCATGTTATGCAAAAATCGTATGTTAGTCTATCATCATCAACCACTGAGTTACAGGGTGTTTAGAAAATTTCCTTCAGAGAACTAGGTACCAACAATTATTTATTTATAACTTCTAGTGTATTAAGCTGGACTCGTTTGGGTATCAAATGCATATTTAGACACTATTACCGTCCATGCTTTCATTTACGAGATATTGGTCTTCAAACACAAATTGTTTTTATTTTTTTTAATAAATTTTTGGGAAAATCGCATTTACTCAAAAAAGTGTACTGATAATTTTTTTTCTTTTTTATTATTTTGAAGCGCCATAATGTTACTTACAAATTCACCATACAAAGTATTTACCTGGGGCTTACGGTTTTCCGGATAAATGAGTCCCCAATATGCTATTTTTTTTATTATTACTAAAAAAAAATACTCTAAAATAAGTGCACTTTCATTTACCCTTATCAGTTGTTTATTTAACTTTAATAGCATCACATTGAAGTTCAAATGTTATAAGTATTTTTGTAAATGGTAGAGTCTTGAAGTGAAGAATATCCAGACATCTAGTAGGCGTAAACAGAGTATCATCGAACACAACGTTTACAAATACTCACAGAGGATTGCGAGAAACCATCAATTAGTACACGTTCGATGTCTTTATATCTAAATGTGTCTTCTCGACGAATTTTGAGTTTTGAATAAAGAGAATTGCCATTCTTATCATGCAACACCAGTTTGGGAGTTATTACCAGCCGATCTGATTCGACGATCGGAGTTTTGCAGTTGGTTACTGGAACGGCATTGCGATGACAATATATTTATCCAAAATATTCTACGCAAATGGGTGAATGAAAACCCGCATAGAACAAGAACAACATCATTTTAACACAGAATCAGCGTAAACGTGTGGGTAATAAGTTAATTGAGTCTTTCATACTTCCACATACACTGAACAGTGAAACTTATTTGCAATTTTTGCAAATTGAACTACCAGGACTACTAGAGGATGTTCCGCTAGCACAAAGAAGAACTCATTTTTACCAGCTTGATGGCGCTCAAATAACTATGGCAAAATAGTTAAGGACTACTGGGATGAAAAATTTCCAAATCGATGGTCCAATACAATACATTGGACTGCAAGATCACCGTATTTGACAGTTTTGAATTTCTACGTGTGGAGAACGACGGAGGAACTCGTATGTTCATTTGAACTTAGAACATTGGCTGAATTACAAGAACGGATAGCACCAACATATGATTATTTACGTGCAGCAAGTCCAGATCGTAAATCGCAATTATTATTCATATGTTATTAACAAAAACTAAAGTGTGTCCCAAAATTCATCCATGATTTAAATTTTGTGCCATTTGTGCCATAAAGGGTTTCTTGAACACGCTCACGACGACCCACGCTTTGAAGGAGCAAATTGAGCGCTATATCAATGAAATTCAGCCCCATTTATGCAAAAGTGTCATGGAAAATTGCGAAAAAAGCCTGCGTATGTGGCAGCAAAGCTGTGGAGGCCATTTACCCAATATGTTTTTCCATTCGGTATTCGAATCCCAACCTCGTCCGAAAGATATATCATCCATTTTTTCAGTTAACGAAAATCAAGTAAGACGAGTAGTTGACTAGAAATCAACATCCAGCCAACTTCCACTAAGAATTTAGTCTCCCCATTAAATGTTGGATGCCACCCATGGAGTGAAATAACCACTGAGCCCAAACACCTTTCTTTTTCTCTCTATCCCATTTTCCAAAAAACTTAACACATGCTGAGGCATTATAAATGTATTCATACCCACTTCAGTGTTAAATTCTTAAAAAAAAAAAAATGCATAACAATATATTATATGCTTTAGGAATCAATAAAAAATTCACAATTTTTAACTAAAAACCTGTGTTTTCTATCAAAATTACTTCTTGCGAGAATTTTGGGACACCCGTTACAACTTCCTGGCTCATCCTCTTGACGTCGAATAAACATCATCATGGTCATTAATCAGGAAAGAAAATTTTATTTCTGGTTTTCGATCCACCGACAAAAAAAATTAGTAGCGTTGCTCCTGGCAGCATTAATGATGATAATGGTTCAAAGTGTAATGACAGCCAGGGTGGGCTTCATAACAAAAGATAAATGACGAACCATGAATTTAGCCTTGAGGAATAATTAGCTAGAATTTGATATCGAAAGATGTTTGAAGAATTTGTTCAAAAAGCAGTTGCCTAGAGTCATGCCATGGCTGGGGTTAATAGAATGAACTTGTGTTTATATGTACCTTGTACGAGTATGCTACAAAGGCGAACACTTAACAACCAAACCTGTCCTCTTTTACGAGTATATGAAAATTCCATTGAAAAGAAAAGGGCACAACTTTTGCTTACTTCTGGAAATTTTGTAAGGCTATTCCATTTTTTCAGTTTCTATGTAAAAATTTGTAGTCCCATTCTACGATACTTGCGTCTTTAACCTCACTGTAGTGGTTGCTCTAGGTTAATATATAGCCAAGAAGTCCATTTGTGGCCAACGCCCTTGGTCTGTCGAATACTCGTATAGACAACGTTCACTAAAAAAGACGATTCAAACGGATCCTAACTTTAGTAAGAGTTTGCACGATACAAGGTGACATACAACTAATACCTCTGCAGAGTTTATTGGCTCTATGAGATCCTAAGTTTAAGCCCTTCTAATACTATAGTGTCAACACACTTTACCAGAATTTCCAGCACTCTACTGCATGTCTTTTTTGTGAATGATCCTAATAAAACCTTACCCAACAGTTAACTTTCTACACCTGGATTTTCCAAACATGATTCGTTTTAACTTACGATTTCGAGTGCAACGGCTACAGGAACTTTAATTACAGAGCTAAAAACCGCCTTCTGAATGGCATTCGGGGCACTGACTAGGGTAGAATTTATGCAATGTTTTAAATATAGTAAGCTTTTATTGGTCTTTTAATGATATAATAATAAACTTAACAGATTCTTCAGGAATTTTAACGATGTGGATGCCGCTGGTGATATGATCACAGAATTATTCTCTTTGGAATGAGATCCTTTATCCCTAATCGGATAAAGGGTATCGAACCAAAAGAAAAGGCGTGGCACGACTCGAGCTATAAAGAGGCTGTCAAGGTTATATGTTTTTTCGGTCCTTTCACACCAACCTGACAGAGCAAAGCTGGAAAAAGTTCAAACGAGCTAGGTATAACTAGAACGTCTTTCTTAAGCTTGTGAAATTTCAATGCGACCAAAAACTGAGGCAAAAAATACTACAATATCTCAAAGGTAGTAAACATTTTTAGTCGTTCATCAAAAATATTAGAAATTCTGTCTCATCCTCCATACCAACGCTTATTTCAAATGACATTCTAGCTGTCAGCTCTTTGAACAAGGCCAATCTGCTTGGTGCACACTCTACGGCCAGCTCAACACATCCAGATTGTACTTCGTCTCCGCCTACACTTGAGTGCATCGAATCCTCAATGGGGCGAATCCACTTTCGCACTCGTGTAGTAGCAAGTGTAATTAAAGATCTTAATACAAACAAATCCACTGGTCCCAATGGTATATCTCTCCTTCTTCTGAAGAGGTGTTCTTCCATGCTGGCAAACCGCGTAAGATTTCCATCAATCCTACCCTGTAAGGTTCTTACCGAGCAGATTGAAAACAGCATTTGTCCAGCCCGTCCCTAAAAAAGATGAATCTTCTTTTCTCCCTTCTGTCCAACGTTAATGAAAACGCTGATAAACCGTCAGCTCATGAAATATATCGATGCATGAAAACTTCGTAATGACTGACAGTATGGTTTTTGTAGCAACAGGTCCACTGGTGAATTGATGGCATGTCTCACCGAAAAGTGGAACCAAAGAGTACATCAATCTCCCGAAAGCAAGATACAATAGTTGCATTTAATATTTCCAAAGCATTTGACATACTTTGCCATCAGGCTCTTTTGTAGAAAATGCATGGATATGGGACTGACGACTCTCTTCTTCAATTAATGTTGGTGTGCCCCAGGTCTCCGTTTTGTCTCCGGCAATGATATCTTGTCTGCTACTTTCAATCCAATATATTTCTTTGCTGATGACGGTACTCTGCTTTTCATGTTCGTTCCCGAACTCACGAACCTTGTTGTGCGGCTGTAGAGCGGGTTGACAGCGTATGATAAGCTCATTAAATTTCGATATTAACAGCATGACCAATTGGAGAACTGTCATTAGAGTTGAATTTAATGCTTCCAAAACACAATACTGTCTGCTGTCGTTAAAGTGAAATTCAAAGTGACAGCCATTATCCATTAATGGCACTTTCATCGCTGAAACCGAAAAACCTACCATTCTCGGTATGTGTGAATGACAACTTACGTTGGAAAGACCATATATTTAATGTCGCCAAAAATGCAGCGAAATGTCTAGGTTTCCTCAAGCGATGTAAGAAATACTTTGCCCCCTCTGATCTGGCATCAACAGATAAGTCGTCGTCCAAAATTGGAGTGCAATGCCAAATATGGTCAGGTGCCACCAAACATATCTGCAGCTGCTAGATAGGATTCAAAACCATGCGATAAAACTTATAGGTAATACTAATATCACTCAGGCAATGAACAGCCACGAATAACGACGTATAATCTCGTGTCTTTCTCTGTTCTATCGCTATTTCCACCACAAGTGCTTAATAGAAATCAGCAGTAGCATTCCGCGTCTTCGATCTTTTAATCGTAACACCCGTCTCGCTATGAATGCTACCGATTTTCTTAGATATTCTAAAATATCGTAATTTATTCCTTAGCCGAACCACTCGCTAACGGAATGCCCTGCCAAGCTCTTTATTTCCTAGTCGTTATAACTTGCAAACATTTAAGACCAATGTACATCGGTACCTCTCTTTTCTTTCTCTCTAAGTTTTCTTCGCCCGCGCTTTGTGCAAACATTTTAAGGGTTTAGTAACCACTTGAGCGCGTGTTAATTATAAAAAAAAAATCATATGTATAAAGTTGGTGTATTTTTACAAAAAGTATATCTAATGTGATTTAAGAAGGATTATCAACATGGTCATATCTATTCACTATTACATATGTAGATATATTAACTTAGATGTAATACTCTACTAATACTTTTGCAAACCCTTAAACTTCGCACAGGCATACTTTTAGTGAATAACACATTGTAGAAGCCAGCAAATAAAGTTGCTGGAATGAGACCAAATAAAATTGCTAGACTGAGAGCGATTTGCACGTAAAGTTCACAATGTGTGTGTAATGTGGATGACATTTTTGTAGTAAAATGGGCTGGCTTTGTATGAAAGGGGAGGGAAATTGCATTGATGAAAATTCATACTTATGGTATTCACATACAGGGTCACACGGAAAGCGGCCCAGAGGGAAAAAGAGCGCTTATGAAAGGCATTTGCAGGCTTGTTCACTTCATGACCCTCAGTTTCACAAGCACTCCTTCATGGAAAGGCAGACGTAAGTTCTTACTAGTAGGGAGCGCTGCTTATGTGCTTCAGAAGAAATCACATGTAAGCACTTTAAACAAGATTGTAAGAAAGCTAACTTTCGCACTTCGGAAAAAGCAGAGGAAAGTGCTATCTACCCTTTACGATGGCCTTAAGGCACGGTTGATGCAAAATGAATTTCCATAATTCAACTTTAAATAAATAAAAACATTTTTTAAAATTTTATATTTACATTTATCAACATTTTTGTTTTAATATGATGTTCTTAAAATATACATAGTATAGTAAAAAATATTAGAATTTATAATATATGTAAATATTTACAGTAAAAAAAATAGACAGTTAAGCATTTAGTTTCTTGTCCTTTTGAACGCCTGATGTGCTGTTTAGTCTTGCCATAAATTTGCTGGCTCATTTGCTAAATAAATAAATAAATAATAACAAACTTTCACTTGGTATTAACAACGCGATACCAATTCAAGAATAATTTTGAATGGACAAAACCTAACTTAAAAAGAAAAATGTTGCAGCTGTTGTCCAGAGAGTAACATTTCCGCTCACCCATTCTATCAAAAATAAAATAAAAACCGCTAATAAAAGAGCTACCTGAAAGATTGTAAGTGGTTATGACTAGCCTCTAAAAGGATCGCTTTCTAAGCAGTCAACATTGCATCTACTGGAAGCGCTTATTATATATCCCGCTGCGGGATTTTGGATTTCCAATATATGGAAAGTTTGCCATTTATGTAGATATGTTAGTTCATCTACACTGGCTGCCGCCAGTGTTGATACACATTCGTGCCCTTTTTATCGCATTTTCCATGACTTTCCGGAGATAACTGTTCACATTGCTGTGGAATATTCTCCTTAAGGGCTGCGATTGTCTGAGGCTTTTTGCACAAACCCGCGACTTCAAGTAGCCCCAAAGAAAGAAGTCTGGGATGGTTAAATTGGGCGATCGTGCTGGCCATGCCAAATCGCCAAAACGGGAGATTACGTGACCAGGAAACACTAACTGATGCACTGTTTGCACTTTGTACGGGAACATGTGTAACGTATGAACTACATTCGGCAAAAAGTCAAAAAGTGAAAGGTCACACACATACGCATCTACCTCCTGGTAGTCAAAAACTGACCCAAAAAGCTATTTTTTGACATTTGCAAGCTTTTAGAAAACATAAACAAGAATTTTATTTGCAAAAAACAGTGAAATGTTTTGTGAACAATAAAAATGTGTTCTAATCCAGTAAGCAACTGAGTTTAGATAGAAGTTAAGTGCTCAAGTTAGTTTTCTTTTAACTTAAACGATTGAATTTGTAACTCCATAGCTTTGATGGGACGCGCAATGACAATAAAACATTGACAATCTGTCAAAAATAAGGGTTGTTTGTTTCAAATCTGCGTGCATCAGAGCCATCTCAGTATTAAATCAGGAACTAATGAATTTTTTTTTGTGAATGTATTAGTTCATTCTAAGCTTTCAAAAAGTAATTTACTTGAAAGTTAAGGGGTACGCCAACTTTCAAGTAAATAAATTTTTGAAAAGTTGAGAGAAAACTACAGTTTTGTAAATGGTGAAAAAGAGACAAAATATTTTCGTGCACACACTTTACTTTTTGCCGAATTTCGTCCAGCCTTAAGTCTTTCACTAAAATTCGCTGTGGGGTCCGTCTGGTGATGCCTAATTGCGTGGGCGGTCGTCTGTTTGATATTTCTTCATTTTAAGCGACATCGGCAGCCACAGCCGCGGTATTCTCGGCCGAACGACCAGTCCGGTGGCGACCACGCTCTGCATGGTCTCCTATGGTTCCACTCTGTTTGAGTCGAGTAGCTAAACGCCGGAATGTCGTTTTAGGAAATCGACGTCGAAATTCACGCTGCGCAAACACCACCGACCGATTTATTGGTCAAAAACATCGACACAGTTATTTCACGCTTTTGGGGAGTATAGCTCTCCATTGCTTGTCTGTTTATATAAATTAAACAATTAAAAGTTAAAATTAATTAAAAAAATATTTATTTTTAACAACCTTGTGCCTCCACGGCTAACTTAGAACTAATTTACAAACCGAATTCATAACTTAAACCTAAATGCATACCAATGTAGCCGGATGCCAGGTCAGCAGCGGATGTCCATTGATAGTTCAGTTGTTTCCTTGCTGTCGATGTCTCACCAGTCCGAGGGAAGAGAATTCGTTGCAGTCGAGCACGCTTGAAGCTGATGTTGCTGCTCGTGGGAACTGTATCATGCGTTGGGCGCATGATGGAATGTTTTTGAAGGATTGGGCGCATGATCGAATGTTGTTGACGTTAACTGGAGTGTTGTTGGCGTTAACTCCTCCGCCCTTAAATTCGATCCTCGTGATATGTTGTTGATGTCACGAGATGAAGGATGTCTTGAAGGCCTATGGTTGTTGGCGATAGCCTGTTGGTGTTAGTACATTTAGCCTTGATCATACCTTTATTTCTTGCCATTTTGTATGCGAAGGTGGCGGTAGCCAAGACTGTAACCATTAAGATGATGTTCACGGATAAGTTGATGCTGTGCTTCGTTTCAAGTAGCTTGATTTCTTCAGTGCGATTGACGCACAGCTCTTTAATAATTTCGAGGGACAGTACTTACCTCCTCTATCTTGTCTGGCTTATATGATGTTTGTAGAATTGCCGGTAAGGGTTGATGACTTGTGACTTCTTTGGACATAATTGTTCTCACCCTGACTTCAATGGTGGTGTTGAAGTGTTTGATAATGAACGTACCTTTGAGCATGACAGTATCGTTGTTGATGAGAACCGGGCCATTAAACTGCTTCAGGTATTCCTGGTGCTATTTCCTCTACATCTGGAACATGTTCATTATTGATGATGGAACAAGATGCTTTTTGGCTTTTTATAAGCATTGGGATGCACGACGAATTTCTTAAACTAACCATTTTATTTTTATTAGCAATTGAAAGGCTATTATATGTTCTATATGTGCTGTAATGCCGTAAACTTCTTTATTGCATTCTAATATCGAATCATATTTAATTTTATTTATTATTTTATCAATTTAACAGGTCTTAATAGTGATAGATTACATGTTTATTTAGTAGTTGTTGGAATACTTAAAATATATATTAAATTTTTATCATTTGACGCAATTTTTATTTCAGCGAATTATAGCGCTTCATCTATGGAATATTCTCTACTTTTAAAATTGTTTCGGTTATGTTTATTTCAGTATTTGATAAGATAAATAAATTAATTATGTCTGCTTTTGCCCAATGAATGGCGTAAACTGCATTAACTATTTCTTCTTTAATTATTAATCCAATTTTCATGATTATTTCACTATTATTATGTTCATTTTCCTTAAATACATTAATAATTTTATTTGTAATAACTGTTAGTTCATTAATCTTATCTATTGATATTTTGTTGATTATAATTTGATTATTACTATTTGTTAGAACATTATTCATTTTATCTGTAATGATTTCGTAGTCGTGGTGATCCGGGTATCCGGGTATCCGGGTATCCGGCTATCCAATTCCACGCAGTGCCTATAAAATCTATTGATCGCTTACTTCTATTGCTAATTCTGGGTCTAGATATACACGGTGTCAAAAAAATTAACGTCAAGCCGGAAACGGGTGATAGGTCAAGTGGTGTCGGTTATCACAAAATTATAAAAAAAATTTAAGACATGTACTTTTAAAATTATTGGCATTCAAAAAAATCGAGAAATCTGACACCCTGTGACGATCTATCAAGTATTGTGAACGCAAATCTTTACTTTTCTTAGATTTTGTTGTCACGTAACCCCAAGTAACTGTTCTATAAATTATGGTCAAAAATTTAAACATAACTATACCATTTTTAACTAAAATATTGCTTTTTTGTCCATCCAAGTATCTGGAAATCATTAATCACCCAACTTGAACTGACTGTACTGACAAAAAAATGTGCTGTGTTATTTTGGCAAGTAACTTTAAAAGATGGCGTATTTAGTCTGGATCCCTAAATGGTATGACACTTGCTAGACTAGCGCTTAGTTGAGGACAAAAAAAAATATTTTGTTAAAGAATCTCGATTCATATTACGAGTAATAAGTTAAAATGAGTACCAAATGTGAGCGAGACAGACAGTGACGCTGTGATTGAGACGGATAAACACGCCATTTCGACTAGTGTGAGTGATATACGAGGGGCGTTCAAGATATTCTCAGTATCGGGGTGAAGCTGTGGTTGCATATATAAATTGACTTATTTATCAAGTAACACTATTATTTTAGTGCATTCATGTAAAATTTCATATAAATGTGATTATTAATTCGCGTTTTATCTCTAGTTAAACAGAATCATAATGGCAACTGAGGCGATGATGGTGAAAATTGAGCATCGCGCTGTAATTAAATTTCTCACTAAGCAAGGAAAAAGTCAAAAAACTATTCATGAAGAGATGGTGGCTGTTTACCAGGGTTCCGCACCTTCATTATCAACTGTGCAAAAGTGGTCAAGTGAGTTCAAGAGAAGCAGAGAGAGCATTGAGGACGACCCCCGCTCCGGCGCCCCGGCTACTGCTTGTACGGGAGAAAGCATCAAAGAAGTCGAAAAACTTGTTCTTGAGGATGCCCGAATAAAGGTGAAAATGATGGCAGAGATCACCAAGCTTTCAATTGGTACCATTCACACCATTCTTCATGACCATCTTAACCTTTCAAAGGTCAGTGCAAGGTGGGTGCCACGAATGCTCACAGCGCCTCAGATAAAAAGTGAGAATCGCATGCTGTAGAGAGCTTTTGGAGATGTGTAGTGAGAACGCGGACGGTGTTATGGATCGAATTGTTACTGGGGACGAAACATGGGTCCACCACTATGACCCTGAAAGCAAACAAGAGTCCATGCAGTGGCATAAAAAAGGAACAGACCCCCCGAAGAAGTTCAAAGTCACTCCGTCTGCCGGGAAGCTCATGGCTACAGTTTTTTGGGACTCAAAGGGAATCTTGCTCATTGAGTACAAAAAAAAAGGTGAAACCATCAACGCCACATCCTACGCTTCCACTTTGCATAATTTTCGGGAGGAAATTAAAAAGAAAAGACGGGGTAAACTCGCAGCGGGTGTGTTGCTTCTTCATGACAACGCTCCTGTTCACACGGCGCGAGTTTCCAAGGCTGCTGCGCGAGATTGTGGTTTCGAAGAAATCCAACACCCACCCTATAGTCCAGACCTTGCCCCTAGTGATTATTTCCTGTTTCCGGATTTGAAAAAATGTCTTCGTGGAAAAAGATTTTCGGATGATGAAGAACTCAAGTCGGTATTTTGCAGAGAAAGAGGAAATTTATTATTTTGAGGGTTTAAAAAAGCTTATCTCAAGATGTAACAAATGCATTGATGTTAGGGGAGATCATATTGAAAAATAAAAACAATTTAAATTGAATTCGCATTTTCCTTCATATCGATACCGAGAATATATTGAACGCCCCTCGTAGATAGAGATGCAATCCTTGTCAGTTCATTTAATTTTTTTCTCATCACAGAGGTGTTAGGTCAACCCGTTTCCGGCTTGACGTTGATTTTTGGGACACCCGGTATAAGTTTTAATGCGGGATATTTGAAAGGAGAGGATAGGATTTAGGATATGGTTATTGATAATGGATGTCTTTAGTTGTCTCGTAAGTCTCAATCACGTGTATGATCTTAAATGATCCGCTTTGCAATTTTGCACGACCGGTATTGATTTCTATTAGTTGAGAATTTGAGTAATCCCAGATTTGTGCCTCGAAATTGCACAGTGGTAATAGTGTCCTATTAAGAAATTCAATTTTTTATAAGATTTTTGTGAATGATTCTGCCTGACTGAGTTATAACTGTTGTATTGTTATCCTGAGCTACTCTTTCTTTTTTATATCTGGGATCTAATTTATTTCCTATTCTTTTATGGTTTTTAACGTATATAATTTTTCCAATGGAATATGTTTTTACCGGGGTTTTCTTTGCGTTGTGGTATTTTAAGTCTGCTTGTTGTTTGTCGCGTAATTTATTGATGTTTTCCTGTCTTACTCGTTCAAGTTGTTCTGGGATGTTTAGTAGCTGTCTGCCGAAAAATGTGTCTATGGGGTTTTTGCTTGGATCGATTGTATTCATACATAGATGAATTGATCTAGTAATTCCGAGAATGTACTATGAATATTATCTGTCTTAAGGCAGCGAATTAGTTCTGAAAGTGTTGAATGAAATCTTTCCACTTGACCGTTAACAGAACTTGTGTTGGGAGGTGCTTTGAAAACTTGAATGTTGAACATATTCTCTAGAATGAATGTTATAGAATTAGAAGCCAATGATTTTTCATTATCCATGACTATTGTTTGAGGTATCCCAAAAGCCAATATCAGTTCCCTAAGAGGTTGCTTAATATCTTCTGAAGCTCTTGATTTCAGTTTTTTGGCAAGGGCATACTTGGAAAACTTCCCAACTGCAGTTAGAATTATTTTTTTATCAGTAAATAAATGGCCGTGGTGTAGTGGTACTAGCAATCGCTTCTCACTCGGAGGGCCAAGGTTCGAGTCCTAGCCACGGCAAGTTTTCATTTGTGCAATTGGAACTCAGTCAGAAAAAGCTGCGTGTGAAGGCATAACACTGACATGTAGATTTGGCTGTTGTAGAGTTTTCAAGCACAAAACAACCGTTAAAATTCACAATCTAATCATTCCGAGTGCAGAAAAATCTCTCCGTCCTATTCGGACTCCTACCCCTGGAGAGTCAATATCGAAACCAAAAACACCAAAAAAAAAACACCTGAGTTTCAAACCACTACATCACAAACTTTCCTTTCTCCTCCTTCTACCTTTCTGCCCGCGCCCAGGCAACAGTAAAAGGGTATCATAACCTCTTAGGCGCGCGTAAATTATAAAAAAAAAAAACAATTACCTGACCGGGATATTAAGGAATAGGAGTGAGTTGTAGTTCGGGTTTGTTCGGGTGCCTATCCGTACTTATGTTCCTTACAAATTTTACACTGTTTCGTGATTTTTTCTATTTTGGATTTCATATGGGGAAAATAAAAATTTTGAATAATCTGGGTCTTGTTCTCGCGGGAATTGCGATGAGCTCTATTATGTTCCTTTATAATTTCTTCGTCTTGTCGATTCTGGTCTGTTAGGGCAGTGACTATTTTTCTAGCAAAATGAATTTCATATTGTCTGAAATGATTTCGATATATTTCTTGTAACATGCCTAAAACTCTCTCCTCCGTTTTGAGTCCATTTGTAACTGAAGAATTTAAATATTTTCTAAAGATATCATCAATTTCTCTGGGGAGTACTCTGGTTCTACAATACATAGTATGTCTGTGATAGGTTGGGAAAGATAATCTGAAACTGAATGTGCGGGAATGTCTCCAACGAGAAGGAAAATCTAGTTCTTAAATATGTTTATTTATTTATTTTTTATTTATTTATTTAGTTTAGGAAAGCTAGAACAGTAAGAATGAATCTTATAACTTTGTAATAGCTAGTTACAATATACACTTAGTTACAATTTAGTTATTGCAGAATGAGTAAACTACATATAAATGAATTATACAAACAAAAATTTAAAAATGATTAAAGAAAAGTAGGTTATGATAACGAAGGCTATGAAAAGAACAAAAAAAATAAATTTAAATAAATACTATAGACAAAAATCAGTTGTTTTGACCTGACAGAAGATGCTGTAATTCTTTTTTAAACTGGTGTATATCGCTTAGTGCTCTTATAGGGTTAGGTA
This sequence comes from Volucella zonaria, assembly GCA_963966105.1. NCBI lineage: Eukaryota > Metazoa > Arthropoda > Insecta > Diptera > Syrphidae > Volucella > Volucella zonaria. The sequence goes on from OZ014531.1 coordinate 26,440,816, forward strand.
GTGAATTCCAAAGACGGATGGCATTGATAAAGAACTGTCTTTCAGATATTAAGTAATTATATCTCGGTATAATAAGATAGGTGGATCTATTTGACGCTGGGAATTGTAAATTATTGTAGAGGTAGGAAGGCTGTCGTGTTCTAAGAATATTGAAGAGAAAGACCAAAGTGCGAAATTTAAGATAGTTTTCGAAAGGCATACCTAAAACTTTAACTGAGAGATGTGACACATGATCATATCTTCTTAGCCCATATATGTATCGAATGGCACTGTTGAAGGCAACTTGTAATTTTCGTGTGCATACTGAATCACAATTTCCATATAATTCACACCCATGTACAAGGATTGGAATTAAAAGTGATTTTACTAATATGATTCGTGTATCCATTGGTGTAATTGGTTGAGCTGTCCACAAGGTTCGCAAAACGCCATAAGCCTTTCCTACGATGGTGTTAATATGGTCGTTCCATGTTAAAAATCTGTTAAATATAACACCCAAATTCTTTGATGTATCCACAAAATCGACGGGGGAGTTATTTAAAGTGATTTGCGGGAAACATGACAGATCCAATTTGGTTCTAGATATAACCAGGCATTTGGACTTATTAGGGTTGAGTGTCAGGCCATTTTGCAAAGATCAGTCAAAGATACTATTAAGATCCTGATTAGTTTCAACGCAACAATTTTCAATGAGACTTAGCGTACAGCTTCGATAAATTTGGACGTCATCGGCATAAATATGTATTAAGGAATGTGTGACTAGATCTGGTATCTCATTTATATATAGAGAGAATAAGAGAGGACCCAGAATAGATCCTTGAGGGACCCCTCGAGTTAAACAAAGAAAATCAGATAAGGTATTATTAACAAAAACGGCTTGTTTTCTGTTGCTTAAATAGGATGAAATCAATTTAACAGCAGAAGGAGAAAACCCAATTACAATTTGTATGAGATCGAGGCCAGAACTTTCGTCGCTATGTTGGGTTGCTGTGAGGCAATTTATTTCACTATTCTTAGGTGGTCTTGACAGTGCGTCAGCAACAACATTGGATTTTCCAGGCTTGTAACTCAGTTCGTAGTTATACTTCTCGAGTATTGCCTTCAAACGTGGTATTTTTGCTGCTTAAAGCATAAGTCAAGGGTTGATGGTGGGTGAATATTTTTAGCTTGGTAGGACCATATAGGTCGTTTCTTAGTGAAATAAGAGCCCATACTATGGCCAACATTTCTCTCTCATTAGCAGCGTAGTGTTCTTTCGCTTTACTTAGAGCTCGAGAAATAAAGGTATTTGGATTATTGTCTTGAGCCAGTTTGGCTGATGCGTCGGTAGTCAGGAAAAAGTCTTTGTTAAAGTTGGGAAAGGTAAGGATAACGTCCTCAGAAACCAGTGAATTTTTGAGCTTACTAAATGCTTCCATTGCTGCATCTGTCAAGTGAATAAATTTCTTACTTGAGGGCGTTTTGGACACACGTCCATCCTCCATCCATCCTTTAAGAGCTGTAAGAGGTTTTGCCAGCTTTGCATAATCTTTAATGAATCTGCGGTAAAATCCCGCATTTAATTAAAATATTTCTTAAAACTAGCTTACATTAAGAAGATCCAACGCTGGCAAATGAGCTTCATTCCTTTTTACCTCTGGTTATTCGGAGGCCTTTCTCCACACTCCCTCGTTGGCAGCAGAATCTACAGATGCTCCTTTTGTCCGGGACCCAAGCATTTTCACCACACACTACACTGCACGCATAGCTTTAGTAGAGGTCTTTTTTGCGAGAGGTCACACAGTTCAAAATCTAATCAAAAAGGTGTACGCGTACTGTATTCGCGGAAAGCTTTTTTTAGCTCGAGTTATGCGTGAGTTTTTTGCGAGAGACTTTTCAATATTTAATTACTTTGGTTTCCATTATGCGCTGATTTTTCGTGTGCCCCACGTTGGGCGCCAATTAAACAATTAAAAGTTAAAGTTAATTAAAAAAAATTATTTTTAACAACATTGTGCCAACACGACTAACCTAGAACTAATTTACAAACTGAATTCATAACTTATAGTAAACCTAGGTGCATGCCAATGTAGCCAGATGCCAGGTCAGCAGCGGATGTCCATTGATAGTTCTGGTGTCTCCTTGATTACTTTTGCGCCACCTTGTATATCGATTACTGTTGACTGACTTTGCCCTCCCTAAAGACTAATCTTTTTCCATTCTCCGCGTAAGACCGCTTGTCTGTATGTTTGGTTCGTCCTTTATTTCCTTGCGCGTACTTCGTGTGTATTGCGTCTTGTATCGTGTGTATTGTATTGTATTAGTTGCGTGGTCGCCTTTGTCGTCTTCGTGTCGTGTCCTTTTATCGAATTCCACGTACTACATATATGTATTTCATTTTTGTTTGATACTCAGGTACCATTACGTAAAAAGATTATCATTTACAGACATCCCTCCTGGATGAATCGCGTATAATAGATGATGAAGCGTACGCTCATTTATTATTTATTATTTATTACACTCTTCGAAATCAAATCGTGCATAAAATTAGATTATCTATTAAAACGATTTCTACGCAACTAATCTGAACCAAACAGATTCTGGTAGAAAAATATGGAAAAATTTAAGTAACATAGGCATAGGCAAGCAACAGCCTAAAACATCAGATACGAATAACATCGATTGCAACCTCCTCAATGCAACATTTTTAGCCCAACGAAGAAGATGTGGAATATCAGGTGCAGAAGATTTTGACCAGGCTGAGAACAGTATTAACTCGTTTAATCCTGTAAGACTCAGCGAAGAAGATGTTGTTGATGCCTTAATGACTATAAAATCAAATGACAATTGCTACTGTCGTTCATTTTGCCATAACTATGGCGTCTATATTACTCTATCCTAACAACTTTTGAAACGGCGATGTAGATTGCAGGCCAATAGCGATTTTCCGTTCCTTTTAAAGGTTTTCAAGAAAGCGGTCTTAAAGCAAATGCAAATGTTTTTAGAAATAAATGGTCTACTCAACAATACTCAGTAGAAAAGAGGTACGACTCCTTACTCTCCTCGACTTTTCGAAGGCATTCTACATGGTTGATCACTAGTTATTATGCATCAAATTATAAAAAAACAATTTTCGTTTCTCGTCAACTACATTCAAAATGTAGTATTACAGGAAGATATCAGTGTGTTGTCATCCGAGAAACGATTTCTACTCTACTTCTTGTTAGTTGTGGAGTAACCCAGGGCTTAATTTTAGGTCGTATTTTCTTCATTCTATCAACGACACTGAGGTCGTTCATGAAAAAAATTTTATTGAAACAATTTAAACCGGGCTGCAAATATTAGTAATGCGAATATATGATATTTCCGTTAATAAATAATACGTATTTTTCGAAGAAAAATATTTAGACAACTTTCGTGTCTAAAATTCGTCCGAATGAATAAGTCTAGAAGAAGCTTTGTGATCGAAAATCCGCCGGCGGAAGTGAACAGGGCGAATGATGTTATTGGCCCGAACCACGAATATCTTTGAAATGTGTGGATTGGGAAACCCTGATTTCACAAAGTTCAATGAAGAGAGATAGTAACTAATGTCATCGCCGAAAATAGGGAATTTAATTTTGAAGGAAGGGCTCCAACGATCTTCAAATCAGAAGTTAAAAATCGATGTTGGAATCCGAACGCTGTGTAATGTAATTAATAATGCCTATTTTCAAGCGCATTAGAAGGAATCGGTTTTGCATACAATTCCCAAAAAGGAAAAAGGCACATACGAGTACAATTCGGCGAATCTTCGGTCAGTAAGTATCCTTCCGAATACCAGATTCTGGTGCTTGAGAGCGTTTGTCGTAGGGCTTGTCTCCGTTAGTACAGAACCCCAGATAGTAGTTAAGTATTGTATTCATAAGTTGGTCATTTGTAGTAAAACAAATATAATGCCATTCAATTTAGCAATTTAGACAAATGCGTCTGGCTTCACTTAAATAGCATAGTTTGCAATGTTCGAATTTTACCTTTGTTTTTCGTACTGCGTGTTCAAGCAATTAAGGCCTACAGCGACTTATGCCTACGTGGGCTTTAAACTTTTGTTCGTGGAGCAACAGTAGCGGTTTGTGAGTTAGAAGTTCAGAAAAGAACTTAAATACCAATTTCACCCGTTTCAAATTATTTTCGCTTGTTGGTTTGCATAAAGTGCGTTCTGTAACAGCTTCAGCAGTTTCCTTTGCTTTAGTATCTTTAATCCTGAACACGTGTCAACGACTCTCCTTGAACTTCTCCTCCCTTGCCGAAGTAAAGAGTGTATCATCCTTCCGGACCCATTTAGAGGACACGCGTTACAAGGCACGGGGGTCGAACCGAGACAACTACAAGACGTTGTAAAATAATTGCAGCCGAAGCAAAAAATAATTCAGAATGCTGCACCCTATCATGTTAAGCCCCAAATCGCTTTTCAGCAAAAGCAGTGCTTGCTCTTCGTGGAGCTTAGTTGTGTTGATACTTGAACAAAGATACAAATTTTTTAATGGAGTCAGATAACGCATTAAATATTGTTAGTACGGAAAGCATACGGAACAAATTTTACTTTTGTGGTTGCAAGATTATCCCAAATATAAAACTTATTTATTATATTACATAACTTCTTATATTGTATTACCTACCCTGATATCGACAGTACTTTGAAGGTCCCTGGTAAATTGTATTTTATAAAACTTGACCCGATAGAACAACTTGAAGTTATTCACAACGTCGCTGACGATGTTGATGTACACATTTGTTCCGATAAATGTATTTCTTTTAACATAAATTGAACCCAAAATCGGAGTTCGTGTTTACATACTCGTACGAGGAAATCATTCATTCAGTAAATAAACATTGAATACATATCTACGAAACCGATGAGCTTAAAACATCATACGGTTTATTGGAGAAAAAAATGGTTGTGCTTTCTTACTAAATTTATTCGAAAGTCAGTTGCATCATTAATTTTCTGGGACCTTAAAAAACCGAAGCCAGAGGTGGAAGTTCGAACATGCAAGTCACTTCTAAATTCATTAATCACTTTCGTTCACTTGTCGTTCATCCTTAAACGAACTCCACTCTAACTATGGAATCATAAAACTCAAATAACGTCCGTAAATGACGGGCCATCAATAACCTCGCTTTCACAGCACATATTTGGTTTCCTCACATTATCCTTGCTGCTGCTCAAGTAGTATGAAGGCGAACGAAAGGAAGTTAAACTATCAACACATCGATCAAAGGAAAAGTTAAATAGAAACCAACAACAGCTCGACCTCCACCCACCTAGTACCAGTATGGGCCCCAGAAAAACCTTCCAACAAGTGAGCAAGTTACCATCCACACTTCGTTGCTGGTGGTAAAGAACAAGAAGAAGAAAGTGATGTGACGTTCGATTGGCATTGGGTGTATGTATGTATATATGTATGTATAAACATATGTATGTATATACGTATGTATAAACATACATATGCAAGTGTATGTAACTAGGACATGTACTTTCCCTCATGTAGTACGACCCTTATCAACTCCACTTTGTATCAAGGAATGATGTTAGTGCAGACATGGAGCCGCAGGGAACGTGTTTCAATGGCAAAACAGTTTCCGCAACTTGTCATCTACTGAATGGTAGTGTCAGGACGTAAAAACAGAACTGAAGAGAGAAATATTTTCTGAAGCTTTGGCTCATTTTTTATGTTCCATAGCAATGTTGCCACTCAAAAAATGTACAATTTAATAGTAGTACATATTTAGTAGCAGAAAAGTAGTTTTTTTGATGTCATCTCTTTTTTGCTGAACTATGGCAAGCCGACTAACGTGAAATCTTCTGTCTATTAAAAAGGCCGAGGGAATCATTCGAAGTCCAAAAAAAAAAATCGTAGGTGCTTCTCCATTTGTCCAAAATGGTTCACATCGAACTGCTGTGCAACATATTTAATATTTACTTTAAAGAATAGATGCACCTCATCAATAGAAAAGGAAAAAGGAACAGTTAAGACTGCATTTTAAGTGACAAAAATATTTCTGAGGTTGTAACAATCAATGGATAGATGTATCTTCTTCTGTTTTATTCCAACTTAAGATCAAGATAACAGTATTGTTAGCAACGTTTTATTAGGATTTGAACGAGGTATAGTAGTTGCTGTTGTATAATTTAAAGGATAATTTGTTCTAAATAAATATCAAGCACCACAAATATATATATAAATAGAGAAAATATAAAATTAGAAATAATTTAAACAGAATAGTCTTCGGGCTATTGATAATGGCTATTTTTACAAACCATATAAATTTAAAACAGAAATTATATAGTTTGATAAATAAGAACAATTTATTCTCCTTTTCCTGTTCGAATTATTGCTACGACCAATGACTATTTTTCTGGCACATTTCTCATTCGTATACTTCAGCTCAGAATCAATGCGATATTTGCGCAAAGTTTTTGATATGCCAAAAAAAAAAGGAATTACAAAATCATATCTTTCCATTAATAATTACCATTATGTTATGCATTTTTAGGATAGATTGATGTTCTGACAAACGATAGCACAAATTTTCCACCTAAAAGCTATAATAATCAGCAAAATATTTTGAATGTTTGGCGTTGTGAGTTTTTTCAAGAAGAGATTTCATTTTGATTTATCAAGAAAATACGCATTTTTTTATAAAATTATTTTAATTTTATTGGAAAGAAGAAAAATTGCGAATAACCATGAAAAAGAATATCAGTCAAGTGGTGACAATAATAGCATGGATTTTGGCTTTGAACCCTTCACTGGACTGATAACTACTAGGTTGGCAGAAACCTACTCTCACACATAGCCTTAAAAAAGAAGCCTTATGGCCAATTGCGAACCATTTGTGGCAACAACTTGACTAGGAAACATTTCTAGTAAAAAAAACAATGATTCCGCTACTTGTGGTAGCACCGTTTTGTTGGAAACAAACACTGTCCACTTCTAAACCATAGAGTCTCGGCCATCAAAATTCATTGATTATTGCTCCATTGTGCAATCCATCCACGATAATCTTCATTACGGAAGAAATATGGTCTAATGCTGTCTCCTGCCCAAAAACCGCACCAAAAAGTAACATATTGCGGATAGAGAGGCTTCTCGACAATCATTCTTAGATTTTGTAAGCCCTAAACGTCATTCATCCTTCAAAATAATTTTTCCGTTAAATTCTTATGGGTTTAATGGCTCAAGTTGTTATTCAAAATTTGATCTAGTATTGTGTATGATATGTCCAATTCTTAAGATTGACTTGGAATTGCCGAACCTGGATTTTGTACCAAACTTTGAGCAATATTCACTGTTCACTTTTTCATATGAGTAACTTCCCCAATAGCTCGAATTTCTTGAATAATTTAACAATCACTCGGGGGAAGATGCTTTATATTAATCGAGAAAAATTTTAGCTTTACGAGCTGATTCGCCGAAATTTTCACCATTTCTTGTAGTGAATATTACCAATTTCAATACATTGTTGATCTCTTTTATGGCAGTTTTTGCCAAATGTGACAGCACATCTATTTTTATTCGAAAGGCCTGCATAATACTTTCAGCTTCTAAAGCGAGAGAAATAAGCAAAAAAAGGAAAACTACATATAAATAATTTTTAATTATAAACGCAGTTTAGTTTTCAATCACTAGTCACTTTTTCATCTGATTTCATAAGCATAGAATATAATCAATTAATTGCTGATATACTATAATTGAGGGTAGATCTCCAACTTATGCTAAATAGTTTTTAAAAGGTTTTTAGCCTAAACAAGATTTAGGAATGTGTAAAAATGTTGATTCTTACTAGTACGATATTAGTTTTCCACGTTTGACGTTAATTGTTTATATTGGGACCGAACAATCTCATTTAACAAATTTTGTGTCTAATTCCCCGCATTAGGTTTTTGATACCAGAACTTTGTTTTGTTTATCATGCGATAGCAATAACTGTTCCACATCCAATGATGCAGCAGCTTTTGCAAGTCAAAACGATGATGGTGCCTTGAAAAAAAGAAAACGTAAGAAATTTTCGTATAATTTTCTGTAAAGGGGTTTTCATTAGATGGGCCTCACTTTTTCAATAAATCATCTGAAATTTTCAAAATTTGGTGGAAGTTACGAGTACGTGACGTGGCCGTTATAATCGCCGTGATAAGCAAGTAAGTGAATAGATTCGAAACAACTTATCCACTCCATAATTTTGCCGTACCAGTGAGACAGTTCGCGGGTTCAGAATCCTAGGGACTGAAATTTCCATCTAACCTAACAAACTGAATGGTAAATTTGCTTGCAACTGCAGTTGACATTTCTATATGACACATACGTCATTGTTCTTTCAATTCCTGCTTAAAACTTGTTGATAAACTGGTAATAACTAATTTATATTGTTAAAAGAGATACTTGAGGACGAAATGGATGACGCATATGTTGAAATGTTATGTAAGTAAACTTATGTAATTACACTTGTGCTTCGAAGGTAAAACTTTTTACATTGAAGGTCAAGTTATGCTTTTAGTTGCAACCGATCTTTCAATCTTGCAAAATGCGCATTGCTGAAAGAAAGATTTCGTCACCTTACATATATAATATATCGAAGCAGCCAACCCTAATATGGCCAACAAAATTGTGGTGGCTTACGTAGTGTTACACAACCACATTCACATATTTGGAGACGAAAATAATGAAGAGTTTATTCAAGAGGAATTCAATTCAGACGATCCTTATGATCCTGAAACCTTTTTCTAATCTGAGAAGAAATGTTGTTCATATTTTTAATAGTACGAGTATATTACGATATATCTATGGACTTCGCCGATATGACGACGTAACACATTTATCTAAGAACCTGCTCACGTCATTTCAAAATTTTGTAAAATATCGCACTATAAAGCAATTGTTTAATGTACTTCAAACGCGTCAAATTTAAGAGAAATCGGCGACATGCGAATTTTTATAAAAAGATTACACTCATGCATTTCCAATTGTAGCGATTAATGTTTATCCTTTTTATGGCATCTTTTCTTAATTTTGATTTTCTTTATGTTTAATTTATTAACTTATTATTTTCAAACATGCTTTACTTTGTTCTCATGTAATATGCAGTACTTTCAGTTTTATTTTATGTACAGCTTTTATTTGTAGAGTTCACTTTTAAAATGTTGTTTCAAAATTATTTACCATGTTTATAACTTCACAATATTATAAGATTTATTCTTAATGTGTAAGAAATATCAGAAATAAATAATAATAATAACAATAATAATAATAATAATATTTCATTATTTTTTGTTTATTTTTTCAAGAAATTTAACTTAACTTATTTAATTGCAGTCAATTCTTGGGCTCTCGAATAATGAGAATCTCAACTCTTCCCTAGAATTTTGCACGTGCTCAGTGAAACGCCAGAAGTGAAAAGAATACTGCGACCGTACGCGAGTCGGTAAGTCTCAAGACCTGGGAATATCTCGAACGTCCGAGACATGAATTTTTTTTTAGTCCACTAAAATCATGTAAGATGATTAGTTATTTCTCTGTGCCCAATGAAAAAACAAAATTAAGCGCGTACTCAGGCATTTTAACAGCATTCATAATCTCTTGAGTGTTAAGTTGGTTATTTTTTTTTGTTTTTACGAAGAATAAGATTGAAGAAAAAACTTCGGGTTTTGAACGAAAATTCGTCCTTAGTGACCAAACACACAGCAGCTAGTCTATAAAAAAGTTGACTTTTAAATGTGGATTCAGTGCGGAGGTACCATTAGGCCGTTCTTTTCCCGAGATGATGACAGCGAGTTGGTTATAGCTAATGATAACAGCGCTCGTTCAATGTTGACCAAATTTTTAAGATAGATCGCAGCTGGAAGCCTTAGAGCATATGTTATTTCAACAAGACGGCCTCAATAGCCACAATTGACATAAGTTTCTGGTCCACGCTAATAGATCAATTACTTTAAATGACTTGGAGATGAGCATTCGACATTTAATAAGGACTGAAACTAATAAAATTTGGAAACTTCAAAGTGAAAAAAAAAAAATTTTCATAATTCATGTAAATTTTTTTTATTTTCTTTAAAACTCTGTTTTTATTAAATTCATTCACAATTACAAAAAATAAAAAAAAATATTTGGGTTCCCATTCTTTCCTCGACTTCATAAGGTTGGTGACAGTTACATCCGTGATCTTTTTGGACGATCTTTTCCATTTAGCACTAAAATCTTTTACGTCCTTTGCACACTGCTCACTTTTCCTCAATTTAGCTTTCACCAAAGCCCAATACCTTTCAATGGGACGGCACTGTGGAACATTCGGTGGATTCATGTTTTTTGGGACAAAGTCGACATTTTTAGCAACAAGAAAACTCAGCGTCGCATGAGCATAGTGAGCTGAAGCTAAATCTGGCCAAAATAATGTTGAACCATCGTGTTTGTTTAAGAAAGGAATCAACCGTTTTTTTAGGCCCTCATTAATGTACACTTCTCCATTAATTGTTCCTGTTGTAATAAACGATAAGCTTCTGTGTCAACATTGGCAAATGGCCTGCCAAACGAGATATTTTGACCCGAATTTTTCCATCCCAATCGATGTTGTTGATTGCGGAAGAATCACAGCTTCAAACGAGTTGTTAAACTGCGCACCAGGAAGAGTAGTAAAATCGGCTTTGACATAAGTTTCGTCATCCAAAGCTTTCTTGTTGCCGATCAATTCGTATAGCTTTCGGGCTCGTGTTTTTATGACTTTTTTTTGCTTTTCAGTAACTTTTGGTATTTTTTGTTTTTTTTTCCTGTTTTTAGACCGTTACGTTTTTTAGATCTTTGTACCATTGTTTGGTTGGTATTACATTTCCGAGCAACATCTCCGGATGACATAGTCCGGTTTTTTGCGATGGTACCCACTATTTTCCTGTCCAAATTTATATCGTGTGCTCCACTTCTAGCTCCGCTTTTCTGTTTTCGCTTAACTGTCAACGTCTCCAAATATCATTTAAAAACAGAATCCACTGTACTGCGTGCTACGTTTAAATTTTTTGCGATGAAATGGTTTGGACGCGAAGTATTTTCGAGCCATTTGTCGATGATCTTTTTATGGCGGTCCTCTTGACTCATATTTTATAAATATTTTAAACTGCACCGCACTAAAATCAATAACAAACTGAAACTAGAGAATATACAGGCTGATTTGGGTACAAAATGGGATTGCAATTTTTACGCATTGGAAGTATAGCCCGTATTAAAATTTACAGATTTTATTTGTTTCAGTCCTTAGCTGAAATATCGGACGGATTATGCGAAAAAGTCATGGAAAATTGGATCCAGCGCATCGACTGATGTAAGCTGTTCTATGAAGGACTCATATTTCGGAACCAATGGTATTTTAATCAAAAATAAAATGTTCATTGATGCCACACGTCTTTTATTAAAAAAATAAAAAAATCATGTGCACGTGATAAGACTTATTGTAGAACCAGTTGGTGATAAGCACAACTACAATCAAGATTTAAATATTTGTAGCAATAATTTTTATCACTGAATTTCGGTATCACAAAGTAATCATTGAAGTAGTATCAATAAAGTTTTGTAATTGCAGCAACTGAATATAAAGATACATAAATATAAATTCCCTGTTGTAGTACTTTTTAAATTCAGCTCACTGTTTTACCCAGCCCTTAACGGCCATGACTATTTTGCTTGCAACAAAGTAGAACTGGTTCTACTGTCACTTCCATTAAAGCAGGGAGAAGACAAAATATGGCTTGCCAAATGTAACAAGACTAATAGGCAGACTCTGATTCTATTATTTCCAAGACAATTGCAAATTGATGAATTGTTATAGCAGCAACTTACTAACAATCGCGTCGTTGCCTGTCGTGTGTTGATGAGTTGTATATTTCGCGGTCTCCATTAAAGAGGACTCACCATCGCCTCTCCAGCATTGCTATCACTGAAATTGACTTTGAACAAAAATGTTGATTGATATTGGTTACCTGGTATTAGCAGTAGCAGCAGCAGTAGTCTACTGCCTCCAAACAACCATTCATCTATCCATCTATCCATCCATCCATCTATCCATCTATCCATCCATCCATCTAACCATTCATCTATCCGTCTATCGTCTGTTTCATGGGGTGCAGGCTGATGGAGTGATGACTTCTAATTACAGTACGTGCGTTAAATGTGGTAGTGTACCACAGCAACAACAGTAGTTGAGCTTGAGCTACAGAGGATCTGATAATGATGTGTGATGTCAGAGTCATGCTAACTGGAGGTAAACTGTGAGGGATTTTTATGTTGCTGCTACTCAATGGTTATTCGGCTGGAGGAAGACTCTTACACAAAGAACACCCAGTAACAAACCATTGCGATGTGCTATTATATTTGATTGACATGTTATGGCATCCGGAACGAGAATAACAATTCAAGAAAATAATGTAATATAGAAGCCGCAGCGGGTGACTTGGAAGGCTAGAGGCTTTTTTTGATGTGGTTAAGAGTAGGTTTTTGGTTTTTTCTTGTTAAAGATTAAAACTAAATACGCGTGCTCTAAGCCCAGGTATGGACAATGGTGCCTGTAGTTATCTGGTATGGTTGTGGTTTTATTGATAGCTTCCCGTGTTGCGCGTTTAAGACATTTACATAGACTCTGAAATACATACAAACAAAGGTTTGGAATAGTATCGTATAGTATTTCCCTTAACAGTGAAGTTATAATATCAAATTGTAATCCTTAGCTTCTTAAAAATAACGTAGTGTACCTTTTGGCTCGGGAACTTATTTTTTATGTATTAGTTAATGTGTAAAACGTAATTATTATATTTATTAGTTGCCAAAAATTTCTAAATGTCTAAAACGCCAGATCTCAAATTTGGTTAGGACTTCCTTTTACTGCATTTTTCAAAATTAGAATACTCTTCAATTAGCTCTTCAATATATAAATAAATAAAAAATGTTGCTACAACCGGTTAAGTGTAAAAGTTTCAACTTCGTTTAAGCAGATCTTTTATTGGTGGCAAGTAATAGAAATAATGACCTCTAATTACAAGGTTTTTCTATAGTAGAACTAACTATAGTTTTTATTTCTTCTTCTCTTTATTATAGCTGTTCTGTAAGTTTTTCAAATGAAGTTGAGTAATTGCTCCAACGGCAATTTGCTTACAGTACTAGATGTAAACCTAAGCTGGAGACGTACGCATTAAGTTATCCATTGAGCAAAACCCTAAGTGCAGTTTGACTGTCGCTACGTACACAGATATTTCGCCACTTCTACCTGCTTTACACATATTCTCAATTTACATACTGTAGTTCATTACCATAAACATCGCTTATGGTTTCACATGGCAGACAGGGCATGTTAACCTAATGAGAAATGGACTTTATAGTTGCTTTCTTTCACGTGGATGCCAGCGCCACATCTCTAATTGATTTTGAAGATATTCGCGAACATTTGTCTATATAAATATGTTATGTACTTTTCTTTGCCAATATTTGTCAAAAGACAATTGGTTATAACAAATACTAATTAATTAACCTAATGACTTTGGACGAAGAAAAGCCCCTAAACAATGGAGAACAATTTTCTTTTGAATCTGATTAATGCAGCAGTGGCATACTTATTCCACTAATTAACCAGTACTAGCTACGAGGATCCAGAGTAGGAAGACACTCTGACAAATCGTATATCTAATCGAAAGTTACATTTTGTTACGTGAAAACCGAGAACGTCGCTAGAGTTATTGATTTAGTACAAATTTTTTTAATATCTACTAGTCGGCTTCCTATTTTTCATATAATGACACTTTTGATGAGGTTGACTCAGAGTCTATTTCTGGTACTATTGTATAATTGTCCTTTTCATCTAGGTTTGTCTGGGATCCAAACCACCTCAGTCAGACCTCGTTTCCAAAGACCTGTATAACTGAACTGTGAGTTATACATGTTGTCAAAAGTTAGGGCATAGAAAGCATCCACCCAGTTTCAATAAAATTTATCAAAACGCAGTTTTACAATATTGTGTGCGTTGGTTACTTTTCGGTCAAAGGATGCATTTGCAAGTCTGTTGCAAATGTTATGTCAAAAACGCAACTTTATTACGTCATGAAAAATGATTACTTTATTATTTAGAATAATAATATTTGTTACCTCTCAACTAAATGTCTAATGATGTTCGAGAGTGAATAGACACGTCTTTTTTTAACTCTCCGGAAAATGTAGTTTAAACTCATGCATTTATAAGCTTACTATTATTATTGTGCGGGTACAAACAGTAGTGCTAGTATTTAGTCCAAATAGCTAGAGTTTCTTCATCCTGATTAAATAAATTCTAACAATAATATTAATTTGCACATCGTAGTTTGCCGCCATTGCTTACATACAAACACACATGATCAAAAAGTTCCAAAAAATATCCACCGTGTGGCGCTCCCATTGCTTCGATTTGAGTTCTGTTTTTTTTTTGTTAAGTTGGAAAATCGGTTGTTGACATTCCCTCTAAATCTTAGCGTCATAGCTTGACATTTGCAAAAGTTACGTAGCCAAGAGTACATCTATCTCTGTGTGTGTTGGCGATTTTTTACAATTTTAGAAATGGATTTAAATTTTGCAACAACGAACTTGTATTGAATGTTGCGTAAAAAACGGATTTAATGGTGCACGAACGAAAACGGTCGTTTACCAGTGGCACGAGCGGTTCAAAAGTGGTCGTGAGTCAATCGAAGATGATGAACGTAGTGGCAGACCATCGACATCGAAAACCGATGAAAACATTGATGAAGTAAAAGAAATGTTGGTCAGTAACCGCAAATTAGCCATCAGAGAGATAGCGGAGGACTTGAACATTGCCTATGGATCCGTCTAAGAGATTTTGGTTAATGATTTGGGTTTCCGTCGTGTAGCAGCAAAGTTGGTGCCAAAAGACCTCAATTTCATGCAAAAAAGGACCGTGTTGACGTCGCAAAAGAGATGACATGCGAGGCTGAATCCGATCCCACATTCATCAAAAGGATCATTATAGGAGACGAGACGTGGTTTTATGAGTACGACAAGCAATCCAGACATCAGGCAACTGAATGGCGTTCACCAAATGAGCCGAGACCAAAAAAACCACGTCGTTGTCAGTCAAAAAAGAATGCAATGCTCACGGTTTTCATGGATTACAACGGTGTAGTGCATCATGAATTTTTGCCAGAAGGCCATACAGTAAACAAAGAGTATTATTGGAACGTTATGAGACGTTTGCGTGAAGCAATTCGCCAAAAGAGACCAGAATTGTGGGCAGAAAACTCGTGGGTTTTGCACCATGATAACGCACCGTCGCGCAGTGCCATCATTATTCGTAATTTTTTGACAAAAAATGCAACAAATACCATGCAACAGCCACCGAATTCACCTGATTTGGCCCCCTGTGACTTCTTTCTGTTCAATCGAGTTAAAAAACCACTACAGGGAACGCGTTTCAGCAGCCGAGAGGAAGTATTGGAAAAATTGCAGAAAGCACTGATGGACATACCGAAAACCGAATATAAAAAAATGTTTCGAGGATTGGATCAAGCGCTGGCATAAGTGTGTTGCAGTCGATGGGGATTACTTTGAAGGGGACAATATAGATTTAGATGAATAAACTTGTATTTTTAATTTTCTGAATAACTTCTTTTTGTTCAAGGTAGTATACCTATGATATGTATTTGCATGATGTCATCTCCGTTTTCGATTAGCACCAGGTCAAACCCAGCTCGCGACCAACAGCAACTTCCTGCGCCGCCGAATCAGAATTCGCTCAAAACCAAGCGGGAAGGGTAAATCGGGAGTTTCTGATAAAAAGCAGGTTAAACAGAAGAAACCGCTTCTACCGCAACCGCTCCAGAAACGGATCTTCGCTCACCAAATATCTCCGCAAATTCTTGGCTCTCTCAGAAAACTCTTCATGCAGAATTAGCAAAATAAACCGAATCTCTAATCGCAACCTTCAAGGAAGAAATGCACAAAATTCGGAATGAATTATTGCTTAAGGTTCATGCCATCGAAGAGCAATTAACTAAATACATCAACAATACCAGCTTGACCATATCCAATTTGACACAGCGGACTGATCATATTGAGTGCACTGTGGACAACGTAGTTGAGAGGGAGGTGTCTGAAATAAGGAAGCGTTGTGATGTCCTGGAAAGAAAAGAATTTCTGACCGACGCTATTATTTTTGGGCTCCTTAAACTAGCGGACAAAAATCTGAATCAACAAGCTTTGCAGTACTATCGACGCTGCACCACCAGCTCTGAAGAACATATTTCGCACCGCACATCGCAATAACAAAGACGAGCCCCCGGTTATTCTTCAATTCAACAGTGTGGGGGAGAGAAGTGCAATGCTTAAAGCACTTGCTAATTTTCGGAAAAGAACAAAGCGACCGATTTCATTAAACGACCTTGGATTCGGTTCAAACCGCAATATGTATGTGAACGAGAGCTTGTCACAAAGAAATCGAATTTTTCTCCAGCAGGTAGTCCGTTTGAAGAAAAGAAAGCAGTTGTTTTACCTTGGATCGGTGTTCGTCAAATTCAGTGAGAACAGAAAAAGCGTAACCATAGATGATCTTGACAGTTTAAACGCTGCCGCCGTTAGATGCCAGCCGAGAGAAGAACAAATTAAAATAAGCTACTGATCGTCTGCATGTTGGACAATCCATTCAATACTCGTATATGCTCTGTATCGTAATTACTATTTTAATAATTTTTGCCAAAGTTTACTTTTTAATATTTTTCCTCCTTTTACATTCTATTGCACGTTTGTATGTTATTATGTTTGTTTGTGTTTTTGATGCTCTGACATTCGATTTCATTAAATTTATCAATGGAATCAGCTGTTTATAGTGGTGGGTTCAGTCTGAGTGGGATGGATGAGAATTTGTTTCGAATGATTCGGGTCTTACGTTCGCGAAAAAAGGGCTTACATATATGCCATCTCAATGCCCAAAGTCTGAGTCCGAAATTGGATGAATTTAGGTGGTTGTTTATTAACTTTCAGGTGGACGTTATTTGTATACTCGTAACTGAGACTTGGTTCTAATCTAAATTTCCTGACATGGTGTATGATGTTAAGGTTATAAACTTGTTCGTGGTGATAGGATTGGCCGAGTGGGTTGGGGAGTGGCTGTCTATTTGCGCAATGGAATAGGTTACCAAGAAGTCCGCAAATCGGATGCTAATTGTTCTTCCGAGTATTTGTTCCTTAAGATTACGTGTGGTCTTGTGAGTGGTCTTGGAGTGATATATAGACCAAACAAAAATATAGGCATTTTACCTGTCATGAGCACTTTAGAAAGGATTTCCTGTAATGCACCTAATATTGTAGTCAG
Organism: Volucella zonaria; assembly: GCA_963966105.1. Classification (NCBI taxonomy): domain Eukaryota; kingdom Metazoa; phylum Arthropoda; class Insecta; order Diptera; family Syrphidae; genus Volucella; species Volucella zonaria. The sequence goes on from OZ014531.1 coordinate 26,458,156, forward strand.
TGGAGGTATAAACTGCAATTTGCTAAATACCCTTTATTCCGCCCAGCTGATTAACAACTTCAGGAGTGTGGACCTTACACCTATTAATGTATCGACAGCAACTCATTTTCCAAAAAACGAATCCCCTTCTCTTCTCGACGTTTTCTTTGTCGACGATACCGATAAAGCCCTACTTTATAGTCAATTAACAGCTGCCTGATATACTTGACCTACACGTAGAAGTTGATTCAGCAGAAACTCCCATAAGCTACAGGGATTTTAAAAATATACAAAACGAAAATCTACGATGTGAAGTCGCTTATATACACTGGGAACAAATTTAAAAGCACTTTTTGATTGACATGTCGCACTAAAGTATAAAACCATTATACGTAGTTCTCCGCCCTGGCTTAACGTAATATCGCGTACATTCGTTAGAAGCAATATAAATTTAATATATTCTTATCGTTCCTAACTTAGCAGTGCTCCGTATTAAATGTGCAAAACGGCTTTACTACGAAAATTTGTTAAGTCCTAACATTCAGTCTGGAAGTGATCTTTGGCAAAAATTGCATAGGCTTGGAAGTGGTAAGCAACGGTTACAGGCACTTACCGACATAGATTGCAACCTTCGAAACTTTCAGTTCGTACCTGTATCTGTCCCATTAGCACAACATTCGAATACTAGTTTTCGTGGTTCGGTACATCACCTCACTATTGAAGAAAGTGCCACTGAAGAATATTTTAATTTCACTCACTTTACAGTCAAAGACATAGTTGAAGCTATATTGTCTATCAAATCGAACGCAACAGGTATAGATGTAATAAATCTCAAATTTTTAAAAATCCTTCTCCCTAAAGTTCTAAAATTCATAACCTACATCTTCAACTCAATAATAACCACCTGTGGTGGATACTCATGGAAAAATGCTAAAGTACTCCCGATACCTAAGTCGAACAATTGTGCCAGCCCCGAATACAGACCTATTGCGATCTTGCCAATTCTATCGAAAGTATTCGAAAAGACGATTCTAAAGCAAATGCAAGAGCACCTAAATAGTAGATAACAAACTTTTAAGTGCTGCCCAATCGGGATTTCGTGCGAATAGGAGTTGCAAAATTGCACTTTTACTAGTAGTACTGCACATGGACGTAAACTGTGTTACTTTTTTAACGTTGCTGGACTTCTTGAAAGCATTCGACATGGTTGATCACTTGGCTCTCTGTAAAAAGCTTAGAAACGATTTTGGATTTTCTCCTCTCGCTCTTAAACTCTTGCACTCCTACTTAATAGGTCATCAGCAATATGTGGCAGTGGGAAACCAGATATCCTCTTTCCTTTCAGTTCTTTCAGGGGTGCCACCGGGTTACATTCTTGGACCGATATTGTTTTCACTATATGTGAATGAACTTCCCCGACTAGCCAAACATTGTTATGTTCACATGTTTGAAGATGACGTTCAACTGTATTTGCACTGTCCGATAGGTAGCATAAGAAATGGTGTCGACCAGATTAATGAAGATCTTCAAATTATTCAGCAGTGGGCGTTAAAGCATAACTTGTCCCTCAATCCGGGAAAGTCAAAAACTGCAAAACTGTAGAACAGATTGGTTTTTGCCAGCTCACAAAGAACCGCGGCCCTGATTCGACCCAGATTCAACAGTAACGCTAAGAAGAATCAAAAACATAAATATATTCAAAAATCATCTTTTTAAACATTTGGCCAGTGATACATGAATGAAATAAAATAATGTATTTAGTTTTTTTTACTTTTAATTTATTTTTCTTTACCAAATCTTAATGTGAAATGTTTGATTTTAATAATTAATAAATAAATAAACAAATTAATTGAGTCTTCTTCCTTTTAGTAGCTTCTACCACTGTTCGACAGGATTATGGTATGTTGGCACATCCTAGTGTGAAGATGCTTTTCAGGCTTGGTAACAATGGTAAGATGGTAATATGACATTGGTAATAGGTGACAAAACACCGCGTTCATTGACTTAAACTTTATCAAGGTAAGATATTTAAGTAATTTAAAATTAATGTCTCATAAGTGCGACGTATTTGGCAGCTAAAACGGTTCGCGGTAAACAACGTCTATCAATAAGAAAATTAATTCCTGAGAGAAAAACTTACAAATTTATTAGGGAAATAGTTGGATGACCCAATAAAATTATATCGAATGCAAAAAAGTATGTTGAAGAAGAAAAAACAAGAGGAAGAAAACCGAAATTGACTCCCAGCGATGAGCGGTCTGGAGGTGTCAATCTGGCCGCAAAGTATGCAGCAAGCAGACTCGTCTTGCCTAAAGGGGTGTTGGAATGGAGGATGAGGCAGAATTTCTGAAGTTTTTAATGAACGAACAAATGTTTTTACTACCTTTGGGACATTGTATTTTAGTATTTTTTGGCAGGTGGTTCTTGTTGGACAGAAAAAAGCTCTATCTAGCCTTAACAGTCTCTGTGCAGTCGCGCCACGCATTTTTTTTTGGCTTGATACGCTTTATCCCTTAAAGGATCTCATTCTAAAAATCGTATCTCTCTACAAAACGGACTCTGCTGTTGGGTGAACTACATATCCCGATTACTCGTGGGAATTAAAATTGATCCAGCAAAATTTCACTTTCAGACACTCGTGTATGTCTCCTTAAAAGCATGAACTTCTATACCTGTGCACCTGTGCTCCCTGCAGCAGAAACTGTCGATCGGACATCTGCTGCCAACCCTGACTCTGAAATGAGAAGCTAGGAAGGGAAACCGTCCCTTCTGTGCGACTCAGACTTAGACACTTTGTGTGACGACATAATTAGCATACTATTGGATGAGTTATGTGTATTTTCGATTGATAGCTTATTTAATGCTTAATACAAACATGTAACTTAAAAACTAAACTGAAAACTAACATTATCAAACATAAAAACTACGAGAAAGGCAAGGGATCATAAAGCTTGGGAGATGGAATTTCGAAAACTGATTTTGCTGATGTTGAAGTTAAACCCATTAACCATTCTGGGCAAAGGTTCGTTACAGCCATAATCGGTTCGGTGAAAATTGATGTGGAAGAGGGGTGCAAAGGTTACGTTAATTGGTATTAATGGATTTCATTTAGAGCAGGGTAGGGTAGTCGGTACAACCAGTGAGTAGTTGATGAGCGAAGATAACATCAGCAACTTTTCGGCGTTTTTTGAGGGGCTGAAGATTAATCAGATTTAAACGACCACTGTACGGATCATATCCAAAGTAAACCCCGTAATGTCAATCGAATGAATCTGCGTTGAATAGCTTCAATTCGCCTGGAGTGGCTGTCGTGCTAAGGGGACTAAACTTGGTTAGCGTATTCTAGTATGGTTCAAACGAGTGTAAGGTAAAGAGATTTAGTGAAGAATCGAAGAGAAGAATTAGCTTTGCTAATAATACATATTATCATATTCCTAAATCGCGAAGAAATATAATAGGGCATACTAATTCATTACCGATGAAATATGACCTTGGTGGTGATGGCTGCGCGAGTAAGTTGTACTTTGGCATTTGCTAGTATTAAGCTCCAAAATTTTTTTTTTCTCACAAGGTTAGAAAGCTATTCAGATCATTTTGTAGTGCTTGAGAGTCAGAGGGTATAGAGAAGTGCTTACAGATCTTCCTAACATCTGCATAGATGAAAATGCGGGATTCTTTGATAATGAAATCTAAATCATTGATTGCCAATATAAATATCAGAGGGCCTAGGTGTCTTCATTGATGTAGCTACAATGGGATCAGAAACAGAAGATTTAAGAAGAACATTTACAATATGCCAAATATGATTTGATCCACCCAGGTTGGAAGCCGAGAGCTTCAAGCCTGAAAAGAATTATTCCGTTCTCTTTTAAAATCGGTACCAATTAACATACATCGATTTCGTTTCCGTTTTCCAATGTGCAGATTCCGATACGGCGGAGAAGCGAAAGAAAATCAAAACGCAGACGGAACCCCGCATATAACTGCAAAAAATGATGGCTACACTAAATGTTTTGCAGGGAAACCTGCACTGTGCTAAACGTGCCTCGTACACCTTTAATTAACGATGCGCAAGAGAAAACATCGCCCTAGGACTAATTTAAGAACATTGGGCTATTGAGGGTAAGATATTTGGTCTCAACAATAATGAGAACTTCCCCGAGGAAATCTTAGACTGAAGTCTGCTGTACTGATAAGTTCCAAAATTAAATATCTTCTCATTCTAGGGTTGAACACCAGCGATTTAATAGCAGCGATCATCGAACTACCTCAGTGGAATGCAGTGTAAGAGTTCGTGTACACCTCAGCCCGTTTCTCTGCAGACATAGATGCGATTCGTCCTGTGATGGTGCAGAACCTGATCGAACTGTGCCACCGTCGCAATTTGCATCTCGTTCTTGAATGTAATGCCAACGCCTACAACAACATCTGGGGTAGCAGCAGCAACAGCAAAAGGGGTGAGTTACTTTCATATTACATTCTTAGCAAAAATCTGCTTCTATGTAAAAGGGTAACAAACTTACTTTTATCAATCCCGTAAGAGATGTACTTGACCTAACCATCTCGTCTCCCTTTCTTTATATGTAGTCTTATTAAAGATTGGTAGGTGCCAGATGAAACATCCTTATCGGACCATATGTATTACCATAAGGATCAATATAGGATGCAATATCGGACATGTCCAAACTATTGTAGATACTCGTACATAAAGAAACTTACGAACAGGAGGACAATTTAAGAGAAGCTCGCTATTAAAGCTTACTCACTGCCTTGATCTTTATAGTCCATTGGAGAATTAAATGCGGCAGCGGATCAACTAAATGAGGCCATTATTTAAATACAGTTGCATGCTGAAACGCAATATGGTTAAAAGGTGTGTACCATGGTGGAACCCTTAACTTAAACAGATGCTCAGATAGGTGAGAACAATTTTTTACATATACAAATACACCGGTAATTGGGACCTATACAAGTCCGCTTTTCCGAACTTCAATGAAGCATTGAGAATGTCTAAGAGAGCTTGCTAGAGAAAAAATTGGGAGAAACTGGCAAAACAGCCAGACACTCGCGTCACCAAAAAGTTCTCTTAAAGAACTTTTCAAATAGCTTACTCGTAGGTCTGTTACAAAAACAAGATGGTATTTTCACAGCTAGTCAAGAGAAAACTCTAAAATGCTACTTAAGGTTCCTTATCTGGAAATATGTTCAGCATAGACAAAGTTAAATGGGCCATAAATTCATTTAAATCATATAAGGCACCTGGATCTGACGAAATCTCCCCAGCACTGATTCAAAAAGGTCTGCTCCAAAATTCTTCCCATTTTAACCGCTTTATTTAGTTTTAGCTTCAACTGCGGATGCAACAAGCCTGGAAGGAAGTAAACGTAGTTTTTATCCCCGAACCAGATAAATCTAGTGAACTACCTAAATCTTTTCGACCCATAAGATTTACGTTATTCTTGCTGAAAACAATGGGAAGACTTATCGATTTACACATCAGATACCTTCTCAACAGAAATTCAAATCTGCACCCTCACCAATATGTATACAGGAAAGAAAGAGCCATGATTCCCTGATTCACATCTGATTAAAGAGGACTACCGATAAAAGGAAATTGCAATATGTGCCTTCATAGGCATTGAAGATGCCTTTAGTAATACCGGATACGAATCCATTTCAGAAGCCACGTCTAAAACGGGTATTGCAAACCGGACAATCTCCACAACTTCCGGTGAGACTCAAATTTGTCTCAGCCGTCAAAAGTTGTCCACAAGAAGGTGTTCTCTCACTGCCCTTGTCATTGATGACCTACTAGTAAAACTTAGTAACCTAAGCTATCGCACAAAAGATATGCCGACGACTTAGTCATAATAGTGGAGGGTAAACACCCTGAAGACATTTGTTATAAGATGCAGACTGCTCTAAACATCGTAAATGACTTGTTTTTGCTCAAAATCTCTCAATCAACCCCACTAAAGCTATACTTGTTCCTTTTACTCGTAAAAGATACCTGAGTCTTGACCAGATTTCACTTAACGGTACAGTAATTGGTTACATCAATGAAGTAAGATTTCTTGAAATGGTTCTCGATAAAAAACTAAATTGGAATTCACAGGATAATAATAATACTCGTATTATGAAATCGTGTAAAACCATGTGGGCTTGCCAACCGTGCCCGAAGGACAGTAATTTTTTTTCCAGGCAACTAAACTTTCGTGAGATGAACGGTTGCCTAAAATACAACAACAAGTCCAATTAAAATGTTGGTGGATGTCTGGTCATATACATATTAACGGAAACGAAATAGCCGACGAACTGTCTAGAAACGGTTCAGCTAGTTCTTTTATCGACTTTGACCCGTTCGGTAATATCCCGAATTAAGCAACTAACTCAGCAATAATGAGTTCGGAGAACAAAATATCCCATTGGGAAAGCATCGTCAGGCTAAAAAAGCCATCAAATCGTTTCACAAAAATTCAAGTGAATCCCTACAACTCAAAAGGGATAAGATCAGAAGACTGGGTGGATTTCTAACCGGACACTTCCACTTTCGCTATCATCTACACAAAATAGGTCTTTTTCAGCAAACTGAAGCTCTAGGTCCCTTAAGGAGACTACACTTCTACAGAGAAATTTTAATCCGTGGGGAAATTCTTAAAATCTCCATCAGAGAGATTCTCAATTTCATTAAAAGAGTTGAGCCCTTCTTGGCTTCGTAATACTGATTTTGTGGTACAATTGGCGGATCAGCTCCTTAAAAAACAAAAAAACAAAAAAGTAAATAATTTGCTTAGGAAGATAAATAATTTGAGATCGGAACGTGGATCGCATTGTGGTTGAGTTTGGTAAGCTGCATGGATACACACGAAAAAGGTGAGGCCGCGGTGAAAAAAGATTGATGGGAATAGTGCGCACCCAGGTAGCTTCAGAGCTGAGTGATCTAAGAGGTGTGGACGGTGAGTGTTCACTACCAACCACAACCTCATTTTTGATTACATATGTCTAAAGCTACCTGAGTCTTAGGGCAAGCAGGAACTTGGCATGATCTGACAGACATAGATGTATTGTATATTGGACCTGAGTAATATAATATATAGTATAGCCGATACAACTGTTGGGAGCCATAGTTAGAAAGTCGACTAACATTCAGCACAGTAGCGAAGAATATATTTTCAACTGTGTCACAGCCCAGGATTTTGGGTATATCGGTGATGTTGGATGTCGATAAATTACACACTGACATATGTACGTTGGGCTGAAAATTTAAAAAAATTGTGATTCTCAAAAAAAGAGATTTCCGATACAGAATTGCTTTACTGATTAAAAGCTTGCTGAGTACTTCCGTGTAAGATCCGGTCACAAAATTATGATCAGTGTTAATCGAAAAGAAATTTACCATTGCGCTGCATGTTTCCATCACGTCTTTTGTATTTTTAATTTGTCTGCTAGACCATGGACTTTCACAAGGTGCTTCTATGTTCAACGATTTTTCGATTCAAGCCTCAGAAGTTGTACTCTGATGACCGTCTGTCTACAAGGTGTCGTGCAATATAATAGAACGTAATATACATATGTATAACTACTATTTATTAGAGAGTAGGTTACGTTAAGTTAGGTAAAAGTGGCTGTTGGAAAGACCAACCTGCTTAGGACTATTGGTCCATTGTGATACCTCGTGAATCTGTAATTCTCCCAGTCTTGGATGCAACTATTTAGAAAGATTAAACTCTTAGAGCGATTCAGATCCAGCTTTGGCCAGATCTGGTTGGTTGGTCGCTAGACATTTCCCTGGAATGTCTCTATAGCCCGGCACCCCACATAAGTGGAGGTTGAACTGCTCTTCCATCTCCTTAAGTGATGATCGGCATTCAAGGGTGGTTTTGGAATTTACTATAATGAGACTGAGAATTTCCGCCTGGGACTCACTACAGTGATTTGGAAGGCGGGAGGAGAGGCTTAGTTAAGTTTAGCTGAGTAAAGACCGCAGCTAACCACACTATCAGTTTTAGATCCATCTGCGTAAAAGTGGATTGACTTGTCCTCTATGAAAGCATCTTCCAATCAGAAGGATCTAGAGGGGAAGCTTAGATGCAATTCTTTGTCAAATTAAAGTTCGCGTATAGTGTAATCGATGTTCTCTGAGGATTCCTAGTATATTAAGAATATTAGCTTGGCCAAATAAATTATTTGTTCACTGTGTAGACGCTTTAAGTCACAGCTACTTGCCTGCTGAAGATATCGAGAGGTGTCAAGTGAAAGGGAATGTCCAATGCCTCGGAGAGAGTAGAGTGTAGGGTTCCGCTTATGCCTAGACTTGCTGTTCTTTGGAACTTAATACTCAAGTGGGTATGAATACACTTATAATGCCTCAGCATGTGCTAAGTTTTTTTTTGGAAAATGTGATGGACGGAGAAAAAAGGTGTTTGGGCTCAGTGCTTATTTCGCTTATGGGTGGCATCCAACATTTAATACGGTGACTAAATTCTTAGTGGAAGTTGGCTTGTTGTTGATTTCTAGTCAACTACTCATCTTATTTGATTTTTGTTAACTGAAAAAATGACTACGTCTTTCGGGCGAGGCTGGGATTCGAACACCGAACCTTCCGATTTCAAAGCCAGTTCACTCAGTTCAGTTTCAGTTTAAAAGCAGTTTTTATTTGACTTTATTCATTAACTCTTACATGTTAGACAAAAACACGCTTAAAAATTAGGTTAAATAACTTAAGAATAATTTTATTATAACTTACTGGCCGCATGCGGGCACTCTAAGTTAAACATAATACTTAAACTATGTCTTTCGATGTCTCAAGCAGTCGTTATTATTTGTATTTCTATATTTATTTTAAACTAAAACTAAGAAAAGAATTTTTATTAGGCAAAGGAAAAACTTAGTATATAGACTTTTTATAAAAAAAAAATAATAAAATAAAACTAAAACTTATAAATTAACTTCCCAAAAAAAATAAACAAAAATAGAAAATAAATCCAAATCTTAACCTACTTATACTACCTTATTGTAACATATACTCGTATAATACAATAAAATTTTTTTTTCTTGTATGGATTACCCGTTTTTTAGAAAAAGTTGTCACCCATCTATTTGTTTTTTTATATTTTTTTTTATCATTTTTTCCCCCATTTTTTACATATACATATGTATAATATAAATATATATTTTTTATTTTTTTTTGTGATTTTTATAATTTTTTTTTCTTACATCTAACTTAATACTCGTACTACCCAAATCAATGTATGTTAAGTCGGCCACGGCTAAAAGTATAGTTCGACCAACTTTGCTTCCAGTGAAGCTACCCTGTATTGGGGTAATTCGACGAAGAAGCTTACTCTCCTTCAACAAGCCACCAAAATTGTTGGTGCTGCCGAGCAACATCTCTCATGTCGCGACTCCCTACCGCCCTACTGTACCGGAGACACTCCGCTCTGCCATGTGCGACCCTTCTGTCGTAGTTGAGTCGCCTGTCCGCAGCTGTTCGAGCGACATGGAAGATTAGCGGTGTCATTAATCTGTCCTAGATCAGCCCTTTCATAGGGAAGTAGAGGAACGCTTCTGGACGAACAAACTCGTCAAAGCGTACTCTCGCATGATACAAATAATTGGGGTAGTAAGCCCCGAATATCAGGTTGTCCGATGAGGTCATTGCTCTAGCAATGTGCCTTCGAGTCAACTTAATGGCGAAATTGTCCACTCTTATTAGGTTCATCCTACAATATTTTACAAGACCTTATTAGGATAGAATTTTATGTACCCAGGCTCTGGTGGTCTGTATAAGCGAAGACAAGTCCTAAGACAAGCCCTCTCAAACACCCGAATCTTTTCCAATAAACTTGCTCTCACATTGAACCACACGGCACATCCAAATACAAGCATAGGCCCAAGAGCTCATCTTCTTCCTCTGAACGTAAAGAATCTCTTCTTAGTTCATCATCGGTTTCCATTTCTTACAGAGAGGAGACCGACGGTTTAGTTGTTGCCTCGGAGAAATTGGAGTCGTCGCTCTCCATTTCAGGAGAGGATATTGCCGCTCCAAGATCTAAGGTAGAATTTGCAGTTTCAGTTAAAGGAGGAGGAAGTTGCTTATCAGCATCCAACTTATCCTTTTTATAAACCCTTAGGTGAACTGACTCAAAACCGAAATTTAGTATACGCTGGAGGGTTAAGGAATGCCTTATTGATCACAATTAACGCGCATCGTAGTTTTTCCAGTTTCGCGACTGACTACAAAGTTGGTCGGAAGGGTCGGGTTGCTGAACCTGATGATCTCCAGAATGCTTTATTGGGAGGAGGGTTCGGCTGGGATCCAGATGCGAGTTCCAGGTCTGCTAGAAACCTTAAATTTTGCACCTGGTCAAATCTCTCCTAATCCACCTATGGCTTTGATGTAAAGATCACGAGATCATTGATCGGCACATGTGGTAAGTTCGACGTAGCCTTGATGTCAATCAGCGTCGCTTGTGATGGGACGTGGTTTGGGGTTTTCCCGCATGATTGCCAAGAAGTTGCCGAAAGCTTTAACTTGACCAGCTGCTACCGTTCAGGTGTTATCGATCCATTGGTGTCGTTTTTGTCGATTACCACGCTCGTTATTGCATCTTTTAGGTCTTCGCTGGAAGGCCCAGAGGTTTTGGCGTTATTAGTTTTGAGCCTCTTGGGAATCGGCACGGTTTCCACGATCTGCGATGCTTGGAGGAGTCCTTTGGGGTTTTGGAAGCAGTGGATAATACGTCTATTATGATCTTGTTAGCCCACTCAATGTTGCTCTTTATGTCCGCACTTCTCTCAACCTCCGGAATATAGCCGAAGGTTTTGATAATGCTTCTTACATTTCAGTGTCTTATGTAGAGTGCCTTAAATGGAGCTTGATGGGAGGAATTTTAGTAGCAGCAGGCTGGAGGAAAGGATAGGACCGTGGCTTGCCAGAGTCTTACCACTTCTTGAAAATTTGGTTTTAGGCTCGTTGCGTTTGTCTTTAGAGGATCGTGCACCATGGCCTGCCATAGTTTTACCTCTGCTCAACAATGCAGGAGTCTTATCGGTAGTCGGTGCAGTCACCATTCTACCGTCCGGTATTAAAGGAGTACCGGCCTCGGGGTTTTCTTTTTGTTGAGATTTTGTCCATAATTAGATCCCACGAATAGCGGAGAAAGGATGGCCCATCTGTATTGAGATCCACTGTATACAGATAAGGCTAGCTAATCCGGAGGTCGCCAGGTATCCGGACGACTGAGCTAGTTTTGGAAATGTTGGGCCCACAGCCAGGCTGATACGCGAATGACACCTTGATCTAGTCCAGGGGAAAAAGGAGTGGCAGCAAAGGCGAAGAAGGAGAAGAAGGGAACATTCTATAACTTGGGGACTTGGAGAAGTTCTCCAGATTCATTGACGTAACTCAGCCTCTACAACTCGACTAGTTCCATGCTCAGGTAGAGGATTATAATTACAAAGTATAATTTGTCAGAAAATAGTTGACCTTTGTTTGGAAAATAGCATCATTCAAGTGAATTTCATTTTCTGTTAATACTGTAATAAAGTCACAAATTTTCAAAAAAAAAGTCTCTACCGACCCTGGATTTTAATGGATGTAAAGCATTGTAGACTACAACGTGTTCCAGCTTAGTTTACCCTATGTGTTGCAAAAGGAATTCCGAAATCTAAAGCAGCTATGACCTCCAGAATCCATGAGTCTCAATCTAGACGACCTCAGATGAACTGTCGCTGTTGCGAATAGCACCTCAACACGTCTGCCCTCCATATTCGTTAAACTGTTTTAACGTCGAACCAGAACGTTTCGTCGTTTTGTTTGTTCTTTAATCTGGGACGTTTTCAAAATCAGGAGCGTTTTTCTTATCTTAAGTGCCTCCTAGAATTGAGTACACTCTATACATTAGGGGGATACAAAATGATAAACTGATCTTCCAAACTAGGCATTGTAAAAGGAAACTTACCGTACATTTGCCTTTGGATGTTGTGCAATATAGACACAATTGGCTTAATTTCTATACTAATTCGTCGAAATTATCGATTTCGATGTCTGATGACTGATGACTGATGCATATAACATTTTTGTTTATTGTTTGAACTTGTTTGTGGCATTGCTTTTTAAACGGTTTTATTTAGCTTGCCCCTTATGTTTGTTTGTTTGGGTCAAATTTAGTAGTTGATATTTAACCCCCTTCCAGTTGTAAGATTGATCTGAAATTTGGTACACACCTTTAGTTCTGATGGCAATCAATTTAATATAATCAGTATCATTGTAAATCCAAGATTGCTGCCTCTACAAAACGGCGGATTACATATTTTCTCACAATCCCCTCAACATGGGTATCAAATAAAAGGGCTTCACAAGTTGAATACTGTACCTATGATAAATTTCTAATCCAAGATGGCCACCTCTACAAAATGGAGGATTACATATTTTCTCATACCCCCTCAATATGGTTATCCAATGAAAGGACTTGACTGGTAGAATACTGTACACTATGACATAATTCTAATCAAAGATGGCTGCCTCCAAAAAAAATGGAGTATTAAATATTTTCTCATAAATCCGCAATATGGGTAAAAACTGAAAGGGCTTTCAGAATCGGTGAGGTAACCGCCCATCATTTTGGTATTTTGATGCAAAGAGTTATTCAAGGCCCAAGTGATGAGTTTGCAACAGACAAGGCGTTAAGGGTATACCCCACTAATAAGCAAGTAAACGATCACTGTTTTGAATTTGTTCCGAACAAGGGTGCTTGAATATATAAAATAAAAGCACAGGACCAACTAATTTACGCCATACGAAATACAGATAATTTGAATTGAGCTAATATATATAATACATACCAACAGACATACATAAGACTGGAAGCGTACCAAAAAAACTTCAAATATTTGTCGGAGCAAAAGTTATGTTGCGGTCCAATATTGACGTTTCGGAAGGATTGGTGAACGGCGCTATCGGCTACATTACTGAAATTGTTTGGCCTCAGTTTCGTCGAACTCAAACGTACGAAACAGATGTACCGTCAGTCCAGATCGACTTTGGAAGAGACGGCGTACACCTTATTCACCTTAAAGCTATACAGTGTCCAGCAAAGTTCAATTGTGGGACAGCTGAAAAAAGGATGTTGCCCTTAATTTTGTCATGGGCTCCCGCTGTCCACAAAATGCTAGACAGCACTGTAGACCACGCAGTTGTATATTTAGGCTCGAAAATGTTTGTAGAAGGATAAGCATACGTGGCCCTAAGTCGAGTAAAGTCTTTGGAAGGATTATGTATTGAGGAATTAGATTGCAACAAATTGTCAGGAAAGAAACTTTATAATAATGAGGCACTACGTAAATGATCTAAATAGAATGAGAAATATGCAAGCTAAAAACTTGAAAATAAAATAAGTAAAAAAATAAAAAAAATTTTTAAGTTAAACGGTTTTATTGAAAATAAAGATAATAATGATGTAGATAATGTACTAAAAACTAAAAAATAATTCATTAGATCCTAGGTACCAACCATCACACCCGTCCCCTCATCAATCTAGGGCATTAATTTCTCAGCTAAAACTCCACATAGATATCGATGACGCTATACAATATGTTCATGGGCTCCACAGTTACGATCATATCTCCGATTATACTAAATTCACTCTGAAGCAGTATCTAAATGCTCGAAATTGCATTTACTTGCATCGAGGTATTAACCTTAAGATCCCAAAGAACGACGCACATTTTCTAACCCGTATACAAGTAGCATATAGTACTATACTTAAATACTTGAGGTTTATTTGTTGTTCACTCTATTAGGCTTTGGAATTCACTACTCTAGCAAATCAGGGGAATATCAAATACCACAAACTTAAATGCAGTCCACTTACACTTTTCTCTTCAACCTTGACTATTCATTACCTATTTCTTCTCTCGCTTTCTCTTAAGGTACTCATATTAAATCAAATGTATCATATGTACTATATATTATTGTGAAAACGAAAACGAAAACGAAATTATAGTTTCCTCATGCCAAATATTGTTCGAAGTAATAGAAAATAATTTTTTCTTAATGTACAATTTTTACCCTAATGAATTTAAATTTGTTTTCAAAATTAATACAAAAAAATAATTTATTAAAATACAAGTCTGTGCAAATAACCGTAAATATTATTTCCATTGAATTTGACTTTAAAACCAATGTACCTATATGGTTGGCATGCGAGTGGATTAAATACAATAATTTAGCACTACTGGCCCACCAGACAGTACACGGTGCCCATCCCCATGGTATGGGCTCGTTAGCAGACTAACAAATATGCCTTCGCTAAAATAACTTAATTTCTTAGAAAACTAATTAGAAAAAATTGCGCGTACTGAAATTGCACTGAAAGCCCAGGAAAATACGAAAATGGCATACATTCATGGCACTCGTAGCCGCTTGTCGGATAAGCTGTTCATGAACGAAGGCATAGTACTGACATACCACTCTGGATTCTGGAACGCCTTCGGGGTGTATGACTTTCATAATGAATCCATCAAACGCTCCACTTGCAACAGTGCAGCATTGATGGATAGTCAGCTCTGCTTCTTTAGCCCTTAAGAGCTATACTGCCACGTCACACATGGCAAAGCATAATTAATTTATTGCCACGAGTATCTTTGTCTTCCACCCCACTCAGTCCAATAGCTTATACAGGCGCTGCTGTCTACTGCTTTTATTGTAGTTAGTATTAGTATGAGCAAGAATATTGTAACGCACTCCTTAAGCGGAAATTGCATTTATTGTTGGACATTGGCTGTTGGGCCTAGAACGTGGTAGGACTATAGGTACACACATATATACATTGGTATGTAATGAATCAAGCGGAATGGAAACTGGGGAGGTCTTGCTGAATGAATGGCATTTTCAGATGTATATGTTCGGATTCAGCACAAAACTGAGAGCTGAAGTGCGTGCTCGATTATGATTTTGAATTTATTCATATTGCCCGAGAAGTAATGGATACGACTAATGGCTTATTGGAGGTTGAATGTGCGTTGGCTGCATCATAATTTTGCCTTGACTATATGCTGTGCTTAAGCCACCATATGCAAATCTGTACGTACCTAGCACTGTAGATTTGTACGCCTGCCGCAGTCTTTAGGCTGTTATCATAATTCTGTCAAAAAGAAAAAGAAATAAAAAATGCGCGTAAATTATCGCACGAAATAATGGTTTAATTGGATTAATAATTTAATGAAAGCTGGTTTAGCAGTGCAAGGCAAAAGAATATGCAAAAGAGGATTTTTGAAGAAACAACACATTTGTATTGTGATTTTGTTAACATCAATAAGACCTCATCATAGCAATCCTCGAATTTCTGTTTCAAATTTTGTATTTACATGCATGTGTAAGCACTCGTACTCCTATGCTGAAATACATACATATATGTGTAAGAACTCGTACTCCCATGCTGAAATACATACATGCATGTGTAACGCGTATTATTGCACCCTTGTATTACACACTTCTTCCAAATCTGCGTTGCTGCGTAAATTTAAAGGTGCAATAGAGTTGAGCACTTCGTTACCATTATACGCACAGTTCTATTGTGAATCACATTACAAGCGGGGCCAAAACATTACTGACGTTTTTGCATTTGATTGACTCAATTACCTTTGCTTCATCTTAAACGTGTATCTTTTATATTTAAACCCCTTTGCCGAGAGGTAGACAAACTTCTCATGCTGCAGCCTTGAAATCAAATTGAAACAAGACAATATGACAAAATTAAATTAAACAACTTTAAGCGCACATTGACAAGGGATAAAGATTCATTAATTAGTTTCTACCCTCCTAACATATTAGCTACTTGTGAATCCTAATCTAATCACTATTAAATGACAACAATATTGACGTGGTTACTATACAGAAAATAACTGTTCAAATGGAACAATATTATCTCTCATTCCTCATGGCATAAGATTAGTTGAAGTCAAGACAGACAACAATCTCTTTTAGTCATTATAGAAGTGTCAAAATTAAAAGTCATAAATACTTATTAGCCTTCAAATATTATTTGGCCCCCTGGACGCCTTCTCAAATTCGACCACCCAGTTAACTACTCGGACTTACGTAGGGGATTTTAGTGTTCACCATAGTTTCTAGATGTACTGAGTAAATGATATCAATGACGAATAATTTGTAAAGAGAAGAGAGACGTATTTCATCCCGAAAGATGGGAAAAGATTACTAGCACCATCTATGTTTTGTAACGAGGGACCCTGAGCTCAAACAGATATAAATAAT
Source organism: Volucella zonaria (assembly GCA_963966105.1). Taxonomy (NCBI): domain Eukaryota; kingdom Metazoa; phylum Arthropoda; class Insecta; order Diptera; family Syrphidae; genus Volucella; species Volucella zonaria. Next base: position 26,474,411 of record OZ014531.1, read on the forward strand.
AAAAAAAGTTTTACCCAACACCAACCAATTGAAATGGATATTAAAATCCCATTTTTAACCCATACGCTGTTTTAGACCAAACTTCTCAAAAGGACACCGAAAAAAATTAGTAACCGATGGATCTCACAACTCAGCAGTGGACTTTAGGTGATTTGTTCGCATTGTTATTCAGGAAGGAAAATATTAAAGATTGGAGCACAGCGGGCACATCGAAGTCAACTAGAAACGCTTGGAGGATCAAATAGTTCCAAAAACATCAAAAAATAATTATGATCACACCGTTAAACCTCATGAGATAAAAAAACACATAAAGAATGTGCAAATTTAGCTATCACATTTTAAAGCATGAGTAATTCAAATTCTCAACCACACAAAACTTCACGATATCAGAGCTCGATGCAAAAATAAACCAACTCAAAATTGGAAAAGTGGCCGGCTTACATGCAATCTACCTTGCATTCCTGAGAAACAGCAGCAAAACCACTAAGATGTGACTACGTTTATTCTTTTTAAGCCACAAGAATAAATCCTAGGGGAAAAAACCCTGAAAAACAGGCCAGTAGTGCTGATAACACTGATAACTTTCAAGTCCCTGAAAGGATTTTCTCTATTAGTATAAAGGTAAATCTAAACCTTAAGTTTCATAAGATGGGTTCCGACTAGACCAAACTGTGTCAGTTATGCGCTATTCTTCACGACTACTATGTTCCACAAGAGACCTGAGACATGTGCCGACCTAAGTGCTGGATATGAAACTGTATGACGTTTTAAAGCTATCCCGTGCAGAAAGTGGTTGTTCGTAATAACAAAATACTAAGGAACTGATGATTTTAATTATTATTCACAGTGAAGAACACGAAGGAAAGTGAACAACGGACTGCCACAAAACTCAATGATATCGTAGTTGAATTCTAATATATCTGACAAGCCTTTAGCCAGATTATTACGGTACGTTGATGATATCGCTTTGACTTGTGAAAAGTATGCAGAACACGGTTAAAAAACTTCAGGTAATTTAAGAAATGAATCTTAATCAAATAGAGGCGACCTGTACCAACTAAAGTAATGTACACCACAAAATGTAATTCAACAACATAGCTGTACCAAAATGAAATGAGAATTTAAAATAGAAACTAGCGTTAAATGTTTAACTTGTATTTCAAACTAGAGTACATTCTACATAGATAGCAATACATCTTAATCGTAATAGATTTAGGGTGCTCAACTGTGGACCAACAGTGAACTCATCGGATTACAATTTCAACGTAACCATGCGATGAGAATAATTTAGTCCACAATTACACTATGGTTTCTTGTTTCAAAACATTATCCCCATCTACGACGTTCAGACACCCAGACGATCCTATGAGGCAATATGAAAAGATACATACGAGTGTATTCTGCAAACCCAGAATTTCATATTCATCAGGTTTTGAATACGTTGGCTCTCATGACGCCAACACGATCCAAAGCGAATTGATAAGTTTGGCCATATTGTCATCAAAGCGCCATAAGAGAAATTTCATCACGATTATTGACAGCTTTGTGCTATTTAAAATCTTGCATTTAAGGTCAATAACTTCACTTCTTTTATAACGTCCATGTGCGAACGTCTTTTTATTTAATGTCGATATACATTAAATTTTTCCAGTAAATTATACTGGTATCTAAACGGTTTTAATTCTTAATTTTCCCGAATAATAAAATTTGGTTTCTTCTGTTTCGCGATAAGTTATTGCCAACATTGGTCTTTCGAGTTAGCTATTAAGTTAATTTTTTTTTAAGTGAAAATGTTTTTTTTCGATTTGCTTCCGTGCTGTCCGTGGAGAATTTTTAATTTTTCTCATTTACCATTTACCGTACGTACTGCCTGCTGGCCGATTACGAAAATGAGGTAACTTTCTTGATATGTTCAGCTGAACAGCAACAGAGTGTGGACAAGTTACGCATCTGTAGCAACTGCCTTTTATACACCTATGCATCGAAGCATTGTCGAAGAACTCGAAGATGCTAACACTGCCAATAGCCACATCAATCGTTACCGCATAAGGCACCACCTACAACAAGACCTCGTCAGATCGCTCCCAACGCTGTCTCAAATCCATCAACACAGCATCCAGCAAATACTTTCCATTTGGCAAGGAATGCAAATGCCTACAGTATTCGGTTACACACTGGATTGCAACCTTCCACCAGTTCCACCAGTTCCGCCATAAATACCTTCGATACCAAGTCAAATACCACGACGCAAATTTTGATAGCAACCGCTCTGGTTTATAAAGGCAAGGTCTTCGTCAGGGGAAATGTTGTGTTTTAGAACTTTACGCGATTCTGGGCCTCAACCTTCATTTCTTACGGAATCATCTGTACTTTTATTAGACTTGAAAACAAAATCCACTCACCTCGAGATTTGGTTTGGTCAACAATGGCACATGCCAGAAGGTCGTCGATCACGACACCGCTTTTGAGACATCTACTCATGTCTACGTTTTCAAGTCGTTGTATGGGCGTCTTCCGGCCCACTCACACCTCACAACACATTGCGGACACCTAAATTATTACGTTTTAGCTGATCTGTTCTCCTACAAGCCAGGGAGGATAGACTTTTTGTTAGGAGGCGTTGTCCTTGCCGAGATAGTATTACCAGAACTTGTGAAGTCAAAACAGGAGAACAGGCCAATCGTTCAGAAAAACAACATTAGGCTGGATTTTGTTTGGGAAAGCTCCAGTCCAAACACAACCAGTTCAGACTTTCTTGAAAACAACAAATATATGGGGACTCGAAGAAGCACTATTTAAAGAACAGCAACCGTCAGAAAACTCAGATTGCAAAGAACATTTCATCAAAAACATACGTCGAGCTAATGATGGACGTTATAAAGTAGCTCTTTTTTGTAAGGATCTACTCTTCCAGTCTTAGACAAGTTATATGAAGGAGCTTAGCGCCGCTTCAGAAGCTTGGAAAAATGCCTGGTGGCGAACGGACAAAGGCAATATACCAAATGTATGGAAGAGTACAAAAGTCTGGGTCACATGGGTGAAGTAGAAGTAAGCTCCATTCTTGTTTATACCCACTATTACTTTCCTCATCAGTTTTCAAGGAGACTAGTTCGACCCGGAAATTGAGGGTAGTATTCGACGTGTCGTTTAAACTATCCAACGATATTTCATTACACAATCAGTTGATTACAGGACCATCTTCCTAGCAAAATATTATCGATATTATCCTCCGCTGGAGACTCTACCATTTTACATTTACTGCTGATATCAAAAAATATACCGGCAAATTTGAGTGAAAGATCGTGATTCATAGTATCAGGGAGTTTGGCGCAAACTCCCAACAGATTCACCTAAAATTTATCACCTCAAAACCCTCAGCGTTGGTATGGGCATCAGCTCCATATTTAGCCATACGAGCTCTTAAACATTTAATACACGATTTCGGTCCTCAGCACCCACGAGCAGCAGAAATGATTAATCAAGAAATGTACGTGGAGGATCTTATTTCCGGGCAGATACATTGGAGGAAGCAAAAGCCAAAATAAGAGACGGAGTCAACCCTTGGAACAGCGGACGTTAATCTTCGACGAAGAACTTCTTGTAAGCGTTTCCACACATGGACGCATAACTTCGTTTATAATGCCAATGGACTACGAAGGCCCTCTGAAGACTGAATTCAGTGGCTGCCTCTGAAAGATAAATTTGCTTATCATACACCCATAAGGAAAACCAACCACCGACAAAGCGCTCCATTTTGCCGACGGTTGTGCATTTGTTCGATCATATCGGGTGGATCGCGCCATGTTTTATTAAGGCAAACTCATCCGCAAACAAACAGGCTATCAATAGGATGCAGCTTTCACGTTGGTTTGGCACAATTGATAAGGAAACTCCCATCCAACTACATTGCTTATGCGACTCTTCAGAAAAAGCATACAGGGCAGCGGTGTATTTGAGATCGAAGAAGGACGACGGTAATATCTAAATCCAAGATCGCACCAATAAATTCGACCACACTTCCGTATTTAGAACTATGTGAATCGATGATACTGGCTAAGATTCTTAATTACATTCAACAGCCTCTAGAGTAGAGGGGCATTCCCGGACTACAAAACCGATGAAGGAAAAAAAGACAGTTAAAATTTGTCATAGCGACATCTCCGAAAACTCATTCAACCAATTAGTTGACCGTTCCCCCAACCTTGAACGGATAAGTGGAATTATTGCCTACTGAATTCGTTCACAAACTCCACAAAGAAGAGTTCTGAGCGGATATTTTTACCACTTATGCCCACCGAACTAGATACTGCGAATAAGTTTCTGGCTCGATATTCCCAAATTGAAACTTTTACGCAAGGAATAATTATAACCCGAAACCTGGCTTGTGATCAGGCACTTTAAGTGTAGCCATCCACACTTGAGTGTTAAGCTTTTTTTACAACAATAAAAAAGAAAATGTTTACCGTGCCTGAACCAGACCACTTGTTGGGAAAGATATCCTTAAATGATCAATGAAAGTATATTCAAGTACGTATGCAGACATTTTAGAAACAGCAAGAATACCTTACTCGCTTACAATAACGTCCAAAATGGCTGTAACAGCAGCCTCAAATTAATACAGGAGATCTAGTGCTTTTAAAAGATGAATAATCACAAAAACATATCCCGGCTCAGGGTGGCTTAGGTCAAAGCACAGCACGGAGAGCTTAGACTGCTATTACCAAACTTTGCCCACTGTCTGCCAACAAGGAGATCTAATTATTGAAATCCTTCAATCAACATTTTATCTTCAACACTGTTTTTAAGCAACGATCACATTAAACATTCGTCTTCAAGCAACATCGGAGGTTTCAACCAACATGTAAACCACTTAAATAATGGCGGCGTCACACAAGCATAAAATCAATTGTCAGACTCAATGCACACTCAAGCATAACCCCTGCGTTACTCAAGTAAACAAAATGTCTCCGTGCCATTTCACATTGGCGTGCTCACATTTTCTTGGGAATGAAAGAGTTTGTGACATGCGGAGCACTTGAATTGGACCATTTTTAATTTTTAAATTTGAGCAGTTACCCTGAAACACACCTTTTTTCCTCTTCTTTACACTTCCTATATGTCAAAAACGATATGGGAAAAAACGTCATGCTTCACCCGAAATTCCAGTTCAGAAGTGGATTTTCGGTGGAAGTAACCCTTCTTCTTCCTGCTTAAATATTGTAAACAGACACTTTACTATCTGTAAGTTAAAGTTATCGCACTTAATCTTGCATATAAACAAAAGAAGCGTTCTGCAACATCAGCACATGCGCCGTAAGGAAAATGCTAATTTTGCAGAATAATGCAAAACTAAGGATTATGTTTTGCTACACCGGATGCAAATATTATATTTCCGTCTGGAATATTTCACATGCGGAGTCAGCAATACGAGTAAGTATGAGTAAGTCCTAGCGTAAGACAAAAACATAATCAGAATAAATTGATTTTAAAGTAAAAAAAGAAATCATTTTTTTAAACTACTTTATTTCAAAATACTTAACTTTAACCATTGCATTCAACATTTTATCATACAAAACTTTGTGTGCCAACGCTCGCAATAATTACCACTCAAAATTACACAAACCCACACACAAATCAAGCCCCATCAACATACTCATACATCAAGCCCAAATGCATAATATCACTGACAAATTCAACGGCTTAACCAACTTCCAAACAACCGTCTTTCATTTCGCGCCCGCTTCCATTCGGCAGTATTTACATACCCTCTCTGATCTGATTGCCTCACTTGTGTTTCCAGTCCATAAACTGAGTTTTATTGGAATCGCGATAACAGAGTGAGCGAAATCAGCTGGGAGCCAAGGAATAATAATAATGAAAGAATAAAGCAATGACGTCGTTGTGAGGAATCTGAGTGAAGAGCCTAAAAAATTTGTCATTATTTTTGGTCGTTTCTTGTTATTGTCCTCCATGTTGCCGGTTATACATTTATAGTAATGCTTTATATTTTATTTCATATTAGCATCAATAAAAGCTACGGAAACATGTGCACAAGGGCAACCGACAACAATATATCAAGAAGACAATATCACGGAGGGTACAGCTGAATACATAGGAGTTCGTTTCCCGGGGTGGTGAGAATTTTGGTGTTCAAAGCGAATTGATCAGTTTGTCAATATTGTCATCAATGCCCCATAAGAGAAATTTCATCACGATTATTGGCAGCTTTGTAACATTTAAACTCTTGTATTTAAGGTCAATGACTTCACTTCTTTTATAACGTCCAAATACGAAACAGCTCTTTTTATTTATTCTCGATATACTGTCTTTTTTCCAGTAAATTATAGTGGTAGCTAAACAGTTTTAATTCGTAATTTTCCGGAATTTAAAGTTGGTTTCTCCTATTTCGCAATACGTCTTCCTGTCTTCCTTAGTAGTAGCCTTTATAATCAAAAGATAGAAACAATCACCATATGTTCAATGGATTGAGTGTTGTGCATATTAATCACAAAAGTAAATGAACTTAAAGAGCACCAATTAGGGGACCATAACAGAATTAAGAAATGTGGAGAACTAGTATGGTAGAAGAAATGAATAGGTAAAACTGCAGCTTTTGCCGACGATCTTGAAATTGCATATTGTTCAGTCAGTCCGTTATATTTATTATATCTATTATATTATCTATTATAATCGCTGACATAAGCCTGACGTTGTTAGTAGCAAAACTAAGTTGATGTTTATCAGTCTCACTGAGCTGTATTCGCTGTCTTTTCCGCCTGAGATAGTATTGCTCTCTTAACACTTTGAAAAGGGTTTGTTAGGGTCTGTTCCATTCAAGATTGCAATACGGAATATTTGTAATTCTCACCATTCCACACACACAATGGACCTTTATATTGCCTTGACAATTTTTTCTTCCGTCATTTTTTTTTATTTTATAGTTCTCAAGGTCTTTTTTATGAGAGGCGGGTACTTGGGCAGTCCAATTTCTGACTTACACATCCAAACTATTTAACACTCTGCCCTTGGAAATCCGATCCTTAAGAAATTTGTCCGCGTTTACAAAATAATTAAATTATGGGATCTTGGTTTTAATTATCACGAACTCGAGACCCTGTTACTTTAATCAATTTAAAAAAAATTAATAAATACAAATGATTTGCTCTTTTGCTAAACTAAGTATTTATCTATTTACAATAGTTTTTAATTGTACCCTTTTTTTATGTGTTAAAGGTTAATTTTTCTCTTTCTCTCTTACTGGAATATTTTTTTAAAAACAAATTTAACTTCTGTTTATTTAACTTTGTACACGCAAGGTAAAAATTATTAAAACGTGGCATCATCTTAAATAAAGATGTCATTATCTATTATGTACATATGTATTATCTGCTCGAAAAATCTTATGTTAAATTCTAAACTTTTGTTTTGTATACGTACATATGAAAAAAAAAAAATTGAATTGAATTAAAAAAAATGCCACTAAACATCATATACTATCAAAAAGTTCCCGGAACAACCACCGGAGTAGCTCCCATTGTTCCGATTTGAGTTCTATTTTTTTTTTGTTAAATTGGTAAATCTGTTGTTGACATTCCCTCTGAATCTTAGCATCAGAGTTTGACATTTGCAAAAGTTACGTAGCCAAGAGTACATCTATCTTTGTATGTGTTGGCGATTTTTTACAATTTTAGAAATGGCTTAAAATTTGCAACAACAAACTTGTATTAAATTTTGCGTAAAAAACGGATTTAATGGTGCGCGAACGTTGGAAATGTTGGAAAAGTGTTTCGGCAACGATTCTCTAAACAAAACGGTCGTTTACCAGTGGCACGAGCGGTTCAAAAGTGGTCGTGAGTCAATCGAAGATGATGACCATCGACAGCGAAAACCGACGAAAACATTGATGAAGTAAAAGAAATGTTGATCAATAATCGCAAATTAACTATCAGAGGACTTGAACATTGCCTATGGATCCGTCCAAGACATTTTGGTTAATGATTTGGGTTTCCGTCGTGCAGCAGCAAAGTTGGTGCCAAAAAACCTCAATTTCATGCAAAAAAGAGAGCGTGTTGACGTTGCAAAAGAGATGATTTGCGAGGCTGAGTCCGATCCCACATTCAGCAAAAGGATCATTACTCGAGACGAGACGTGGGTTTATGAGTACGACAAGCAATCCAGACATCAGGCAAGTGAATGGCGTTTACCAAATGAGCCGAGACCAAAAAAACCACGTCGTTTTCAGTCAAAAAAGAAGGCAATGCTCACGGTTTTCATGGATTAAAACGGTGTAGTGCATCATGAATTTTTGCCAGAAGGCCAGACAGTAAACAAAGAATATTAATTGGGCGTTATGAGGCGTTTGCGTGAAGCAATTCGCCGAAAGAGACCAGAATTGTGGGCAGAAAACTCGTGGGTTTTGCACCATGATAACGCACCGTCGCACAGTGCCATCATTATTCGTAATTTTTTGACAAAAAATGCAACAAATACCATGCAACAGCCACCGAATTCACCTGATTTGGCTCCCTGTGACTTCTTTATGTTCTATCGAGTTAAAAAACCACTACGGGGAACGCGTTTCAGCAGCCGAGAGGAAGTAATGGAAAAATCGCAGGAAGCACTGATGGACATACCGAAAACCGAATATAAAAAATGTTTCGAGGATTGGATCAAGCGCTGGCATAAGTGTGTTGCAGTCAATGGGGATTGCTTTGAAGGGGACAATATATGTAGGTTTAGATGAATAAACTTGTATTTTTAATTTTCTGAATAAATTCCTTTTCGATCAAGGTGGTAGGTATTCATTTCTGCTGATGAGGAATATTAATGCTGAACTCTGGTCACAAGAGGTCCTAAAAGTCTTTCTCTCAGCTTTACTTACAAATTCATTAGGGACCTCATTTTCCGCGGTGGCCTAGGTATTTTAGTAAGTCCTTAGATGCAGCTAAGCTGCCGTCACACATTTAGACACGCATTTATACACTTACCCCGTTTTAATGAATACGACGTTGCTAGTGGAAGCAATGAGCATCAAAAGGAATGAGATAATTTTAACGGTCTTATACGGATCTGGCATTTCTTAATGTTAACTATATGCCTATATTTTCAACAACTCTTGTTCTCACAATAGATACCGTTTATAATTAGCTGTACACGAATTTAAGTTGCTTTTAATCGTAGTTCAATCATACCTAATTGTTTCACTTTTGATTTTTTCAAAATTTTCTTTGATAACCTCAACTAATCAAGATATTCAAAGTGGAGAGATTTCTCGCTTATAAATCTGTCAATTTTATGGAATCTTTTTCCAGTGGTGTTAAGTAATAATTGTCTACATAATGTTAATAGTTTTTGGTGATTTTTCTGACATGAGTGCACTTGAGTCGAATTTTCATAAATACATTTTCCAGAGAATTAATGTCCATATTAAACAGATCGAACAGCATGACTTTGAGAGATTTCCCGTTTTAAGGTCGTGAGAGAAGAATTATCAAATTTTCTTCTTCCGACCTTCTGTAGATCTTAGAATTAAAAGGTTCTACTAAAATTCTTTTGCAATTGATTTTGATTGCGGTTGATAGTGTTTTGATCCAACAGTCTCGAATGCTCTATATAATGTTCGTGAGAGTATGTTACTACATATATTGTTTCTAGAAACAAATTTCTTAACTGAAATCATGGTATATGGTAGATAAAATGAAAGGAAACATTTATTAATTTTCGTAAATGTAACTATACTATCTTAATTTGAATACGTTCTAAATTTGTCGGCACCTGCTAAACCGATTGTCTTATAAATTGAGATTACTATTATGTACCTAATATATATTTTCATAAGATCAGAATCACTTAATACAAGTCTTGATACAACTTTATGTATAAATGCGTTTGGCGGCTAAACTAAACTATTTACCAGATTTACGTTTATGTAAGAAATTCACTTGCATACCTTTGTTTACATTCGTACAATAAAAACTGATCACGAACTGTTGGACTCTGTGTTCCTAATACATAAGTTTCCCCTGAAAATTATACCGGCTGTAATTAACACCTGTACCAAGAAGTCATCTCAATTACCTGCACAGCAAGAATAATCCATCACGCACAACTTAAATTATTCGTAAAAAAAAGATTTAATTCCATTAGTGAACAAGGCTGATAGTTTCCCTTTTCGTTCACATTTGCCTGGTTGTTTTTCTCCATTTCTTCTTTGAAGAGGGTAGAAAAAAATGAATTACTACCTTGGAATCATCATCCAAATTGCTTGTGCATTGTGCGAGATCTTATGAAATATACCCTTGTGAAAGAATAATGAGTGCTCTGCCATCTCGTGGCAAATAAACATTCATCAAACGTTCCAAATTACAGACATTTCACTTCGCCTTACACGTTGCGGGCCTTGTGCTTTTCGTTCTTCGTTTAGAAAACGCAATGCCCAATTGGTTTGCACCAATTTCATGGCGAATGGCGACGCCAGTTTTGTGCTCTGCGTTGCATCGTAAATAATCGGCTTCGGCTGTTCTGCAAATTTCTCCTCGGTCCTTCGTCTCAACCCGCATATTACGATAGAGAAGCGTAGGAGGGGAAAAAGGCGGGAAAATGTGTGCATTTTCGAATGCCATGCCCATGACTATAATTCTTCTTTTTCGCCTTCTCTCGCTTTAGGAGGGACTGGGCGAAAATTTATAGACCATGGCTATAAAGCCGCTTCGTGCTGTCTGTCGCACTCTCTGTATGCTATACGTTTTGAGCTGTCTTGTAAGTAAGAATTATGCGCCATTTAACGTTTTTATTTGATCGCTGATTGCCTGCCCCCGAAGGTCTCTCATTAACGTGTCTCTAATTTAGTGTTTTATGCTATGGTTGTTCCGCATAAGCCCTGAAGTAATTGCTTGTGTATAAATCACGATGAATGAAGAATTGTCTCCATGATGTTAGCCTATCCGTCATTGAGAATTTAACTGGCATGAAAGAATACGTGTGTTCCTGTGTAGCCTTGAGGTATCTCGCTTACTCTTACTTTAGTGTTCATCCAAGAATTCATCCATCCCATCGTAGCGTCATCGTATAGAAACGTACGTCGTTGTGACGTGTGTGTTAATTGCCAACAATTTAAGGATATATGGTATACCTTTTGCCCAGATATAACCCTACTGGATTCCTTTTTCCATTGACCTGCTGTTTGAAGTTAATCACAATATCAAATTAACTGTCGTGTCTGTAGGGTATAAATTAGCTCTGAAGCTCGAGTTTAAATTTATGCACATGTCAAACTGTTGCACAACAAGAGCGTTCTGCTTGGGTGGAAATATGTGTTGTTTTTGAAAATGTTGGACAAACGTACATTGAAGGCGAAAAGTTTTCGTTCAATATAAAATCGGAACAGTTTTCAGATTGTTAAAATTTCCGTTGTCAATATAAAGTACCCTAACGGCCGATTGATTTGGCTCTATGATAAACTTTGCGACAGTAACGATATAAGAACACTACTACTGTCAGTACTACTACTTAAGAACTCACTACGATTGTCAACTATGAACTAACAAAAGACAGTCGAAATAAATTTACTGGTAACAAAATTCGGCGTCGAACATTTAACCAACTATGTATCTACGATGTAAAAAGCTATAGGTGAGCAACCTATGGGGAGGGTGGAGTGGATTCAATTCCAAGCGATTAAGTATTACAATAGTATTCTCAGAATAGATAATAAATCTGATAAGGAAGTGCATGCCTATAATTTTATAATGTAAGGGAAAAACTACATTAATAAAAATATTGAAAAATTATTATACATACTACGAAATGCATTAATATCACGAATATAAATTAATTATAATATAAGCTATATCCATGCCAATACCAAAATTTACCATCGAACGTACCAATTGCTTGCATAATAAATAAATTTTACTTCTCCCATTTCAGCGATGGTATTGTTTGATTTTCACTCTAGCGCAGACATTGCTATCATTTTCAACGAAGTCTATATCCAAGTCGCTATCCTTACATAAGTCGGGGCATGTTAGAATAGAATTTATCATTTCTTGGATATCATGATCTTTTATTTCAATTCTTTTATAACAAAAAAAGAAGGAAAGAGAGACATTCTATCGTTTAGTAAAATATTGTATAAAAAATCAATATAACACCATCATACATATGTAGTACTCGTATGATACAAATGTAACGCGAAATATGGATGGCCTTTACCCTCAATCCAAAAAAAAAAATAAATAAAACTCGTTTGCTTTTTGAAAACGGTGTTCTTTATTTGGAATCTAAACTTAGATTAAATATTTACAAACTCATTTGCCATTATTTCATATTATGATAGTGTAATGTTGCATTATTGAAAAAAGGAAAAATGTTTGTCATGGTTGTTTCATTATTTCGATTGTCTTACATTGTTCTCATGGTTTTGATTGATTATATTGATCAATTTACTGGTAGGTTGATGTCGGTTTGTGTTGACGGTAAGGTCGATGTGACCCCACCTTCCTTTGATCCCTTTCCTTTATCCAACCTCCTGGGGTTGATTATTTATACTAACTTTAAGTGAATTGTATTTTAAAGAAATGAATACGAAAAATATAATTAAAAAGCTTTAAGTTGTTGCGGTGCGGTTAACATTGTCCAATTATATATGATGTTGTTCTTCTATTTGTTCTATATATTCAATTTGTTTTATTACAAGCTCATCGAATGAAAATGCGTTTACGGTTATCTTATTATCTGTCTCTATTACAAAATTCTGTATAAATTGTTCTTCTTTATTATAATAGGTCCTATTCTCTATTTTAATGTAACAATTATAACAACTTACTCGTAACAAATAGTTTAAAATCATAATTCTTTCTTCGCATAAACTGCTCCATTTTGCTTCTAAAGTAATAACGAATTTGATTTTATTTTAAAAATTTCCGTTTTCTTATTTTTGATTTTCAAGCAATTGTTTCAGTAAATACAAATATTCGATTCTTTAAAATTTTTCTCGTTAGCATTTGCTTCAAAGTTATAATAAGAATTAGTCGTATTTAGGTTAACAATACTTAATGTTTTGTAATTTATATAAGTTTATGTTGCATTTTTTAATTTCTTCTCCAGACAAAATGTTACTATTCGTAATTTTTAACCTGACGGATGCAATTTTATTTTGGATATGTTCTATTGTATATTATCTGCAAAGATCTTTAATTTTTATTAAAATATCTAATAAGTTAGTTATTTATAGATTTTCTCATTATTTGTTTTTATATCATTAAATTTTTCTAATACCTTAAAACTATCTGCTTCTATTATCTCTCTTAATTTGGTAAAAGTTTCATTAAAATAGTTGTTAGTTTGAATATTTTTATTAAGATCACATGGTTATTCTTGTCTACTATGGAAAAATGTTCCTCAGTTTCGGTTTTGGTGTTGTCGTCCATTGAACCAAATAACTATTTTAATCCTCTTCCCACAAAATTGGTAAGTTCTCTTCTTTGCTTTCGTTTTTAATGTATTTTTATTTAATTAATTAATTTACTCTTACATGCTAGACAAAAAAATGCTTAAAACTTAGCTTAAATAACTTAAAAAATAATCTTATACTAACTTACTGGCCCCAAGCGAGCACTCTATATTAAACATAATACTTACAAATTATGTCTTTCGACGTTTAGGACAGTTCATATTCTTATTCTTATAGTTACGACAATAGAACTTAAAGTAAGAAAACATTTTTAAATAGCAACAACAACATAGGGAGTGGCCGTGGTGTAGTGGTACTAGCTACATGAAGCTACCTATCACTGGAGGAGTTCGACGACGACGCATCCTCTCCTTCAAAAAGCCACCAAAGTTGTTGGTGCTGTTGAGCAACATCCCTCTTGTCGCGACTCCCTATCGCCCTTCTGAACCGGAGACGCTCCGCACTGCCATGTTCGACGTCTCTGTCGTAATCGAGTCGCCTGTCCGCAGGTGTTCGAGCGACGTGGCAGATTAGCGGCACCGCCAATCTGTCCTGGATCAGATCAGATCGCAATGTCGCTTAATTTTTTTCGAAGTCACGTTGCAAAATTATATTAATGACCTCAATCTTTGGACCTGATCTGTACGCGATTAAGTCGTCTGCTTAATTTTTTTCGAAGTCACGTTGCAAAATTATATTAATGACCTCAGTCTTTAGACCTGATCTGTACGCGATTAAGTCGTCTGCGTACGCTATGGCATGGTGAAGTGAACCTATCAGATCACTTGTGTAGATGTTGAATAGGATTGACGAATTTACCGCACCCTGTTGCAGATCGTTTTTAATGTTAAATGTTCCAGCAGAAGTCACATCGCCATTCTTCATGATGAACCGAAACCGAATTGATTATCCGGAACTACATACATGTTTGTCCTCAACCCACTTAGCCAGGACTCCATTGATCACCCTTTCGAAAACCTTACTGATGTTTGGAAGAAGACTGATAGAGCGGAGATTCGCCGGATTGGAAATATTTTTATCCCTTTTTGGGGATGCTATGTACGAGTACCAGCGCAGTTTTCCAATGCGCTAGATAATGTCCATTATTAAACAGGGTGGTGTAAATGTCCACCGCTTCTAGTGGGAGGTGTCAAGCACAATGTTCGGTATTTCATCGGTTCCCACTGATTTCTTACTTCTAAGCGATTCGAAGATAGTTTGGAGCTCTGCCTTCGAAATGAACGGTGGTAGTACCATTTCATTGATGAAGACATTATTTGCCATGTTCTCGTCATTGAACTAGATGAAACCCGAGCTCTCAAATCGCCAATTCATTATTTCATTTCGAAAATAGAAATTGTGCACACTATACTCGATTCGACTTTCCAGGTCGATAATGTCATTCGCCTTGTACACTTCCTGGAAAGTCGCGCCTACAGCCTCTACCTTCTCCTGCGGATCCTCGATCACAAAGAAGTTGTCATCATCAACGGCCTCATTTGGATCTATGCCTGCTGCTACAAGTATTTGTTCGTTGTTCATCGTTCGGGCGAATTTAAGACATGGAAGATCGTTTTTATTATTTCTCCGAAATATTTTATTTATTTTGGTATTTACAGCCCGAATTTTATTGTTCCAATACAAACTTATAGAATTTCTGTAATTTTCCTTTATCTGGAGGTTTTTAATCCACGACTTCAATGTCATGATCTCCGGGCTATGTCTGTCAGAGTAAACTGTCTGTACAAGGTGTTTAGTCTTCACAGCAGTCTACTTTTATGTCGGTGAAGTGCGTCAATAGTTGCCTTGCGGAATAAGTCTTCGTCGTCAGCGTGTTGACACAGAGCTATCGTTTTGTCCATTATTCGCTTGATTGTCTGGTCCGTTAGTCTCAGATACCTGTCAATCTCCTCGTTTGACAGATTTCTGTTGGACGACGGGGAGAGCGAATTCGAGGACAGTGCTCTTGTCCGTATTTTTGAGAAGTGTGCCCAACGCACCCTACTATAGTTGTAGGAATGCCTTTGAGCAAACTCTTCCAATTCCGCAGTTTCGTTGGGAATACTCGTAGTTATTTCGGTGCTGAGACCGCAATGGTCACTGTCATACACGAAAGTGTGTAGACCGTTTGTAGTTTGTTGCTTAGTGCACGTCAGTTGTATTCGTGAGTCGAAAAGCAGGAGATCCAAATAGGACCCATCTCTGGGAAACGACGGATTATCCGTCGCCTTAAGCACGAGTCGATACATTATATTATGCTGACCCCACCAATTGAATAGTAGGTTCCCTCTAGTATTTGGGTATTATTTCCTCAATCTCTATGTTTGGCGTTGAAATCTCCGTCGATAATAAAATAGTTGTCTTCCAATTCCAGCCTCAGGAATCGAAAAAGTGTCTCGAGCTCTGAGATGAATAAGGTGGACTGAGTAGCTTTAGGTGCATAGACAGATACCATGTTCAACCGCTTTCCACTACGGAGAGGGATGTACATGACGCATGCTTCCAGCAGCAGAAACCTACGTACTACACGACTGTATACTTTTTTGAAACGCGGTCCCTTTCTCACAAAGATCGCAACACCTCTTCCTTGAATGGGATTGGGTCGGTTTCTTCGTAATATTTCATATCTTCTGTGCCTTATTTTGTGTCTTTTAATAAGTTTACTTTCGCTAACCAAAAGCACATCAGGAGCTTGGTCTTTAAGCAACTTAAATAATGCGGATCGTCGTTCGAACCTAATAGGGTTCACTCCGCCACGCGCGTACTCATTAGGACAAAAGGTGCGTTAGGCCAGCAGCGTGTATATTTGATCCACCCGCGCAGTCTGTTCAGTTAAATGACGTTATAGCTGAGCCATCTGCCCTTGGATAGAGAGCAAGATAGCTAGCATGTCAGGTACTGGTTCCGGTGCTCTAGGCGCTGAGGCCTGAGAGGCAACCTTCGCTTGCTGTACCGTATTTCCCCTATCTGCTGTCATTTGGGCATGGGTAACCTGGGGAGTAACGGCTAGTGTTTGTATATGCAGGGGTGGACGTTTAACTTCCACCTTCTGCTGCCGAGCCAGATTTACTGTTTTGATGTATTGGAATTTGGGACATCCCCGATAATTTGCTTGAGAGAGTTAGCTTTTTCAGACGCTCCGCCCTTATGTAGAGCGCATTCCTCTGACTTGTGGTGCTTTCCACACTTCACACATCGAGGCTACATTCCGCCGTTCGACGCGGCGTGCCCGAACCTTTGGCAGCGAACACATTGTAAAATGTGTATCACTAATAGTTGATTTTTGCCAGAGTTATCGATCTTTTTCGGAACGATCCATAACGGCGAATTGTACGGAAAGTAGTTTTCCTTCATGATTCCTTCTTTCAACATATCTTTTATTTGATTGGTAATTTCTTCCTAGTGTATTTGAAGATATCTGTATATTTTAGAAATACTGATCTATTTGTATTTGTTATTATCTCGTGTTGTATTTCGTAGGTGTGCGTCAACTTCTGTCCTTCTTGAACGAATAAGTCCTACTTTTGTTTATCAGCTTTCTGAGTTTCTTTTTTTATTTTGAGTTAATATTGCTGCGGAATTCTGATTGTGACCAATATAAATGTCGCATTAGCGTCGGTAAAACAGTCCTAAACCATTGTTATGTCACTTCTGACATTTTTTTGGTTTTCTGTCAATAATTTGTCTTCTCTTCTTTTTGGGTACAGAGACGAGACAACAATGTGTAACTCCGTGAATTATTAATAAAGAATCCATTAATTGTAAATAAATTATTTAATTTTCTACTTTTTCTTCCGCATTAACTGACGAACGTGCAACAGTTGGTGTCAGATGTGGGGCCTCAACCAACTCCACAACAGAGTTCTCTTTTTAAGCTAATTTCCACGTAACCTCAAGGACGCCTAGCAGATAAGATTGTTAATGCAAAATTGGATGTTCAGGCCAAACTTCTGGCTGTGCAAGCATCAAAAATTGAAATTTTACATCAATCGATTGCCGACGTAACATCTCGGACGGGAAAATTTAAAATCACCCAATAGGAATGATTTCATACTCACATAGAAGAACTTGACACCTTCTCTTTCTTCTGTAGGTCCAGATATCGAAATATGTGCTTCAGCTACCGATGCTTCCCCAGAAGTGGACTCTATTATGGTCCCAGTCATGCATTCTACACACACACGTCAACGCAATTTCAAGAGCATTCGCAAGTGCTCAAACACCAAAAACCATATATCCAGCTGCCGTTAGTACATCACTTTCGCCTCATGTATCCATAAAGCCACGAGAATTCGATGGAAAAACACCCTGGCGAAGTTATTACCTTCACTTCGAAACCGTAGCTAAAGTCAATGGATGGAACGGGAAGTCGAAAGCACTCTGTATAGCTCCATTCCTCCGAGAATCTGTCTTAGCTTACTTTGAAACACTACCCACCGACGTCAGAGATGGCTTTGCCCGTTTAGAAACCGCGTTAAGACGAAGGTTCGGTGACGAATTCGAACGGGCGACTGCACACTCATAACTTCGAGGACGAAACTAAGGGAAGCCCTCGGCGAATTGGCGACGGATGTTCAACGTTTAGTGAACTTAGCGTTTCCCGATTTCCCGGAGCACGCCAAGAATCGAATAGCATTGGGCCAGTTCATTGATGAGATTTTCGACGCCGACATTCAACAACGTCTGCGCGATTCCGCTCCCGAGTCGTTGGAACTAGCGTTGTCCTTGGCAGTATGCGCGGAAGCTAATTTGGTCGCAATACGGCAGAGTCGTCGACCAGTGCGCATTGAAAGTCAACCAGGATAGTGGTATGGATAATGCAACGAAACCGGGAAGGGCTCAGGCAGTTTAAAGGAGCGTAAGCTGCTACAAAGACACCAACCCAATGCTCCCAGCGAAATACGAGGGCGGGTCAATAATTCCGTGCATTTTTGAATTTCTGACCTCTTTACTGAAACAGCAACACTGCTCCTGTCAACAGGCATTTGTCAGTTGACTCCTGTCAACTGCGTCAGTTAGTTTGTGTTTGACAGCTATTTTTATCAGACTACTCACTAATTTGAGGAGAAAATGGAAAAAAGTGAATTTCGTGTGCTTACTAAGCATTATTTCTTGCGAAAAAAAACCATTACCGAGACCAAGGCTAAGCTTGATAAATACTATGGGGACTCTGCACCATCGATTTCAATGGTAAAAAAGTGGTTTACTGAATTTCGTTGTGACCGTACAAGCACTGAAGATGCCGAACGTCCTGGACGCCCAGTTGAGGTCTCTACACCCGAAACAATCGAAAAAATTCACGATATGGTGTTGGCCGACCGAAGATTGAAAGTGCGAGAGATTGTGGAAGCCGTAGGGATCTCGCATGGCTCAGTGGTTTCAATTTTGAATGATCACTTGGGCATGAGAAAGCTTTCCGCAAGATGGGTGCCGCGTTTGCTCACAGTCGACCACAAACGCAATCGTGTAACAACTTCACAGGAAGGTTTGGCGTTGTTTAATCGCAATATGGAGGAGTTTTTGCTCCGTTTTGTAACCGTGGACGAAACATGGATCCATCACAACACACCAGAGAACAAACAACAGTCAAAACAGTGGGTTTCTAAGGGTGAATCGGCGCCAAAGAAGGCCAAGGTGGGTTTGTCAGCCAATAAAGTTATAGCGACTGTTTTTTGGGATGCACGCGGGATAATCCACATTGACTACCTTCAAAAGGGAAGAACAATCAATGGGGAATATTATGCCAACTTATTGGACCGATTCAATGACGATTTGAAAAAAAAACGACCTCATTTGGCCAAGAAAAAAGTTCTTTTCCACCAAGACAATGCAAGGGTGCACACATGTGCAGTTGCCATGGCAAAAATCCATGAATTGGGCTATGAATTGCAATTCTCCAGATTTGGCTCCGAGCGACTACTTCTTGTTCCCAAACCTGAAGAAATGGCTTGGTGGAAAAAGATTTGACTCCAATGATGAAGTCATCTCGTCATTTTGAGGATCTCGACAAATCATTTTTTTTGGAAGGGATAAAAAAATTGGAGAAGCGTTGGACAAAGTGTATAGCGCTCAAGGGAGACTACGTTGAAAAATAAAATTATTTTTTTATCAAAAAATCTGTTTTAATCCAAAAGTCACGGACTTATTGATCCGCCTTCGTAAAACAAGTTAAAGAGAAGGATAAAATTCGTTCATCTGGATACGGTTTTGTGCAGTGGCGTATGTACCACGCATTGAATTTCGACGAGCTCCCAAACTACGGCAAGAAGGGTTATGCTCGTTTTTAACATCGAAGCCGCGTATGCAGGTCCACGTTTATTAACCTAAGACCTCACCATACAGGACCACCGGAAAACTAAACTAAGAATCCCTAACTTTCGAGAGGCGCAGTTAGGGAAGATAATGGCAGCCTCTCCATCAGAAATGTTATTGATCCGCTCGACCAGCAACTTTTAGCTCTTACCCGTCAACATCAATAAAGTCTCTTGTCTAGGCCTCCTCGACACAGGCGCTACCTGTACTACTCGTATTATTCATTCTCGTCTTGTCCAGCAGATGACTACCAGCTCGGCGATATCTCTTTCGCATGCCACCATCGTGACGGCCACAGGCGAGATGATACTAATAACAGGAGTTCTGCAAGCAACACTTCAAATTGGCCAACGTCAGCTTCATCAACGTGTGTACGTAGCTGCAATTTCAGATGACTGAATCGTGGGATTGGATGTGGTACAAAGTTTTCCCACCAAAATTGATCTTCAGAATAGAACAATTGGGTAAAGAAATTACTCCGTTGGAGGGATCTAACAGGCCGGACAACTTAAATTTTGCCCAACTTTCCGATTGTTGGCTGCATGTAGAGACATCGATACCCGAAGGAGACGTTCTGTACATTAAGGTGTTGTGTCTCAATCAACAATTTTCGACAACAATTTGTTATGTTGCCGCTCCGCTGAAAATGGTGTAGAGCCAGAATTTTCCAAAGATCTGAAAGTAATGTTGAAAGAATCTGCCCCCCACTTAACACCAGCAGAAAAGTTGCCTTAATTTTTAAAAAGATTGAACTCTTTTCAAAACCACGGTCACTCGACACTAGGTATATTGACACTCTTAATGCGGTAACAATCAAACAACCTCCAAGAAAGTTACCTGTCAGCCGACGAAAAGAAGCCTACCGAATTTTGGAGGAAATGAAAGCACAAAACATTATCCAGTACTCTCGAAGCCCTTAGTGCTCGCCAGTAGTCCTCGTACAAAAAAAGGACGGATCACTGCGCTTCTGTATAGACTATCGCAAATTAAATGAGGTGACAAAGAAGGACTCGTACCCTTTATCTCGAATCGATCTGGCACTGGGGGTGTTTGGGGGATCATCCTGGCTTGCCACTTTGGACTTGCGCTCAGGCTACTGGCTAGTTGAGATGAGCGCGCAAGATAGAGAGAAAACAGCGTTTTCTATTCGAACTGGTCTGTATGATTTTAATATCATGCGTTTTGGCTTGACTAACGTTCCGGCCACCTTCCAACCGCTGATTTACGTGTTACTAGATGGAATTTCGCAGGCGATATGCCTAGTATAATTAGACGATGTTATCGTTCACGGCAGAATATTCACCGAACTATTACACTATTTTTGGAAGTCGTGTTCGCCTGCATCCTAAAAACTGCTGCCTGGGAAACGAGAGGTCAAGTTTTTGGGACACATAGTGTCTGGAGTGGCCAACACCATGCAATAAGACCGAAATTCAGTCCTTTTTAGGACTCTGTGCTTATTATCGCCGTTTCATTTATAATTTTTCCGCTATGGGCAGACCTCTCACCCAATTGACGGAGAAAAGGAGCCACTTCGAATGGAACGCAGCATGTGAACAAGCATTCGCCGAGTTGAAGCACAACTTAGTCCACACACCAATCTTGGTACAACCGACGTAAGAAGACAAATTTATTTTAGACACGGACTCGAGTTACTTTGCTTGAGAAGCTATCTTGTCACGACTTCAGGATGGACAGGAAAAAGTCATAGAGTATTACAGCAAGGCGTCCACCAAGCCAGAGAGAAATTATTGCGTAACAAGGAAGGAGCTTCTAGCCGTGATCAAAGCAACTAATCATTTCCAGCCATATCAGTTAGGGAGACATTTCTTACTAAGGACAGATGACACGTTGGCTGGAATGTCTTCAAAAATTCGATTTTTCTGTTAAACATCGAGCGGGGAATAAGCACCAGAATGCGGATGCTCTTTCCCGCCGTCCTTTCGAGGTGCTGCAGTGTCATCATTGTTCCAGAGTAGAGTAGAAGGAACGAATGTTGATCCGTACTACAGCCATTGTCGGCCATATGGCAGCACAGCAATCAGCAGATCGGAATGTGTCCATAGTCAAAGAGTGGGTGCAAAAAAATCGACGACCAAAGCTCGACGAAATCCGTTGCCTAAGTCCCAATCTGAAAGCATACTGGGGCATGTACGATTTTTTGGTGTGCTGGGATTGCACGTTACGCCGCCGCATAAGCACAACCAGTGGTAAGATCTATCAAATAATTATACCCGCTTTTTTGTAGATGGAGATTATGAAGGCAATGCATATGTTGTACATAAGACTCTTTCTAAAGGGTTTTGCCCAAAATTTCGAAACGATTGGCAGGGTCTCTATGATGTACTACAGCGACTGGGTGATGTGCTTTACAAAATAAAGAAGGAAGGAGGTAGGAGACCGCTAATAGTACATCGAAACCGTTTTGCATTATGCAAATGTTTATAAAAGTGTGGCTGTTGACGGCCACCTTATTAATAGAGAGATAGTGTTGCGGAATTCCGATTGTACCCAAAATAAATGTCGCATTAGGGTCGGTAAAACAGTCCTAAACCATTGTTAAGCCACTTCTGACGTTTTTTTTGCTGGTTCCCACAGCGACGAGACCACAACGTGTAACCCCGTGAAATATTATTAAAGAATTGAAGCAATCAGGTGGGATGATTGTTGAAAAAAATAAAAGTTGTCTTTTTTCTTCTCTTACTTAGGAATTATTTTATTTATCGTCGATCAAATGTATGGATTAAAAACAAAAACTCGGAGCCAGGTGACCAATTTCTTGTTCAACCTGTCCACTGAACACCCTACTCAGTCAAACGAATTAGCTGCTCCAACTAAAGTCGTGTGCTTGCCGAGGCTTTATTCAATAGACTGCAAATTGATCCAAATCACGCCGCCCTTTTATACCCAGAATTGTAACGGTCGATCTTTTCAATTCTTTATTCCTTTATTCATACTCTCTCGCTCAATTCTGTGTATGTAAAGACTTCGTGTTACAACGGGATGGTCTGATGTGTGGTACATGTAAATTTTTAACATAGGGAAATGTGCTTTATAATGAAATGAAATTTAATGGATTTATATGAATGAGCAATAAATGAAAATTAACAGATAACAATGAAAGAAATTTTAAATATTTATAGGATGGCGGCTACAGAATCCATTCATTATAAATTAATCATTTAATTTTCTACTTTTTCCTCCTCATTATCTGACGAACGTGTAACAATGTCTTCGCGGTCTAGTTTTTCTAAAGTATCTTGGTCTAATTTGGATTCATCCAATAGATAAATTTCATTATAATTTAGTTTATACCTAGTTATAACAAGAGTTTACGAGTTACAATTTTACACCGTATATTTCTAAATAATCTTCTTCTAAGTTAATGGTTGCGTGTATAGATTTAGCAAATTCTATTCTGTCAAACCTTCCTTTATTCGTAAATATAGTGAGCTTCTAATTCATGAGATTGCCTTTCTTAAATTCTGTTGGCAATGGAGTTATAATTTCTTCGTAAATCAAGGTTTGACACTTAGCGGACAAAAGTTATAGAGTTTGGAAGTCTTTGTCCTTTATATTTGGGTAGCTTATGTAAATTTAAAAGGGTTTTTGTTAACCCCTTATTTTTTCGTTACCATTAGTTAATTCGACTACCGGTAAAATTGATTTCGAGCATGTGAGTGCAAATTTACCTCCTCTTCCATTGTAGTTTCAATGCGATCTTCCATAAGTTCAGGGCGATTTTGCCTGTAAGAGTATTGTATTGTTAACTCCCTATTATTGTACTTTTTATAACTACCTGGTTGTTTATCACTATGTCTAATAATACTTGTTTTTTCAAAGAAGTTAGAACCCTTCTTTTGAGTTGTTTTAAATTTTTTTTGTTAAAAAAATCTCTAGGAAAATATGAATAAATCACTGTGTTTAGTATAGCATTTTACTTGTCTGCTTCTACAAGAAAAATGGTTCGGAGTTTTTATAACAAAAAAGTACGAGTAACTATTATTCTTAATATATTTCCATTTCAATTGAAAATAACTATTTTTGGGCTTATTTAAAAGAATAAATCAAAGGAAATTAGAAATAAAAATTAAAAAACAAAAATCTAATCAAAAGAATTAGTAGTAATAGTTATCTTTAACTTTTTCAAATAAAAATCATCAACAAAAATAAGAATCATTTTTAAATGACTTGAAGCCATAACATGAAATCAATGTAATCAGTGTTTTCGTTTTAAAATGGTCTTTTCAATAATATACATATTCAGTTCATTTGAACTTGACTGACTTTTACAAGGTCAAAATTAAGGAATAAGTGGAAAACAGAAAAATACATTTTCAGACGTGGTAATCATTATTGAAATCGGAAAATTTTAATTCGTTTTATGAGAATAAAGCAACTAACAGCCATATCTGTACGAACTCTGATATGAATCTAAATTTTGATACCGAATAAGCATTTTTGCTGGATGTGAAATCATGTGAAAATTACGTTAAAGGTAGAAAAAGATAAGTCAAAGGTAACTTTAAAGAGGAAAACACGTTTTTCTATTAAATGCCTTTGATTTTTTTTTTGTTTTATCGACAAACATTTTGAAATACGTGGATCAACATATATTTAAATCTAGCTTTACAAACAAAATATTTCTTATGTTTCCTGATGATAACTGCGATCTGTTGTCACTTAAACTAATTTTTAACGCAGAAAATGGTCGTTCAACGCTTACTTGTGTTGCAGGTATTCCGTGCACAATATTTGCCAACCTTTTTAAAGGAGGCAGGTGGAATTTTTTTCCCTCCCAATAGCGAAAGATATCTTCATCTACATCCAAACGTTTTCCCTTGTAGCTGTCGATCTCGTTATAAGCTTGAACAACATCTTCCATGACTAATTCTTCGCCATCGTCGTCAGAGGAGTTGTCAACTTCCAAATCCTTTAGAGAATGACGAAGGGTGGTTCATCTACATTCAACGCGCAGTTATTCTCTGCAGATGATTTCTCAGAATAGATAAGAGCGTGTACGAAAGTTGATGGCTGAGAAGAAGTATAGATATACAGCCAAAATGTATACTTTTGTACCATAAAATTACAAAATATGAGAATGTCAATGAAACAATATATTACCTCTTTTAAAGACCTGATTTGCAACACGAGTTTTTTAAGATGCTTAATGGCCAATGCCTTTTTGTCGGACGATAGCAATCTCCTAAATCGTGGATCGAGGTATAAAGCCGAATAGATGGTATCGTTTTGTAGAATCATTATTTCCCTTGCTTCCAAAAAACGAGGCTTATTTCAAAGTGTTTGGCTTTTACTTGCAATTTAAGTCCAAGCCACAACTTGTAAAATTACCTAAAATAAATAGTTTTTTTTTTTTGAAGATGAAGTGCCGTTATATGTAGCGGTCTTAAATGGTCAACAACTTCCACGATTTAGCGCCAGTCATCTTCACTTGCCTGGTCCAAAAGTTGCAGATATTCGGCCAACTCTTTCCGTTGAACTTCACCGTGTTGGCACATCTAACACCGGTTTTCTTAAGCTTGGTACAGCATACCTTAAAAAAAGGAGTTCTCTTTCTGCTAGAGAAAGTTCAAGTTCGAAATTTCTCGAAATGTTCCTTAAGAGTTTTACAAAGTTACGAATCGATCAGGGAATTCGGAATTGCATCTTCGTATAAAATCTTTTACTGCCAACTGAAGGGTGTGTGCAGCACATCTTATTGACAGCACATTATCGAAAAAAATAAATAAAAATAAAAAATTATAAAAAAAAATAAAATATAAATATATACATATATGTATATGTATATGCATACATGTATATATGAAGTGTATATGTGTTATGTATTGTATATATGTGTATGAATGTATTATATGTAAGTAGGTTAAGTAGATTAAGATTTATTTTGTAGGTAGTCTGTAAGTTTATAGTTTTAAGTATTAAACTCAAAAGAGTCCATATACTAAGTTTTTGCTTTTAAAAATGTTTTCTTAGTTTAAGCTGTATTGTCCTAAATATAAGAATAAAAAAAAAACCTGTCAAAACGTCGAAAGACATAGTTTAAGTGTTAGGATTAATTTAGAGTGCCCGCATGGGGCCAGTAAGTTAGTATAAGAATATTTGTAAGTTATTTAAGCTAATTTTTAAGCGTTTTTTGTCTAGCATGTAAGAGTAAATTAAGAGATCAAATAAAAATGCATTTAAACTGAAAAAAAAACTGCACATTATCGAACACAATAGTCTTGGCTGATAAGATTTCGTCTTATTCTTCTTCAAAATCCTGCTGGCAGAATCAGACAACAACTCAACAGCCTGTACAATATTTCGATCGCTGTCCGATGTAATAGAATATATTTGTTATTTTTTTATATTCGAAATCTTGAAGAACGGCTTCAATATGGTGTTTTAAATTTTCAGCCGTGTGCCGTTCTTTTAGTTCATTCATTGCCAAGGTATAAATCTCTATCTGACCGTGTTCAATGAATTGAACGTTTAGCACAGGTCTATTTTGCCTGTATGATGTGCCAATTTTAAGGTTAATTATTTTATTTTTCATTCTTAAAACAATTTTGCTTTTAATTGTTTAAGCTTTTTCGTTAGCAAAAATCATGACGTTGCTGGCTGTAATCGGCTAAATCTTTAGCCCGTCGAAAATATGAGCTGTTAACGTTTTAAATGAATCGCTATCAAAACATGTAAAAGGAAGCTATTCTTTCCTGACTAAATTGGCACACTTTTCACAATTAATAGAATTTATATTGGATTTTTGTAGACTTTTTTTTTTCATTATCGATTCCCTACCTATTCAATCATATTAAATGTTTTGAACAATTACTTTTACCAAGTCATAGTGCATATGTCAACGTGTCTAAAAGAAAAATTCGTCTAACGGTAAAAAAAGACTCTAAGCTTTCCCATTAAGTAACAAGACGTGCGGCAAAAAATTGAGTAAGCGTTTAACGGTTATTCATTCTTCTAAAAATGGAAAACTGTTAAAAACTTTGTTGGCGTAATTTTCATTTTGGTTTGCTTTTCTGCTAGGCAAGTCCTGCACAACAAATGTGAATGAAAAAAAAGTTTGAAAATTGCAACAACAAAATATTGAGCAATTAAATTTATAAAAATATATTAATTTTAGAGAATGTAAAAATGTACTGAAATACTTTTGCATGAACACGAGTGTGACGTTTGCTGGCCGTTTTCTGCCCACAATTCTGGTCTCTTTCGGCGAATTGCTTCACGCAAATGTCTCGCTTTTATTTAGAAAAAAAAAGCGACAAAAAGCTGCTAAACCATTTTATCAGCTCTAACTTAATTCGTGCGTTTGCTAAGAGATGGCGTAACTTGTATTATCCCATTGTTATTATTTCATTGGAACATGCGTTGGAAAGCTACTGTCATTGTACGTCATTTCAGTATATGTCATTCATTTGAAGCGTAAACAGCAATAATTTTTTTTTCACTCAAATATGTCGAATTTTGTGCCTGAAAAAGCGTTTTTGCGGGGAGTTCTCCTTCATTACTTTAATATGAAGAAAACTGCTGCCGAAAGTCATCGTATTTTGGTGGAAGTTTATGGTAAACATGCGCTAACTAAGCGAATGCCAAAAGTGGTTTGCACGATTTAAAAGTGGTGATTTTGGCTTGGAAGACGATGAACGTCCTGGGCAGCCAAAAAAGTTTGAAGATGAAGAACTGGAAGCATTACTCTATGAAGATTGTTGCCAAACCCAAGAAGAGCTCGCAGAATCTTTGGGTGTCACTCAAGCAGCCATTTCACAATGTTTAAAAGCAGCTGGATATATTCAAAAGCAAGGAAATTGGGTTCCACGAGAGACGTCGAAAGGCGGTTTTGCATGCCCGAAATGCTGCTGGAACGCCACAAAAGGAAGTCATTTTTGCATCGGATTGTTACTGGTGATGAAAAATGGATCCATTACGACAACCCCAAGAGCAAAAAATCATATGTGAAACCCGACCAACCAGCCAAATCAACGGCAAAGCCGAATATCCATGGCGCGAAGGTAATGCTCTATATTTGGTGGGATCAGATGGGTGTGCTGTATTATGAGCTGCTAAAACCGGGTGAAACCATCAATGGACAACGCTACCGAACACAATTAATCCGTTTGAAGAGAGCAGTGGCCGAAAAACGCCCGGAATATGCGACCAGACACGAGGCAATAATTTTCCATCATGACAACGCTCGGCCCCACGTTGCTATTCCGGTTAAGAACTATTTGGAAAACCGTGGATGGGAAGTCTTACCCCACCCGCCTTATAGCCCAGACCTTGCCCCTTCTGGCTACCATTTGTTCCGGTCGATGCAGAACGCCCTCACTGAAATACGGTTCACATCAGAGCAGAATATCAAAACTTGGCTTGATTCATTTTTGGCTGCCAAGCCGGCGCAGTTCTTTTGGGATGGGATCCACAAATTGCCAGAAAGATGGGAAAAAGTCATAGCTTCAGATGGGCAATACTTTGAATAATACTAATAAACATGTTTTTCTTAAATAAACGTTCAAATTTTGGGGAAAAAACAAAAAAACCGCACGAATACACATCAAATAAATGTTGCAGATACTTGCGTAGAAAAAAGCCATTAACTCGTAGTAAACAACAATTTTTCTTAAATCTTGGGAATCATTTATTACCGTGCGTATACTCGTATGTTACTAATTACCAACATGGGAAGGAGTAGGTTCGATGATTATATTTTGCTTTTTACTGCAGTACATACGTTCTTTAGTTTCTTCGGCAAGAGTAAGATAACAGTTAAAGAACAGTTAAAAACAAGCATTTTTTACTATCGGAGGGGGGGGGGGGGGTCTATCTCGCCCCGTTTATTAGGTAGGGGCAATTTTAAAAAAAATGACCTAAAATGTAAAAAAAAATATTAAAAAATAACGGCAATACTTACAATGAAGTACTATACCGGTTTTGAAAGCCAGAAACCTGTTATTTAATCCTAAACTTAAATTAAATTATTTATCTCAATAGTTTTTGAAAAAAAACCGGAGTTTAGTAAAAGTGTATCGTCAGCAAATTATTTTCTAAATAACTTTTGAGGAGCAAAAAATAGTCCTTTGGAACGTTGTTGCTGAGTTTGAATTAGAGCCTCTTATACCAAACCGAGTCGAATGCCTTAGCAATATCAAGGTATACTGATACGCAGAATTGTTTGTCGTCCAAGGAGATTGATATCCTGTTCGCCACTCTGTTTATTTTTTCGATACTTGAGTGGTCTTCTGAGACCGCATTAATGGTTTGGGACCGCTTTGGATTGTGTCAGAATTGATTTCAGTTTTTTAAGCAGCAGCTTTTCAAAGACCTTCGACATTACATTAAGCAGGAAGTTGTCTTTGTAGCGTCCTTTCCTGGCTTCGGAATAGCTATCACTTCTGTGACTCTCCAAAGCTTTGGAAAATGTGTTAGCCAGACTAGGCTGTAGGAAAATGGAATCTAATTGCGGCAGTTCCTTCAGTAGTTTACCACCCAGAAAATCGTAGCCAGTAGCTTTTTTTCTATTTATCTCTACAAAGCTCTATCTGTTTCGCTGTTATTTTGCTTATTTGTCTGTTGTCTGAATCGTTGTTGTGATTAAGTGGTGAAGTGTTCTCGTCACCGTCCGTGTTTGTGAAAGTAGCCTCGAAGTAATATAGCTTTTTCGAGGTTATCTTTAGCACATGTGTTGTCTAGTTTCTTGATGGGTCTGTGATGTTGGGTCATGTTTGTCATGTGCCTCGTGGCCATCCATATGGAGTAATTTGTCTCGGATGTTGGTGTTAAATTACTGAGGCAGCTGCAGAAGTTTTTGTTCTGAATTTCCTTAAGTTTATGTTTCAGATCTTTAGTTACTCGTATCTTGTTAAATTTGGTTTTGTCATTATTTGGTGCTCGAGTCATCTGCCATCTTTTTCTTAGTTTTCTCTTTGTGTGTATGAGTTTTTTTTAATATGTGGAGTCGAAGAAATAATGTTAAGTTTATGTTCCATTGTGAGTGTTGCTCTATAAGCTCCTTCGTTGATTATGTCATTCAGGTATATTATCGCTCTTTCAATATTGGTAGTGATTTGAGGGGAATTTTAGTTGATAGGTAATTATTTATGTGGTGTTGGAAAGTGTCCCAGTCAGCTTTCGAGTTGTAGGGCTTGGTTTGCACAGTTACTTTTATGATTTCTGAGGAATATTCAATGCTTATGGGTGAATGATCTAAGGAAAGATCAAAAGAGGCCTTGATGTTTATATTGGCTGTTTTTATGTTCTTCACTATGCAGAAGTCGGGTTTTCCGTCATGTCTATGGGCCAGTAGGTGGGTTCTCCCGTACTGATGTGTTTACACTTGTTTGTTTTGATTGCGTCTAGTAAGTTCTTGCCTTTTTTAGCGACTAATCTTGAGCCCCAGTCTGTATGCTTTGCATTAAAGTCGCCTGCCGCCAGAAAGCGATTGCCTAGTGTTTTCAAATAGTTGTCATATTTGGAAGCAATTATTTGGTGCTTAAGTTGAGGATATGACCACGAGCCCATGTATTGTATATCTTCTATTAGAATAGATGTAGATTAGATATAGTCGGTTTGAAAGTCGTTAAATACAGTAAAATCCACGTATTTGCTGGCTATTATTGGGGCTCCTCCATGTCCTGTTCCATTTGGATGATCTGTGTTGAAGGTTTCGTAGCCAGGGAATTTAATTTTTTTCCTCGCTGTTAGATGGGTTTCAGCAATAAGCATTATGTCGATTTGATTTTAAATATTGTTTGAGTTCCAGGTAATGTTGGTGGAGTCCGTTTGCATTCCATATGGTGATTTTGAGAGATTTATGGTCTGCTATCATCTTGTCTAGTAATTAGTAAAGTTAGGATGTTTAATATGTTGGTCACTTGTGTAAGTAAGTTGCAATGTAAGTTGCTTCATCATTTCTTTTAGTTGTTTTATGTGACATATTTGTTCCACGTCTATGCTTGATAATTTTGCTGTTGGCATTGGGATCGTGGTGGTTGAAGTAAAGGTGTTTGTCTTTGTTTACATATTGTTGATAGCGGCTGTGGTTGGAGGATTTGTTTTGGTTGCAGTCCTTTTGCAGCAGCGTTTGCATAACTTATGTTCGTTATTGTGATAGTTGCCTGTCTTTCTTTGTCTTTTAGCGTGGTTTCGGTTTGGTCATCTTTATTTATATTTGCTCTTTGACGAAGGAGGGAAGCACCCTTTATAGTTTGGGGTTTGATTACCTCCACTGAGGGCAAATTTAGGGTTTTTGTGTTCTTTTGTTAGTTGGTATTTGATGGTCTTTTGTTTTCCGGCATATTTGACGAAAACTACATCCATTGTGCAACAAGTTTTTGTGTGTCCGTACCTTTTGACATGAAATAAAACAGGAAAAATATGACGTTGATCATCGCTCTTCTGGTGGTCCTGGTAGCAAGCACAAATCTCCCAAGCACTACCTTGAGTGCAAATTCAAATCAAATCAAAGTCACGTGTTTCCCATTTGATGTAGGATTAAGACCCATCTAACACATTTTTTTTGAGCCAACAAACGAGTCGAAAATCTTCCCTTGGAATTTAGGTTGTAATTATTCTTATAATATAGTTATTCTTTACTTAATAAACCTAACCCCGCACTTACTCCAAATCCAACAGCGACCCCTAACGGGGGTATTGCAAAGGGGCATCATGCCCCCCATACATATTCCACTGTTTCTTCGCGCGAATTTTTACCTATTACTTTATCTAATTCTTTGTTTAAGTTAATAGTGAAAGAGTGAATCATCCACTATGATGGTCCTTGAAATATTTCCCACTCGAGGTGAAGTTATTTGCCATGTGAAGTCATTGCCCGTGAAGTTATTTTCCTGCACCATTAAAAGTTACCACGGATTTGCCCATTCTGGATGGCGCAGATTGGGTTGCCTTTTAGTATATTCGTTTATTAGATTTCTAAGTTATGCATGCAAATGGAGCATTCGGTTGCTTAGAAACGAAATATTATACACACTAAGCAATTTTCTAATATCTTATTTTTGAATGCTTATTCCAATAATTTCTGAAGCATCCGTTTTTTGGGTCTTATATCAATCCAACTTTGGACATTTAAAAACGGTAGATAAGAAGAACAAAACTCTTAAGGAACAACTTGATCGATTATCCTGAATAAAAATACTTGTATATCTATATACAGTTTAAGTCTTGCTTTAAAAAATTGCATGAGTGGTACACAATATATTTTATATTGTTGAGGTCTACCAGTTTTTATATTTTCGGTTACCTTAGCGTATTTGTTGATATTTTGACTACTTTATTTGTTTTATTGCTTCTTGTCCAAATTTTATATTTCTTTGACTTCAAGATTTCTACATGGTTGCAAGAGTCTTTTACCCTCACTGAGGGTATATTTACTTGAATGTTTATTTCCTTACTAACTTGTTAACAGTTTGGATTACTACCAATACTTAGATCATTGTGACGATATGAAGCGAAAATTGCTAATATCGTTTTACTGATAGCGACATTGATTTCCAAAGGGAACAGTTGTATACAAAAAGAAGAATAAACCAACATCCATTTAAAATCAAAAAACAAAGTCAAATTCTTTATCCTCATTCAATTCGCTAATTATGAGTCGGTTATTATGATACCATGTCCAGACAGCATCGAACTCCATTTGTTGTATTTTCACGGCCGAGTTTAGGTTCTTATGCTTTACTAAAATAGCTGTCATCCATAAATGAATATGCTGCACTATTTTTGAAAACTCGTAACAGTTCGGTTGCGAACAATATAAAAATAATTTAACAAAATTTGGAGCTTTGTGGAACTCCATATTAACTTGCTTTTTCTTGACTCACCGTTGTTGATACCTGGTTTTTCATGCTCCCTTTCACTTCATCTTTGGTGCTCAGCGTTGAAAGTTGAAAGTAAAATTAATTATAAAAACAAAAATGGCATTTATAGAACTAAACAATCCGACTGCAGTTCGGACGGTACATTTCATAATTGAAAATGAGCTCGCTTGTTAATTCTTTGATGCATTTAAATTCATCCGCCATACTGAAATGTTGTGCTCGTAACAACAGCCAAAAAAGTAATGAAGCAAATGCGAAAAAGAAAGAAGAAGGAGAAAAAGAAATGTCAAAAACATGCAAAGGAAATTTTGCCAGCAATGTATCGGGAAAATTTTTTTTTGTTTCATTTTCCCTCTTTTTTGCACTTATTTGAATCTCCCTAAATATTCGCTGTGTAAAAGCCGTCAAAGCGATTGAGCATATTAACAAGGACTTCCCACAAATACTTTTCAAATTGAAATTGGCCTGTAGTTTGTGTATTATTTTCTACACCAGCCTTGTAGATTGGCGGAATGATCGAAGTTTCCATTAATCGTGGTACATAATCTTATGTTATGTTAGTGCGAATAATTATTGATGGTATAAAATGAGTAGGAATTTAATTTAAGATCTATTGGTCTTACTTTGTCTGCTACAGCGACACAACATTTAAAAATTTCCTCTTCGGTGGCTTGTCGTGGTATGGCGTTCTAATATTGCACAGATGTGTGATTGCTGAGGTGTGCTTGGAGAATTGCTTCCCAAACTGCTCCACAATGCCATTTAAATCATTATCACTTGTTGAAAAGTTGCTATGTACATATGTGGATTTGGTAGCATCACACTTAGCAGATATTAACTCCCACTATTTCGAGCTGCAAGAGACCAAACTTATATAAAAAGACGAAGAAGAATAAGAAATGCGAAAAAATAGAGGAAAGGCAAACGGAGAAAAAAGAAGTCTTTTTTTCTAATTTTTTCTATCAAGACGATATGACGGAAGACGAGTTATCCAAGAACCTAATTTCAATTTTATATACATATATTTTTTTCAATTTGTACCTTGTATTTTTTTATAAAAAATTGAATTAAATTTCAATTAAAGCCGAAGTGTTTGTATTCTCCGCGTTAACTCATCGCTGGATACCTACATGTACAGGTTCGTCAACTGAAGGTTTCTTTTTTCCTAAAAGTTCGTTTATAATGTTCCATGTTTTTCTGGGATGATTCTGAGTATTTACACATTGCTGTTTGCAAAAGTTAGCATTAGAAATGTTTGTACTCGAGTTCGTATCTTTGGCTAGTTCGACTGTTTCTCCAGCTTCTATACTTACAGCACTTCCCTCTTCTTAAGCATTATGATTATTTCACTTATAATCAACGGTTTTCGTTTCCGCGTTATTTTCATTGTTTCTGTCTATTAGGTACCCAAGAATGGGAGAGAAAATAAGGAATTTATATATATAATGAATAAAATTGGGCCAAGTAGAGAACCTTGGGGTACCCCCAGGTTAATGGTTTTTTAACTGCTTATATTCTAATTTTTACCTATTGCATTCTATTTTTAAGATAAGACTCAAACCATTTGTATATACAGTAGATCCTCTGAAAACTGCATGGGACTAAGAAAATTTA
Source organism: Volucella zonaria (assembly GCA_963966105.1). Taxonomy (NCBI): domain Eukaryota; kingdom Metazoa; phylum Arthropoda; class Insecta; order Diptera; family Syrphidae; genus Volucella; species Volucella zonaria. The sequence continues at coordinate 26,508,635 of OZ014531.1, forward strand.
TATTATTAAGATACTCTAAAATTCTCGTTTTAATTATTTTTTGAAAAACTTTTGAGATTGATGACAGTAAAGAAATTGGTCTATAATTTGATTTATCTGTCCTATTGCCCTTCTTATATAAACGAATCACTACAGCCCATTTAAGTTCAGAGTGAAAAGTTCGAGACATAATTCTAAGATTAAAAGCGAAAAAAAATGTCTACTAAATTATGTCCAATGTTCTGCATCGCTTACAAACTACGACTTCTAATATTTTTCCATAAGTATACAGCATGTTAATTGGTCTCCATTGATCTGGGGTCTGTGTGCTTTTCTCTTTTTCTACACGTATAATGTCTGTGTTTTTCCAATTTTCAGGAAACACACCACTTGTAAGCGAAAGGTTGACTGCTTTTAGCAATGGAGACAAAGTTACATTCTTACATTTGAAGATAATATTACAATTAAGGCCGGAACAGTCATTTTTGTTATTAATTTTAATCGAAATTGTCCGTCAATGTTTTCGATAGTATCCGAGTATGGAACAAGGGGAATGCTACTATTTACTTCCTTAACACTACTTAAAGAGAAATTGTTAAATGCTTTGGCAATTTCGAAATATGATTTCAATACAACTCCACTTATTTTAAGTTCACTCATTACACTTCATTCCTTATTAAAAATTTGTTCCTTTAAAGTCTTCCGCAGATGCCTTGGATCACCGGCCTGGTCATTTATTTTTCCTTCGATTTTATTTTCTTGCAATTTTCTATTTATTTCAGTCAGATTTTGTGCTGGCGGCGCTATTATACACATTTACTTTTTGTAGCTTAAAGTTTCCTAAGTCCTTGTTATACCATTCGGCAGACCTTTTATTGACGACAATGACTTCTTCAAACAATTTTAATGTGTTATTGCCCTCTCGTAATCCATTGCATAGATATTAATGTTTTTGGTTGAAAGTGAATTCTCTACGAAGTGGTACGAAGTTCACTAACAAATCGGTCCTTATTAAATTTAATACACTTCATCCACAGGGTTTCATAATCTGATATCTTCCAATCAGGTCGAACCTTGACATGGGGGCTTAAGGTAAAATTCCCCAGCACGTAGTCAATAAGGGTTCTTGATGCACATGTATTTCTTCTAAGTTCATCTATTGTACTAATTGCCTAAAGCAGAATTCACACAAAAATAATTTTACATAGTTAACTTGTGATGTTTTGTGGTATCCATACATTTAATATATCAAAGCAATCGGCTGCGTTCGGAGTACTGGATCTGAAGTAATGTACGTTTTATAAAATAAAATTTTGCCATCACTGATGGCTTTATTACCTAACTTAAAATATTTATGCGAATTGATTTTCGCAGCATTTATGGAAACATTTTATGATAAAGTTTTGTGGATGCAGAAAAGCTTGACTCCCCTATTGAATTGAATTTGAAATCTTTTCAAAGGTGCCACAGTGTGGGAGGTAGTAACAAGCAGCAGTGAAGTCTACCAATAAATAAATCAAACACAATACTGCCTCCCTATTTCTTACTTATAAATTGATTAACCAGAATCAACCATAACTGAAATTGAGGCAATATTTAACTTTCGGCCGCATTGCCTAAAGGTAATTTCTGCCTTGTCGAACTTCTGACTTCTGACTTCCAGAGTTAACAACCTTACTCGTTAAAACTGATCGAAGCATTTTAAAGGGGAATATCTAAATTTATTATAATACAGATACAAATAGAAGATTCGATAGGAAAATACCACACCTGGTACATTAGCAAGAACTTAGGCCATCTAAAATAATTAAGACGACGACAAAAAAATTTAATATTTATTTGTTGAATTGATTTACTTTATATTACTTTACTTCCATGAAATATTTTATTAGGCGAAAAAAGGAATTAGTTTTGGATTCCCAATTTACTGAACGAATGGAAACAACTTAAGGATGATTTTTAAGAGCTGCTTATTTCAAATAATGATGAGCTTTACTCATTATTTCGAGCATGCAAGCCTCTATCAAAAAAAGTAATACAAAGTTTGTGCTTTATTGCCAAAGAATTTAAAAAGCTGCACATGAAATAATAAAGTAGCGGCTAATCGTACAATATCGGTGGTTAATTCATATAATGTTGTCGTTTAACCGAGTTTTCATTAAGTCAATGGTTTCATGGGAACTATGGCATGTTCTATTGCGTCTTGATTTTCAAAGAAAAAAAAATGAAATTGTCCGATAACGCTGGCAATTGACTATAACTCAAACTCCAGAATAACAAAATAAGGACCAATAATGTGAAGGCCATACTAAACAGTTCAGTTTTGTTACTGTAATTGAGTATAACTAAGTGTAGGCAGCGTACAACGTTCAATATAATATTGAGTACGGAAGAGGTTACAATGCAAGAAGTACAAAATATTTTAAGCTCACTAAAAGAAAATAAATCTGCTGGAATCGGGGAATACTGAAAATATCAATCGTAGGCCTATATACGAATACAAAGTTGATAAGAAAAACGAAATATATAACTACGGACCAATATCTATTCTGCCAACTGTTGGAAAATTATCTGGAAAAATACAATCTTCTAGAAAGGAACCAGTTCGGATTTCAGAAGTACCTACAAAAGCATAATCTGACTAATTGGAGACTTCGCAAATGGGCTTAATACCAGCCTTGAGAAAAATCACAGCTCAGTGGTATGATTTATTGACTTTAAAAAGGCCTTTGATACACTGAACCATGTAAATAAATATATTACGAAAATTAGAAATAATCGGAGTGTGAGGGTCTCTTTTGTCGTGATTTGACGCTACTTGAAAAATACAATAGGAGTTTTTAAGTACAATTAAGGGACTAATACAGTGACGAAGAAAAAACTGTATACGAGGTTCCACAAGGTTCAAAGCTGAGTCCGATTCTTTTTATAATTTACACCAAAGATTTGCCTTTGATGCTAAAATAAAGCACACGATATACATATGCGCATATGACCACCACATACATATTACAAAATACAAATTTGGCATAAAAATGCATGAATACAACTGTTTGCATAGAGTAAAGGATCATCGGAATCTAAAATTGGAAGATAACTGTGTAACAATTATCGAGGATGGGTCAAGGTTTAAATATCTAAGTGTTACTCTTGACTATAATGTAAAGTGGAATTTCCATATTATTGTAGTACACTGATAACATAACTGCGCGGTCTGCATGCGCTTTGTTTCACTTTAGCTCTTTCTGCACACCGGATGTCTTGCGGCAATGCTACTTGGCACTTGTCGAATCCTATCTTAGATACGGTATACAATACAAACAATTCTATACCGCATAAAACTAGGACCTAACTATGAAAGGCAACAGATTTCGAAGGATATAAAATTACATAACATATCGCAACTCTATAAACAATTGGAAGTGGTATCAAATTTTCATAATGACAACACAAAAAAAAATCTAACCCAGCAACATATTGTATAAATACCAGAGGACGAGCGGAAAACAGATAGGAATTTCCACGTTTCTGGGACGAATATGGCCGAAAAAGATTTTTTGGTTTCGGCGATGGAAGTGCCATTCATTGATAATTGCTGCAAACAGCATTGCGTTTTGGAAGCATTAAATTTCATACGATTGGTGATTTCCCAAGTAGATATGCTGTTAATATCAGAAGTAAATAAGCAGAACGTAGGTGGACACATGGCTCAATTTAAAAATGTTGAGCTGGATGCGAAGTGCGCAGCAAACATATTTTCCTTTTCTAAATAAGGGGCAGTAGGTATGTCATTTTATAATACGAGGGTTGTCTGAAAAGTTTCCGACCGCAACGTAAAGATAGCGGCACTCGTCAATAAAAGCCAGTGAATGCTAGTTGTGCATCTTTTGACAGTTACTTACCGTTTCAGTCATTGGACGCGCAGTTTTTAGTTGACAGTCGTTTGAATGAGTCGATGTGAGTGTTTTTTGTGAAAATGGAAAAACTGAGTATCAAGCTGTTATTAAATTCTTTTTTTTTGAAAGGCAATACGCCTACGCAAATCAAAATTGAGTTGGACTCTGTATATGCGGAGGGAACTGTGCACCATCATTTGCCACAGTGAAATTTTGGACAGCTGAATTTAAACGTGGCCGTAAGAGCTTGGGAGATGATGAACGTTCTGTACGTCCAAAAACTGATACCACTGACGATAACATTGCTAAAGTTCAGCAAATGGTGTTAGACGACCGCCGAATTAAAGTGAGAGAGATAGTAGAGGTTATGAAAATGTCCAAATAACGTGTTTGTTATATATTAAATCAAGATTTAGGCATGAGAAATCTGTCCGCGCGTTGGGTGCCGCGTTTGCTTACGTTAGACCAAAAACGTGTTCGAATGAACATTTCCAACGCTCTGTTGGCGCAGTTTAGGCACAATAAATCTGAGTTTTTGCCCGATTAATTACAGTAGATGAAACTTGGATACACCATTATACGCCCGAAATAAAAATTCTGTCAAAACAGTGGACTGCAAAGGGCGAGCCGGCTCCAAAAAAAAGCAAAAACTGTTTTTTCGGCTGGGAAAGTGATGGCGACTGTTTTTTGGGATAGTAAAGGAGTTATCTTAATCGATTATCTTCAAAAAGGAAAGAGATAGTAGAGGTTATGAAAATGTCCAAATAACGTGTTTGTTATATATTAAATCAAGATTTAGGCATGAGAAAGCTGTCCGCGCGTTGGGTGCGGAAGTTAGTCAAAAAACGTGTTCGAATTAACATTTCCAACGCTCTGTTGGCGCAGTTTAGGCGCAATAAATCCGAGTATTGGCGCCGATTAATTACTATAGATGAAACTTGGATACACCATTATACGCCCGAAGCAAAAATTCAGTCACAACAGTGGGCTGCAAAGGGCGAGCCGGCTTCAAAAAAAGCAAAAACTGTTTTTTCGGTTGGGAAAGTGATGGCGACTGTGTTTTGGGATAGTAAAGGAGTTATCTGAATCGATTATCTTCAAAAAGGAAAAACCATTACAGGTGCATACTACGCATCATTATTTGCCAAGCTGAAGGCAGAAATTGCGGAAAAATGGCCACATTTGCAGAAAAATAAAATCCTGTTTCACCAAGACAATGCGCCGTCTCACACCTCAGCAGTTGCCATGACGAAAATCCATGAATTACGGTTTGAACTGCTTGACCATCCACCTTATTCACCAGATCTAGCCCCAAGCGACTTTTTTTTGTTACCTCATTTAAAAACTGCGCTCGGAGGACAGAGATTTTTGTCAAATGAGGAGGCAATCACCTTCGTGAACAATTATTTTGCAGAGAAAAACGCCAAGTATTGTACTATTTGGACGGGTTATAGAGATGGGAGCATCGCTGGGAGAAGTGTATAGAGTAACAAAAAGACTATGAAGAAAAATAAAAAAAAAATTTGAGAAAAAATGTCTTGTATCATTGTTCGGTCGGAAACTTTTCAGAGAATCCTCGTAAATGAGGGTGAGGTATATTTTGTGGTGTTTTTAACAAGCGGTCAAAAAGTTGTATATAGAAAATTATTTTTCTCAACCACTCTCCATAAATGTCGAATATCAACTGGACAAATGATAAGACAATCAAACCGTACGTATAAAACGTAAGACAATATGAGTGAAGGTTCTGACTTATTATAAATTCAAAATTAATGAAACATTAACTGGGAGTTAATAGGTACAATGCGACTCAACATATTTCCAACTAGTTCCATGCTTACCATTCCCAACATTTAGTAGTTCGACCGGGGACAACATTCCCGGTCGATCAAGCGATAACCAATGTCAACATTACTTTCGACGCCTGAAATCGAATTACTAAACTATAAAATAAAAATAGACTCCCAAACCATTAAAATTCAAAAATATACACTATTTCACCGCAGGATACATATTTTCAACTCTGGCCGAAACGATATTTGGTAGGTAGATTTGTACTGTAGAATGTATTATGCAATACTACCAAGAGATTCTCCAACTTAAATAAAACTGATAAAAGCAAAGACGAATGACCAAATGATCTAACGCGGGGAGAATGTTCATAACTTCATAACTTATTGTATTTTCTGCGAATATATCCCATCATGCAATTCGCAGCTGCTCTCAATGTACATATCCTCATTGTCATTTTATATTATTAATCATCCAATATTTATTGACCTAAATTTCTTAAGCTAACTATATTTGAATCATGTGTTAACTAATGTAAGACGTTAGTTATAATGACTGAATATTGTAAAATGTAAAATATTTCATGTACTGATTTGCGCTATAATTCCAATCTTTTTGCTTCGAAATGCGGAAACTGATCATGAGACCACCTAATAAATCACAGTGTTTATGTGTCCAGATCAGTAATGAGAATAAAACTTTAAAACTATCATATTACTAAAATACGGTTTTTAAGCACAAACGAATATAATGTCTTCTGTTACACGAAAGATGTCAGAGAAAAATTCGTTGATCTCTATCTTCATTGCAAGACAACTAACAGATTTGTATGTGCTTTTCCTGACAGAAATAGAAAGAAGAAAAAAACAACACCCGCCCGGCGTAGAAAGAAGGCACTGAACGTGACAGTAGAACATAAAGACGTCACATAACTCAGCGTGATTAACGTCTCCTGCTATAGACATAAACAAAAGCATCCTCACACAATCTCCCACCCGAAAATGAGAAGCAGCTACATCAACAACAGGCAAAGCGGGAACACAATAAGACGCACCACAAAGCGAAACTTATTGTTCTACAGTCAAGCTTGTGTCCTGCACCCGGATTCAGCAAATACACATGATAGCATTGCACTTTATTATGGGCGCCTAGCTATAAGGATATGCAGTGTAGTTGACAAAGGACTAGAGCAATATGCTTCGCTATCCCAACTATCTCTTCCAATTCCACCTCCGAGCGGACCAAGGAGTAGAAGGAAAAGGAACAAAATTCCTGCAGCAGACACAAATTTCATACGTTCCAAGTCAGATGTCAGACCGGAAGGAGATATATGCGATGCGAAGCAAGTGCCTGTGTGTGCTTCTGCGATGGAGGACGCTTCATGGCGAGTATTGTGGCAGTTTGTTTTGGGGCTAATAACAAATGGTTGCACATAATAGATGGTGCTTACTAAACACACATTTTCTTTCCCGAACAAATTTAGTGCATAGACGATGTATGGCTGTTGCCGGTTGAATCAGTATAGTCCTCTTCTACATAACTGCTGGTACTGCACGATGTCCCACACAAGGAGAAAGGAGATTTAGCGTTGCATGGTTTAAATTCTTAAGTCTGTTGACAGTGTGCAATCTGGAAAAGCAGCTTTTTTCCATCCATCCGTGGTTAAAACTGGCAGAAGAATATGTCGTTACAGTTTCATGGCAATCAGGTCAATGGTTGAGATTGTAAAATACTCGTAATTTCATGAAAAATGGAACACACATTAAACTAGCAATCGAAATATTTGCTTGACTTATGTTCGATCTATAGGTCGTTCAATTCATAGTTGTTGAAAACTCCTGTCTTTTGTTTCATTTTATGTGTTTATCTAGCCATAGAGAAGCATCAGTCATTTATGAATCAATATTTGATTTATTACCGCCATACAAAATATTCTCAAGAGTTGTGGTAATGTTTTTGTAATCAAAATTACATTTGCCCAAAAAAATGCATAAGACCAGTACATACTAATATTAACTAACATTCGTGCTGCTGCCGTAAAATATGTGATGATGACGACAATGATCAATCATGTCTTATACCATCAATTTAAGTCCGACCTCAATCCTGCTTCCACATATTCATAACTAAGGCAATCTTCTGGCAACTCTCATACATTTTCTTTAACGTTCGTCTCCGTGTTCGTCTTCGTGAGACAGGCCAAACATCAGACAGACATCAATCAAAAATTTCAACAGTTATTATCACTCGCCGGTACCACATTGTTGCCCTTCTTAAACAAAAAAATAACAAGAGGAAAACCCGTCGCTCACTACACATACCGAATGACATTTACCGAACCGAAGAGCATGCCTCTGGTTTCCAAGCATAACTACTCTTCATGAAAGCTGTTTCTGCCCATACACAACTCCATACAAGTCTGAAGTTTCTGGGTATGTTTTGATACATCATCGCTACAAATCTGTCAGAAGTGACAGGAATCAGGTCCATTCATACGATTCGCTAGCTATGTACAACAAGAGGAAACGGATTTGTGGGCTGGCGCTGGATTACAACAGTCGGGTGATTAATGAGTTTATTATTACTCAGCAAAAAGTGTACGGTGGTCCTGTCTCCCTATTTGCTCTGCTCTTTTCCATCGCGCCCTGACGTGCAATTTATCTTCCCCTGAGAACGTCTTGCTTAGGGTTTCTCTTTTCAAAAACGCAAATCAGAAAGGAGGACAGCAAAAAGACCATGTTGCTGATGATGACGAAAATGATGGAGAAGTGCAAGAATTGCTGCTTCCAGTGAAGAAGAAGAATGATGATTGTTCATTCTAAATGTCATGGATGATAGATGATTTGCCAGGTAATTTCAAACTCCGACAGAGATTAAAATGAGTTCTGTACCTATATACGATATTCTCTACATAAAATGGATAAACCGTCGTCGGTTGAACGACATGGTTATACCAAGTTACACTGCACAGCTTTGTCATCGAATTCATGACCGGACAAACCTAATGCACACTAACTAACGAGTTCACATTTTAGTCGACAGATGGTAACACATAGATTAATTGACAACTGGACAACACAAGGGGAAGCCGCTATTTATAAAATCCACTTGGAAATGACAGCATCATTGCGCGTTAGGGTAAAACACAGCGCTCTGTTGCTTTGAGAGCGCTGTCACATTCGGTACACACTAATCCGCCATTTAACAAATTATCTAATGACGTTTCGTGTCGGTGTCGACCATGATAAGTGACTCCATCAATCATGTTGATTAGCGTCCAGTGTCGTGCGCGGCCGCTAGAGGGTGCAGGAAGTGGAAGAGCTTGACAGTGCCTTGAATGAGTATGAATAATGGTCTGATAGATTGTTTTGTCTCGGATTTTTTTTTTCTAACTTTTTTGTTGCTTTCCTCGTTTTATGGCTTTACTAGCTAGTCACCGTTCATTAAAAGTTCCGCGTGTTCTATCGGTTAGAGTTGATAGACAGACAACAAATGAATAATTGCAGTGTAGTTGTTATTTGTTTTGTGACATTCAGTATATGGTATGTATTTGTTGAGAGACAGTCAAAATTCAATCATTTCATAATGATAGGGTGTGTTCTATCGTATCCAATTAATGCAAATGGGTAATTGCTCATAGCTTATTTTGAACATGACTTTTATATTCCGTTAGTAGATTTATAAGATTTATCGAATTCATCCAAGGCATGAATTTGGAAATCATTATTGTTGTTTAGGTCATAGAGTTCGTCTTTTTTTCAAGAGGCCGAAAAGCAGTCGTATAATTTTGCGTTTAAAACAAAAAAAAGGAAACATTCGTCTGCTTTCCCTAACGTGTATGCACCTGCGCCAAAGGAAAGTACTGAAAAGATAACAGCCATGAGTCTCATTAGTGGTTTTTGACAAGACCTAATTACCATATGTGAATCTTCGTTTGTTTTCTGATCCATATATCTATTATAGAATTACTAGAAATGTGATGACATTTCGTCTCGCCGCAAAGTAAATCAGCTTAAGGACTAACATTAACAAATTTTTAAAAACATTCTTGGCAAAGGCAAAATGGATATGTTAAACATTTTACAACACAAAGAAATAGGGTTTTGACAATATGATGAGTTTTGTGTGTCTTCAAAAAGTAGTGTTCTGGGGCGTAGGACTCTTGCACTTGCGTACTCGTATAAACTCAAATAACTATGCAAATTCTCACTATCGATTGGTGCACATAAAATACGAGTATCTCTTGTTAACATGATGTTGTACAGCTTTCCTCTCATTTCAAGTGACTGCATTCCAAGTAAAAGACATTTGGAACGATAAGAATGATGAACCTGAATGCAGTTTTAAATGTTTGAAGGTTATAATGACTAGGAAATAAGGAGCTAGGCAGGGCATTCCATAAGCGAGTTGTACGGCTTAAGAACGAATCACGATATTTTAGGGTACGTCCGAAAGTGGGCTTGAGGGTATACTGATGAGCATTCATAGCGAGACGGGTGTTACGGTTAAAGGTTTGAAGGGGCGGAATGCTACTGGCGATTTCTATGGAGCACTGGTGGTGGAAATAGCTGTAAAACGGAGTGAGACACGAGACATTACGTCGGTGTTCGAGGGTGTCAATTGTTTGAATGATATTAGTATCGCCTATGAGCTTTATCGCACGGTTTTGGATCCTATCTAGCGAGTGCAGAGATGTTTTGGGCGCACCCGACCAGATGTGGGCATTGTACTCCAATATCGGGCGGATAAACGCCTTATAGAGGTTGACTTACTCGAACTATAACTTTTTAAAATGCTATAATTTTAATTTTTGTATCAGTAGTTTTCAATATGTCCACCTTTGGCGCGAATAATGGCCTTGAGACGGCCGAAGAAAGCTTCACACGCTGCACGCAATTGGCTCTGCGGTATTTTGGCCCATTCCCGGCGAAGTGCTTGTTTGAGGTAGTCCAAACTTTGGTATTTTTTAGTGCCAACCTTCGCCTTCAAAATACCCCAGACTGAGAAATCCAACGGATTTTCATCCGGAAAATTTGCAATCCATTGTGGAACATTGTTTTCTAACCAATTTTGGTTGACGTGAGCTTTGTGAGATGGTGCCGAGTCTTATTGAAATGGCCACGGTCTCCGACCGAAATGATTGTTTGCCCAAGGCTTCAATACTGCTTCTAAGACAGTTTCACGATATACGATCGCTTTCATTTTGACGCCATGGTCTAAAAATACGAGTGGAGAGCGACCATCGGCGGTTATGGCGGCCCAAACAATCACCATCGGTGCTTCCTGCTTTCTGGTGTCATTCGGTGGCACTCGGTCATTTTGTTTGTTGACATATTGCTCGATAACAAATGGCAACTCATCGGAAAAAACCAAATTCGGCAACTCACCACTTTCGTGCAAGCGTAGCAACTCCTTCGCTCTTTCGACTCTAACTTTTTTCTGTTGCGATGTAAAATCGTGTGCTTTTTGGAACTTCAATGGCTTGAGCCCAAGCTCATTTTTCAGTAAGTGTTGCATCCGTACCAACGATATGTTGAGCTCACGACCCATTTTTCTTCTACTTCGACGCGGATTTCGCTCAATTCGAGCCTTCACTTTCCGAACCATTTCTGCGGATGTAGCTGCTTTTTTATGACCACCTCCATGGCGTTTTGCAACGCTGTAACAAGCTATGGTTCGAAACACAAATAATTTATTCACGTTGAAGTGCTGGAGAGCTCTAACGATAGCTACTTGTGGTTTTCCAGCCAAATATAAAGCAATCGCACTATCACGTTGAATTCCATCGCGGATAAAAATTTTTTAATACGACTTAGACGCCAATCGTTTAAAAGTGTCTGTCTTGTGTCAAAATTTGAGCTCACTGTCATGAACGGTTTGGAAATTATATCAGTCTGAAGTTGGTTGCAGTTCGAGTCATTCAGGATGTATATTGAGGCCAGATCAGAGACGGTGAAATATTTCTTACATCGCTTGAGGAAATATCTCGCCACATTTTTAACGACACCGAATATGTGGTCATTCCAACGTAAGTTTTCATTGACATACATATCGAGACTGGAAGGCTTATCGGTTTCGACGATGCAAGTGCCATTCATGGATAATGGCTGTGTGTTCAAATTTCGCTTTAACGACATCAGACAGCATTGAGTTTTGGAAGCATTAAATTCCACTCGGTTGATAGTTCCCCAATTGGTTATGGTGTTAATATCGGAATTTAATGAGCTTGACATACGATGCCGTTCCCGTTCTACAGCCGAAGAATAGGGACGTGAGCGCGGGAACGAATACGAAAAGCAGAGAGTGCTGTCATCAGCAAAGGAATATATTGGATTAGAAGTGGCAGACAAGAGATCATTAATGAAAATTAAAAAGAGTGTCGGAGACAGAACGGAGCCCTGGGGTACACCAGTATTTATTTTGTGAATATCAGACTTGAAACCGTCCAAGACAACTTGAATTGAACGTTCCGAAAGGTAATTTCTAATCCATTGAAGAAGAGAGTCATCGATCCCAAAAGCACGCATTTTCGACAAAAGAACCAGATACTAAACTCTGTCAAATGTCTTATATGAAGTGCAACTATCTTGCTTTCGCCAGATTGATGTACGCTTTGGTTCCACTTTTCGGTGAGACATGCCATCAAATCACCAGTGGACCTATTGCTACGAAAACCATATTGCCGGTTATTGAGAAGTTTTCGTGTTTCGAGATATTTCATAAGCTGACAGTTTATTAGCGTTTCCATCACCTTGGTGTAAGGGACGTAAGTACAATGGGTCTATAGGAGGAGAGTAAAGAAGATTCACATTTTTTAGGTACAGGCTGGACAAATGCTGTTTCCCATCTGCTCGGAAAAAGTCCTAAGGAGTAGGATTGATGAAAAAGCTTACGCAGTGGTTTTGCCAGCGTGGAAGAACACCTCTTCAGAAGAAGGGGAGATATACCATCTGGACCAGCGGATTTATGTATGTTCAGATCTTTAAGTACTCTTGCTACTACACGAGTGCGAAAGTGGATTCGTCCCATTGTAGATTCGACGCACTCAAGTGTAGGCGGGGACAAAGCACAATCTGGGAGTGTTGAGCTAGCCGCAAAGTTTGCAGCAAGCAGATTGGCCTTGTCCAAAGAGCTGACAGCTGGAATGTCATTGTAAATGAGCGTTGGGATGGAGGATGAGCAGAATTTCTAATGTTTTTGACGAATACATTACAGTATTTGTTGCCTCAGTTTTTGATCGTATTGAAATTACACACGCTTGAGAAAGACGTTGCAGTCATTTCTGGCTCGTTTAAATTTTTTTCGGTTTTCATCTGTAGTATTGGTCTTATAAGACCGAAAAAACATTTCTCTAACCCTGACAGCCTCTTAACAGCTCGAGTCGTACCATGCCTTTTCTTTTGGTTTGATTCTCTTCATCCGATGAGGGATAAAGTTTCTCATTCCAAAGAGAATGGTGTCTGTGATCATACCAGCAGCGGCATCCACGTCGTTATCGAAGAAACATAGCGACCAGTTAAAATTCCTAAAGAAGTTGTTGCGTGCGCTCCAATTGGCTTTCTCGTATTGCCATACGGTTCTTTTAGGAACCTTTTCTCTAACTGTGTGGTGGGTGTACGAAAAATTAGCTGATATAACACAATGGTCAGACGAGCCTAGAGGGGATAGCACATTGACCTTGTATTTGTCAGGGTGAGAGGTTAAAAACAAGTCCAGGGTGTTGGCGGTATGACTATCAACCTCTGGTATTCGTGTGGGCTCATTTACAAGCTGGGTTAAGTTATTTTTCGCAGCGAAGATCTCAATAAACCGTCCTTCGGGCGTTGCCTGTCCAGAATGTCGAAGCCACCCAGAATTGTGTATGTATATTAAAATCGCCCGTAATAACGATTTCAGTATGGGGATACAGGGATACAGTTCTTACAATAATAGGAAACAGTACACCAACAAAATTCATACCCACAGCCACTGCACGCGCTGTATGACAATGTAATACAGCAACGTCAGTTACCGAATGCAAGCAACAGTAAGACCAGGGGCAGGAAAGTTGGGATGCCCGCACTGTGAATGTTGGTTGGGGTTGCACTGCACTCGCGCGTTTGTTTTTGTTTTTTTTTTATTACTCGCCCGCGGTTATTTTTTTTGCCACAATTTCTCCACGCGAGGAGCGATTTCACAGCACAGTGCGCTTGCGCGTGTGCACTTGTCGATGGTCAGCTTTACTAGTGTAAAGCAAATCATAAATTCTTTTTTTGGCGTTTTCGATTCGACATACTGTATGGAAGGAGTCCATACCATACAAGCGTATTCAATGACAGGACCCAGGATGAAACAAAATAATGCTTTAATGGTATAGGGATCTTTGAAATCTGAGGAGTTCCTTTTAATGAACACTAATAGAGAGAGATAAAATACATATTAATTTTCCATCGCAAATCACACCAATATTTTCAAAATTGTTAACAATTTGTATTTGAGCATTGTATAATGCATAATGTATAATGTGGGAAAATAGAATGGGGCGTTCTGTTACAGCTCATACAAGCACACTCCTCGATGTTTAACATTTATGGTATTAACGGGAATTCATTTAATTTCGCACGGGTTGATGGTGAGGTTAATGTCTAGTTCATTGTTTAGATATATGAGTAGTTCAAAGTTATTTGTTTTACGGATTCGCGATTGGTAAGGGGATAATTTTACGATTGGATGTTTAATGATTTACGTGCCGTCTTAATGGTCACCATGCGCGCTAGACTATCTGAGTCGGCGTGTAGTACTTGAACTCGAGCAAGTTTCTTTGCTCCAAGTCTCTCCAAATCTCTCCGTCCTATTCGAACTCCTACCCCTGGAGAGTCAATATCGAAACCAAACACACCTGAGTTTCAAACCACTACATCACAACAATGCTTTCCTTTCTCCTCCTTCTATCTTTCCGCCCGCGCCCAGACAACAGTAAAAGGTTATCATAACCCCTTAGGCGCGGGTAAATTATAAAAAAAAAAAAAAGTTTCTGTCTGGGAGAGTACGAGTATTTAGTGGAGCTCCAGTGGAAAGTGTCCGGGTGTGAAAACCGTCTCTTCATTGGGATCTGTTTCATGGGGCACAATTGTCTTATATTCAGGCATGCTTCGATTTGCGTGAGGACTGTAGAATATTCCTCGAACGTTAATCTACAGGAGCCAATAGTTCTTTTCAAGTGGTGTATAATTGACTTGAGGGTTGAGATGCCACGGTGTGCTTTGAGAGGCTAAGCTCTTTGTGACTTCTATTGACCATTCCTTTGTTATAAACTTTCTATCTTTCCTTAGCTCATTGTTCGCTCTCTTAAAATTGGTGCCGCAATCATTATAGATGTTATTGCAGGCACCCTTTTATGGCCGCAAATCTCCTATACGATGCATTCGAACCACATCGTGGAACTAAGATGTGTTGAGATCTTCCAGACGTTGATAGTCAGACCGCCAACACACTGGACTTGTTTTTAACTTCTCACCCTGACAAATACTAGGTCGATTGCTATTCCCTCTAGGCTCGTCGGAGCACTGTGTCATATCGGCTAATTTCTCGTATACTGACCACACAGTTAGAGAAAGGATTCCTAAAAGAACTTTGTCTCCACCTACATTTAAGTGCGTCGAATCTTCAATGGGATGAATCTACTTTCGCATTCGTGTAGTATCAAGAGTACTTAAAGAACTTGACATTCACAAATCCGCTGCTTCGGATGGTGCATCTCCTCAGAAGAAGTGTTTTTCCACCCTCGCATAACGCCTGGTTAAGCTTCTTCATCAAACCTACTGTTTAGGACTCTTTCCGAATAGATGAAAAACAGCATTTGTCCATTAAAAGACGGATTTTCTTCTCTCTCCTCCTAGAGATCCATTGAACTTACGCCCCTTTTTCCAAGGTCATGGAAACGCTGATAAACCGTCAGCTCATGAAAAATCTCCAAATACAAAAATTTCTCATCGTCAGCACTGTTTCGTGTCAACGGGTGATGGCATGTCTCCTCGAAAAGTGGATCTAAAGCATACATTAATCTGGCGAAAGCAAGATAGTTGCACTTGATGACTCTCTTTGTCAATGGATTAGAAATAACGTTTCGGAATATTCAATTCAAGTTTTCTTAGATGGTTTCAAGCCCGATATTCACAAAATAAATGCTGGTGTGCCCCAGGCACATGTTTTTAATTTTCATCAACGATCTCTTGTCTGCTACCTCTAATCCAATATATTTCTTTGCTGACGACTTTACTCTCTGTTTTTCATGTTCGTTCCCGGACTCACGTCTCTGCTCTTCGACTGTAGAACGGGAACGGCAGCGTATGTTAACCTCATTAAATTCTGATATTAACAGCATAACTAGCTGGGGAACCACTAATAGAGTAGAGTTTAATACTTTCAAAATACAGTGCTGTCGTTAAAGCTAAATTTCAATAGACAGCCATTGTCCATGAATGACACTTGATTCGTGGAAACCGAAAAACTTTCCATTCTCGATATGTGTGTCATTGACAACTTACGTATTCGCTATCGCCAAAAATGCTGCGAAATGTCTAGGTTTCCTCAAGCGATGTAAGAAATTCTTCAGATCCTCTGACCCGGGTACAATATATAAGGCATTTATCCGTCCGAAACTGGAGTACAATGCCCACATCTGGTCGGTTGCGCCTAAAACATCTCATAGGTGATACTGATATCACTCAGACAATGGACATCCTCGATCACCGACGTAATGTTTGGTGTCTCATTCTGTTCTATCGCTATTTCCGCCACCAGTGTTTTATAGAAGTCGACAGTATCATTCCGCCTCTTCAAACTTTTAACCATAACACCCATCTTGCTATGAATACTCATCAGTACACCCTCAAGCCCATTTCGGACCAAATCTAAAATAAAGTGATTCGTTCCTAAGCCGTACAACTCGCTTATAGAATTCCCTGCGTAAGTCTTCATTTCCCAGCCATTATAAACTTCAATTATTTGGAACAAATGTTCGTCGGTACCTCTTTTTCTTTGATCCCTAATTTTCCTTCGCCCGCGCTGTGTACAAGCATTTTAGGGGTACGCAAATCCCTTGAGCGCGGGTGAATTCTAAAAAAAATTAAAATGCGGCAGCGATCAGATCGCTTACTAATTCGATCGCTTACGGCGATGTCCGCTTTTGACAACCGGTTGTATCTTTCCTTTCAAATTTATACCTCCACAGGTCCAGCATAATCTACCACCGTATTTGTAAAGGGTCTAGTGGCAATTACGCGTTCTATTGAAAGACTGCCCATAAGCTGCAATTGCATCTTCGCGTTATAGCGGCGACACTGAGTGCATTTGGAACTGTGAAACTTGCGACAATAAACCTGGTCTATGTTTTGAATGCTTTGACGAATACCATTCGTCTTTGTGAATTTCAAATTTGTTTACTTCTCGTTATTTATAAATTTGTTTTTGTTTCTAAATTATTATTATTTTTTACTACCTACATTTTATTTTTTCCAATAATAATAAAAAATGTTTTTACGAAATGCACGTGTGCGGGCCTGGCACTGTGGATGAAATTTTCAATCCCAGTGCCAGGCCCGCATATGAGCGGTGTCTATTTTTTTAATATTTTTTCAAGAACGGTTGTATAAAACCTAAAAATACTAACACAAATTGAGTAAACTAACATCTTAGAAGCCAACTAGCATGAAAGTGGCATTTTCCACAATACCACCATATTCTGGTGGCAAAGCTGTTAAAACCCGTTGACTTTGTTGAATCAGCAGCTCTTTGTTTTCCAACATTGTATTTTGTTGAACTTTTTAGCTATATATAGATGGATATCTTCTGGGTTTCACTCACAAGTTTTCTTTTACGAAATTCGTTAAATTTTTGTTGCAATCAATTTACATTTAATTGCACTGGTTTATGTTTTTAAAATGACTCGAAGGACCACGTTTTACACTTAGATAAAGTAAAAATAGAATTTTGAATTTAGATAAAATGTTACGAGTACATATAAAAAACGTTACAATTTTTATTCCTTGTTCCTTCAAATTCAAATGATTTTAGATTAGTGTCGAGGAAACTTGTCTCATGATATGAAGAAACCTCGGTGTTTAACAGCTGCTATGTTTTACATTTATTTACATGGTTCGCTGAACTCTTTTAAATATTCATGTAAAGAAATTTATACGAGTATGTGTTTGTCTATTCTGTTTATGCAAGTATCAATTTCATTAATTTTCGTAATGCCCCATGAATAGATTATGAAGTTAAAGCTGTGGCTATTAACTTTGTGGAGCTTTAAGTCGGCCAAGTTTGAATTAATGAGACTAGTGAGACTAGATGCTTCGTTTTATTTTTGGACGCTGCTAGAGAGAGAAAGCATTCATCTTAACGATCTGGCCTTACACATTTGACAGTTGTTTTATTTCGTGATGTTCGATTTTAGTTTCTATATTTTATTGAGCTGATTATTCTATTTATTAAATTTACGTTTTTATGTTCATCGAAACTAGTTACCTATGATATCTAAGTTGCGTCTGCAGCTGGCATTCTAGTTATATTTTGACAACTAATCCAATGTGCGAAAAACTCCACATCGCATGTGTTAAATGTGCGCGGCTTTACAGTAGATAAAATTAGGGATACAGATATACATATACATATTTAAGTTGTTTTTATGAGTTAATTAATTTTTTGGGATTGGTTCCCAACGATCTTCTCTTTTGTGTGTGCGTCAGCACATATCAGGCTTAAATTTGTCAATTTAATCTCCAGAGGATTGTTATCAAACATTCGCTCACATGCATAGTGCTTAGGAGTTCTTCTAATACGCTGTTTCTGATGGTGAATCCGCATCCGAATGGATGCTGCTTATGATCTTTATTGATCGCCAAGTAGATATCATCCAGCTTTTGCTTTTGATATATCGCTCTTCTCGGATGGCAATGGCATCAGCTTTGTAGCGATCTAGGGTTTCCACTAACTATTCGCCACATACATACGTATATGTTCAACCGAAGGTCATTGTCGGATTTTCTTTGGCTGAAGTTATCAGTTATCTGATTGATCTCCATATTTGAGACCCTGTCACAACATCACAGCAAGGTGGCATACTACATATATCCTTCAGAGGGACAATGAGATTGTCGGCAAATCACACTCTCACGTCGACGTTGATTTTAACTAGACAATACGTTAGTATTGTGCTTTATATCGGTCACGCATATGGAGTTTTACTGCAGAACGGTATTGAGCAACTCTCATTTTCCTTTCTCAACCTGGAATTCAAATCGGTTTTCGGTTATGGTATGAGGTAAGGGTAGGCTAGATTAACAAGCAGAGCAGATAAGGGGTGAGTTCTTTTTCATTCATTCAGCTCCTGTGTTGAAGCGTCGTTGAAAGGACGCTAAGTTTCTTAGTGCCTACCAACACCAGTGCGTTGATGCCTACTGGAATACTGAGAAATTATGGTTTTACAGACAAGAGACTTTTTATACATGTACTCGTATACTCATATTTCTGCTTCATCTTATACCAAATTTATCATGATACTCGTAGATTGCACATTGTTCTTGCTGACCATCCGTAATTGGTCTTCTCATCTATCGCATCCCGTTGGAGATGAGTGTGAGTTGAGCGGGAAGTAGTCCTGCATACATACATACTTATGTAAGTTAGACTTTTGTAAGTTAAAGCCTTTTAAAAAAATATGTTTTTGTTTGGCCATATCATTTAGATGCACGAGATAGTTTTTGGCAGCCTTTTACGGTGTCATAACTGTAATAGCCGTACATATGTAGATACATAACATATAAGGCCCTATATTATTCAGACTTACGGCTCTCACCATAGTCTTAGACAGTGTGCTATGTTGAGTCTAAAATTAAGTCTTTTTCTTTAAGATGGTATCAATATCTATTGAGTCTAGAACTAAGTCTTCTTCCTTAAATTGATATCAAGTATGTCGGTTTGAAAAAAGCTCGAATTGAACACATTAATTTCTGGTGTTAGTAGGTTGGTGAGATCTTAACTCATTCTCAATCCAAACTTAAGTGCCGAATAAACCATTTATCCATCCGGGTGTACAACTGTGGTTCATTATTGCACGAAACTATCAATTCGACGTCATAATTGCAGTTGAGTTACACGTTCCGCTTATATTTTATTGTACTTCTTATATGAATTAGTTAGTATTAATTGATTGTTCTGGGTTTCCGTTTCAATTTCATTACATGTCATCACTCCTGACATTTTGAGAACACTTTAAGTTCGTAGTCAAGTCACTTTGCATGACTCAGAAAATGCGATGATGCACACTAATAAAAGAAAACGAGAAAAAATAAAAATAAAATAAGAGAACAGGAGAAAAACAACTTCATGACACGAGATGTAACCCTTAGTGACTGACTGACAGACAGTAAAAACGATAGCAACACGAGACACCACTATAGCAAAAGGCAGGCTTCCAAGTGGCCACAAAACAGATTGCCACTGCTGGGTACACAGAGTGACATGCATTAATAAGCAATGCCGTCCAAATATATCATTTTGTTGAGAGATTGACAACCTGGACAAGCTCGACAGAATGACAGTTTGTATTCGTATCGTATCATTACAGAGTTTCTCTGTTTGTTTGTTTGTTTGTTTGTTTGTGGGATAGTTTTGCGTGAAACGGCACTGCTGTTTGATGACTAAATGTCTTTGTTGGGTGGTTGTCAGACTTGAGTTGATCGGCTGTTGTAGTGTCTACATAATTTCGCTTTGCATGATCATGGATGTGCATTGTTGAAGTGCATCCTAAACTTGCATGCATAAATCGATATGTACATGCATACATACATTCGTATATGAGTAGACAAGCGTCAGATCTAT
This sequence comes from Volucella zonaria, assembly GCA_963966105.1. Classification (NCBI taxonomy): domain Eukaryota; kingdom Metazoa; phylum Arthropoda; class Insecta; order Diptera; family Syrphidae; genus Volucella; species Volucella zonaria. The sequence goes on from OZ014531.1 coordinate 26,529,163, forward strand.
GTTTTGTGTAATAATTGCAAAAAAATTAAAAACTTGTTTGCTGGTAGAACTTATTAAAATAAATAAGCAAATTGTGACACTTCACCCGTTTGGATATGTAAGTTATACTTTTATCCGCGGTGAAGTTAATAAAAAACATTTTTTTTATTTTTATAGTATTTGGGAATACTGCCCACTTTATTTTGTCAATTCGAACTGAAGCTTAAAATCTATTTAGAATTATTTATAAGGTAAGGTTACAATCAAATGCGACAAACTACTATTTCAGCAATTTTGGTTTGGTTTCTTTCTGTTGCAGGTGGTTTGCAAGCTTTTCGGAATTTGCCTTGTATAGAGCGTGCGAACCTTTGAACACACTTGAAACTTGAAGTGCATGTGGCGGAAGTGGGAGCATTACACTCAGCCAGTGTAGTGCTAGTTCTAATATTTTTTGTGTCAACTTATTTATACATGCATACATATTATGTTCAGAAAATAAAACATTTAAATTTTAGGTATGTGTTTAAAAAAACAAAAAGGCAGTGTTTCTGCCATTCAAAAATTCATTTAAATTGCTAACAAAAATATTTCTAAATCTATGAGCTTAAATACCTAAGTTATGGAGACCAACCAGTCGTGGGAGCGGATGTGATTTTTGTAAGTTCAGTCGAAACGGTGTCGCAGTTCGGTTGAACAGTGTTTTTTATTTTGACGAAGTCGTTCGAACTATTACTGGTGGAACGTAGGTATCAAATACATATCGAACGTGTGAACTGCTGTTAAGTTAACTTGCAGTGTTATCTTGATCACACATACATTTGTATGCGGGTGATTTTATTGTAATATATGTAAGCAAATATATTTCCATATTTCAAAATGATACACTTTTTGATTAAAAAATTATGCAAAAGGGGAAACAGAATATTCCTAGATTCTACAGGGTGACTTACTCGAACTATAACTTTTTAAAATGCTATAATTTTTTTATTTTTTGATAAATTTTATTGTGCCAAAGCAAAAAATGTTGGAAAATAAATCAATTTTCAAATTGTATGAGTAGTTTTCAATATGTCCACCTTTGGCGCGAATAGTAGCCTTGAGACGGCCGAAGAAAGCATCGTACGCTGCACGCAAGTGGCTCTGTGGTATTTTGGCCCATTCCTGGCGAAGTGTTTGTTGGAGGTGGTCCAAACTTTGGTAATTTTTAGTGCCAACCTTCGCCTTCAAAATACCCCAGGCAGAGAAATCCAACGGATTTGCATCCGGAGAATTTGCAATCCATTGTGTCGAAGAAATGAAGTGTGGAACATTGTTTTTTAACCAATTTTGGTTGACGCGAGCTCTGTGAGACGGTGCCGAGTCTTGTTGAAATGTCCACGGTCTCCGACCGAAATGATTGTTTGTCCAAGGCTTCAATACTGCCTCTAAGATAGTTTCACGGTATACGATCGCATTAATTTTGACGCCACGGTCCAAAAATTCGAGCGGAGAGCGACCATCGGCAGTTACGGCGGCCTAAATCATCACCATCGGTGCTGCCTGCTTTCTGGTGGCCGTCCGAAGGTGGAAATCGAAAGACCTCTCTGGCAAGTAAACTTGGTCATTTTGTTTGTTGACATATTGCTCGATAACAAATGGCGACTCATCGGAAAAAACCAAATTCGGCAACTCACCACTTTCGTGCAAGCGTAGCAACTCCTTCGCTCTTTCGACTCTAACTTTTTTCTGTTGCGGTGTAAGATCGTGTGCTTTTTGGAACTTTAATGGCTTGAGCCCAAGCTCATTTTTCAGTAAGTGTTGCATCCGTTCCAACGATATGTTGAACTCACGAGCCATTTTTCTTCCACTTCGACGCGGATTTCGCTCAATTTCTGCCGATGTTGCTGTTTTTTATGACCACTTCCATGGCGTTTTGCAACGCTGCTAGTATCACGGTAACGAGCTATGGTTCGAGACACAAACGATTTATTCACGTTTAGGTGCTGGAGGGCTCTAACGATAGCTACTTGTGGGTTTCCAGTCAAATATACAGCAATCACGTTTGAATTCCATCGCGGATAAAATTTTTTTAATACGAGTTAGACGCCAATCGTTTAAAAGGCTTGTAAATAATAAAATTATCTGTCATGTGTCAAAATTTGAGCTCACTGTCATGAACGGTTTGGAAATTATAGCAGTCTGAAGTTGGTTGCAGTTCCAGTCATTCAGGGTGTATAATCGAAATTTAAATAAGAAATAATAAAGAAAGAAAACATTTAGTGTTTCTCTAAATTTGTTCACTGCTAAATATTGATTCAAACATAACTCCAATAACACAAATAAGGGTTTAAATTCAAAAACAAAAAAAAAGTTAAGTTAATCTCTAAAAAAGGTAATCTGTATTCTCTTAAATCTTAAATAAGTACATAATACATCTGCGTGTTACAAATTGCGAATCTCTAACTGCGTAGTCTGTTTTAAAACTCTCTGTCTCCTCTCAAGCTGTATTCGATGTGCTGGAAATACTGGCACACGGATGGTATTGCAGAGCAGAGACTGCAGTCAGTTTTTTCAGTTTATATGCATTTTTATTTATATCCCTTATTTTACTCTTAAATGCTATACAAAAATTAGCTTAATTAACTTAAAATAATCTTATTCTAACTTACTGGCCCCATGCGGGCACTCTAAGTTAAACGTAATACTTAAATTATGTCTTTCGACGTATTTTACATTACATGTTTATACTATGTCTATTTATTATAATTAAAACTAAGAAAACATTTTTTAAGAAAAACTTAGTATCATGACTTATATTTTTTTTTAACTTATTATAAAACTTAAAACTAAAACTTACAAACTACCTAAGAATAAATCTTAATTTACTTAACCTACTTACATCTAATACATAATATATACATATATAATATATATACATTATATAGATATACGTAATATATAAATACATGTACATACATATATACATATATATATATATATATATATATATTTTTTTTTTTTTCACTTAAATCTAACTTAATTCTACCTAAAACTATGTAAGCCGGCCAACGCTAAAACAAAAAAAATTTAGGCTGACCCACTTTGCTTCGCAAGAAGCTATCTATTGCTGAAGGAATTCGACGACGACGCATCCTCTTCTTCAACAAGCCACTAAAATTGCTGGTGCTGATGAGCAACATCCCTCATGTCGCGACTCCCTACCGCCCTACTGAACCGGAGACGCTCCGCACTGCCGTGTGCGACGTCTCTGTCGTAGTTGAGTCGCCTGTCCGCAGCTGTTCGAGCAACGTGGAAGATTAGCGGCACAGCCAATCTGTCCTGGATCAGACCTTTGCTATCAAGGTAGAGGAACGCTTCTGGAGGAACATAGCCGTCAAAGCGAACTCTCTCATGATACATATAATTAGGGTAATAAGCCCCAGAGATCAGGTTGTTCGACGATGTCATTGCTCTTGCAATGTGCCTTCGAGTCAACTTAATAACAAAATTGTCCACTCTTATTAGGTTCGCCCTATTGTACAAGATCTCATTGCGATAGAATTTTATGTACTCAGACTCTGGTGTTCTGTATAAGCGAAGACAAGCCCTAAGGCAAGCTCTCTCAAACACCCGAATCTTTTCCAATAAACTTGCTCTCACGTTGAACCACACGGGACATCCAAATACAAGCATAGGCCAGATAAGGGCCATGTAGCAGATCACCTTCACCCTCGCATCGAGTTGGCTGTTATAAAACAGTTTCCTTGTAAGGGCAAAAGCACCTCTGGCTCTGGCCAGAGCAACATCTATATGTTTGTTAAAATACAGATATTGATCTAGCCAGATCCCAAGGTATCTGACTACATTTCGACAAGCAAGTGGCTGTCCATGTTGTCCGACGATAGAGAACTTTCGCCAATTCTTTCTGGTATCCCTAGGGGCCCCAGACAAAGGCGTCCTAAACAGAATGGTTTCCGACTTTCCGAAAGTTGATTTTCAACTTCCAGTCATCGCAAAATCGCTTAATTTTGTCGAAGTCACGTTGCAAAAGTGTATTAATGACCTCAATCTTTGGACCTGATCTGTACGCAATTAAGTCGTCTGCGTACGCTATGCTGTGGGGAAGCGAACCTATCAGATCACTTGTGTAAATGTTGAATAGGATCGGCGAATTTACCGCACCTTGTTGCAGACCGTTTTTAATATTAAATGCTCCAGCAGAAGTCACATCGCCATTCTTCACGATGAACTGTCTACTGGAGAGCATATCAAAATGAATATACAGCAGTGGTTTATTAATTCCCAATCTGTCCAGCTTGAAAAAGAGTCCCTCTAACCATACGGTATCGAAGGCCTTTTCCAAGTCAATCAGGCAGGCGTCAGTGCACTGTTTCTTGCCTTTGTTCCATTGGATATCAGAAACCAGTTTAGACGCAGCATGAATGATATCATGCCCCGCCTTGAAACGGAATTGATTATCCGGAACTATATGTTTGTCCTCAACCCACTTAGTCAGGACTCTATTGATTACCTTCTCGAAAACCTTACTGATGTTTGGAAGAAGACTAATCGAGCGGAGATTCGCCGGATTGGAAGTATCTTTATTCCTTTTGGGAATGGGATGTACCACCGCTGTTTTCCAATGCGCTGGATAATGTGCATTATTCATTGCATTATTAAACAGGGTGGTATAAATGTTCACCGCTTCTAGTGGGAGATGTCGAAGCACAATGTTCGGTATTTCATCGGTTCCCACTGATTTCTTACTTCTAAGTGATTCGAAGATCGTTTGGAGCTCTTCCTTCGAAATGAACGGTGGTAATACCCTTTCGTTGGTGATGACATTATTTGCCATATTCTCGTCAGTGAACTGGGTGAAACCCGAGCTCTCGAATCGCCAATTCGCAATTTCATTTCGAAGGCAGGAGTTGTGCACAAGGACTCGACTCTCCAGGTCGTGGTTCGGGCCAATGATGTCATTCGCCTTGTACACTTCCTGGGAGCAGATACTGCAGTGTGGCAGTGTATCCACCGTAACCCCCCTTCCAGTGACAAAGTCACGAATTGTCAACTGTAACGTCAAATGCCACCTGATTGGCATCTTCCAAATCCAAATGTGCAGGTTTAAGGCGCTCGATGGAAATGTTTCGATGTTTCCCTTTAATTTTGAGCGTAAATAGTCTATCCGTAATTCTCTTGACGATTGGGTATGGTCCAGAGTAAGGTGGCTCAATAGGTTTGCGGACAGCATCGCAACGGAGGAAGACATGTGAGCATTTGTCCAACCCTGGGAGCACGAAGATGTTACTGCTGTTGTGATGAGCTACTTGATGTGGCCGCAAATTCCTGATGTTCTGGCGATGCTTTTTCACGAAGGCCTGTGGTTTAGAAGGAGCCTTTCCGTTAGTGTAGAACTCACCTGGTATTCGGATTACGCTTCAGTACAGCATTTCGGCTGCAGACGCTTTGATGTCAGCTTTATATGCAGTCCGAAGTCCTAGGAGTACCATTGGAAGTGTTCTCGTCCATCTAGTGTTTGGGTGATATATTAGTGCAGCCTTAAGACTTCTGTCCCAACGTTCTATCTTTTCGTTGGACTGTGGATGGTAAGGTGTTGTCCGCATTCTTTGGGTACTGCATATATTGGTGAGCGCATTGCACAACGCTGACTCGAACTGCGTACTCTGGTTCGTTGTTAAGGTCTGCGGAGATCCGAAACGCGCAACCCAGTGTGTGTAAAATGCTGATGCTACAGTGTCTGCATCAATGTCGTTAAGAGGCACAGCCTCTGGCCACCTCGTGAATCGATCGATCATAGTTAAGCAATACCTGTATCCTCGGCATGAAGGCAAGACTATCAGGTCGATGTGTAAATGGTTGAAGCGATGGTCCGGTTGAGAAATAGTGCTCGGATCCAGTCGGTTGTGCTGATGTATCTTGGAACCCTGACGCTGTATGCAAGTGCATGACCATTGTAAGGCGTCCTTCTTTATACTCGGCCAGATGTATTTTTGGCGAAGCTGGACGCTGGTGCATCTACCGCCTGGATGGGAAAGGTTGTATATAGATTTAAAAGCTGTTCGCCGTAGCGATTGTGGTATGCAGGGCCGGATGAAGTTAGTTGATATGTCGCAATAAATTTGGCAATCTGGATCTATTGTGAGTTTTTGCAGTATAAGCGATGAATCTGTAGATTTACTTAAAATATCTTTTAGTTCTATGTCGTCCTGCTGTGCGGTTTGTAAAAGCTGAGGGTCTATCTTTGGTGGCATGGAAATGGCGCTGATTCGTGATAATGCGTCCGCAACTTCATTATTATTGCCAGATAAGTATACGATGTCAGTAGTATACTGAGAAATGAAGTCCATCTGTCTCAGTCGACGTTGAGATGCCTTATCCGATTTTTCCTGGAAGGCGAATATTAGCGGCTTATGGTCTGTCTGGATGGTTAACTGACGACTATCCAAAAGGTGTTTAAAAAATTTGACTGCTAGGTATATAGCAAGCAATTCTCTGTCATAGGTGCAGTATCGAGTTTGTGTCTCTGCGAACTTACATGAGAAGAGTCCGATCGGCTGGAGATGTTTGTCCTTCAGCTGTTCCAGTTTTGTGCCAGCTGCAGTTTCGGGGGCATCTGTCGTCAGGATTAGTGGTGCTTCGGAGTCAATGTGGCTAAATATACTCTCTTTACATTGCGTAAAAGCGTTTTCTGCCTGAGAAGTCCAAGGAATCTGCCGACGTTCGTTCTTTTTTGAATTTTTCAAAAATTAGTTGAGGGGCACTTACATATGTGCACAATGTGGAATGCATCGCCAATAGTAATTGACTATCCCAAGAAAACGACTGAGTTCGCAGATGGAAGTCGGTTTGGGATACTTCAGGATGGCTTGAATTCGGTCTTGCGGTGGTTTACAACCTGCACTAGTTATCAAATGGCCAAGATAAGTTACTTATGGCTTGCCAAAAGGTGGACTTGCCGATGTTGATTTTTAAACCATGTTCTTTTAACCGCTGAAGTACTGCGCGTATGTGTTCTCGGTGGAGTTCTTCGGTTTCTGAAAATATAAGAAGGTCATCTATGTAACAGAAAACAAACTCTCACCGGAAGAGGACTCTATTCATGTGCCGTTGAAAGGTCTGCGTAGCATTTTTGCGACCAAATAGAAGTACGTTCTACTCGAACAAACCGAAAGGGGTGGTCACTGCTGTCTTCTCCAAGTCTTCTGGTGCCTTTGGTATCTAATAATACGCTTTATTCGAGTCAAGGGTTATGAATAGGCTTTTATTGTGCAATTGCTCAGTGAAATCCATTATATATGGGATTGGATACCGATCTGCTTTTATCTGCGCATTAAGACCGCAATAATCACCATATGGCCTCCAACCACCTGACTTTTTCTTAACCATGTGGAGCGGACTGGCCCAAGGATTGCTGGACGGACGACAAATACCCTTCTCCATCATGGATTTAAACTCATCTTTTGCTTGCTTGAGTTTCTCACCAGTAAGTCTTAAGGGTCTTTCTGCTAACGATGGGTCAGTGGTGACGATGTGGTGCTGCACTGTGTTTCGAAAGACATTCGTTTGCGGGGATGAAGTGATATTCAGGAATTCTTCAATGATGTCCTTGTACGGGTGTTGGGCATCCACAGTTGACAGGCCAAACACTGCTGCAGGTTACTTAGCGTCGATTAAGCGTCTTGACTTGAGGTCGCTGATCAACCCATAGTGAACAAGTAGATCAGCTCCGATGATGGCAGTCCTAACATCAGCGATGATGAAGTTCCATTGAATTGTGCGCCGTAAACCGAGATTTAGGGTAAGAGTTTTCTCGCCGTATGTGAGTATTGGTGTATTGTTGGCCCCGTATAGAGTCTGATCTGATGATTGACTATTGCAATGTAGTGGACGAGGTAAAACAGAAACGGTGGAACCGGAATCGACAAGATATTTTTGGTTCATATTCTTATCGAACACATGCAGACGGTATTCCCGTTGACTGCTACCTACCGCCTTAGATGGTAACAGCGATTCTAGTTTAAATGTAGAGAGTGCATGGTTTTTGGTATTTACGAGCTTCATTGCCAAACCGTTACTCTGTGTTGTGCTTCTGTTAGGTGAATTGCTATTAGGGCTATTGCGATGTCGGGATTGAGATCGTTGCCTCTGGAATACAGTGCGACTGTGTGACAGAGCCTGAACCATCGTTGTTAATGTGGACAGCCTTTCCTCCATTGCAGTATGTCGCTGATTAACTTCGTTGGAGGAAGTAGCTTCTACAACCTGGGTGGAATACCCGATAATCTGGTCTGAAATCTCAGCAGGGGCTGCGAGAGGAACCCCAAGGTTCGGTGACAGTATCCTTCTAACGTGGTTTGGCATACGATTCATCAAAAGTTAGTAGCATGTCGTCGGGAACGTTTTCGCCGGCTAAACTGCGCATTTCTCGTAAGAGACTTGATAGTCGTTTGTCTTCCAATTCTATGCCGGTCATCAGCCTGTTTAACTGTCGTTCTTTCGACTCTGAAAATCTTGAAATTAGCTGTTGCCTGAACGTTGCATACTTATCTTTGATCGGCAGGTTCTGGACCAAATCAGCCACCTCATTGAGAATTTCCTGTTCCAATGTTGCAATAACAGCGTTGAATTTGCTAGAGTCCGAGAGTATGCGGTGGTTGTGAAACTGTGCCTCCACTTGCGCAAACCAGAGTAAAGGATTGATGCGCTAAAATGTTGGCAAGCGTAAATTTCTTAGCGCCGAGAGCTCCGTGTTGCAGAGAGTTGTTCATAATTTGCTCACTCTCGTTACCGCTTGTGCCAGGATTTAGAGCAGCTTCAGTGGACATCTTTTCCTTTTAAGACATAGTACAGCATGGGTTGTTTCTTTTTATTTTTGATCAGTGTGCCAAAACTATAGGGGGTCACCAATTATGGTCTTTGCAAAACACACGAAGTTAATCTCTAAAAAAGGTAATCTTTATTCTCTTAAATCTTAAATACGTCCGACATCTGCGTGCTACAAATTGCGAATCTCTAACTGCGTAGTCTGTTTTAAAACTCTCTGTCTCCTCACAAGCTCTATTCGACGTGCTGGTCAAGGAAACCATGCTGGCAATATAGGCACACGGATAGTATTGCAGAGGTGATACTGCAGTGTGGCAGTGTAGCCACAAAGTCAATTTTATTGTTTTAACGATTGCTGAATAAATCTAAATTAAAATGCTTCATAAACAAAAATAATTCCTATTGTATCCAAGACTGCTTTTCAGCGGATTCAGATAAAAGAGGCGCTTCGGAAGTAGTCCCTTGCTCGGCGTTTGAAGGTGAACCACCCACGACTGCATTCTGAGTGTTAACCTCTGATACGATCGACTGGGTTGTGGATGGTTCAGTTTCCGGAAGAGATACATCAGCAGATGGGTCATTTGACCGAAGTTTAACGAGAGGCGTAGAATCAGGCGCAGGTTGTGTCCCTGATGTTGAAGTAGACATCTTATTCGTGTCTTAGCTTGGCGGAGACGAACTTTTTCTTGTTTGCGGTGGGTACGGCGGACGCTGAATAAACATGTTGTCCAAAATGTGATCAATATTTTCTGCATTTCCAATTTGCGCATGCCCATTTTTAGTTTCTCCTTCCTTATTATCTTGCGGTCTTTTTGTCTTTTCTGATGGCGGTAAAATAGATATAGCATTTGTAGGACGCCTTTGTGGTAAAACATCAGCTCTGGCAGTTGCCTGAGATGAAGGCACGAAATATGTTGTACTTTATTAAAATTTTGGTAATTAGGGTAATACGCAGTCTGTATTGCTGACGGATTTTGTATATAGTTAAAGACTCCTGTTGGAACCTGAGCTGAAGCTGGAGCGGATGTTGGGGGCGCCATTGAATTTTGAGTAACATGCTGAGGCGGAGTAGTGTTAAATGCAAGTGGAGTTATTGGAGTCTGAGCTTGCAGAAAAGCATTCGGTTGTTGGTAAGGTTGAGAAGGCCCTGCTGCAGGGACATAGTCAGTTGCAGGAGTAGTATAATAAGCTGCTGGAGAACCAGATGATCCCGCCGAGCATTGCTGCTGAATTGGATTGTAAGATGGTTTTGCGGCATTTGGTTGTGGAGAGGCGGTTTGAGGTAACGTCGATACCTGCAAAGCTTGCATTTGGGCCTGAAGATTTTCCTGATGGTAAAGTTACATTAAATTGGCTTGAATTAAATGCTGTTCTTGCAGTGATAGCTGTTGTGAAGGATGCACATTGGTTGCTAAATGTTGTTGCTGTTGCACTTTGAAATTGTCGAAGGGAATGCTGATCCAGGTGTTGATTACCAGCCGCATCAACACCTCGCCTTAAACTCGAGTATCTCTTTGTTCGAGCATGCTCTTGACTAACCGCCTGCCGTTGGTGTTGTTGTTGCTGCTGTTTATCTAACATAGAATTCTGCAAAGCACTTGTATTAGTAACTTGCGCTTTATGTTGATTCGCTAAAGTACATATGTATTTGCACACTTCCAACACGACTAGGGTCGTTTCAATTTTGAACTTGCTGCAAACAGGTTGATAAATTTGATCCATTCGTATTCACTACTAATTGGCGATTGTTCTGATTACCAACGAATTTTTCATTAATTTCACGTGAACTATATCCACTTGTATTAGCATTATTGGTTTGTTGTTGCGATTGGGGATCATAACTATACGCATGTTGATTAATTAACTTAACTGTCTGTGGCATGTTTATTGATTTATTAATGTTCAATCCTTTTTTTAAATTGTGTTGTTAAGCATTAGTTGTAGAACCTTAATTGACCATAGACATATGTATAGTAGTTATATTAACATCTTTATCTATATTATTTCCTCGGCTGGAATTGATATGACCAGAGCTAGGGGTGGCACTGGCACAACTTTTGTTTTTAAACTCCATTGTCGGTTGCCTTACTCCAGGGCAGAAAACTTTAGAATTACCGCTGCTACGCCTGACATTATCCTTATTATTTCTACTAAAAGCTTTCTGTACTCCCACTCGCAAGCGCTCTGATTGCCGTTCAAATCAATTTTCCTTTTCATTACGATATCTTCGAGACCTACGTGTCTTTTGCCTTTCTTCTAAAGCAGGGAAATCTTCTGGCTTAGGTGGTTTTCGTTGAGCATTGCTGGCTTTAATATACACCGTTTCATCTTTTCAATTTCGGCAGTACGCATAGCGGCGACGCCTGCGATCTCTTGGTGGTCCGTCTTCATTTCTTATGTCATATCCATAAGCGGATACAAGTTCTGCCTTCGATTTTGGTGCTTGCTCATTCGGATCAAAACGATCATGGGACCACCGATCAATTCTTGAGCTCGGCTGCCATTTCTTCAGAGATATGTTGTTGTGGTTGTGCGCCTTCCGGTTCATCAACTGTTTGATCATCGTGTTCATAAAAAGTCCTCCTCCCTCCCTCCAGATCGCTTGCTGTGTCGTATTCCGAGTCGTGATGGTCAGAATTATTTTTCATGATTTGGAGATGTACCTTGCTGAACACCCGACGACAAATCATTGACCCCATTTTTGTTGAGTGCATTTGCATCTAAAGGGGATACAGAAAACGAAGAACCCAGCTTAGTAGCTGGTGCCTGTGGTAAATTAGCGACTTCAGCCAATTAGTATTGTTTTTTAAAATTATTGATTGTTTATTTGATTGATTTTTTAATCGTTTTCGTCGATGACTTTAATTAAATTGACGGTATTTACTGCTAGTAAATCAAATCGGAAATTTTTCTACTACAAGTCAAATTGCAAACTATCGCCACCAAAACGCCATGAAATAGTTTTTCTTGCTTATGCTGACGATGTCGTTTGAACTGCTATTGGTGGAATCGAATGTTGACACATACATATATGAACTTATGCTATGTTAACTCCTCTCATCTTAACTTCCAATGTCCTCGTTGGACTTTCATAAATATGGAATTTGATTTAAGCTTGTGATTTTGGGTGATTCGGGATATTTTATCTCTTTAGTTATTTGCTCTGCTCTTGAACTTATTGGTATGTGAAATGAAATGGGTAATGCGGGTAGTCTTTCTTTTTTTATAATTAGGCTGCGCTTGTGTACCTTTAAAATAAAGGAGAGGTACCGATCGACATTTTTCTTAAAAGTTTGCAAGTTCTAACGACCAGGAAATAGAGAGCTGGGCAGGGCATTCCATAAGCGAGTTGTACAACTAAGGAGCAAATCACCATATTTTAGAGTACGTCCGAAAGTGAGACAAGAGACATTACATCGGTGTTCAAGGGTGTCAATTATAATCAACTGAGTTTTATCGCATGGTTTTGAATCCAATCTAGTTTTAGGATCGCCTTATACAGGATGTGCCCGAATTCATGAAGCATAATTTGGGAAATAATTCTTGGCGATATTCTAAGAAAAAAATCATTCCACGGTAAAAGTCTGTCTCCAATGTTGACACCATTTATCGAAGACTTAAAAAAAGACTTACTTCGGTGTAACCTGACCCATGTTAACCAAAATTGCTCTGTTAATATAAATGAAAGAAACTTTGTTTCAGACTTTATTCTTAGAAAAAATACCAGCCTTTGTATTTATACGCAATAAAGTTGGCGTTTTGTTTGAGTCTTCAGATATCCAATTTCTAAACCTGGTCCACTTTTCTTGCCCATGCTAACTTTTGAATTTGAGGTCACTTTTCTCTAGAAAATACATAACATATAGAAGAAACATAACATTTTACTATTTTTTTCTTATGACCGTAACCATAGTAAAGAAAAAAATCGTCAACATGTTTGCATAAAAACCCATCGATTTTATGATATGTACTTGGAAAACCGGCAACAGGTAAAAAAATGAATTTATGATTTTTTACCTACATTTCTAACAACAGCTGACAATACTCGTAGGAGTGGTTTTCTAAGAATTAATAATTTTTTAAATATCATATCTATTAAGAAGTTTTAAAGCGTGCTCGTTTATTTGACTACCTGACCTCATTTCCTCACCCCGTTCCTTAAACACAGAAAGAGTTAAGTTTGGGATATGAACGCGTTTTTGGAAAATCTACTAAACAAAAATGATATAAAAGATTAGAACAAAAATTTAATTCACCAGTTTAGTTTTTTACGCCAAGGTTACAGGTGCTTGGAATCGCTATTTGAAATGTCTGCATTTAAAAAACCAAGAATAAGCACACATTATTTACGTTTATTGGTTGTGTAATGGAAGTTGAATTAGACTGCGGCAAGGATATCATGAACCTGACCTTAACCGACGACTTCCTTCAAATAAACGACCTAGCGCGGGAACTCTACAAGTAAGAAGAATTTCGGCTGATGAAAGGATACTGAAAACTATTACAACTAAACCATAAATCAGCATCAGAGGCTTAGCTTTGCAATTCAATGCTTCCAGACATAAAATTTCTAATGTACTGCATGGAGAAAATCTTTATCCATACCAGCATATAGTATACCGGTTCAATGATTTGGAAGAGAGATTTGAGTTTTCTAACTGGTTGATGGAGCGGAGCTTCGATGACAACGAGTTTAATTTAGCGTTAATCTGCCCCTTTAAACTACCACCAAGGCTGAATTCTACAAACTATCTTTATGCGAAATGATTTAGCAGAACTATTGAAGGTCATTCCACTGATTCAAATAGCTTTATCATATTTCCAAGATGATGGTGCTCCAGCCCACTATAGTCGTGAGGTTAAAAATTGGCTAGATGAAGAGTACGGTAATCGTTGGGTAGGAAGAAATGAACCAGTTCACTGTCCTGCGATGTCTCCTGATTTTACAGTATTGGAGCTTTTTGTATGGGGAAGAATAAAAGAGCTTGTTTTTTCAACCGCAATAACAACTTTAAGTGAATTGGAAGAGCGTATTCTGGAAGCGTCATCAAAAGTGAGGCAAAAAACGGGCCCTAGCATACATACAAAACCGAGGTGGAGACATTGATCACCTGTTATAACTATTTAAGTAAATACACACATAAAATAAAAGTTATCTAAAACCACACAAAATCATTTTTTATTCATAGCCTTTGGGGCTTAAACAAAAAACCTTTTTTTTTTTTTTAACGTGCTGCTGGTTTTCCCAAGTATCATAAAAAATATGGGTTTTCCTGCGAACTTGTTGATGATTTCTTTTTATTATGGTTACGTCCATAAGAAAAAAATAGTAAAACGTTATAGTTATTACGTATTTTCTGGAGAAAAGTGACCTCAACATCAAAAGTTAGCATGGTCAAGAAAAATGGAACAGGTTTACAAAATGCATATCTGAAGACCCAAACAAGATGTCAACTTTATTTAAACGCAGTTACAAAGACTGGTATTTCTTCTAAAAAGAAAGTCCTAAACGAAGTTTCTATCGTTAATAATATCAACGGAGCAATTTCCGTTAACATGAGGGATCGAAAAATGGTGCCAACATTGGAGATAGACAACGATTTTTTTCTTAGAATATACCCAGGAATCATTTCCAAATTATCCTTGACAAATTAGGGGACACCATGTATATTGAGGCCAGATCAGATGTGTTGAAATATTTCTTCCGTCCTTCCAATGCAAGTTGTTACTGTCAAACATACCAAGAATGGAAAGTTTTTCGATTTTTACGATGTAAGTGTCATTCATGGATAATGACTGGGTATTTAAATTTCACTTTAATGATAGCAGACAGCATTGAGTTTTGGAAGCATTAAATTCCACTCTGTTGATAGTTCCCCAATTGGCTTTTCTGTTAATATCGGAATTTAATACGCTTAACATATACAGCCGTACCCGTTCTACAGCCGAAGAGCAGGGACGTCAGTCCGGGAACGAATATGAAAAGCAGAGAATACTGTCGTCAGCAAAGGAATATGGTATATTGGATTAGAAGTGGCAGACGAGATCATTGATGAAAATTAAAAAGAGTGTCGGAGACAGAACGGAAGACAGAACACCAGCATTTATTTTGTGAACATCAGACTTGATGATGATGTTCAAGACAAGTTGAATTGAACGTTCCGCAAGGTAGTTTTTAGCCCACTGAAGAAGAGAGTCATCGATCCCAAAAGCACGCATTTTCGACAAAAGAGCCTGATGCCAAACTCTGTCAAATACCTTAGACATATCAAGTGTAACTATCTGTTTTTGCCAGATTGGTGTGCGCTTTGTTTCCCCTTTTCGGTGAGACATGCCATCAAATCATTATTGGACCTGTATTTCATGTATGTCGTGAGCTGAAGGTTTATCAGCATTTCCATGGTTTTGGAAAGAAGGGCCCTAAGCTCAATGGTTCTGTAGGAAGAGAGAGAAGAAGACTCGCATTTTTTAGGAACGGGCTGGACAAATGCTGTTTTCCATCTGTTCGGAAAGAGTCCTAAAGAGTAGGATTGATGAAAATTTTACGCAGTGATTTCTGCTAACCAACTCAACCTGCGGATTTGTTAATGCACTACACGAGTGGAAAAGTGGATTCGTTCCTGAATGTAGTGTAGGCGGAGACAAAGCACATCCTGGAAATGTTAAGCTTGCCGCAAAATCTGCAGAAAGCAGATTGACAGCTGCAATGTAATTGTAAATTAGCGTTTGGAGGATGAGGCAAAATTTCAAATGCTTTTGACGGATGACCAACAATTTTTACTAGTTTTGGGTCATTATAGTATTTTTTACCTTAGTTTTTGGTCATATGGGAATTTCACACGTTTAAGAAAAATGTTGCAGTCATTCCTGGCTCGTTTGACCTTTTTCCGGGTTTCCTTTGTCGGGTTAGTTTTGTAGGAACCAAAAAACCTCTAACCCTGACAGCCACTTTACAGCCCTATTCGTACTACGCCTTTTACTTTGGCTTGACACTCTTCATCCGATGAGGGATATAGTCTAGATTGAAGCATCCGCTTTTAAGCGTAAAGTTGATGACTGCTACTATTATGAATGTTTTTAAGCTAAAGTGTGCCATCAGACCTAGATGTTTCTTTGCATTTAAGAGTTGTATTCCCTGTGTATTATTAGCACGTAGGTCTTTCATTGTTTCTAAAGTGAGGATTTGTTCGAACGCTTTCTGGGAAGTAACGGGCTTTGAACTACCTTTCCCTATTACGTTAGGACATTTGGTGTTTTGTCCTCCTTAACTGTTTCCTTCTTGAACCTAGGAGATAATTTAGTTTCCAAACGTCTATTAATACTGACATAGATAGTTTACTCAATGTCCGAGAAATGAAAGGTATTAGTCGACTGCCTCGCGATTAGACAGAGTCCAAAACTGCATTTGAAGTGTCAGCTGTTAGTTCAAGTGACTTTTGGAAATTTGGATATGATAATAGATATTGTGATACCAATGTGTTCTTTTATTTTTTCGAATGCTTCTAAACCTTCAAAATTCAGGGTAATTGCTTTTTCGCTTTTTCGAGTTATGGATAATCTTTAATAAACCATCTGTAGTAGCCGGAAAGGCCTAGGGAAATTCGAGATTGCCTTAACTTTATCAAGATGACTTAACAGTTGGACATTTTTAAGGGTTTCGAATATGCACTTCTGAAATGTATTTCCATTTCATCGCTATAGATGATAATATCAACAATATAGACATAGCATGATCTTTCTATAAACGCGTGGACTGTGTACATATATCGCCTAAGGTTCCTTGGAGAATTAAAGGCATATTCTTCAATCCAAAAAATATAAATTTACTCTTGCCAATTTGTTAAAGGGCTTCGCTAATGTCAGGTATTGGATAGCAATAAAGTATTCTGGCAGTGTTTAATTTCCGATAATAAATCACCATGGAGTCGCATTTCTTGGGTACGACCCGTACTGGTAGATCGTAGAGTAGAATAATAAAATCAATTAAGATTTTATCAATTTGGGTTTCAATTTTAGTTCTTACGGATGCAGGGTATGGATAGGGTTTGCAGGACTGGGATGAGCTTAGTAAGGATTCCAGAATTTGACATGACTCTGCATAGCTCGTATCTACGTATGCTGTCATATTCGGGTGTGAATCCAATAATGAAGTAGTGAGTACAAATCTGGACTTATTGTGTTTTTTTTTCAAGAATCTGCGGGTGCGAGAATATTTTTTTCAAATTTGGACTTACACGGTTTGAACATGCATTGAGAAGGGGCAACCAAGTCGTTCTCAAACTTCTTGCTAAGCTTATATTATTAATGCAGAGAAGAGGAAGAGAGGAGAACAGCTGCTTTTTAGTGGGGGTTTGCTTTATACGTATAGGCAATTACTCTCCGGCCCTCCTCCTGTAGAGGCTAAAAAATTTTTTTCTCTAAAAATCAGAACTTAAAAGTTGATTATTTGTTCATTCGATTTGTGTAGTTTAATATCACTAATTACACCGATATTCACATTGAAAAAGGTAGTAGCGGATCAAGCGACTTCTTGTCAGAAGTCTGAAGTCTTCCAGTAGCCATCGGTTATTTCAAACAAATTAGTAAACTTGATTGGATGAGTTGAGGGGATTTTTTTAACAGATATGCATAGGCAGATTTTTTCTACAAAAAAAGGTTCTAGCGCTACTTGTCGGGCTTTTCTCATTACTTGTTCTTTTATATATTTTTAGAAATTTCTTGCAGATAGTGCACTTTTCTCGCACCCTTTGCTAGATCTAACAGATTTATGCAAACCTTTTTTTACCGGTTTTTGTTTTGAAATCCACCAATGTGGCTTTTTCTTACATCTAAATCGAATAAAAAGGCAGAAAGAACACAGCGCTTTATTGAACGTCAAAGTAAGTACAACCCCTGTAAAAATAATAAGGGGTATTCATATAAAATAAAACGCATAGTTTTTTTTTCTTTTATCCACTTATATACCTCATATTTACTTTTTATTATTGCGATTAAACAACGACAAAATGCAAATGGATCACAATAAGTAAACCAATAAGCAACATACGATCTACTCGAAAAGGATATAACTGAGTCATCAATAAATACAATATTAATGAACAGTTAAAATAAAATTAACAAAATAACTAAAAATACAAAGAAATTATTGGAAAAAAGAGTATCCCTGCGACAAAAGGAAATAATTTTAAGCACTCAGGGAAATGTACTCGTATATTTAAAAGAACTGAAATAAACTACATAAAAAATTAGATTGGAAAGAATATAAAGAATTATAATGATCGAGCAGTCATACAAAAAATCGAGGAGATCTATTAAAATCCAAACAGGATATTTACTTTCCGTAAAAAAATGGATAATTAAAGCTAACGAAAAATAACAAAATAATATAGAAAACGAAATCAATGAATGAAACAGGTACCGA
This sequence comes from Volucella zonaria, assembly GCA_963966105.1. NCBI lineage: Eukaryota > Metazoa > Arthropoda > Insecta > Diptera > Syrphidae > Volucella > Volucella zonaria. The sequence continues at coordinate 26,547,386 of OZ014531.1, forward strand.
ATTGTTCGAAAAGATATATCTACACATCCATACAAGGAAAGTGAACGTGAATCATCAAAAATAAACGTTGACGAAGAGGTACCTCCAAACTTCCTGCCCAGCGAAATTGAAAAAGCGATAGATGAATTACCAAAAGGAAAGTGCTTTGGAATTTACTTAATAAAAACTGAGATGTTAAAACTAGGAAAAATTGAGTTAACTTTAAGCCCTACAAACTTACAATATTTAATAAAATTTTTTGGATTCGGAACAAATCCCAACACAATGAAAAGAATCGACTATATGTTTTTTCCACAGAAAAGGTAATAAGGCAAATTTATATAACTACAAACCTGTACGTATCATCTAAACAGTGTACAAAATTGTAGCTAAACTAATTTTTAGAAGAAAAAAAAGTGTCTTAGATAAGCAACAACCTAGAGAACAAGCAAGCTTTCTTGACCGCAGACCAAGAAACACTCTAAAGCAAATTATAGAAAAAGGCAACGAATACCAAAAAAATCTAACAATATCTTTTATTGAGTTTATAAAAGCACAGTATAGAGCACTATGGAAAGCACTCAGGAACCAAAATGTTACGAATAAATTCATAAGAATTCTAAATAATCTATATACGAATGGCAGCGCTAGAATCCATAGGCAATAAATTCAGTCTAAATAGAGGAGTCAGGCAAGGCAATCCTATGTCACCCGCTTTGTTTTGTGCAGTATTAGAAGATGTATTCAAATCATATAAAAATAGAAAGAGAATATTTGAACTATCTTAGATTCAACATCACGCTTTTGGTTTCATCTACGATATGTGGTAAATGTAAATGGTGCTGAATGAAATGGAAAATACATGTAAGATGGTAGGCCTAAGAATCAATACTGAAAAATCTAAACGTACGTGGTATGTTCAGAGTTTTTGTATTGTAATTTCGCGGGTTTGGTGAGTCCGATTGTCAAATTATTTTTATTATGTTGGTATACATACCCCTGAAGTACGATAAAATTTTCAACTGTATTCATTGTTTACTTTGTCTGTGGCTAAGGTTAGACGTGATTTTCGGCTCGACGATTTTCGTTTGTTAAAAGAAATGGATCAAAGAATTTGTATCAAATTTTGCGTAAAAAATAAAATAAAGTGTAACGAAATGTGTGAAATGTTAACAAAACCTATGATGAGTCTGCTATTAGTAAAACAAATGTTTACGAGTGGTATAAGTGTTTCCAAGATGGCCGTGAAGGCGTTGAAAATGACGAATGCTCCGGACGCCCCAGCACATCAACAATCGATGAAAACGTGGAAAACATGAAAGAATTGGTTATGAACGATAGCCAAATCACAATGAGAGAAGTCGCTGTGATGTTGGCATATCGATTGGCTCATGCCAAGAAATTTTTTCGATTGTTTTGAGTATGAAACGCGTGTCAGCAAAATTTGTTCCAAAATTGTTGAGCTTTGAACAAAAACAGCGGCGAATGGAAGTTGCTCGGGAGTAACTAAATGAGGTCAATGACAATGCAGAATTTCTGAAACGTGTTATAACAGGATATGACGTCGAAAGTAAGGCTCAATCGCCCCAGTGAAGGCATTCAGGCTCACTTATATGACATTAAAGCGCATCGCGGAAAGAGCTAAAGGCTATCCCAACGATCGAGTTTGAGAAGTGTTTCGAGGATTAGAAGAAGCGCTGCCACAAGTGCATAATATCTAAAGGCGAAAACATTAATATAGACGAATAAATAGATATTTTGTTCAAAAAAAACTAAAATTCCCGTTATTTTCTGAACACACATCCTACGCCTAATATCAGGTAAGAACATATCGTAGTAAAGAGCGAAGAAATCGAATACGTAAAGGAATATATATATCTAGATCAATTAATGTCACCGACAAGAGAAAGAAATTGCTGAGGGGATAGCCAGGGCATGGAATCAGAACAAAGCTAGCATATTTCGTATTAAAACTAATGTTAAATTAAAACTAATGTTGACTAATATTAAATTGGATGAATAAAGCTGTAATAATATTAATAATAAATGCAATTAAAAAATACGATTTTTTGGCTGTTGAAGTATAAAAAAAAGAACTGCAATTGACAACTGGCAATCAATTCAACGCCAGCAATTGTGGTTGGCGCTTTGGAAATGTTGTTTCGCCGCTCATAAAAAAAGTTTTAGTATCAATACAGCAATGACAGACAAACAATTACAAATTTTCTAGGATAAATTTGGGAAAACGACCATCAAGGTTTTAAATAGTCCGGTATTACATGGGAAAAGAGATTGCAGAAACTTTAAATTTTGACTACGAGTACGTAAGCAAGGCCGATATTAAATATTTGCGTACTCGTATATCATAGACATGTTGGAAGCAATGGTTTTTTTTTTTTCAAGAGAATAATACTCGACATGAGATATGGATTATAGCACGATTAGATGCTCAAATATCTTGAATCTGAAGTGATGATATCCTGGAATACCCGTACTTGGTTAGAAGTTTTCGGAATTTTCAATTTTGAATTTCGACCAATATTTCACTAAGTTCATACTTACTCGTATTTATCCGAAATACTCGTACATACATCGTTAAGGCCCCAACACAAAAATCGAAATCCATCCTGTGAATAAGTTGGCAATTAAATCACAACTAAACTTATTTTACATTTAAATTGATTTACTACGACTATTTCCCAAAAGCTACCGTGTGACTAAAGATAAGATGTAGAATTTCTTTACGCGATCGTGGGAACAGATAAAATTAAGCACCCGCTCGATCTCGGCTTACATTTATGCGTACATACAACTGCTTGATAAGAACCTAAAGTGCAGGGTGGATTTTCGTCGCACGGTAGCTCTCGTTACAAATAAAACTTATTCTAAGTTTGTAAATACTCTCCCTTCTTGGGGGTTTCTAACACCCAACTTACAATGTGACTTCGAAGCGGGAGGCTGTGCATCTTGGGGATGGTATTAGCTTTGTGAGACAGTAGAAATGAAGAAATATCAACCCAATTACAGCAGATAAGTTGAAGCGTGGTGGTGATAGTCATGAAGTTTATTCCATTGTCAGACAAAGCAATCCTGCTAGTACTTTCCTGGCTAATTAGATGACCTGTTTTATTGGACATAAATGAAAAGATCCAAGTGGTTGATTTTTTAAGCCCGTCCACTGATCTTGTGATGGTACTTCCTTTAAAATGCAATCGGTTAATGCGCCCTTTTCATGATTCAAAAGTGCCATTTCGCTGACTTTTTGACTTCCGTGATCAAATTGAGTTGGAACAAGCTGTATATAAAGGTAATTGCTGGCTGCTATGGCTTTCCAAGTTGAAAACTCCATTTCCGTAAGTTAACGCATTTGCTTGGTAACCGTTCGATGTCTGGAACTGCTGCTTAATTTGCATTATGTTTCGCTTGAGGATGTTTGAAGTCGAATCTGAAATAGAACTTTGCATTTGAATAAGAGTTGCTGACATATAGATGGCGAATGACAATTGTAGAAAGTGCCAACCTTTTAAAGCTTAAATTTGAAGTTTGACGATAATATGTTCTTTAGTATTTGTTCAGCAGCCATCAATAGTGAACGCTCTCAATGAATTTTTAAATATGGAAAAAATTGGTCATCGTTATGTGATACAATACAATACTTTTATTTGAAAGGCCTCAATCCAACCAACATCAAGACGGAACTGGATTCTTCTCTGGGGGAGTCTGCTCCTTCGTTTACAGCAAACTACAGGCTACGTTATCAATAAAATCAAACGGAGATCGTGGTAATCTTAACTTTTCCCGGCTTGAAGTATTAAAAGTGTGGATAAGTTTATTGTTATGATCGATGACAAGAATTCTTTGCCGAAAACTGTCAATAATACATGGGACCACAATATGCCCTTTGGGATACTTACTGCGTGCAAATTCCTTCCATCTTCTTTGTAGTAAACATAAACAATAAACATAAACAATATCTTCAAAATAAATGCCAACTGCATCAGCTAGCTTGTTTACAACCAGGCTTATCTGGAAAGGTCGTGAATGCTAGCATAATCAATAAAGCTAAGAGAATCGTAGAAAGTAAAGATCCCTTCGTTAGTTTCCCACTCCTGAGGATTCTTGATGTGTGTGGGATTTCGACTTAATTATTTAAATGTTCTTGTTTATGCTGTGGTGTTTCAGATGAGGTCGTTGATTTATACGGGTCTTCCATCTACAAAGAACACAAGTTGTAGATGGCACGTGGAAGAATTTCTCCTTGGGTCTTGAGGTTGGCCACCCGAAGCAATCTACCCTAAGCTTTGATTACTTCAACTACCCGTCGCCGGTGGCGTATTGGCTTTCTTTAACAGAACCAGAGTGTTTGTAGTTAATTGTTTTAATAAATTCTTACATTTACTTAATTTTTTCAGAAGCTGCAAATACTCAATACACTATCTTTTCTAAAAAGATATGCACGTGCATTAGAGTCCTCCAAAGTGAGGCGAATGTGGAGGAACAAATTTCCAATTGATTTCAATTTGACAAGATGACTGAATAGCTGTTTCTATTATTATTCTATTATCACAGAAAATTGTGTAGCACAATTCTCTCCTACCTAGGAATCTCGTTAAGGAATTGATAAGTGATTCTAACGCGAGGTCTTCGACAACTTCTATGTGGATTGCCTTGGTTGAAAAACACACCAATTTTACCAAATAAGGCTTTGAGGTAATCTTACCTTGTACTCGTATTTTATAGTGCGATTTTATCGGACGAGCAAAGTCAACTCCGGTGTAGTAGGTATAACTCTTTCTTTGGATAAGTTTCCCACGACCTGTCCAATCGATGTTGGCTTGGATTTGATACATCTGATACAATTTCTTATTACTTCCAACGCTCACAATCCAATATTGTTGTCGTGAAATTGTTATAAGCGCTCTATGAGACACATACGTATTCGTATTGTGCAAATGCCGTAAGATTATATTATATTATTTTTTGGTTAAATTTTTGAATTCGCTAGTCTTCCACCAACACGAATCATCTTGCAGTTTTTGTCGAAATAAAGAGTTAATGTTGTTAAATTTGATTGGGGACTTACACTCGTTTCCCTTTGCAATGCTTTGTATACTTCTGGAAAGGCTACTCGTTGAGTGTACACCATAAGTAAGCGAGATTCTGTCTGCATCTCCACGAATGACAGCATTCCACTCCTTCTTAAAAGTTTAGGGATTTTAATGATTTTCATCAACCTGCCACAAAATAAAAACATTTTTGTAATGTGTAAAATGAATTTGTATGATGAATTTTTATGTGACTTAAAATGGTTGGATCGTGAGCTATTTAGTTTTACGTAATTCAGGTAAAACTTCCGGCAAATTGTACTGATTTGGTTCCCATAAGGCTTCGTTCAATTTAAGGAACGTTGAGCCTTCCAACCAAACTGATGAGACTGCAAGATCTACAAGACTGCATCCTCTCGAAATGATGGGTTTTGTTCTCCTTTCACATAGTTCCATTGCTGTATTTGGGTCGCTGATTGGATTTTTGACACTCTCTTGGTAACATATGTATCCCAAACATATGAAGGGGAACGTATCCATGGTAACACTATTGTTGAGTCCGTGTAATATGCCCTTTAAGAATATGAATATCCCTTTTAAGAATTCTAAGCAGCCTTTCTACCCCTTCTTCCATAAGCATGGCAGACTGCAGTTCAAGACGAGCGATTGTTACAACCTTTAGTAGACAGATACGGGACCTGGAAGAAAACAAATTAGAAAGGATTTGACCTCTTTCGTTTACACATCTAATGTATACACATGCTCCAAACGCAACCATACTACTGCTCAATAAGCCCAGTGGGTCGAAAAGTTGCGCTAGGTGCGACAAAACAGTTTTTCGTGTTACTAAATTATACTAAAATTTCCTCCAATAACGATAGATATGGTTTAGGGGCAATGGTGCAATCGGCATGCGTATTTGTCGAATGAACCTCACCTGTAACTATCCAACCAAGTTTTGTATTTCGAAGTGTAATTAGTTGAGCTCCCACTTTAAAGAGCTCCCAAAAGAAACTCGAAAAATATTTCTGATCCCTTCGGCATGTACATTTCTTGATTCGATGACAACGTCGGATCGGCCAAATGAATAAATTTCGATATGTTCCTATTCACGGAATCGAATTCGCAACTTGGTTGATAGGCTGTAAGGTGGTATAAAATATTGGCGTGGATGTTTGATGTGAAACTTAAAGTTCTTGACTTAAAGGTAAGGAAGGTAGCAAACTGAGCTTCGGGGCCATATCATATTTCGCTTATTGGTGACTACGACCGATATTTATACAGCGTCTGTACAAGCGATGCTGTTATAAAATGGAATTGGGATGCTGAATCTAGTAACTCACTGCAAGGAATCAGTGTTCCATATGCTGATACTACTATAATGTACATCCACGATTGCCGTTGCTAAGTAGATCTGCCGCTGTTTTAGCTTGGAACCTGTCGCTGTATTTACGGATTGCGAGGGTCAATACCTTGACTTAGCTGCTGTGACTGACTATATGTGGGTTGATTATTGAAAATAGTTTTAGTTACCTGTTTTTGTTGAGTGTACGATTTTGGTTCCATTTTTTATGCAAAAGCGTTTCTTTCTTACGGGCGATTTCAATATACACAATTCTGGGCGGCTTCGACATTCTGAACAGACACACCCGAAGCACGGTGTGCCGAGATTTCGCTGCGGAAAATACCTTGACCCAGCTTGTAATTGAGCCCACACGAATAGCAGATGTTGATAGTCATACCGCCCACGCGTGTTGAACGTGTTCTTTTAACTTCTCATCCTGACAAATACAACGCCGATATGCTATCCCCTCTAGGCTCATCGGACCACTGTGTCATATCAGCGGATTTCTCGTACACTGAACACAGTTAGAGAAAGATTGCTAAAAGAACCGTATGGCAAAGCGGATTGGAGCGCACTTAACAGCTTTAAAAATTTTAACTGGTCGTTATATTTCCTCGATAACGACGTGGACACCGCTGCTGATATGTAGGCACTATTCTCTTTGGAATGAGATTCTTTATCCCTCATCGGATGAAACCAAGGAAAACGCATGGTACGACTCGAGCTGTAAAGAGGTTGTTAGGGTTAGAGAAATGTTTATTCGATCCTTCAAGACCAATCCGACAGAGGAAAACCGAAAAAAGTTCAAACGAGCCAGCAATGACTGCAACGTCCTTCTTAAGAGTGTGAAATTTCAATACGACCAAAAACTGAAGCAAAAAATACTACAATGTCCCAAAGGTAGTCAACATTTTTGGTCATTTGTCAAAATTATTGTATTAGAGATTCTGCTTCGCCCTCCATTCGATCACTCATTTATAATGACATTCCAGCTGTCAGCCCTTTGGACAAGGCCTATCTGCTTGCTGCACACTTTGCGGCCAGCTCAACATTTCCAGATTGTGCTTTGTCTCTTATTACACTTGAGTGCGTTGAATCTTCTATGGGACGAATCCACTTTCGCACTCGTGTAGTAGAAAGAGTATTTAGGGATGGTATATCTCCCTTGCTTCTGAAGAAGTGTTCTTCCATGCTGGCAAAACCATTGTGTAAGCTCCTTCATCAATTATACATACTTTTTAGGACTCTTTCCGAGCAAATGTAAAACAACATTTGTCCAGCCCGTCACAAGAAAACGCATATCTTCTTCTCTCTCCTCCTACAAACTCATTGCGTTTACGTCCCTTCCTTCCAAGGTCAAGGCCATGCAAGCGCTGATAAGCCGCCAGCTCATGAAATATCGCGAAACACGAAAACTTCTCAATTACCGGCAGTACGGTTTTCGTAGCAACAGGTCTACTGGTGATCTGATATCATGTCTCATCGAAAAGCGGAAGCAAAGCGAACATCAATCTGGTGAAAGCAAGATATTTCCACTTTGATACTTCCAAGGCATTTGACATAGTTTGGCATCAGGCTCTTTTATCAAAAATACCTGCTTTTAGGATCGGCGACTCTCTTCTTCTATGGATTAGAAATTACCTCTCAGAACATTCAATTCGAGTTGTCTTGGATAGTTTGAAGTTTGATATTCACAAGATAAGTGCTGATGTGTCCCAGGGCTCCATTGTATCTCCGACACTCTTTTTATTTTTCATCTGCTACGAGTACTTCTAATCCAATATATTCCTTTACTGACGACAGTATTCTCTGCCAGGACTCACATCTCTCATCTGCTAGATAGGATTCAAAACCGTGAGGTAAAATTCGTTGGTGATGCTGATATAACGCAGACAATGGACACCCTCAAACACCGACATAATATCTCGTGTCTCATTCTGTTGTTCCGCTATTTTTGCCGCCAGTACTCTATAGAAATTTCCAATAGCATTCCGTACCTAAACTGTACAACTCGCATATGGAATGTCGTTATAACATTCAAACATTTAAAGCCATCGGGCATCGCTACCTCTTTTTCTTTCCTCCCTAATTTTCCTTCGTTCGCGCTTGTACCAACGTTTTAAGGGTACACAAATCCCTTGAGCGTGTGCAAATTATAAGAATATGTACTCGTATAATTCTTCTAAAATTAAAGGCTCTTGATTTCCGAATAAGCTTTATAACATGGGTTTAATCCTATTTAAATGAACGACATTACTACGTATGTTCTATTTAGGTCCATGGTTTCGGACCCAATTAAAACCTCCTCTGGTGTTTCTCAAGGCATCCACCTCGGTCTCTTATTATTTATTCTGACTATTAATGATGTTCATTGCATCATTATAAATTCATACAAATCTGTTTACGCAGATGATATGAATATGAATGAGATATATCTCTCCTTCCTCAGACAGCCTACCACTGCAGGAAGATCTAGACAGGTTTTGTACTTGGTGTCAGAAGAATTTTCTTGAGCTTAACGTCAGTAAGTACCAGGCTATAACTTATCCCCGTAATCGCCCTCCTACTTCACCTCGCTGCTATCTAATCCTTAATCTGCCTATTCCCTTAGTGAATCAGTTGCGTGCTTTAGGTGTTATCTATTATAATTAACTCAATTTCGGTTCTCACATGGATAACGTGATAAAAAAAACCAGTTCTGCCCTTGGTTTCATCAAGCGCAGGTCTAAGGAGTTTTCCAATTTTTATGTTACCAAATCCCTTTACAAAACTTTTGTTTGGATTCTTCTTGAACATGCAAGCCAAGTTAGGTCGCCCTAATACAGAACTCACATCCTTTGGCTAGAAGCTGCTCAACGCAGGTTTTTACAATTTGCTTTACGTGGTCTTCCCTGGGATAATAGCCAAAGCTTACCACCATACACTGATCGGCTGAAAATTATATATTTACAACCCCTTTCTATGCACCGAAAAGTTTCCAATTTTGTTTTTATTCACCTCAGCTGGTAATATCGATTGTCTTTCTGTACTTAAATTTATTTCTTTTAACGCCAACCCACGTAATCTTAGGTCTGTGCCACTTTTTCTGCTCAATCTCCACAGAACCAATTACTGACACCTGGAGTCAATATTCATAAGGGGACTTAGAGACTCCGGATAAATCAACCGTAAACCAAATAAATGAATAAATAAAAAATAGTATGGACGTCCGAACCTTCCAAGGGGCCAACATCGACGCGGACCATTATCTGTGAGGAAGTTTGACGTCGGACGGCTACAATTCGACGACCGAATCTCCCTTAATCTCTTAAGTGGTCCATGCCGCCAGAATTTTTTTTTTTAAAAGAACCTAACACTCAAGTGGGTATGAATATACTTATGTATAATGCTGCAGCATGTTTTAAGTTTTTTTGGAAAATGGGTTAGAGAGAGAAAGAAAGATATTCCATGGGTGGCATCTAACATTTAATGGGGAAACTAAATTCTTTGTGGAAGTTGGCTTGATGTTGATTTCTAGTCAACTACTGATCCTACTTGATTTTCGTCAACTGAAAAACACCGAGCCCTCCGATTTGGAAGCCAGTCCACTGCCCCTCAGTTTTCAGTTCAGTTGAAATGCTTTTTTATTTGACTTCATTAATTAACTCGTACATGATAAACAAAAAACGCTTAAAAATTAGCTTAAATAACTTATAAATAATCTAACTATAACTCACTGGCCCCATGCGAGCACTCTAAGTTAAACATAATACTTAAACTATGCCTTTAGACGTTTCGAGCAGTCATTATTATTTGTATCTCTATATTTATTTTAAATTAAAACTAAGAAAACAATTTTTATTAGGCAAAGGAAAAACTTAGTATATGGACCTTAAAAAAAAAAAAAAACTAAAACTTATAAACTAACTATCTAAAAACATAAACAAAAATAGAAAATAAATCTAAACCTTAACCTACTTATACTACCTTATTGTATTGTAACATATACAATGGAATACACTTTTTTTTTGTTGTATGAGTTACCCCTTTCTTAGAAAAAGTTGTCACCCATCTCTTTTGTTATTTTATATTTATTTTTTTGTATTTTTTTTTTGTTGTGATTTTTATAATTTTCTTTTTTCTTGCATCTAACTGAATACTACAATACCTAAATCCATGTAAGTCGGCCACGGCTTAAAAATTAGCTCCCAGTGAAGCTACCCTGTATTAGAGGAATTAGGCGAAGAAACTTCCTCTCCTTCAACCAGCCACCAAAATTGTTAGTGCTGCCGAGCAGCAACTCTCATGTCGCGATTCCCTATCGTCCTACTGAACCGGAGACGCTCCGCACTGCCATGTGTGACGTCCCTCTTGTAGTTGAGTTGCCTTGCGCTGCTGCTCGGGCGATATGGAAGATTAGTGGCATCGCCAATCTGTCCTGGATCAGCCCTTTCATATCGAAGTAGAGAAACGCTTCTGGAGGAACAAAACTGTCAAAGCGTACTCTGTCATGATACATATAATTGGGGTACTAAGCTCCCGAGATCAGATTGTTCGATGCGGTCATTGCTCTTGCAATGTGCCTTCGAGTCAATTTAATGACGAAATCGTCCACTCTTATAAGGTTCGCCCTATTGTACAAGACCTCATTAGTATAGAATTTTATGTACACAGACTCTGGTGTTCTGTATAAGTGAAGACAAGTTCTAAGACAAGCCCTCTCAAACACCCGAATCTTTTCCAATAAACTTGCTCTCACCTTGAACCACATGGGACATACAAATACAATCATATGCCGGATAAGGGACATGTAGCAGATCACCTTCACCCTCGCATCGAGTTGGCTGTTATAAAACAGTCTCTTTGTAAGGGCAAAAACACCTTCAATTCTGGCCAGAACAACGTCTATATGTTTATTAAAATACAGATATTGGTCTACCCAGATTCCAAGGTATCTGACTATATTTCGACAAGCAAGTGGCTGCCCGTGCTGTCCCACGATCAAAAACTTCCGCCAACCTAGAGGCCCCAGACGAAGGCGTCCTAAACAGAATGGTTTCAGACTTCTGAAAGTTGATTTTCAACTTCCAGTCATCGCAATATCGCTTAGTTTTATCGAAGTCACGTTGCAGAACTGTATTAATGACCTCAATCTTTGGACCCGATCTGTACGCGATTAAGTCGTCTGCGTACGCTATGGCATGGTGAAGTGAACCTATCAGATCACTTGTGTAAATGTTGAATAAGATCGGCGAATTTACCGCACCTTGTTGCAGACCGTTTTCAATGTTAAATGTTCCACCAGAATTCACATCGCCATTCTTCACGATGAACTGTCTACTGGAGAGCATATCAAAAAGAATATACAGCACAGTATCGAAGGCTTTTCCAAGTCAATCAGGCAGGCACCAGTGCAGTAGTTCTTGCCTTTGTTCCATTGGATATCAGAAAGCAGTTTGGATGCAGCATGAATGATATCATGCCCCGCCTTGAAACCGAATTGATTATCCGGAACTACATATATGTTTGTCCTAAACCACTTAGTCAGGACTCTATTGATCACCCTTTCGAAAACCTTACTGATGATTTTAAGTATCTTTATCACTTTTTGGGGCTGAGATGCACCACCGCAACAATACGCTGGATAATGTGCTTTATTCATTGCATTATTAAACAGGGTGGGGTAAATGTCCACCACTTCTAGTGAAAGATGTCTAAGCACAATGTTCAGTATTTCACCCGTTCCCACTAATTTCTTACTCGTAAGCGATTCGAAGACCGTTTGGAGCTCTTCCTTTGAAATGAACGGCGGTAGTACATTTCATTGGTGATGACACTATTTGCCATATTCTCGTCACTGAACTGGGTGAAACCCGAGCTCTCGAATCGCCAAATCAGTTCGAAGGTAGAAACTGTGCACAAGGACTCGATTTTTTTGGTCGTGGTTCGGGCCAATGCTGTCATTCGATTTGTACACTTCCTGGAAAGTCGCTCCTATAGCCTCTACCTTCTCCTACGGATCCTCGATCACAAAGAAGTTGTCATCATCAACTGCCTCATTTGGATCGATACCTGCTGCTACAAGTATTTGTTCGTTGTCCGTCGTTCGGGTGATTTAAAGACACGAACGGCCGTTTTGATCTTTTCTCCGATATTTTATTTATTTGCTGGAACATAACCGGGTTGCTAGTGCTTACAGCCTGAATTTTGCTGTTCCAATACAAACTTACACAATTTCTGTAATTTTCTTTTACTAATATCTCGAGGTTTTTAATCGACGATTTCAATGTCATGATCTCCGGGCTATGTCTGTCAGTAAACTGTCTGTACAAGGTTTTTAGTCTTGACAGCAGTCCACTTTCATGTCGGTGCAGTACGCCAATAGTTGCGTTGCGGAATAAGTCTTCGTTGTCAGTGTGTTTATACCGAGGTATCGTGTTGCCCATTGTTCGCTTGATTGTCACGTCCATTAATTTTAGATACCTGTCAAGCTCCTCGTTTGACAGATTTCTATTGGACGGTGGGTAGAGCGAATTCGACTAGAATACTCTCGTCAGTGTTCTGGAGAATTGTGTCCAACGCACCCTACTATAGTTGTAGGAATGCCTTTGAACAAACTCATCCAATTCCACAGTTTCGTTCGGAACGGTTATTTCGGTGCTGACACCGCAATGGTCACTGTCATACGCAAAAGCGCGTAGACAGTTTATGGTATATTGGTTGGTGCATGTCAGGTGCATTCATGTGTCGAACAGCAGGAGATCCAAATAGGACCCATGTTTGGGAAACGACGGACTATCCGTCGCCTTAAGCCCGCGTCGATACGTTATGCTGTGTTGACCCCATCAATTGAATAGTAGGTTCCCTCTAGTATTTGGTGTATTATTTCCCCAATCACTAAGTTTGGCGTTGAAATCTCCGCCGATAATTAAATAGTTCTCCTCCAATTCCAGCCTTAGGAATCGAAAAAGTGTCTCGCGCTCTGAGATGAATAAGGTAGATTGAGTAGCCTTAGGTGCATAAACAGACACCATCTATAACCGCTTCCAACTACGGAGAGGGATGTACGTGACCCATGCTTCCAGAACCTGGAACCTACGTACTACACGACTGTATATTCTTTTGAAACGCAGTCCTTTTCTAATAAAGATCCTAACACCTCCTCCTTGAATGGGGTTGGGTCGATTTCTTCATACTATTTTATATCTTCTGTGCCTCATTTTGTGTCTTTTGGTAAGCTTAGTTTCGCTAACCAAAAGCGCATCATGGGCTTGGTCTTTAAGCGATTTAAACATTGCGGTTCTTCGTTCGAGCCTAAACAGTGAATTAACATTCACTGCAATTACCACCAGGGCTTGCTCCGCCATGTACGTACCCATTACGACTGGAGGTGCGTTAGGCCAGGTAGCAGCGCGTATATTTGATCTACTCGCTTAGCCTGTTGCTGTAGTTGGCGCAGAAGCTGATCCATCTGCCCCTGAATAGAGAGCAAGATAGCCAGCATGTCAGGTACAGGTTCCGGTCCTCTAGGCGCTGGGGTCTGAGAAGCTACCTTTTTTTCGTTGTACCGTATTTCCCCTACCTGCCGCCATTTGGGCGTAGGTAACGTGGGGAGTAACGGCTGGTGTTTGTGCCTATACGAGTGGACGTTTAACTTCCACTTTCTGCTGCCGTGCAAGATTTATTCTTTAGATGTATTGGAATTTGGGACAACCCCGATAATTTGCGGTATTTCCGTATTCCTACATAACGCACAAGAGAGTTGGCTTTTCTCTGACGCTCTGTCCTTACCTAGAGCGCATTCCTCGGATTTGTGGTTCTTTCCGCACTTCACGCACCGAGGCTGCATTTCGCAGTTCTACGCGTCGTGCCTGAAACTTTGGCAGCGAACACATTGTAAAATGTTTTCGCTCCTCTTTAATTTTTCTCAGTGTACAAGCTGGTAGTCTAAGACTTTTATATTCCTTAGACCATCCAGTTTGTTGGTGGGACTTAGTTGGACCAGCTGAAAAAACTTGAGCGCCACGAATTAGAACCCTTCGTACTCCTTCTCTTGCACCAGTGCAAGGAGCTCCTCCGGATCCACATTCTACCAAGCAACTCTTCAGTAGACGCACAATACAATTTTCTATGATGACAATCTGTGTGCGTGCACTCACTTGGTGGTTGGGACCAACGACCTACAACAATTGGTCAATGGCAAAAATGTCTGATGAACCAGCGAAGTTGGGGGCCTACGGCGAAACCAGTTGATGTAGAGGTTTCCTTTGACTAGTGAGAAGCAGAAGAGGTCATTCCCAAGAAGAAAGCAAGAGTGTGAAGTAAAGAAAATGATAAAGAATGTGTACACAAAACTGTCTTTTTTGGTCAGTTTTCTTATCTTTTAATTTTGCGAGTGTCCTAGCGATACACCTTTGATGTCCAAAAAGTGTTTAGGCAAGGCGATGAGCTGTCATGCGACTTCCTTAACATCATTCTTGAAAGAATAGTGCAAATCTCACTCGCCAGCACAATAGGCACAATCTTTCAAAAGTACGATACGTCAAATTGCTCGCATAAGCCGATGATATTGATATAATTGGAGGAAAGCAGTGGTTGGCCGTGGCTCAAATGGTAGTGGACTGTCTTTCAAATCGGAAGATATTAATTTTTTGAGTTAACAAGATGAGTAGTTGATTAGAAATAAACAACAAGCTAACTTCCACTCAGAATTTAGTCTCCCCATTAAATGTTGGATGCCAGCCATGGAGCTAAATAACCACTGAGCCCAAACATCTTTCTTTCTCCCTCTATTCCATTTTCCAAAAAACTTAACATATGCTGAGGCATTATAAGTGTATTCATATCCACTGGAGGATTAAGTTCTTAACAAAAAACAAAAAAAAAAATTTGGTGGCGCTTGCGTAAGTAATTGACTAGAAAAACCCTTTCTCGAATAACAAAAGCGACCCTATATAAGACCTTAATAATCCCAGTCATGCTCTATGCTCTATCAAAAATGGATGAAGGTGCTCTTGGCTGCTTTGAGAGGAAAATTCTCGAGTGACTGTGGGTCCCGTCTGCATAGACGGTGAGATATAACGACGATCTGTACGACATTGACTTAGCCATAAGAGTGAAGGCCAAAAGACTGCACTGGCTAGGTCAAGTAGAGCGGATAGACACCAATGCTCCGGTCCGTAAAATCTTCGAATCCGCCATGGGGGGACAACGCAGTAGAGGAAGACCTGACTCAGGTGGCGCACGTAAGTGGAAGGGAACCTTAACCAACTTAGCGTGCGAAACTGGAGGCAGCTGGTTAGATCGAGCTGGATGGAGACGCTTATTGGTTGAGGCCCAGTTCCACCCGGACTGTAGCGTCACCTTAAGTAAGTAATTACATATACATATATATGTACATGAAATATTTTATCACAAAAACTAAAAAGAGTTTAATAAAAAATAATAATTTTTTTTTAACACAAAAATTTTATAAGTGTGCTAAAAAGAAACCGATTTCGATTACGATTTCATAAAAAAAATATTTCAAAATTTATATACATAGATTGTCGAAACTAAAAGCCGTGAGCGCAAATACCCGAAAAGTAGTTTCAATAATCATTAACTAATATGAACATTATTATAACACCTATATTATACGTAAACATACACTACACGAGTATGTTGAGTATTTTTGTTATTTTCTATGTACTCGTATTTACATGTAAGTATTAATAATATCGACTATGGCTTTATTTTATAAGTATATACTGCTGCACTTAATTTAAATCATGTTACGGTTACGAAAAAACAGTGTCCTATAAAAGGGAAAATTTAAAAGGTGATTTGGAACCCTATCACAAAAGTATATTATAACTTTTTGTCGTTGCTAGCTATCACGTGTTAATTCAATACTCATTGCTCCTGTCCGGTATCTATATTGCTTATACATATATGTACGTATATGTATGTACTTCCAACTAGAAAACAAGATTACTACAAAATTTAACTGCATCCCGTAAGTATATCCCTTGATAGTCGCATAGTCATTTTCTATAAATTGTCAACCACTACTATCCAAAAGAATGGATAAAAGAGAGTACTCTCCTGTTATCGAAAGGCATCTAAATGTATCTTCTGTATACAATACATGTGCTTAATGGGAAAACGGTTCTATGAACAACAAATGAATGAAAAAAAATGCAAAGTTATAACCATAAACAGCTTAATACACTGGTGAATAATTTTGTACATAACGTGGTTAGAAGGTATTTGCCAATTTGCAAAATCGCACTCTCCTTTCACCCACATGTATCCACTACAAGAACAGCTCAAGACTTCCGATGAGCCATAATACATTTACATATACGAGTACATGCATTTATAAAAGGGATCTTAAAATGCAATGGCAGGATTATCTAAAATTGCTGACCAAAAACTACCATGCATTTCCATCGAGTCACAAGGACTTCCGACCGTCCATTCAAATACAGGTAATTTGAGAGTGGACTCTTAAAAAATTTGAACGTGTTTTAAGTAGGATCTACTTTTGTGTTTTTTGACAGAAAAATTATTTTAATTGTTCTTTAATCCAGTTACATTACCTACGTATTTGTTTCTTTGCAATTCAGAATTTTCGAAATCTTCCGCAGCGATCAAGTGAGAACCGTTTGTTGCAAAACCGATAAGGCATATTTTCAACACCTTCCACAAACCATGCCTTTGACAAAAAGAAAAGTGCACTTTTGTTATATAAGCTGTATGCGTATATTTGTGCATAATACCTAATAATTATATTTTATTAAAATAAAATATGCTAATCGTTAGCTTTGTGTGAGGTATCAGCGTCCTGTTAAAACCCAAGTAGAAAGTGTGGTGGGCCAAATGGTAAAACAAAGCCACACAATCAGAAATGAGGTTCACCAGCTAATACTCATATCACACATACCACCAAAAATGTGATGAGAAATTTCGTGATAATGTTTCCGAGACCAAAAATAATAAATATTATATATGATTTATAACAAATATTACAATATATATAACTTATTCTTTAATTTTACAAATAAATTTATAAATTATTTACATTTAAGACACCAGGGCAGCAAGGCCATAGGTGTCGTCTATCTACTACATACGAGTATGTAACATATGTTACATAAATTTTATATTTAATTATATAACATAAATCTCGAATCGTATAGTAATAATGGAATTTTTTATGGAGTTGAAGATTAATACAAAAATGTTAAGTATTATTTTACTTATACATATGTATTTACATAAATAAGTTTAGTTATCCTTCAACTTACGAGTATTATGCACAATTGTGGCTTTTTTAATCCGTTGTATTGTTTGAACATCAGATGGATCAAGGATTTACACTAGCTGCTTCTACTTTTCTTCAGAAGAGTCTGTATTTTTCCTTTGGTGAGAAATTAGGACATTCATCAAATATGTGCCAAATTGAAAACACCTCCCTATAGTTTTCACACGCCCCTGGAGCCACCTTTGTAAAAAGATGTCGACTGTTAAAAAAAGTTTTTCCTACTCTGATCGGAAATAGCGAAATACATTCTTCCCTAGTTAGAATTTTATTGTATGGAGTTCTTAGATGTGTGAAGCGATGTTTTCGAAGAAAGTTCTGTTCATCTTGCCAAGAGGTTTCAAGCTCTTCCTTTTCCTTAACAATGAATACTCTTTGAATGAGCTGGGAATATTTGGCAGTTATTTTGCATTCGGATGACGAGTTGCTTCCTTAGCTGCATTATCTGCAACCTCATTTCCCTTGATACCAACATAACCTGGTATCCATGCTAACATTTTCTAACTATTATTATACAGAATGCTTCGAATATTGTTCAGAATAGAGCAGTTATTTGCTGCGCATATAATTCCGGTAAGGATACTTAAGCTGTCAGTGAGATCAATGTTTTTCCTTTCCGAATCTTAGCCATTGACAATGCTTTTAATAATGCTGTAACCTCTGCTACGTAGCTTTCAGCCGCGTCTGGAAGAAGAATATGATGATTTCTTCGTTATTCGCTTTTAGGTCGATGACTAAGTACGTCGAGTTGTTGTCCTTATAAGACCCAACTGTATACAGTTTCGATCTGGTCCTCGTGAACTTTTCGGAAAAATTGATATGGAGTGCTTTCTTTATTGTGGATTGGGAGGCGGGTGTCGATAGGCAAAAAGTGTCTTTTCCATGGAGGAGGAGAGGTGGTATTTATAAAGGAATGTATCCATGAGACGCCATGAGCGTTAAGATTTTGCTTAAAGAAAAGATCGAAGTTTTTCTGTTTTGTTTTTTCCTACATAGATTTTCTGGTGAAGCTGTGTGAAGTATTAGCGCTTTGCTTATTAAATTAACCGGTCTTCTTTGTCCCAATCTGTTAATCGACTTGTAGCCGGCTTGTATTCTAAAAGTCTCAATTGGTGTTGTTCATAGTGCACCTGTAGGTGTTCGGTGGCATTCATTTATGGTTGCATTAATACTCTTCATATTTTTCTTTGTTGACGACATAAAGTGAGTTAGTCCATGCTGGAGGGTGTCTTCGGCAAGAGTTTTTGTTATTTTGAGGTCAATTTCTAAATATGGTCTTTTTCGACGGGAACACATCAATTTCAGAGCGTTGTTTCGATTTTTCAGCTGGTTGATACTATTTTTTATATGAAGATCCCATTATAGATTACCACTGAAATTTACCTCAAGGATTCTTAGTTCTTTTTTGATTGCGACTGTTGTTTTACGAAGAACAAAAGGGCTTGTCAAACATTTCTTTTTCCGACAAAGGTGAAGTGCCTCTATTTTGGAAGGCGGAACAATCGCACCAGTTGTTTGGGCCTAACAGATTTTAAAAGGGAGTTAACCTTTGATGGATCTCCAGAAGCTACCGTGAAGATGTTATCTACATAGACGGCAACGAAATCTAGACTGTGTTTTGGTTGGACAAGTTCCGTTATTTATATAGGCATTGTAGAGGTATACTGACAGGGGAGTTCCTTGTGGTGTTCCATTTTTAAGTTTTAATGTCTTTGAGGTAAATCCAATAACTTCTACGCTAAAAGTTCTTCGCAATAAAAAGGAGTTAATAACATTTAGAATTACAATAGCTTTGGGATTCTTCATCCATGGAATTGTTCAATGATAGGAAAAGTTATGACACGATCGAAGGCCTTCTCGAGGTCGGATGATATGACAACGCTGTGTCTAAAAGATGAGAGATCATCTGCTAATTTATGTTCTATGAGATGAATTAGTGATTTTACTCCCATATTCGGTCTAAAAGCGCGTTGTTCATTGCTTATTTCTTTTCCATCAGCCAGCCTACTCTTCGTCCAATAATTTTTTAAAGAATTTTAGATAGAGCAGGTAGAAGAAATACCGGATGATACCCATTTACTTGGTGATAGTTCCAAGAGCTCTTGGGAATAGGCTTAGGTATAACTTTCTTCCAATCATGACGAAAGATACCAGTAAGAAGGATGTTGTTATATAAAGAACAAATCCAGTTCTTACGACTATCAGCAGCTGATTTGATCATACGGTATGTGATTTTGTCATCTTCTGGTGTGGATTCTTTAAGCACTTGATGTGATGATCTTTTCGCTATTATGCACTCTTGTTTGACCTTTGCACAAGCTAGAAAGTATGCAGTTTTCTGTTGTTGGATACCTTCGGACTTTCGTCTAGGCAACATTGTCAGTTTTAACAAAGGATGCAATGTCTTTGGTGAACCGTACCGGGTTTTTTTTACCGTTGACTTGTTTTTGATTGCTTGTGGGGATTGATTTTACAGCTGCGCTTCTTATATTTTTTTTTTGATCCTGGCATCTTCTTGGTTGGTGGTCCAGTTAGCCTGAGATTCTTAAAATCATATAGACCGTTTTTTTCAGAGGCTTACTTTCCTGTGTGCGAATCATAATTAGTACATACCTGCCAATGAAGTAGTGGAGCCAGGTCCTCAGATGCGAAAGTTACGTCCACCGCAGAGAAAGTGTTTCTTGTGTTAAAAAGTGTGGGCGATGCATCATTTAAAATCACCAGATCATGTTCATTAGCAGGTCAAAAATAGTACCTATCCTATTGGTGGTGTTTGACCCCCATAATATGTTTTTGGTATTTAAATCTCCAAAGATAAGATGATGATTGTTATTAATTATTAGAATATCACTTAAGATTTCACTAGTAATGGGGACTTCGTGCTCTTTATATAAATTTGTGAGTTTGATTGGTATTTTTGCAAGAATTTCGAGAATTTGGTAGAGAAGATATCCGAAGTGGTGTCACTGGTACTCGTATATTATTTCTTACGAAAATCCCTATGCCTGATTTCGAGTTGTCATAATCTTTGTTATCGTGAAATGGTTTATAATCTTTTAGCTTAAACATGGATGAGTTGAGTATTTTGCAATGATGTGTGTATACCGTAGTGCTATGATATCTAGGTTGTGTTTTGCGGTTAGTCGTTCTAGAGTATGTTTGTTGTTAGTATAACCTTACATGTTCCATTGGAGGATAATGAAATCATTAGCCAATAGAGTTATTATTGATTTTTAAAATTTGTTGTTGAGTGTGTATAGTTAGTTGATTTAGATTGGTTGGAGAGCAGGAGGGAGGATTTGATTATATTTGTGTTTTTTGTTTGTTTGTTTGCAGCAGTAGTAGTAGACAGCATGCGGATTTTCTGAGTGAATTTTGTCTGACATTTCTGTGTCAGATTGCAATGAAATTTGCGAATCGTCTGTAAGAGTGTTATTTATATGATAATTTTCAGAGTTTGCTGGAAATGGGGTGGTGGTGGTGAAAGATTTATCAACTGAAATTAGTTCTTGCGGAAGAGATTGATTGTTTTGGAGTTGAGAGGATTGAGTTGTGTGATGTTTAGTGTTTCTGATTTCAATGTGGGAGAACTTGTCCATAATTAGATCTAGGCCATGGGATATATAAAGTGTACTTGGAATTATTATTGTTGTTGTGGATTTTTGAGAATAAGACGTGTTTTGATTGCTGGGGATTTTGTTTTCTTCATTTTCAATTCTCTTTTTTTATTATATCTGCTATGGTAGGTTAGTGCTATTTTTCTTTTTTCTGATGCAGAGTGGGGTTGCCATTATATCCGGGACAGTGCAGCGACTATCAGCTTAAATTTTATTGACAGATTTGTACCTAAGGTATGCAGGGTGGGAGGGATTATAAGACGTCTGATTTTCATCATGGCAATTAATGCAGAAAATTGGTGAACAGTTGTCGTGAGGTGGGGTCTTCCCCAGCAGTTCTTGCATATTATTGCATTTGGTGTGTCCTAGTTTTTGGCAGTTAAAACAACGCATGGGATTCTGTTTACGAGGGTTGTCTGAAAAGTTTCCGACGTAACAATGATACAAGATATTTTTTTTTTATTTTTCTACATAGTCTCCTTGTAACTCTACACACTTCTCCCTGCGATGCTCCCATCACTCTAACCCGTCCAAATAGTACTTGGCGTTTTTCTCTACAAAATAAAATGTTCACAAAAGTGATTGCCTCCTCATTTGACTAAAATCTCTGTCCTCCGACAGCAGTTTTTAGATGAGGGAACAAAAACAAGTCGCTTGGGGTTAGATCTGGTGAAGTTCAAACCGTAATTCATGGATTTTCGCCATGGCAACCGCTGAGGTGTGAGACAGCGCGTTGTCTTGGTGAAACAGGATTTTCTTTTTCTGCAGATGTGGCCGTTTTTAAGCAATTTTTGCCTTCAGCTTGGCAAGAAATGATGCGTAGTATGCTTCTGTAATGATTTTTTGAAGATAACTGCTTTACTATCCCAAAAAACAGTAGCCATTAATTTCCCAGCCGAAAAACATTTTTTGCTTTTTTGGAAACGGCTCGCCATTTGCGGTCCACCGTTTTGATTGAATTTTTGTTTCGGGCGTATAATGTTGTATTCAAGTTTCATCTAGAGTAACTAATCGGCTCCTAAACTCGGATTTATTGCGTCTAAACTGCGCCAACAGAGGTTGGAAATGTTCATTCAAACACGTTTTTGGTCTAACGTAAGCAAACGCGGCACCAACGCGCGGACAGCTTTCTCATGCCTAAATCTTGACTTAATACGAGTATGTAACAAACACGTTCTTTGGACATTTTCATAACCTCTACTATCTGAACTGTAGCAATGTTATCGTCAGTGGTTGCAGTTTTTGGACGTCCGGAACGTTCATCATCTCCCAAGCTCTTACGGCCACGTTTAAATTCAGCTGGCCAAAATTTCACTGTGGTAAATGATGGTGCAGAGTCCAAAATGACTGAAACGGTAAGTAACTGTTAAAAGATGCACAACTAGCAACGAGTGCCGCTATCTTTACGGAAACTTTTCAGATAACCCTCGTATATTCCCCAACCTTGAAATTTAACCGTCATATTTTGGCATCATATGAACGGCGAACTTGATCGAAAGTGAGAATAGCTGCTCCGATTGCAACCCTTTCTTAACCCTTATTTTGTGCTTTAAAAAAAAAAAACTCACATGATATTTGTCGGTCAAATTTGCCAAATTATTTAGCAATCACAATTCTTGCATGTAATTTTTTCTTCAGAATGGTTCTTATAAATAAATTTTAAACATTTTGAGCATTTTGTTGAACATTTAGTGCCGTTGAAGCGACTTGGACACAAATAGCAGCGAGATCTCTTTAATGTTGACACTATAGCTTGTTCTGGAATTTTTCGTGTTTTATCAATTTTGATCCAAGTGTAGATACAGGATAAGGTTAATAATTTTTCGAACCTCAATAACTTTGCTTTTTTTACTTCTTCGAGTAATTCCTCTTCGTTAATGGTTTCGATGCCCTTAGAATAAATTCTTTGCTAGGAATTGAGTCTAGCTTTAGTGAATTTATCCGCTGTCGCAACATTAAGTACTTATAGGAGTAAGTCACCTGACCTCATTGACTTAATCTCCAATATCTCTTTCAATGTGTGCTCTAGTTACTCTGCGAATAATTCTAATTGGATTTGAGGTAGATAACTTACGCAGTTACTCTCCTTCTTTTTCTTGGTGATATCGAGGAATATTATCCTTATTTTGAATTGTTGAAATTGTTCTCTATGAGGAAAATATTACTTTGGTTTCGTCCTTAGCAAACACGGCGCTTGCCAGATTGGAACTTAAACAAGGATTTGTAAAAATCTACATCTATGTATTTTTATAATTACACTGAAAAAAAAAATTTTGGGAAAGCAAAACTTAATGCATATTTGTATGTGTTATATGCACATAGATTTCTACATACATGTATACATATGTGTAATAATATAGGTATGAATATTTTGGAGCAGGGACGAAAAAAGGTTCGTGGCACCGATTACTTCACGTGTTTTATTACTACTGTCCTAGACATCAGTTTTTTGAAGGGCATCTTCACTCTTACTTTTTTGATGATATTCATCCACAACTTCATCGTTTGCCAGTATTTTTGTATGACTCATAAAACTGCTAAAAATTTAGCCATGATGATAACAACGACACTGTGGAGGATTGAACAATTGATGCTGATACGGAAGTCTCCTTTTATGTGCAATAGGAGTGTAAAATTAATGGACACACCAAGTGTTGAATGGGGGAAAAACTCCGCCAATTACTGAAGTATAAATCTCTTCAACATTGCGTACTGGATTTTACTATATATGTATTTTTGTTTTTTTAATTAAAAAAAATCCACGGATCGATATATATGTCTCTCACTGGCCAACCGTTTATTTTGAATTCAACTTAAGAACCAATACTTAAAATTACTATCAGTGAGGTCGATGCTATGCACATGAACAAAATGCAACGTTGGCACTTTGTGTGTTCGTTGGCTTTAATTATTCTCCTTTTATTCACTTTATGGACATATGATATTTTGCGTGGCTTTAATTTATTTTCCCTTTATTGACTTTACGAATATATGATGGCTGTAATAAATTAACTAGAGTTGATTTTGCAACGCTACATCCGGCACATGTACAGGGTGGGCCATATTTTATGTGTATGTAAACATTGAATAGCTCTGACTTTTATCAACCGACTGACTTGAGTAGACATGTTTTTGAAACGTCAATTCAGTACAATTCAATACCGCGAATCGTTTCATACCGAAACAATGCCCCGAAATAGTGACGCTGTGACTATTCGCGTTTGGTATCGAATTTTGTGGAGCAGGGGACAGTTCATCAACGCCCAAGGCTTTCCAATGAACTGGTTGAAGAGGGTAAGAGAGAGTGGTGCTGAGAACCCAC
Source organism: Volucella zonaria (assembly GCA_963966105.1). Taxonomy (NCBI): domain Eukaryota; kingdom Metazoa; phylum Arthropoda; class Insecta; order Diptera; family Syrphidae; genus Volucella; species Volucella zonaria. Next base: position 26,571,978 of record OZ014531.1, read on the forward strand.
ATGCGTTGTATCGTCACCGCGCTCAGCATTTTGGCGTCAGTGGAACCACCTTGTGGCGCATTTTGAAGGATGATTTGCATTGACTCAAAGAATATTGCCGTCAGACCGTCCTATTTTTGGAAGCAAATTTTGATCACCGACGAGGCCCATTTCACACTCTCTCTATGAGAAATCCATGAAACACCATTGCATGACCAAAAAGTGACTGTTTGGGCCGACGTTTGCGCCAAAGTCGTCATTGGGCCGTTTTCTGCAGAGAACGTGAAACAATCGATGGGAATCGATATCGGTGGATGTTGGCTCATTATATTTGCCCACAAATGTGTGAAAAAGGTCTGGACGGTTACTGGTTTCAGCAAGACGGTGCCCCGTGCAAATCAAACAATGCAGTTTCTGCCACGAAAATTCCCTGGATGTGTGCTGTCAAAAAATGGCGATATTGAATGGCCACCCATATCTCCAGATTTGAGCCCTCTGGACTTCTTTTTGTGTGGTTATTTGATAAAAAAAAGTGTACGCCACAAACCTCAGACCATTGACAAGCTCAAAGCAAACATTCGTACCGAAATCATCCCTATACCGCCCGAAATGTTACGGAAAACGCGGCAAAAAGAGCACATTTTGTTTTGCTCAATAAAAGCGGCCACTTGATTGATGTTGTATTCAAAGCTCAGTCCAAATAAATTGTGAAGGATGAAGTTAAACAAAAACACCTCACATATACAAATCGATCACAATCTTATCTTCCATATCGTGTGATCGTCTAAAACCGTTGTTCAGCAAGCTGACTAGCTCCTTTCAGTGTGGTTTTAATTCAGGAATATTCACATTCATATTTGATATCGAAAAGGTTTCAGACAAGGTGACGTGCTTTCATGTGACTTCTCTAATTTGTGTCCAACTTACTGAGGGCACAATCTCTCAAATGTAAAAAAAAGGGTTTAGCGGTATATGAGGGCAAAATCAAGTATATTCTGTTTGAAAAAAGGGATACACAACACCGTTGAACTGAACAGAATATCATAAGAATATAGTAAGAGACTTAACTATAACTTTGAGGTAGTAAGAGACTTTGTCCATCGTGTGCGTGTCTCACACAAATTCTAGTGCAATATTACATTGAGGTTCCATAATCGAAATTTGGAATTAGTTGATCTACCCTGACTCTGCTATCAATTCTGCCAACAATATCTCAGTAGAAATAAAACGAAATGTCAATCTTATCAACCGCTGTTATTTATTTATTTTTCAAAGGACGATACAAATAATTTTGTAAAGTCCGGGATCTTACGCCCGGGTACTATGCCCATATGGCGTTTTTTGTCAACAACATGTGGTGTACCGAGTTCCCATGTGGTCCGCCATCTAAGTACTTACCGCGCCCAACACAGCTTGATTTAGCTTATCTAGTGGGAATCAATGCAGTTCAGTTCAATTTATATGCATTTTTATTATATTAAAATCATTTACACTTACAAGCTGTACAAAAAATGTTTAAAAAACTTCAAAATAAACTTATTGTAATTTACTGGCCCCATGCGGGCACTCTAAGTTAAACATAATACTTAATCTATGTCTTTCGGCGTTACTTACAATGTTTTTATTTTTACATTTACTAAAATTATAACTAAGAAAATAAATTTTAAGTAAAAAAAACTTAGTATCTTGACTTTTTTGTTATAAAATAAAACTTAAGCTATCTAAGTATGCATATATTTATATATATATACATGCATATATACATATATATACCATATATAGGTATGCTTTTTTTTTTTTAAAGAACTTTACACTCAAGTGGGTAGGAATACACTTATAATGCCTCAGCATGTGTTAAATTTTTGGAAAATGGGATAGAGAGGGAAAGAAAGATGTTTGGGCTCAGTGGTTGTTTCGCTCCATGGGTAACATCCAACATTTAATGGGGAGACTAAATTCTTAGTGGAAGTTGGCTTGATGTTGATTTCTAGTCAACACTCATCTTACTTAATTTTCGTTAACTACAAAAATTGATGATATGTCTTTCGGGCGAAGCTGGGATCCGAACCTTCCGATTTGGTAGCCAGTCCACTGCCACTTGAACCACGGCCACCTGCTAAAAATATGTGCTGATTGTCCGTCGATAGGTCCTTTTAATTTTTCGTCCGAAATATTTTATTTATTTGCGGGAACATATTCGGGTTGCCTTGTGTTTACAGCCCGAATTTTGTTGTTCCAATACAAATACAGAATTTCTGTAACTTTCTGGTATTAATGATTGGAAGTTTTTGATCGACGATTTCAATGTCATTATCTCCGGGTTATGTCTGTCAGTAAACTGTCTGTACAAGGTTTTTAGTCTTGACAGCAGTCTACTTTTATGTCGGTGCGGTACGTCAATGGTTGCGTTGCCGAGTGTGTTCGTACAGATGTATCTTTTTCTCCATTGTTCGTTTGATAGTCTCGTCCATTAGACTTAGATACCTGTCAATCTCCTCGTTTGTCAGATTTCGATTGGATGGTGGGTAGGGCGAATTCGAGGACAGTGCTCCTTGCAGTATTCTTGAGAAGTGTGTCCAACACACCCTACTATAATTGTAGGAATGCCTTCAAACAAAATCTTCCAATTCTTGGTTTCGTTCGGAACAGTTATTTCGGTGCTGAGACCGCAATGGTTACTGTCATACACGAAAGTGCGTAGACAGTTTATAGTTTGTTGGTTACTGCACGTCAGTTGTATTCCTGAGTCGAACAGCAGGAGATCCAAATAGGACCCGTGTCTGGGAAACGACGGACTATCCGTCGCCTTAATGCCGAGTCGACACATCATACTGTGCTGACCCCACCAATTCAATAGTAGGTTTCCTCTATTTGGTGTATTATTTCCGTGGTCGTGGCTCAAGTGGGAGTGTGTTGGCTTCCCAATCGGACGGTTTTAGGTTCAATACCAGCCGTGGCAGAAGGACTTTTTTTCAGGAAACTAAGATCTCGTGAGATGAATGAATACTGAGCTCAAACATCCTTCTTTCTTTCTTTACTCCATTTTCCAAAAAACTTAACACATGCTGAGGCATTATAAGTGTATTCATACCCACTTGAGTGTTAAGTTCTTTAAAAAAAAAAATCTCTATGTTGACGTTAAAATCTCGGTCTCGGGTCTGTTTCTCCGTACTATTCTGTATTTTCTGTGCCTCATTTTATGTCTTTTGGTAAGCTTAATTTCACTAACCAATAGCACATCAGGGGCTTGGTCTTCAAGGAACGTAAATAGTGCGGCTCTTCGCTCGAATCTAATCAGTGAATTCACATTCACTGCTAGAACCTTCAGTATTTACTCCCCGTGTACGGTGTGTCCCGTGTTCCTACATAACGCACAAGAGAGTTGGTTTTTTTCTGACGCTCTGTCCTTACCTAGATTGCATTCCTCGGACTTGCGGTTCTTTCCGCACTTCACGCACCGGGGCTGCACTTCGCAGTTCGACGCGGCGTGCCCGAACCTTTGGCAGTGAACACAGTATAAAATGTAAAATTTTTTCGCTCCCTTTTAATTTTTCCCTGTGTACAACCTGGTAGTCTAGGACTTTGATACTCGTTAGGCCAAGCAGTTTGCTCTTGGGACTTAGCTGGGCAAGGAAAACCGGTAGTTTCCTCTTCTCCCTTTTGGCTCTAGTCGTGATAAATGGCTTAACCTCTACGAATTTGAGCTCTTTGCACTCCTTTTTCCTTCAGCAATCTAAGGATCTCCGCCGGATCAGTCGACTGTTCTAACCCTCTCAGCAGCATTGTTTGCAGCTTCTCCCCCTTCGGGGTGTAGGAAAAAAACTCCGTCGTCGTATCCTTCAGTAAACTTTTAATTTTATTATATATTCACTGTATTGGAGTGGAAGCTATCATCTCCCAGATAGTGGCCTTTACCAATATCTCAGACGTATGGGTGGCTAGTCGTCAGAATCCTGCCCAGGACGTGTATTAGCTGTTGATGTTGACGATGAGTACGCCCCTTTCCGTTTCTTTGCGCTAAATAGGCATTTGCGTATAAGGCCATATCCCAAAAAATTAAGGAAATTCTATTATAGACCATGCTCATCCTAGTCCTTCTTTATAGCGCTGAAGCATCTACTCTATATATATGGCTGGGATGTATAGACTTTGTAAATACCAGTATAACCGACTTGGAGTGCGCAAACGGGGGGAAGTTACGAGGGCGGGTCAATAAGTCCGACTTTTTGAATTTCTGACCTCTTTACTGAAACAGCAACACTGCTCCTGTCAACAGGCATCTGTCAGTTGACTCCTGTCAAAATTTAAACTTGCTGCGTCAGTTAGTTTGTGTTTGACAGCTATTTTTATCAGACTACTCACTAATTTGAGGAGAAAATAGAAAAAAGTGAATTTCGTGTGCTTATCAAGCATTATTTCTTGCGAAAAAAAACCATTACCGAGACCAAGGCTAAGCTTGATAAATACTATGGGGACTCTGCACCATCGATTTCAATGGTAAAAAAGTGGTTTACTGAATTTCTTTGTGGCCGTACAAGCACTGAAGATGCCGAACGTCCTGGACGCCCAGTTGAGGTCTCTACACCCGAAACAATCGAAAAAATTCACGATATGGTGTTGGCCGACCGAAGATTGAAAGTGCGAGAGATTGTGGAAGCCGTAGGGATCTCGCATGGCTCAGTGGTTTCAATTTTGAATGATCACTTGGGCATGAGAAAGCTTTCCGCAAGATGGGTGCCGCGTTTGCTCACAGTCGACCACAAACGCAATCGTGTAACAACTTCACAGGAAGGTTTGGCGTTGTTTAATCGCAATATGGAGGAGTTTTTGCGCCGTTTTGTAACCGTGGACGAAACATGGATCCATCACAAAGAACAAAGAGAACAAACAACAGTCAAAACAGTGGGTTTCTAAGGGTGAATCGGCGCCAAAGAAGGCCAAGGTGGGTTTGTCAGCCAATAAAGTTATGGCGACTGTTTTTTGGGATGCACGCGGGATAATCCACATTGACTACCTTCAAAAGGGAAGAACAATCAATGTGGAATATTATGCCAACTTATTGGACCGATTCAATGACGATTTGAAAAAAAAAACGGCCTCATTTGGCCAAGAAAAAATTTCTTTTCCACCAAGACAATGCAAGGGTGCACACATGTGCAGTTGCCATGGCAAAAATCCATGAATTGGGCTATGAATTGCTCCCTCATCCACCCTATTCTCCAGATTTGGCTCCGAGCGACTACTTCTTGTTCCCAAACCTGAAGAAATGGCTTGGTGGAAAAAGATTTGACTCCAATGATGAAGTCATCTCGCAAACAAAGGCCTATTTTGAGGACCTCGACAAATCATTTTTTTTGGAAGGGATAAAAAAATTGGAGAAGCGTTGGAGAAAGTGTATAGAGCTCAAGGGAGACTACGTTGAAAAATAAAATTATTTTTTTATCAAAAAATCTGTGTTTTAATCCAAAAGTCACGGACTTATTGACCCGCCCTCGTACCTAAGGATCGGAGGGACTGGAGGGGTTTGTTAGTTGGGACCAAGGATCGATGAACTGCAGTGCCACCTCTGTAAGTAAGTAAATCGCAACTCATATAATTTATATAAATGTAGTAGATTTATGTTTGTATAGGATTTGTTAAAAGCTAAGTTATATGCTTTTTTTCACTTCAAATCTAAAAAGCCCATTTAATGTCATTTCCTTTTAGCGTAACATTACTTAATAAAGTAATTGATTAAATTTACTACGCAGTCGATAGAATAATTAAGTAATCAAAATCAATTACTTGTAACTGATATTATAAAAATAGTTTACCTTTGAATCAACTTGCTTAATTAATTTGAATTAAATAAATTAACGAAATAAACTTTACGCAATGTACTTCAAATATAAATATTAAATAGAGAACAAATTTGAAGCAAGTAATGTTGTTTTTCAAATAGCTAGTCCTGCCATAATGATACACCATTTGCAGCACTCGTATTTAAAAATTGTTCCGAGGAATAGACTCAATAACTTTTATTCAAAGCACACGTATTCATTAGTAAAGAACACTAGCCAGTTTTGTTATAACGTTAAAAAAAAGTGGGTCGGCCAAATTTTTGCGACCGCTCAAAATACTAGATGGAAACGTGAAAAGTGACATCCTTGACCGCTAGAATGCGCTGCTACTGCAAAAAAGGTTATGGTGCCTTGAAGTCGGTTCATATTTAGGCAGAAATGCCAAATTTCAGTGCGATACTGTCTTTAGTTTTGTTTTGACAGCTGATTGTTGTTGACGATTTTCCTTCTCTCATACAACATTATTTTTTGAGAGGCAAAACGGCGAGGGAAACAAAAGAAAAGTTGGATAAATATTATGGGGCTAATGCTCCGCCAGATTACAACGTCAAATATTGGTTTCGAGAGTTTCGTGGTGGCCGCAACTCCACAACCGATCAAGTCCGCAGCGGCAGGCCCTCCGATGCGGTTACAGAGGACAATGTTAAAAAAATACATGAAATGGTGTTGGCTGACCGGAAAGTGAAGGTAGGTGAGCTAGCAGATACCACAAAGATTAGTACTGAGCACACACGCCATATTTTGGGCAATATTCTGCATATGAAAAAGTTATCCTGCCGCTGGGTGCCATGAATGCTCACTTTTGACCAAAACACGAAGGCGAAAACACTTCGAAAGAGTGTTTGGACTTGCTGATGCGGAATCGGGCGGACCTTTGGCGTCGATTGGCAACTGAATTTGGATCCCTCGGACTATTATCTCTTCCCAAACCTCAAAAAGTGGCTCATCAATAAAAAATTCAGCTCACGCGAGGAAATCATCGATGCCACGGAGGAGTATTTTGCAGACCTTCGGGAAAATTACTTTTCGGACAGGATCAAGAAGTTTGAAAATAGCTGGAATAAGTGTATCAAACTAAAAGAGGACTGTATTGAATAATATAAAAAAACTTTTTTTAATTTTTAATTTTTAATTCCCAAGGAGGTCACTTTTCACTCCATCTAGTATCGAGTATTTTCGTTATCGGGCTATTATTCGCTTAAGTGGTTATTCGCGCGTCGTTCCTATAAGTGCACTTGAAAAAGCAGTGCGCGAGCACTAGATATATTAACCAAATCCGTACATAAACTGATTTAGAATGATCTTTACATAAACCGACGATAGTTAACGGGTCTTTTTACTCCTCAACTCAAAATAATTAGTCTGGAGAGATTGAAGACGCTTTTTCAGTACGTTGGTAATTGATCTGAAAACATTTTGTTTTCGGATGAAAAAATGTTCGCCGTGGAAGAAATTTTTAACTAACAATCTATCTAAGGGCGCGAAAATAATGTTTCAATGGTTTAACGTGGATATCATCCAGTTTCCATAATGGCTTGGTTCTGAGTCTCTCATCAAGGTGTCACATCATATCACAATGGATGTAAGAGTTTATCAGCTAGTTATGCTAGGGGGTGTTATGAAAGATTTGAACAATACGGTTTTAAATGAAAAAAGAAAGAATCTTTCAAGAGGACTTTGCTCCAGCGTATAAAGCCAATACCATGTATCAGTTACTCAGGGTCAGTATTCTTCGTTTTAAAGCAACAGAAGATTTGCCATCGGGAAGCCCAGAGTTGATTCCCTTGGATTATTACTGTGCTTACAATTGGATGGCACGTCCTGCAAGACTTCACGCACAAACGGAAAGCCTAAAAACAGCTCAAGCCGCAGTCAGCAGCCGCAACAATGTCCATTAACAAAGTGCTTGCTGCTACAGCTCGACAAGCGCCATAAAGTTTGAAAGGCAGTGTAATAGCAAAGCAAAAGGTAGTCATTCTGAATGAAACATTTTTTTTTTCCAATAAACAATATTACGTTCAAATATGGTAATTGAAATAATATGTCACACAAAATGTTTTTTGTAACAGAACTCATGGCAGACAAAACAACAGTGATTAAAATTACGACCAGAGTTAAGTTGGTGCACTCAGCATGGAGACAACCAATGTGAATTTAGACAGCATTATCCCAACTGACACATGAGGCTTATTGAAGGAGTTGGAAATATCCGCAAAAGCCACGATAATGTAACAAACAAACATCGATGTTGTACATATATGACTCATTATGAAAACATATGACAATGTTATCGCTGTGCACAAATGCATGAGGCACATATGCTATTAGTCCTCGCCAATTTTGTTAGCGATGGTATTCACAAAACTGACCTAAGATCAAAGCAGCTGTTGCCTGCTGCTGCAAGTCCTGGAATATATTGTAGAATAGTTGTCTCGTGCTCTTAGATTGCATGCTTCAGTCAATGTTGTGTCACCTACGACATTTACGAATACATACAACTTTAAAATATTTATATGTATTATAATAACTTTGCGGGATACAATATGCTACAAAAAAATAGAACGGTACAAGAATAAAATATTTTTCATAAATATAAGCATTATATAAATTTTTTTAAGGCTTTTTAAGGCTTGTACTGAAGTACCCGACCTGACGTATAGATGGCGATTGTTGTTTAAAATGAATGACAGTTGTAGAAAGTACCAACCTTATACAGCTTAAATTTGAAGTTTTAAATATGGAAACAATTGGTCATCGTTATGGGATACAATACTTTCAATTGAAAGGCCTCAATCCTACCAACATTAAAACGGGACTGCATTCTACTCTGGGGGAGTCTGCCCCTTCATTTACAACAATAAAATATTGGGTGACAGAGTGTGGTCGACCAAATGAGGTGAGTTCACCAGATATTTTGAAAAAAACCCACAAAATGGTATTGGATGACAGTCGATTGAAAGTCCGTGAACTAGCAGCTATGGTAGGCATTTTAAAAGCCCTATACGTCGCACGTTGACGGAAAAATTGGACATGAGAAAGCTGTGCGCAAGATGGGTGCCACGATTACTCACAATGGAACAAAAAAAGCATCGTGATGATGTTGCGTATGGTATAATTTTCATTGATTATCTTCAGAAAGACAAAAACAATTAACGGCGTGTATTATGCGAAGTTATTGCAGCGTTTGAAAGATGAAATCAGGAAAAAACGGCCGCATTTGGCGAAGAAAAAAATTGTATTTCATCAAGACAATGCACCAGTTCACTCATCCGTCATTCATCGCGATGGCCAAAATCAGTGAGTTAAAGTTCGAATTGCTTCCTCATGCACCCTATTCGCCCGGTTTAGCCCGCTCGGATTATTTTCTATTTCCAAATTTGAAAAAATGCCTCGGTGGTAAAAGATTTGCTTTCAGTAAAGTATTGGAGTCTGCGGTTGTTAGCTATTCTAAGGAGCTCGTTTTTTCTAACTATAAACAGGGTATCGAAGCTATTGAACATCGTTGAAAAGGTGTATTCAACTAAAAGGAGACTACGTAGAGAAATAAACATATTTTTCCCCAATTTTTTTGTGTTTTCTTTGATAGGTCGGATACTTCTGGGACTATCCTCGTAGAAGTAAATAATTTAGGGCGACGAACGAATTTATGTCATATATCACAAAATTTTCAATTTATGAAAATTGTCTGTCCACCCGAAAATAAAACTACCTTCCATAATAGAGAAAGAACAAAAAATGTTATAAGTAGTATCTGTGATTCTAGCCCGAAGATATACGAGTACGAGTACGTCATTTCATTTTATATGCATCATTCATTTTATTATATCGAATTCATTTATACTTACACGCTAGGATTAAAAATTATCGTAGCTTAATTAACTTATACTATATTATAATTACTTACTGGCCCCATGCGGGCACTCTAAGCTAAACCTAATGTATGTCTTTCGACGTAATTGAACATGGTAATTTATTTATTCCATTAAATGTTCTTACTAACACTAAGAAAATGAGTTTTTTCTAAAACTTAGTGCATTAACTCTTTCTTTACATTCCGAAGATATATGTATAGTAATGTAAATGAGGTTTAAATACATCAACAAGAAAATATCCTCAAAAGAAAAAGTTAGTCTGAGCAAAAGAAGGTGATGGCGGCCAGTCGAAATCATATTTTTTTAAATCAATTGATTAAAGAACACAATCTTCAATAAATTGATTATTTCACCATCCTATTGAAACTTGTAACTGTCCATGCCATTTTAGTCAGATGCGAAAAAATGGCGTATCAATGCTCTATATTGCACTCTGTTGAGCGTAGGCGCCTCTCCACACCGCCTTGGAAAAGTAAGGGCCAATGAATCTTTCAGAATATACACCTCACCAGACCGCATATATTCAATGTAAAGATGCTTTAAAAATTAGTTCCTGCTTTAGAGTGTATCAATATTGAACATTTTGCGTATGAACGCTTCCAGACAGTCTCAAAAATCTGGTAAACCAGTGAGAATATTTTGCATGTTTCAGTATCGAACACGACGTGGTTTACCAAGCGGCAATAATTTTTGAACCATTTTCATTTTGTATGGGAAATTGCATGGTCAATAAATTATTTTATTTATGGGATTTGTCAAGTCTTCTCAGAAGTTTACGGCCCAATTTCAGCTTCTTGCCTTAATTAAATTGTGCAAGTTTATGTAGTTTCTGAACTGATGCTGTTTTGGTGTTGGTTTTTCTCTGGCTTCTGTATGAAAAGCTCTGTCGATGTTTGTTGATTTACTTGTGGTTCGCCCAAGGTCGCTCTAGAATCTTTCACTTGCCGGTTCGCATTATTTTAGTATATCTATATCCGTTTGGCGTCCGCAGCTGTAGTACGTAGTTACATGCCGTTCTTTTGTAAAATAAATAATGTATATTTATTGTGATTTTTTGAGTTTTTCCTCCTAAAATACTGTTCCACCATTATAGTCTTCGAATTCGTATTTGTATTTCGATTGCCTTGGTTGTCGGTTTGAATCCTCATCAAGAAAATCCATTTCCTTTAAATTTAAATGCCATCAAAGTATTAATTTTCTTATTTCATTAATACGAGTATTTAGAGTTTTGTGTTTTGGTTCTGTTCCATAATTTTGTCTGTAATACGTTCTGCGTTACTGCGCCGACGTTTCAATTTTCGATATGTAATTTATATGTCACCCGGAAAGATTAATATATCAAGCCCATCTTAAATGTTAAGTTCCTGCTTATGATTTTTACCCAATCAATCGCCATTTACAAGCAGGGGAACGTCTTTTCCTTCTAAAAACTCTAGAGCGACTGACTGATATCCATATACGATCTAAAATTGATCCACGACTTTTGTCAATGACTGTAAGGAAAGTCAGTGGAAGCGACTCTGCATTCACTGACTAGCCACATCAAATGATCGTTACAATATAGAGAGGACACAATGGTCGCTTTCCTGGACATAGAGGGTGCTTTTAACAACGTCAGCAAATCCGTAATCACGACTGCGCTGTCTATGCTAAATAGCAGGATAATCAACTCTAAACTGAGTGGCGCTTCTGGTAAAAGATGTGTCAGCAGAGGGGAACTTAGTGATTAATGAACTGCTGATATACCTGGAAGAAGGTGGTAGCAGGCTGATTGCCTATGTGGATGACGTTGCTGTAGCCATCTCAGGTAAGCATCTTAACACCATTAAACAATTCCTTCAACTAAATCTTAACAGATTTAGGAGGAGTAAACCCTCTTTTCCAAGAAATATAACCTTCCAATCATAGACCGTCCGTTAATAAACGGTACCAGTTTAGTCTTTCCCGATATAGCAAAATATCTGGGTCTCATTTTTGACAGGAAACTAAACTGGAAACCTAACATCCAAGAAAGAGTCGAGAAAGTTAGAGTAGCTTTATTCACATGCAAAAAAGCCATTGGGAATAAATGGGCCCTTCAACCTCATATAACTCATTGGCCATACATCTCTGTTATCTGGTGGGTGGCCTTAGACAATGCAGTCAACTGAACAATGCAGTCAAAGAACAGCATATCTATGCATAAGCAGAGCCCTACTCTCTACTTCCTCTGCGGCACTGGATATTCTGTTTCATTTGACACCCCTCGATATCTTCAGCAGCCAACTAGCTGTGACCGCTTCAATTTGACTACACAGTGGACAAATAATTTACTTGGACACGTTAATATGTATACTTAATATACTAGGAATCCTCACAGAGAACATCGATAACACTACATATACCCAAACTTTGGTTGATAAAGACTTCCATATAAGCTTCCGCTCTAGATCCTTCTGGGAGGAAGATGCTTTCATAGAGGACAAGTCAATCCACTTTTACACAGATAGATCTACGACTGATAGCGGGGTTGGTGGCCGTGTTTTCTCAGAAAAGCTAAACCTAAGCTTCTCCTTATGTCTTCCAAATTACTGTAAAATATTCTAGGCGGAAATTTGACGATTAAAGAAGACCTATCCTGACTAAAGAAAAATTTTATATCCGCATCTTTTTGGATAGTCAGGCCGCTATCCTGTTCTTGGACCCATTAAATTCTAGAACCGCCCTTGAATGCCGATCACCTCTAAGGGAGATGGCAGAGCAGTTCAACCATCACCTGTGTTGGATGCCGGGCCACAAAGGCATTCCAGGGCATTGTAGGGCTGACGAACTCGCCAAAATTGGAACCACTTAACTCATTCTACTGGAAAATGTTAGCATAGTTATACCAATTGCTACGTGCAAGTTAGCACATTTATTCTGACAACTCGTCTCAAATCAACGTATATGACATTAAATTCATTTCTCCAGATTTCAACCTGCGAAGAAAACTATTATGGTCCTTCTTTATTTCTGATGTGTCCACACCCATAATTGGAGCTGATTTTTTTCCCTCAATTTATTGTCATCAAGAGGTAAGCTAATCAAAACTTATTATTCCGCCACTTCTACAATTCATCACGGAAATACGTATGCAGACCTGTTATCCGAATTCCTTAGTATCACCAAACCAAGTTCAGATATTTCTTCTGCTTTCAAGAAAAAAGGATTTCGCCCATCGAATCATAACAAATGGCCATCCAGGTTTCGCGAAGTGGGGGAAGCTCACTGGTGTGAAAGCTGCGGCGGCAAACGAAAATACTGCCTAAACAAAGGTATCACCAGGCCCTTTAATAGCCTATGGACCAGTCCCATTCATGTCATGCCCAAAAAAACCTCTGGTTGGAGACTTTGTGGTGCCTACCAAAAACTCAGTGCTATTACCCAGCCGGATAAATATTCACCACCTCTAAGTTTATTCCCGTTGCTCCTCAACAATGGACGAAGAAAGTACTTATTATTAGATACTGATGCATGAAGACAATATCAACAGCCATCATAACTCCATGGGAACTTTTTGAGTAGCTTATCATGCCGTTTGGTCTAAAAAATGCCACTCAAACACCGTCTTTCGAGGTCTCAACTTTGTTTTCATTTACGGTGACAACATTATTGTCATGTTTGAAAGTGAAAGCCAGCATCGTGAACATCTTCGCCAAGTTTTCTCAAGACACAAGGATAATAATCTATCTATCCAAGTCAGTAAGTGCAATTTCATGAAAGAAGAAGTAAATTTGTTGGGCTTCACGATCAACTCCACTGGTTATTCCCCTACAAGCGACTGCCTGAGAGTATACTCAGCTTCAAACAGTACACCAGTGACAAGACCAGGATTATTTGAACATCTTTAATATTAAATGTCGGTTTTTAATCAAGTAAAATGCAAAATAAATGCATAGTTCGCTTTACTCCTTATGTTTTTTTTTATTGTAAAAGCTATAGCAATATACTTTATTCAATATATGTAATTTAAATATATCTCTCTATAATATTGTAAATAAAAGGCGTCAATATTTTCAACGCATTCTCATACAATTATCAGGAACAATAGCCGTATTTTATTATCACCTATGATCCATATAGACCATTGCATGCATTAAAACAACAACACAGGATCTTCGTTTTGATCATGATCAATTTTCGTGATCCAAAAATTGGTTTGTGCTATATTTACACGAGGCCACCCTTCCATTCGTGAAAGTTGGTACAACTCTCCATGTTGCCACACTAAAATATGGAATATTATTTGTAAATATTTCTTATGTTCGAATAAATTAATACTCTGCTTATATGTAGTTATTGATATAACCGTGAAATGTAAGTTACAAAATATTATTTTCAATTGAATGCTGTTAATAAATATAATGGTTTGCTCCTTTGAAAATAAAGAGAGTGTTCAATGTTCATACATGAAACAGCGACTCATTCCCATACATTGAAAATAGTTGCCTTTTTAAATATATTTATCTTATGTATTCGTACACATAATATATGTAATGCACGGTGGCCAAATTTAAATATAAATAGGAACATAAAATATGAAAATAAAATAAAATAACTTTTCTGGAAGAACCCCTCGTGTACAAGTGCGAACAGAATGTATCAACTTTTCATTTTTGAAAAAACTTTTCGTTTGGATGGCTACTTCGCGCTAAACGGAAAAAAATAAACTCAGCTATGCAATTGCAATGGAGAAGATAACAAGTGTCAATTACTACCACAACATAAATAAAAAATATTTCGTTGATGCAGACTGTTCTATTTTACTCGTGTGGTCTGAATGGATCACGAGTAATAATAAAACACGGCTAATAACAATCTTCGAGACGAATTACGAGTATATGCTCACCTGTCAAAAGACTTCGGTTCCTTTTTCTGTAATGGCTTTCACTTATCTGCATGATGGCTCAAAAGTCTCAACTGACAGGACAAACGTATAATTGCCTTTATGTGAACGACTTCGTACTGACAGCTTCAATTAGGCCCGAGCAAAAAGTCGACATTAATTAAAATGACAAATTCCGCTGTGTATAGCACATCGAGTGACAAGCGCCCAACGAAGCAGCTCTTGTCTGTGTACACAAAGTTAGTAATGGTTCCTCACTCTTGGTAAATGTGATGTGAACTTAGTGTACATTTTTCCCGCTGCCAAATAAATATCAAGCGAACACCCTTGGGGCAAGAGAAGTAACCACAAAAAATAAATCTTGGCCCGTTTTCAATTTGAATTAACTCGTAATGTATTCTTCCTCACTAGAACTGCGCGTCCTATTCCCATTGCTTGAGCTTTGGTGTTCGTGACTCTCCCTTGCTGAACACACACGATGTGCGGTCTTTGCAGTTAATTCAGTGAACTCAAGCCTGCGAGTAAATTTAACATTTTATGAGAAAGGATGAATAAATCAATTCTGCGCCGCTGATCAAAAGGCATCGTGTTGTACTTTCGTACAATGGAGAAGATAAAAGTCTTGGTATGTTCAAAATATTTTATATAATCTAAATATATTCTGAAGGGAACTTGGAGAATCAACAAAAGGGTTTTTAGGTGCAAATTAGTCTAAAAAATCTAATTACCATATTAGCACATAGCACAGATTTTCTTAAAACAAAAACCTCTGAAACGTAGCATTCAAATCAAGTTATGGGGTTGTATTTCCTGAGCATAAGTGTTACGTTTTTGTCAAAGCGTAGAGGATGTTAAAGGATTTCTGGCTTCGATAATTTTAAGTCATTTTATAGATGATGTCCTACGAGTATGTACACCGGTGGTCTAGAGACCACCCTAGACAACTGCCTTCATTCCTGCATGGAATTTGAATTTTATGAATTGTATTGGATTTTTATACATAAATTTTCTACCTGTATAATACAGAACACATTCAGATAATAAAAGTGGGTGTTTTCATTATAAAACTGGGAATTCCGTTTGGTGGTTTATTGAGAAGTGTTTACCTTTTTCATAATTATTTATTTTATGACTTTTGGTTGTTGATTCAGCACTTGTTTATGATTTCTTACATCAAAAGGGTTATCAAATATCAAAATTTTTTGACCTGGATTGCAAAGCTCTTACATAAAAACCACACTTTGAAGTCATAAGAATCTACTTCACATCTTGGGTTAATAACTCGTTAAAAATGGGAAAATTCGCGGAAACCACGGTCGAAAAACCCTTCTTAAAGAATTCAAATCGAAGCGGGATGTTTCCCTTACCATTGAACAACACACGATTTATCCTCAGAAGTCATGGTCAGGACGGCTTACAGCTACAACTCAATACGAGGATCGGCTAATGATCACAACAAGTAAACTAAACTGATGACATACGAAATACGCGTCGAAGTAAATCAAACACGGAATAAATCGCAGTCCTTGACAACGGGGCCCCCGCCCAATTATCAAGGCTTCGCCCATCAATGACGTTGTTTAATAAAAAGCGGGGGCAGAGCAAAGTATTGGTCTTATAGTAACGGTTTTCAGATGACGCCATCGAAGGTTGTTACAAGCGGCCGGTTATAGGTCTTATTGGCCGCAGGACCACCAGTAGTCCCTACCAGGACTTAAATCACGGTACCAAGGGAGTCAGGAGCCGCCCAGATCTCAGTCCGGGTTTGACTTGTAGAGGTAGGCCTCCTTGTGGGAGCGTCATGTGGTTTAAATCCAAATCGCGGAAGGGTCTTCCTGTTGGCTTGTAGCGTTGCAATAAGTACTGGGTGCTGTGACCCTAGGATGAGCAAGAGGTTTTAGATCAGCTTCGACCCATACCAAGTGTGGAACTTGTACCTCCAACGCAAGTTCTGCTTTGGTATTCATAATTCATGCGAGCTATGGCAAGGCGTATTCTTGCTAACATGGATGTACGGACATCCCGTGAAATTAAGTCCCTACGATAGGTGTTCACAATAAATCCTTGACGACGGTCAAACGAAGATTAAGACACGGTGGATTATTAGGGCGAGTTGCTGGTGGAAAAACCGTGCTGCAACCACAAAACAAGCAGACAAGCTTAAAATGGGCCAAAAAGCATAAAAACTAGAGCGAAGAAGATTTCAACAGGTTCTCATGAAGCGATGAAACCCAGTTAAAAGGTATTTTATACAAAACGGATAGTTTTTGTCCGACTTAGTGCTGAACAAAACATGCTACCAGACTGTGTGATTCCAACCATGAAGGCGATTCTGTTATAGTCTGGGGATATTTCTCTCAAAGTGGAGTCGACGACCTGGTTCGAATGGAAAAATTAATAAGGAAGCACACAAAACACACACGCTGTGATCTCTGAACTAAGATTAATTGGCGAAGGATTCGTATTTCAGCAGGACAGCGACCCTAAACACACGTCAAGCCTTTGTCAAGAGTACCTGAAAAATTTAAAAGATGCGGAAATCTTACAAATCATTATACATATATCCGATGACGAACTAAAAAGAGATCCTTTACTATCAAAGGAAGAAGATGAGCTCTTGGGTACATGTTCAGAATCGGAGGACTCGAACAGCACCGTGGTGGAGGCTACTCTGGTAAATTGTAGCAATGATACGGTTTCTCCAGATTAATCTCCATCACTCAAAAAAGGCTTCAGCCGCACTTATTCTGCGTGTTTCCAAAAACGCAGAAGAAATTATCCTAATCCAGGATCCATGGATCGTATAAGGTGTGGTTCGTGGACTTGGGACACCTGTATACGCTGCGCTCTATACAAGAGAGAAGGTGAGATTAGAACTTGTATATTAGTGAAACGTAGCCTTAATGTATTTTTACTTCCTAACCTGAGCGACCCCAACTTAACCGTTGCCAGACTAGAGACTGTCAAAAGCTCCTACTTGCTGGCATCAGCACATCTTAGCCATGATCATGTGGGCCCTCTCCCCGGTGATAACCTAGAAAGGGTAGTACTGGAAGCTGGAAGGCTAAAAAGTGGATTCATCATTGTGTACGACGCTAACGCTCATCACACTGTATGGGGCAGTACCGACAAAAACGATAGAGATGAGTTACTTTTTGACTATATTATGAGTACTAACCTCATTGTTTGCAACATAGGCAATGAGCCCACTTTTATAACAAGAAACTGACCGGAAGCGTGATATCTGGCGCGATATCTGCTATTGCGAATATCAGCCTACTATTTCCATTTCCCTCGTTGTCATTTTTTCTTTATATGTATATTATACCTTATGCATCTTCCGAAATTACGATGGATATGATAAATCTGGAAAAACGACTGTCGTATTGTGGCAACACCTTTTTAATAAAGCGATTTTATTAATACATAGATTGCGGAAAAAAGGAAAAGAAGGAAAAAGGGAAAGATGACGCTAGTTGCCGGTGGAAAAAAAATACAAAACGCAGTCATTTGTGTCGTTGAAGTGTCAATAAAGTTTTGCATCTTTAAAAATTAATAAAACTCGGCGTCTTACAGTATATAAAAACCTTTGAGCTTGAGCGGTATGTTTCTGCCACATTTTAAGTCAATCTCACACTGCACTTTGGAATAAGGACACTGTTGGGGTTTTTAACTTTCTACTTAATATGTGTTGGATAGGAAACGGGTAGAAAAATGCGGTTTAAAATAAGACGCGCCTTTTCGTTCGCAAGTGTCCTAGATCATGTACATTACTGTACCCAATTGCAGTTGGAGTATGTTGTACTTCTTTTGACATAAGAGGTGTGTGTTGTGTGAGTGAGAATGTGTTGACTATCTACTTCAAAATTGGGACAAGATCGACAAGTTAATAATATCGAACATAGTATGTAGATGATGACAATGATGGTGAGATAACAATATGGGCAACAAAGGGAGATGATATGTGTGTAATTTGCTTTGTTTGCAATAGTGCAGTAGTTTGTTTTGATCGTTGACTCAAACTAGGTCATTATGCGTCGCGAGTTTATTCTATTTGTCTGCTCCCCTTCTTTCCCGAAATGTAATGTGTTGATGGCAACCCTATGCTAGATGGTATTTGTATGACTAAATGTTGTTTTGATTCACTCGCTCTCCGACAGAGGGCGCTCAGTACCAGCGCGTATTATATTATTTAACTATTATACATATTATATTAATAAAATAAGTAACAAATTAAGCAAGTGAGTTTTCTTTACAATTGGCGACAAAGATTTCAAAGAAGCGTGTAACTTTAAAAACCATTCAGTGATTGAAGTGATACAAGTGGTTTAAATCGTCCACGTGTGTCGATGTGAACTGCGGTATGAGCCATGAGTACACAAACAAAAGTGCTGGAAACGTACGAAATCCTATCAAAAACAAAACTATAATAATTTGAGGCAGAAGTCGAAAAACCAACACAAAAAATGGCATTCGTTGGTAACATCAATGAATTTATTCCAGGAGAAGACTTTGAAGCATATAAAGATAGAGTGCAGCAATACTTTATTGCAAACAACATACCAGCCGAAAAGCCAACACCAGTTTTTATTACTTTAGTGGGTTCCTAAATCTACAAGGTGCTAAAATCGTTATCAGCACCAGCGCTACCGAGCTCTAAATCTTTCAAAGACTTAATAAGCATATTAGAGCGTCACTACGCACCAAAGCACTACAAAAGGGCTGAACGGAAGAGGGAGAATCAGTAGGTGCCTTTATAATAAAATTAAGAAATTTAGCAAAGACGTGCAAATTCGCTGATTTGATCGACGAGAAAGAGACTAATGCCGATAGTCTTTGCAACCTAGCTCTAGAAGATGCTCTCACTGATAAGTTTATAGTGGGTCTTCGCAACGAAAGGGTCCAGCAAAATATTCAGACGGATGATCAAAGAACATTTGATAAATGCTGCGAAATAGCTTTCAATATGGAAATATCGGAAAAAGAACAAAGATTCATGAAGCCAACGTTTGGTGTACATTCAGTTAAATTGAAAAAATGATTGCAGTAGATGCAATAAGGACTGAAACGAATAAAATTTGGAAACTTCAATGTAAAAAAAAAATTTATTTTCATAATTCATGTAAATTTTTTTATTTGCTTTTAAACTCTGTTTTTATTAAATTCATTCACAAATAAAAAAAAAATAAAAAAAATATTTGGGTGAGGAAAGAATTCAACTTCTTTCGAATGCCCTGCATAAGTTTGGTGACAGTTACATCCGTGATCTTTTTGGACGCTCTTTTCCATTTAGCACTAAAATCTTTTTCGTCTTTTGCACACTGCTCACTTTTTCTCAATTTAACTTTGACCAAAGCCCAATACCTTTCAATGGGACGATACTGTGGAACATTGGGTGGGTTCATGTCTTTTGGGACAAAGCCAACATTTTTAGCAACAAGAAAGCTCAACGTCGCATGAGCATAGTGAGCTGAAGCTAAATCTGGCCAAAATAATGTTGAAGCCTCGTGTTTGTTTAAGAAAGGAATCAATCGTTTTTTTAGGCACTCGTTAATGTACACTACTCCGTTAATTGTTCCCGTTGTAATAAATGATGAGCTTCTGTGTCCACATTGGCAAATGGCCTACCAAACGAGATATTTTGACCCGAATTTTTCCATCCCAATCGATGTTGTTGATTGCGGAAGAATATCAGCTTCAAACGAGTTGTAAAACTGCGCACCTAGAAGTGTAGTAAAGTCGGCTTTGACATAAGTTTCGTCACCCAAAACCAAGCACGCTTTCTTGTTGCCGAGGAACTCGTATAGCTTTCGGGCTCGTGTTTTTATGACTTTTTTTTGCTTTTCAGTAGCTTTTGGTATTTTTTGTTTTTTTCGTGTTTTTCGTGTTTTTAGACCGTTACGTTTTTTAGATCTTTGTACCATTGTTTGGTTGGTATTACATTTCCGAGCAACATCTCTGGATGACATAGTCCGGTTTTTTGCGATGGTACCCACTATTTTCCTGTCCAAATTTGTATCATGTGCTCCACTTTTAGCTCCACTTTTCTGTTTTCGCTTAACTGTCAACGTCTCCAAATATCGTTTAATAACAGAATCCGCTGTACTGCGTACTATGTTTAAATTTTTTGCGATGAAATGGTTTGGACGCGAAGTATTTTCGAGCCGTTTGCCGATGATCTTTTAACGGCGTTCCTCTTGACTCATATTTTATAAATATTTTAAACCGCACCGAACTAAAATCAATAACAAACTGAAACTAGAGAATATACAGGGTAATTTGGGTACAAAATGGTATTGCAATTTTTACGCATTGGAAGCATAGCCCGTATTAAAATTTACAGATTTTATTCGTTTCAGTCCTTAGTAACAAGTGTAAACATTGTGGGAAGCAGCACAATGATTAAGAATGTCAGGAAAAAAACTGGATTTGTTACAAATGCAATAAAAAATGGCATATCGCGAGTATATGCCAAGAAATAGAGGGGATGAAGGTGCAAATCGACAAAATGTGGAATCATTTCAGGAGGTGAATAACTTGCAATCAGAGAGCGGTTTGCAAGTGGTCGATACGGGGGCTGGGGCAACAATCATTGCGTATTCTGAGTTTAGAGATAAGTGTCTTTATGTTAAAATTATAATTTGTGACTTAAGATTGTGCACTAGTTCAGATGACAAAGTAAAAGTTGTAGAAAAGCTATTGTTGAAGTTGAGTTCATGGAAGAAAGAAGAGAATTGGAGTTGGTGGTGATTGAGAGTCCGTTGTTTGTGGCACTATTTGGAAGAAGTTGGTCGAGTGAGTTTGTCCGAAGCTGGAGAGATAACTTATTAAAACATGCGTGTTAAATACACAAACGGTAAGTGGTAGTTTAGTAGGAGGTGATGTGAAGGATTATATGTTTAACCAAGAATTTCCCTTACGTTATGTCGAATGATTCAAATCAGGTGATCATTGGCTATCAAGGTGAAATAAATATAAAAGAAAATCTCAGTCCAATATTTTGTAAGCCTTACACGGTACCTTACAGGTTACGCGAAGCAGTATCAGAGGAAATCGATAGACTCGTAAGGGAGGGTATGTTAGTGCCCGTTACATACAGCAGGTGGACATCGCCGGTAGTTTGTGTCCGTATTGGCAGGGGCCTATCAACAGCTTGGGTTAACACTTGGTTCGAAAGAACTTTTAACACTAAATACTGTACTTCAGAATGCCATATGAAGTATCTAGTGCACCTTCGATATTTCAATCTGTTATTGACCAGGTATTGATTGTAGTAGAAAGAATATCTGGATATATCGACGACATAATTATAGCAGGGAAATCCTTAGAAGAATGTAGAAGTCGACGTAATGAAGTATTAAATAGATTAAATCGACACAAAATAAAAATTAATTTCGCAAAGTTCTCGTTTTTACAAACCTCTGTCGAGAGTATTTAGGTCACATAATTTGCAACAATGAAGTGAGATCAAATCTATAAAAGGGTGAAGCACCACCCCCTTCGAAGCTAAATGAACTTCGGGCTTACTTGGGTCTTATAAACTATTATAGGAGGTTTATTCCAAGTCTTTCACTAAATTTCAGAGCCTTTGAACAAATTTGAAAGATCAAGGAGCCTTAAACAACAAAGCAATGTTTTAGAACTTTATGATAAAGAAAACTCTATTGTTATAAGTACAGATGATAGCCCTTGTGGGGTAGCTTCAGTGTAGTTGCATGTTGTTATTGGGGAGGAAAAACTGGTTGTGTTCGCGAGCAGTATTCTTTCTTCAGCTGAAAAAAACTACTCTTCAGTGGAGAAGCATTACCGATAGCTTCATAGAGAAGCATTAGCTATAATGTTCGCAGTAAGATTTGTTTTCAAATATATATATGGGAAACGGTTCACTATAATATACAGATAATCAAACGATTAAAGAAATCTTTAACCCTAAAAAAGGCACACCTTTATTGGCAGTTGTTCGTATTCAAAGGTGGACCATAACGCTTTCTATGTTTGAGCCAAGCCAATGAGTTTACTTATGTAGACGCGTTGAAAGTGATTTTTCTACAAGAATTACCTATTGTAATATAATCTTTCAAAATATTTCAGAGATAAAAAACATGCTAAGCTTAGTTAAGGGTAGCATTTGCTATCGAAATAGAGTTGTCATACCGAAAAGTTTAAGACGTCAAGTACTAGAAACCGTGCATGATAACTATAATTGGATAGTAATAATGAAGAAGATGTGTAGGTCATATGTATGTTGGCCACAAACCGATAATGATATAAAAGAATTCGTAAGTGGATGTAAAATTTGTATTGCCACATCAATAGTACCAAAAGAAAATATAGTCTCAAAGGATACATTTATATTTCTTTTTCTTTGATGCGAAAACATTGCTCTTGTGTGGCAAGTAGCAAGTTTTTAAATGTTGAAATTATGAATAGCACTTCGGCTAAAAGTTTAATTAGAAAGCATTTTTTCAATATGCGCCTATCCTGCAGAAATTACTACGGATAACGGACCACTTTGCATCATTTGAATTCAAAAGCTTTTGCGTTAATAATAAAATAAAGTTATCTCATAGTCCTGCATATCACTCAGAAATAATGGAATTTCCGAACGATATACCATATGGTATTCGTACAGTAAAAGCGGTTTTGAAAAAACGTTTACTCATTTTTAATCAACCACCACAACTCTCTCAATTCGTTATCTGATAGAACTCCATCCGAACATATATTTTCTTATGAGCCAAAAATATCAATGATAGAAATCAATTTCAATATAATAAAAGAGCGAAGAATTTAATTCAGGATGATGTTACAAAAAATAATTAGAGCCTCTCCTGCTCTAGTTCTTTGAATGTCTTGTACAAAGTAGGGGAAGATTGTCTATACAGAAATCATATAAAAGAACACAAAAGCTGGTTACCATGAAAAGTAATTAAAGATATATAATTAAGTTAGGCATACAAAATGTAAATAAATTAAAGAAAATTGTCGTACCTAAGTATAATTATGACCATTCCTGTATTCCTAAAACGAAGATTAACTATGAAAAACAAAGGGGTTTTCAATATTTAACTGTTCGTAGAAGTAATCAAAAAAAGAAAACAATTAATAATTCTGTAAAATAATACAAAACTTACTGCAAATGTTTATATAGCATACATATTAATATGAGTGTATTATCTCAAAATGAATTTCAAATAAATTTGTACTTTGTAAATAAGTCAATTGAATTATAAATTATAACCCAATATAACATGCACTACATAGTTACGTAGCTATTTATCAATAAAACCGGAAATATGTAATGTATTGATGGCAACCCTATGCCAGATTGTATTTGGATGACTAAATGTTGGTTTGATTCATTCTCTCTCCGACGGCGCTAAGTACAAGTATGTATTATATCATTTAACTGTTATATTATATTAATAAAATTAGTAACAAATTAAGTAAGTGAGTTTTTATCACAGTACACACATGGTTTGTTATTATTTTCGTTTTCGCGAAAGTGATATTCGAGTGCAAGTGCAAACAAAAAAATAAAAGAAGAAAGAAATGAGAAAATACAAAAAACCAAAAAAAAAGTTCATTGGAGTTATTTTTCCAACAAATTCGTGCTACAATACAATTTGTGGTGTTATTTTGTATGATAACTGTTCTCTGTGTACGCATTTCTTGGTTGTTCAAAGATTTTCGCTAACAGTTTGTGATTTTAATGATGGTTGAATTGGCCATGTGTGGTGTTTATGTTTTTAAGTAAAGCCCATGAATCCGCTTTCCTTTGAATTGTTGTTGCAATTTGCACAACATCTGATGTAAATTTTTTATTATTGTATTATTATTTTATTATTTTTACGATAAATATAATTTATCGTATACATACTCGTATATTAAAAATCTTATATTAAATTTATTATTATATTTCAAGGTTGTTGGCTTCAAAATAATTGAAAAATTCATACCTGTTAATAGGTTAAAGTGTTGTGTTGTGTTTTGAGTGGATAATGTTCATAGTGTTACTGAACCTTCGAATGCCGTCGGGTTTTTGATACTCCAATTCCCGTCGGGATTTTGGAACTTAAGAACTCTGCAACGTTGTCCGGGATGAATGATTTATTGAGAGTGAGTGGATTGTATGTACTCGTATGTGTTGTGCTGTGTAGGGAAATATGGGATAAAAAAAATGTACTTATTTAAGTTTAATTTTTTCTAATAAGTTACTGTTAAAAGAAAACTAAGTGCTTTTAATTTTATCTGATTTTATTTAATGTTTCTTGTAGCTTTTGTGTTATGTTTTTCAACTGCGATGTCTGATAGCAAGTAGCAAATTTTTCTAAGTGACCTTTTAAGTTCTCCGGTTTTGGTTCGTACCGTAATCACTCGCACAAGTCCGTCTTTCCCGGTATCTGTGTCGATGATCCGGCCGAGTTGCCATTGCAATGAAGGTAGTCTCTCATCCGTGATGAGAACTAAGACCCCGCGTCTTGGTTCCGGCTCCCATTTCATCCACTTGGGGCGCTGTTGTATCCGGGATAAGTATTCTTCGCTCCATTTGCGACAAAAGTAGTTTGTCGTCGATTGGTAGATCCAGTGCTCAAGATAACCTACCTTCTCCACGGCAGTGTCTTCTTGATGAATTTCGAGTATTCTTTTGCCGATTGCACGTACCTTTAGTGGACCTCTGTCCCTTTTTTCTAGCTTTTGCCCGGCAGTTTCATACAAAACGTTTGCAGTACGTAAGACTGCGGCGAAGATTCGTAGTACTGATTGACTCATTGAATACCGTATGGTGTAGTGTATTCAGTATGGTGTTCTTTTCGTCAAATTCTGCCATCTGATGAAGCTCCTTGCATTCCTTCACACACTTGGAATGCACCTTGTGGTTTAGGGGGTTTTCCTGGAATCTTCCTTACCTACGTAAGGCACCAAACCCAGTCTTACATCCGGCTTTAAAGATAACGATATCTTATATAGACCATCAGCCAATCTTCATGTTGTGTTGATATAATTCTTTTCACAATAATTCACAAGTTTTGTCTTCCGCGGTTTACTTATTGTTGAAAGGCTACTTCTCCAGTTCCTAGGACCTTCGCAGCTGAGTGTCGTTATCGAGAACCTGTAAGAACCTATGGACAGGTTCTTTATTTTGTGAAATTTGCTCCCCAAAGAGAAGCCAACCCAACTATGATTCCTGTACAATTGGCAATCTTTCATCGTCACCTCGTATAATGGATCCTAAAATGGCTTCTCTTTGGGGAGCAAATTTCACAAAATAAAGAACCTGTCCATAGGTTCTTTATTTATTTGGGGAGCAAATTTCACAAAATAAAGAACCTATGGACAGGTTCTTTATTTTGTGAAATTTGCTCCCCAAAGAGAAGCCAACCCAACTATGATTCCTGTACAATTGGCAATCTTTAATCGTCACCTCGTATAATGGATCCTAAAATAAATTCAGAGTAAACGTCGGCTTTCAGGAGAATATCAACAGTCGCAAGTTTATCGAATTGTGGATCAGCTAACCTTATACCCTGTATGTGTTCCCAATTTTGAAGAGGTAAATCTTGGATGGCAAAAGACCAGTCAGGGACTTGAACTTATAGGCTGGAGTACCAGCGACCAAAGGTAAGACTTACATACTGCTGACATGAACCACTGCTAATTCTTCCCAATTCAAATATCATAATGAGTTTTCGCCGTTGATGAAGGACTAGCAATTGTACAGCTGATTCGGAAATAAAATTTGCTTTAGATCAAGGACCGACTAATGCCCAAGGATGAAAATAGTTACCATTTGAAGACCTGACTCTAACAACTGCTGTTGCCAGAAGAACACTTGGTTGGTGGACTTCAGGAGAGACAACTTTATGTTGGTTGGTATTTATGTATTTTTGTATGAAAAGCTGTGTACCTGTAGTTATATTTATTAATGATAATTAATGATAGGTTTGGACCTGTTGTTATTAACATGCAGCAGAGAATGGTTGTTTGCTTGCAGTAATAGCAGCGCACACTGCTTTGACATTGCGTTCACAGATCTCCATATCAATGAACTTTTGACAAGTTCGAAGAGACGGTTGACCACTACCACATACCGGACATGTAAACTACTTCTTTCCGACGTGCAACACAGTTTTCTTCTCTACAGCAGCAGCTTTATGTGAAGAAGAGCCCCTAGCCTTTATGCCACCAGTTCCAGCTACGAAAACGTCTTTTAGGAACTCCGTGAATTGTGTTAGTGTGGGAACTCCTTCTCCTCCCACTACCTAGTAAAACTAGGTAATTTTTGTACCAAGATAAAAATTAATATGTTATCCCAAGGACCAACCGCCAATCCTAAATTTTTCAGGGCATGCTAACATTCCTGAGACTTGTCCAGTAGAGACTTTATACTACTTGCAGTCTCCTTTGTCAACTGCTGCTGTTCAAACACAAGTTGGCAGTGAGCATTTACCAACACCCTTTTGTGGTCGTATCTGGAGACAAGTTGTTCCCATGGCATTGTCATAATTGTCATAATACGGTCCTAAATGCTGCAATAAACGAGCAGATTCACCTGCAAGAGAGTATTTTAAATAGTGAAGTTTTTGAACTTCACCCAGCTGTATATTTGTGTGGACTAAAGACAAAAAGACATCATGAAAAGCATGTTATTTTGGGTACACAATTACGGAGACATCATTACTAGAGGCACCTGTGGATTCACTTTTCCTTAGTTGCTGACTGGCATTGTCTATAGCATCAACTAATTCACTACGGTAAGTGCAATACGTTTCTTGCAACCTATCAAATACTATATGGTAATACGAGTACATCATAATCTTCGTCTCTACTTCTCCTCGTCGAATCTTCTCTTGAAGATCTAGCGCGGTCTTGAAGTTCCCTTCTAGAATAAGAAGACCACCTGAAAAATAGATGGTCATAAAGAAAATCACAATTCCGAAATTTTGTGCCGAGCTAACCATCGACAAGTGTACACGCAGAAGTGCCTTGTGAAATTCGCTCCTCGGGTGAAGGAAAAAAAAAAACTAAAAAAAAAGTAACAGCTAAATAACAGAGCGAGCGGACAAAAAAAAACACAACTACGTTCGAGTGCAGTGAAATCGACGTCTACAGTGCGGGCATCCCAACCTTCCTGCGGTGATACTGTTGCTTGCACTCAGTCACTACCGTTGCTGTGATACACTGCGTTGTCATACAGCGCGTGTAGTGACTGATTGTATGTAACAAGCGATTGATAGCGGGTTGCCGGTATGAATTTTGTTGGTGTGCTGTTTCCTATTGTTGTAAGGGCATAACACCTACAACAATTTGACTCTATAAACCAACTCTGAATTTTTAATTCACAGCTGTGCTTAGTAAAGTCGATTTTGGTGTTTTTTTTTTTTTTATAATGACTCGAGAATTTAGAGTGCATATTGCCAATATTCGCGTCTGTAAATACAGAAAAGCTGTCTTGGCACTTAGTGAAACACAGGTAGATCCCCGCCCACACCTCTCAGATCACTCTGATCTGAAGCTACCTGTCTATGAACCAGTGCCATTATTCTTCCCTCACCGCAGTTTCGCTATTTACGTGCTTAGTGATGAAGCTTACCAATGTAGTCTCTGTTCTAATCAGGAATTCAATTACATGTGGTTAAAATTCCATCTCCGTAAGCAAATTATGCACAATTTCTTTATTTACAGAATAACCAAACTGGACAGCAACTCGACTTTTAATGAGTTTGATGCTCTGTCTGACTCCATATAAAGAATTGTATCCCTGTATCCTCATACTAAAATCGCCATTACCGGCGATTTCAATACACACAATTCTAGGTGGCTTCGATATTCTGGACAGATAACACCCGAAGGACGGTGTGTTGGAAACTTCGCTGCGGAAAATATAGTAACCCGGCTTGTGAATGAGTCACCAAAACCCTGGAATTGTTTTCATCTTCTCACCCCGACAGATACAAGGCCAATATGCTTTTCTCTCTAGGCTCGTCGGACCAGCTATCAGTTAGAGAAAAGATTCCTAAAAGAACTGGCAACACAAGAAAACCAACTGGAGCGTTCTTACCAGCTTCTTTAGGAATTTTAGCTGATTGTTGTGTTTCCTCCATAACGACGTGGATGCCGCTGCCTATATGATCACAGACACAAGATGAAGAGTATCAAACCAAATGCATGGTACGACCTGTAAAGAGGCTGTAAGGCTTAGAGAAATGTTATTTCGGTCCTTCAAGACCAACCCGACAGAGGAAAACCGAAAAAAGTTTAAACGAGCCAGGAATGACTTCAACGTCTTTCTTAAGCGTGTGAAGTATTAGATACGACTAAAAACTAGGGCAAAAAATATTACAATGTCCCAAAGATAGTAACAATTATTGGTCGTTCGTCAAAAATATTAGAAATTCTGCCTCATCCTCCATTCCAATGCTCATTCATAAAGACATTCTAGCTGTCAGCTCTTTGAACAATTCCAATCTGCTTGCTGCACACTTTGTGGCCAGCTCAACACTCCCAGATTGTGTTTTGTCTCCGCCTACATTTGAGTGCGTTGAAACTGCAATGGGACAAGTCCACTTCCGTAGTGGACAAAAGTAGTTAAAAATCTTTACATTCACAAATCTGCTGGTCCAGATGGTATAACTCACCCCCTTCTAAAAAGGTGTTCTTCCTCGTCGGCAAAACCACTGAGTAAACTTCGTCTATCCTACTCTTTAGGACTCTTCGAAGCAGATGGGAAACAGCACTTGTTCAGCCCATCCCTAAAAAAGGCAAAGTTGAGACATTTTCTTTATTCATTCCTTCTTCACTTCACACTGCCAATCGCGTATATGCAAAACGTTCTTCCACCCTGTCCAACCCAATTCGCAAATGTGTATCTTTTAGTCTTGATCCTCCACCCAGTCATTTAAAAAACCTAACAACATCTCCTCTTTCCACTCAAACAAAAACGGCATACCCTACTTTATTCCCTCCCTATCTTCTAAGCTAGACTCCCACGCTAATACCACACCACTTTCTTTTTTAAACCCCACACTTCATGCAAAGGCGAAGTTAAGCAAGGACCTTATCGATTCAGGGGAAGATGGCTGGTGTGTTCTCTCGCGGTTGAGAGACCGCAGATTATATGATAATATTCGTTTATATCTCGCCTATCTACATGATAAGCCAGACTCTGCCAGTATCGAGGGTATAACGAGAACCAATGCAATGGTTTCCGTTCTGCATGAAGGCCTCCCCACTAAGAAAACTTTTTATACGTTTTCATGAGCAACTAGACATGGCTCCTCCAGAGAACGCGGTCTAGTTTCAAAAACTACAATCGCTTCTAACCCACAACTCAATTCTTTGCCGAAACCTCCCAAATGTCTGTCCCTGTATTATCAAAACGTAAGATTTCTGCTATATGTCCTAATTTGCAGATTGTACCCTACGACATTTTTGCCCTCACTGAAACCAATCTCACCCCTAATATTAAGAATAATGAATTATTTACCCAAGACTTCGATTTACACTGTAATGGTGGTCTAGATAAAGAGGAAAATTTATATGGCCATGGTGTACTTCTAGCTATACGCTCTCGTCTCGAGTCTAAACCCTTTAAAAAATCGTCTACTGCATTCCTTGAATTCGTTTGGGCTAGGATTCCTTTTTGCAAGTACAACCTATGTATTTGCTATATTCACCCCTATCAACCAATTGCCGTTGATGCAATCGATTGTATTTTTAATGTTGCTGATTTCAACGACGTTGTTATTTTTTTAGGTGATTTTAATCTCCGTAAGCTTCTATGGGATCAGACTTAAAAGGCATACTTTACTGCAACAAACCCCACCTCTGATAAAGAAAATCTTTTCATCGACTACTTAACTGACTTCTGGTCTGTTTAGTTTTAAATGCATTTTATTTTTTAAATCATTAATTCTTACATACTGACAAAAAATGCTTAAATGCTAGCTTAAAATTACTTAACAATCTTATACTAACTTACTGGCCCCACACAGGCACTCTAAGCTACTCTAAATTCTTATATCTATGTCTTTCGACTTTATTTACATTTTATTGAAATGTTTGTATACTTAAAGCTAAGAAAAAAATTGCTAACAAAAACTTAGCATATGGACTTAATTTTTTATAAAAACTTAATATCTAACTTAAAATAAACCTTAAGTTACCTAACCTACATACACAATACACACATATTATACATTCACAACTATACACATATATTAGTATATACAAAGGTATATACCAATATATGTATATATTTCTTAAATGCTAACCTAAACCTATGTAAGCTGGCCATCGCTATTCACAGAGCAAATAGATTGGTCAGCTCTGCCTCATTAGTGAGGCTGGTCCGTAATTGACGGAAACGACGACGAAGCATCTTCTCCATCATTCAACCACCAGAAATGCTGGTGCTGCCGAACGACATCCCTCTTATCGCGATTCCCCACCGCCCTACTGAACCTGAGACGATCCACACTGCCGTGTGCGACGTCTCTGCCGTAGTTGAGTCGCCTGTCCCCAGCTTTCCGAGCGACATGGAAGATTAACGGGACCGCTGATCTATCCTGGATCAACCCTATCTGATCTAGGTAGAGGAATGCTTCCGGTGGAACGAAGCCGTCAGAGCGCACACTCTCGTGGTAAAGGTAGTTGGGGTAGTAAGCCCCAGATATCAGGTTATTCGTCGAGGCCATTGCTCTTGCGATGTGTCTTCGCTCTGTTGTAAAGGACCTCATTACGATAAAAATTTTTGTACTCCGACTCTGGTGTTCTGTACAAGCGAAGGCAAGCCCTAAGGCAAGCCCTCTCAAACACCCGAATCTTTTCCATTAAGCTTGCTCGTACATTGAACCACACGGGGCACCCGAATACCAGCATGGGCCCGACAAGGGCCATGTAGCAGATTACCTTTACCCTCTCATCGAGTTGGCTGCTATAAAACAGTCTCTTTGTAAGGGCAAAAGCGCCTTTAGCTCTGGCCAGCCAGAAACCGATCTAGCCAGATCCCAAGGTATCTGACTACATTCCGACAGGCAAGAGGCTGTCCGTGTTGTCCAATGATCGAGAACTTACGATAATTTTTCCTGGTATCCCTAGAGGCTCCAGACAACGGCGTCCTAAAGAGAATGGTTTCCGACTTCTGAAAGTTGATTTTCAACTTCCAGTCATCGCAAAATCGTCTTATCTTATCGAAGTCACGCTGCAAGAGAGTATTAATGACCTCGATTTTTGGACCTGCTCTGTACGCTATCAAATCGTCTGCGTACGCAATAGTATGGGGAAGTGAACCTATCAGATCGCTTGTATAAATGTTGAATAGGATCGGCGAATTGACCGCGCCTTGCTGAAGACCATTTTTAATTTGAAATATTCCAACAGAAGTCACATCGCCATTTTTCACGATGAACTGCCTGTTGGTTAGCATATTATAAAGAATGTACAAGAGTGGTTTACTGATCCCCAGCCTAGTCAGCTTATAGAAAAGACCCTCTAACCACACGGTGTCGAAGGCCTTCTCCAAGTCAACAAGGCAGGCACCAGTACATTGGTTTTTGCTTTTATTCCATTGGATATCGGACACCAGTTTAGACGCGGCATGTGAGATATCATGTCCCGCCTTAAAACCGAATTGATTATCCGGAACTATATGTTTGTCCTCAACCCACCTAGACAGAGCTCTATTGATTACTTTTTCAAACACCTTACTGATATTCGGAAGGAGACTTATCGACCGGAGATTCGCCGGATTGGATATATCCTTTCCCTTTTTAGGGATAGGTTGCACCACCGCCGTTTTCCAATGCGCTGGATAATGTGCATTATTCATTGCATTATTAAACAGTGTGGTGTAAATGTCCACCGCTTCTAGAGGAAGATGTCGAAGCACGATGTTTGGAATACCATCGGTCCCCACTGATTTCTTAGCCCTGATTGTGTCGAAGATCTCATGGAGCTCTTCCTTCGAAATGAACGGAGGTAGGTCACCCTCTCTGGTAATGACATTATTTGCCATATTTTCGTCGCTGAACCGGGTGAAACCAGAGCCCTCGGATCGCCAGTTCTCTATTTCATTTCGAATGTAGAAGTCGTGCACCAAGACGCGATTGTCCAGGTCATAATTACGACCAATGGTATCAGTGGCCTTGTATATTTCCTGGAAAGTCGCCCCTATGGCCTCAACCTTCTCCTGTGGATCCTCGATCACAAAGAAGTCGTCATCATCAGCGGCCTCATTTGGATCAATACCTGCTATTGTCAGTAAACGTTCGTTGTCTGTTGTCCGGGGTATTTTAAGACACTGAAGGTCGTTTTGATTTTTTCTCCGAAATATTTTATTTATTTGCGGGAACATATTCGGGTTTCTGGTGTTTACAGCCCGAACCCTGTTGTTCCAATACAAACTTACAGATATTCTGTAATTCTCTTTTATTAACGTTTGAATATTTTTAATCGACGCCTTCAGTGTCCTAATCTCCGGGTCTTGTCTGTCAGTAAATTGTCTGTACAAGTTTTTGAGTCTTGTCAGAAGTCTACTTTTCTGTCGGTGCAGTGCGTCAATAGTAGGATTGCGGAACAGGTCTTCGTTAGTCGTATGTCGATATCGCGGTATTGTAGTGTCCATAGTTTGTTTAATTGTCTCGTCCATTTGTTTTAGGTAATTGTCGATCTCCTCGTTTGACAAATTCCTATTGGACGGTGGGTGGAGCGTATTCGAGGAGAGTGCTCTTGTCAATGTTGCGGAGAAGCGTGTCCATCGAGTCTTACTGTAGTTGTAAGAATATCTTTGGACAAACTCCTCCAATTCCGCAATTTCGTTGGGAACTGTAATTTCGGTGCTAAAACCGCAATGGTCACTGTCATACACGAACGTGCGCAGACAGTTTAGCGTTTGTAAATTCGTACCTGTCAGTCGTATACGTTCGTCGTACAGCAGTAGATCCAAATAAGACCCGCCTCTGGGAAACGACGGGTTATCCGTCGCTTTAAGACCGAGTCTGTACATGACATCGTGCTGACCCCACCAATCGAGTAGTAGGTTCCCTCTAGTATTTGGCAAATTATTTCCCCAATCTCTGTGTTTAGCGTTGAAATCTCCGCCGATTATGAAATAATTCTCCCCCGATTCCAGTCTCAGAAGTCGAAAAAGGGTATCGAGCTCTGTAATGAATAAAGTGGAATGCGAAGCCTCAGGTGCATAAACAGAGGCCAAGTACAGCCGCTTTCCACTGCGGAGCGGGATGTAAATGACGACTGCCTCCAACACCCGGAACCTACGCAACACTCCCTTGTACACTCTGTGAAATTTTATACCTTGCTTAATGAAGATCGCGACACCGCCTCCACATTTGGATCGGGGCCGGTTTCTTCTTCTAACAATATAATTATTGTACTCCAGTTTGTGCTTATCGGTTAGCTTGGTTTCGCTAGCGAAAAGCACATCAGGAGTTTGGTCTTGCAGCAATTTAAACATCGCGGCTCTTCGTTCGATCCTAATCAGTGAATTAACATTCACCGCAAGGACCTTCAAAGTTTGCTCCACCATGTGCGTACCCATTACGACATGTGTTGCGTTAGGCCCGGCAGCAGCGCGTAGATCTGGTCCACCCGCTTGGCCTGTTCTTGCACCTGCTTTTGCAGCTGAGCCATCTGCCCTTGGATTGCGAGCAAGATGGCCAGCATGTTAGGTGCAGCTTCCGTTGTTCTCGGCATTGGCGCCGGAGAAGCAACAGTCGCTTGCTGTACCGTAGCCCCCCTACCTGCCGCCATTTGGGCGTAGGAAATTTGGGGCGTGACGGCTGGTGTTTGAAACCTAACAGGTGAACGTTTGACCTCCACCTTCTGCTGCCGAGCCAGTTTTGCTTTTTTAATGTCGGCGAACTTAGGACAACCCCGATAGTTTGCGGTGTGTCCCACGTTCCCACATAACACGCACGAGAGCTGAGTCCTACCGGACGCTCCGTCCCTACCCAGAGAACACTCCTCGGAACTGTGATTCTTTGCGCACTTCACGCATCGAGGCTGCATTTGGCAGTTCGACGCGGCGTGCCCGAACCTCTGGCAGCGAACGCATTGTATAACGCCTTCGCTCCTTTTTAATTTTTCCCAGTGAACCACCTGGTAGTCTAGGACATTTATACTCCTTAGACTATCCAGACGGCTTTCGGGACTGAGCTGCACCAGGAAGAACGGCAGACTCCGTTTCTCCCGCCTGGCTCTAGCTGTGGTAAATGGCTTTACCCCCACGAACTTGAGTCCTTCGCACTCCTTCACTTTGAGCAGTGCCAGGATCTCCTCAGGATCAGAAGACGGTTCCAACCCCTTCAGCAGCATCGATTGCCGCTTTTCACACTTCGGTGTGAATGAGTAGTGCTCCGTCGTCGTTTCCTTCAGGAGGTCTTTCACTTTCGCGTAGCCCTCCACTGTATTACAGTGGATGGCATGGCGATCGTTCCCCAATCTCTTAATATTAAAATTATTACCAATGACCAACTTACACAGGTCCTTGGTAGCATTTACCTCCAATTTATAAGTGTTGATGGGAGGCACCTTCTCCTTCTTCTTCTGCTGCTGCTGCTGCTGCTGCTGCTGTTGTTGTTGTTGTTGTTGTTGTTGCTGCTGCTGCCGTTGTTGTTGTTGCTGCTGCGGCTGCTGTTTTTGCAGTTGCCGTTTTTGTGGCTGCTGCTGTTTTAGCCGATGCCGTTGTAGTGGCTGCACTTGTTGTTGCTGGTGTTTCTCAACATTTTGTTGTTGTAACACTTGTGCTACTTTATTTACTTGGTGTTGTTGTTGTTTCTGTTTTTGAGCAAGCTGCTGTTGTTCGGATTGCTCTTGCTCTTCCCTCTTCCTTCTTACCATTTGTTTTTCTTTTATGGCCAGCACTCTTTGCTGTAGCATTTTAATGCTGCTACTTATGGCCTCCATTTCTTCTTCTTCATCTTCAGATTCGCTTGTTGCCAATGAAGCGAAGTTGTTCTTTTCCCCCAATCCGCCAAGCAGCTTTACAGTGGCC
The DNA here is from genome assembly GCA_963966105.1 of Volucella zonaria. NCBI lineage: Eukaryota > Metazoa > Arthropoda > Insecta > Diptera > Syrphidae > Volucella > Volucella zonaria. The sequence continues at coordinate 26,607,546 of OZ014531.1, forward strand.
GTTGGTTGGGTGGGACGTTTTATTAAGTTAGAAGTTGGACTAAGCTTCCTCCTTCTCTTTGTTTTTGGGGTTTGGCTCGAACTGCTCGAAGCCTCACCTGATATTTTAGCAGATCCCGCTATTAGCATAGCGGACCGCTCTTCACAATCCATCACGTGATGGACAACGCTTTACCACTTTATTGTTTCTGAATTTATTTTAAATATAAAAAAAAAAAAAAAAAAAAAAGATGTGTAGAGTAACACACTGGGATTCGAACCCACGACCGCCAACTGTCGGCCGAGCACACTGGCACTTTGCTAGTTGGAGCCTATATGAACTTCCTCGAATGTCTCTTTGTCACTGATTTTACTAATCACTATTCACTCGCAAGCCGAAACACGTGTGTTCTCCACGGAGATATGTGAACGACTGACTTCTGGTCTGTATCAATTAAGTGATGTCACCAATAACATTGGCAGACAACTCGACCTAGTCTTCGCCACTGATACAGATAACTGCGTCGTTTTAGAAAGTAGACATCTTCTCTCTAAGTTGGATAGTTACCACCCTCCCCTTTCTATTACGTATGACAATGGTCGTATCCCGTTTCCTATGAGTGTTCTTACAGTCTTAATTTTCATAGAGCAAACTACGCTAACCTGAACAACCTCCTCAGTATGGTCAATTTTAACTTTATTTACGATAATACTAACCTTACGGTTAACGATGCTCTCACATCCTGTTATACCGAAATTTTAAAATGTCCCTTCTATTCCGTACATTTTTTACCTAAAAAGAATCCCTCATCGCCACCATCCTGCTGTAATAAAGAGCTGCGATCTCTTCGTAACAAAAGAAAAAGCTCTGGTATACTTAAACACTTAAAATCGCGTTCCGACGCCGATTTCTTCTACTACCCGTCTGCCCAAATAAATTTCTTTGTACTTTGCCAAACTCTCTACGACAACTATTCAAACTGAATGGACCACACACTCATTTCCCACCCCAAACAATACTTTAAGCTCATCAAAACTAAAAGTAGAGCGATAACTATCCATCATCTCTGAATTTTCTTGATAAGTCAACGGGCGATCCCCAAATTATTGCAAATCTCTTCGCATTTTTTTAGCCAACGTTCGTCATCCGTTCCCAAGAGCCAGACCACTCTTACTTTTTCAACGTAAATATCTGCCCACAACTTTCTACTTAAATACGAGTATCTGCCCACCATCTGTGTATATTACTTTAGAGCAAGTTAAAGTGTTTTATCTATTTAAAGATGATTATTCTGTTGGCCCCGATGATCTTCCCCCTACATTTTTCAAGAAATGTAAAATGCACGTAGCCCCACCTCTTACAGCTCTCTTTTAGCTTTCTATCACCCAGGGATTATTTCCCTCAACCTGGAAAAAGTCTTTATTATTCCCGTACATAAAAAAGGTCGAAAAGACTATATTTCCAACTATCGACCAATTGCTAAGCTGTTCTGCATACTTAAGCTTTGCGAGAGCATTATCTATGACATAATGCTTTTCCATTGTAAATCTATTGTTTTCCATAACCAGCACGGGTTTCTCAAAGGTAGATCTACAACCACCAACTTAACAAAATTCGTATCAAACATTTTATGTGCACTAGAATCTGGAAATGAAGTTGATGTGATTGCCACCGATTTCAGAAAAGCCTTGGATAGAATTTCTCATGATATAATTCTTCTAAAATTGAAGGCTCTTAGTTTCCAAATAAGCTTTATAACACGTGTTCAATCCTATCTAAATGAACGACATTACTATGTATGTTCTATTTGTGTCCATGGTTTCTGTCCCAAAAAGCCTCCTCTGGTGTCCCTCAAGGCAGCCACCTTGGTCCCTTATTATTTATTCTGACTATTAATGATGTTTTGTTGATCATTAAAAATTCATACATATCTGTTTACGCAGATGATATGAAAATCTTTATATGTATATATGGTATATCATCTTCCTCAGACATCCTACCACTGCAGGAAGATCTAGACAGGTTTTGTACTTGGTGTCAGAAGAATTTTCTTTTTCGTAAGCACCATCCTACTTCACCTCGCTGCTATTTAATCTTTAATCTGCCTATTCCTTTAGTGAATGAGTTGCGTGATTTAGGTGTTATCTGTCATAAGGAACTCAATATTCGTTCCCGCATGGATAATATGATAAAAAACGCCAACTCTGCCCTTGGCTTCATTAAGCGCTGGTCTAAGGAGCTTTAGAATCCGCATGTAACCAAATCCCATTACAAAACTTTTGTTTGGTCTCTTCTTGAATACCCAAGCTAAATGGTCCCGTTACTACAGAACTCACATGTTTTTTTTTTAAAAAGAACTTAACACTCAAGTGGGAATGAATACACTTATAATGCCTTAGCATGTGTTGAGTTTTTTGTAAAATGGGGTAGAGAGAGAAAGAAAGGTGTTTGGACTCAGTGGTTATTTCGCTCCATGGCTGGCATCCAACATTTAGTGGGGAGACTAAATTCTTTGTGGAAGTTGGCTTGATGTTGAAAGGACTGAACCGAATAAAATCTCTTAATTTTAATACGGGCTATACTTCCAATGCGTAAAAATTGCAATCCCATTTTGGACCCAAATTAGCCTGTATATTCTCTAATTTCAGTTTGTTATTGATTTTAGTTCGGTGCGGTTTAAAATATTTATAAAATATGAGTCAAGAAGACCGCCGTAAAAAGATCATCGACAAATGACTCGAAAATACTTCGTGTCCAAACCATTTCATCGCAAAAAATTTAAACATACTCGTAGTACGAGTATTATACGATATTTGGAGACGTTGACTGTTAAGCGAAAACAGAAAAGTGGAGCTAAATGTGGATCACATGATACAAATTTGGACAGGAAAATAGTGGGTACCATCGTAAAAAACCGGACTATGTCATCCAGAGATGTTGCTCGGAAATGTAATACCAACCAAAGAATGGTACAAAGATCTAAAAAACGTAACGGTCTAAAAACACGAAAAAATCAAAAAATACCAATAGTTACTGAAAGGCAAAAAAAGTCATAAAAACACGAACCCGAAAGCTATACGAGTTCGTCGGCAGCAAGAAAGTGTGCTTGGTTTTGGATGACGAAACTTATGTCAAAGCCGACTTTACTACTCTTCCAGGTGCGCAGTTTTACAACTCGTTTGAAGCTGATATTCTTCCGCAATCAACAACATCGATTCGGATGGAAAAATTCAGGTCAAAATATCTCGTTTGGCAGGCCATTTGCCAATGTGGACACAGAAGCTCTTCGTTTATTACAACGGGAACTATTAACGGAGAAGTGTACATTAACGAGTGCCTAAAAAAATGGTTGATTCCTTTCTTAAACAAACACGAGGGTTCGATATTATTTTGGCCAGATTTAGCTTCAGCTCACTATGCTCATGCGACGTTGAGCTTTCTTGTTGCTAAAAATGTCGACTTTGTCCCAAAAGACATGAATCCACCCAATGTTCCACAGTGCCGTCCCATTGAAAGGTATTGGGCTTTGGTCAAAGTTAAATTGAGAAAAAGTGAGCAGTGTGCAAACGACGTAAAAGAGCGTCCAAAAAGATTACGGATGTAACTGTCACTAACCTTATGAAGGACACTCGAAAGAAGTTGAGGAAAGAATGGGAACCCAAATAATTTTTTTTATTTTTTGTAATTGTGAATGAATTTAATAAAAACAGTGTTTTAAAGTAAATAAAAAAAAATTACATGAATTATGAAAATATTTTTTTTTCTACTTTGAAGTTTCCAAATTTTATTCGTTTCAGTCCTTACTCATCTTACTTGATTTTCGTTAACTGAAAATGTGACTATGTCTTTCGGGCGAGGCTGGGATTCGAGCACAGAACCTTTTGGAAGCCAGTCCACCAGCACTTCAGCCACTTGCAGTAGCTCCTCTCTCTTGTTTGATGTTTCTTTAACAAATTCCGTATCAAATAATATGTCATCATTAGCAGAATCAGTTGGCAGAGGCAGTTTTAAATCGCTAATACTTTTATTGCTTATTGATTGTACGATTCGCTCAAGAAGCATAATGTCGGTGATCGAGAAAGAGTAGCGTCAGATGGGCATTCATTCCAATATGTATGACCTTCTATCATTCCTAGAGCCTTGCAAGTAGATTTGTAGATGCATTGCGATACTACGTTTACCATCTTTAAGCTTGGAAAATGATGTTGGACCTCGGATATGCTGAAGCATCATGCGGAGATAAAAGCACTCTGAATTTTTAGGATGTACCGTGTATACACGTCCTATGACATTAGTTTTCCGTACACCTGATTATCACATTCTCGTCTTGTTTTCGACATTGGAACTTATTTCTACTCTATGTATACATAGTACATTGGTATTTCGCTGTATAATAAATAGAATAGATATAATATAATAATTCTGCAAAATCATCAAAGTTTAAAAGAAGCTGTTAAAGTGGTTTCACCCGTTGCATTTATAGTGTCCAGAACGGAACGGAACGGAAGTGCAAGGTAGACGAAAGTAGGCGAGTGCTCGTTTATAATAAACGACTACTTCCGAGGTACTACTATATCCTCCACTTTGATACATTTCTATCTCGTCCTGTCGATTTCGTAAGGAAAACGTCGCTTGATCACTTCCTTTATTAACATACTTGCAGACATATTTTATTGATTTAACTGAACTGCATAGTTCAACATTAATATGTGCGTTGAATGTGCGAAGCAAATACGGATTATACGGTACAACCCAACGATTATAAATAGTAACGTTTTGTTTACCCACCTTTATTTCTGCAGTTCTCACACCATTTGATGGAGCACGTCGCCTGTACTTAGGGTAGCCATTACCTCCTGTTTGGATATCTTTTGGTGCACATATTAGAGCTGATACGGGGGGCGCTGGGTTAAGAGTACCGCATGGACCATGGGTCATATTACGATATCGTGCAATTCTTTGTCTATTTCAGGATCGGGTATTTCGGCATATATCACGGAATCAATGTCATTGCCATGAATCTTTTCTGAAAGCCAGAGTAGCAAATGTACGTGGGGGAGACCTCTCTTTTGAAACTCAATGCTATACATATAACAAAGACACTTTCCGGAAGTATTCTCTTTAGTTATGAGGTTCATAAGCTTCTTAACTTTTCCATGAAAGACCCTGGCAATGATATGACTTTTATTACCCGGAAGCAAATTGGTTCTTATTTCCGGTCATTTGCTGTTGCACGTCATAGTAATAAAAAGATCAGGACAACTATAAGCGCTAACGTACGTCATTGCATCTTAAGTCGTTTCGTGCATACTTATATCAAAGACTCCCGGTCACAGTGCAAGGTAAAATATACAGCTTACCAATGTTCGAAACATTTTCATCGGCACGCAAGGCATCGCGAAGATGTATTAAGCTTTCCGTTTCAATTTTTGCATACATGTCAACCCAATACTGGTTTGTCAATTGTCCGAAACGGTAGATTGCATTGAACGCATTCTCCCTTACCATCATCCGATAAGCATAAAAAATCATGCAAGATACGGTCTTCCCCGCTATCGGACTCTTTGACAAACACTAAAACTAAACATTTTATTCATTCTTTCCTTTCTTTCGAAGATTTTGCATGTGGCCTCATCCTAGTGGCGCATCTTTTTATACGCTTTTCAATAAGTTCATTGTTTGATCTTGAGAAATTCCAACGGTCGTATCTTATTTAACCTTTAATTTTATGATTTCCTGTTGAGAAAATATGTACCTGTTCGCAGGTAGTAAAAGTTTGCGGGTACAAAATTTCAAACAGGTATAAAGAGGGAAAATTGATTGCAAAATGTATGGCCTCATCTTAGTGATCGCATATAGTATATTTTGTGCACTTGCATTTTGCTCTTTTTTATTGTGTAAAATGTTTAATGTTTTGTGTAGTAAATTACTATCAAGGACCAAATGTTGGAGTGTGTAGGATTTTCAACTTTCTGCTTAATATGTGTTGGATAGAAAACGGGTAGAAAAATGCGGTTTGAAATAAAACACGTATTTTCTCGTTTTTTTTCATTTTTAACTTTAAAGTGTCATACATTTATATTTCATAGTCTTACGTTACGTTTATTTGTTTATATTTGAATTAAGTTTTAATAGAGATAACAATTATGTATATTTTAAAATTAAATTTATATAATGCATGATTGTATTTCCGAACAGGCACCTTTCCAGTTAATGTCAGGAGTTGGGTTTAGGGGTTCGTAAAAATGACAACGCACGTATCCCGTCTTATGTTGATCTCCTTCCTCAGAGTCATGCTGACTGACGTGGAGTGTAATAATATTACTTTGTTGTTTCACTAGAACTCCTGTATTTTTTTGTAGTATTGGATATCAGTTTCACCGATCGGTGGTCGTCCTCGTACCGCCTTTGCCTTTATATAGTGTAATAAAAAAGCTCTCCCTCCACTGGTTAGGCGTTCTATCGCCTCTCATCACTTTAAGGAACAAAATCGCGAGTCGCTTAGACTTTGGAGGGCATGTTATCCGGTCTGACTGTACTCGTACGTAATCGGTTAATTATGTCTAATGCTTTGTTAATTTCGGCTTCAGTAAAATTTCCCGATTACTTTTTGAGTATCACCGCCGACGAATTGTACTGCGCGGGAATTCTTTGTTTAGTGCTTATTCTATTTATTGCAAATCTCCTCGGTCTATATTAGTAGGATTCCCTGCTCATTTTCAATATATTTCATCGATTAAAGGTCCTGCTAGTTTTTTCTTCGCCGTACCGCAATCATAAATAATTTTAAAGCTCATTTACCCAAGCTTTGACATTGCGCTTCCTCTTGCATTTCGTATTTGCTGCCACTTTTGTATCATGGTTTCATCAGCACATTTCTTTATTTATGTGGAGTAGGCCTATAAAAACACCGATGAGAGTTTTTGCATTACTATTACATTTTTCTTCGCACACCTTGCGCGCTTAGTTCTTCTTTTGGTTTATTGCATTTCTGAGCGGTTCTCGCAAATTTAGCGTCCACAGCTTTCCTTGTTTAAATCGTGTCAGTTCATTTTTCAGTCAGCAAAAGTCAAAGCTGATTTTCATGTAGCTCGCTAAAGTCCTTATAGGTTCGGATTTTTTCCTATATATGTATGCATATGTATATTTTGAATAGGAAACATTTCAACTTTAATAAAACAGTCGTTTGTGAAGTGAAATTTTAGCCACCATTAACATTTTTGATAAAATTTGAGATATTACGAGTATACAGAGTAATTTTTATTTCCTAATTACTTTGTTTTACTTCCGTCAAAAAATGGTAAAGCTCTTGATAAAGTCGGGACTTTTGCAAGGACCTTAAGTTGTTTTCAAAGAAATGCCAATCAATCTGTGCTGTCTAACAAAAGGTTTGGGGGTGCATCTCAAAAATCGATGTTAGATGTAAGCAATTCTAAATTTAAATATGATTATTTATATCTACATAGAAAGTGATCGCAAGCTTTTTAGCAGCACATCGACTGAAAAGAACCTTTTGGAATTCACTAACTACAACCTTAGATCATGAAAAAATCAGCCAAATCCATTTTTGATGTAACAATGTGTTTTGTTTTAAAATGGTAGTTGTCCAATTTGACGTGTTGGATATTCAAGATATAGACTTTCTTGCTTTTACAAAATCATAAGTGGTACCTCATTTTCTTAGATATATAATTGTTTAAGACCGTGTAGGGTCTATGTAAAACGTGTAATAAATCTATTGGGCATTTTGACATGTAATGCGCTGCACTTTCTCCCCGTTACAAAGGCTAGTATTTCTTCTACATACAAAGTCCTACACGAATTTTCTACCATTAGTACTAGCTGAGCAATTTCCGTTAACATGGGTCAGGATACACCAAAGTAAGCCTTTTTTTAAATCCTCGATAATTGATGTCAACATTGGAGATAGACCCTTACTGTAGAATAATTTTTGTCTTAGAATATGCCCAGGAATTATTTCCCAAATTATTGTTGGCGAATACCCTGTATATGGCAGATCTCCGAAGAACTTTGCCGTCGTACAGTGAACAGATTTTTTGTAACTCTACGACTGCTTGAAGAACTATGTTATAACCCTGCCTTCTGTTTTAGTAGTATGCTCTGCTATTTGATGTGGATAAGATCTATAGCCCCAATAACTCCTGGGATTCATTTTATTCTGCTCTGCTCCTTGTGGCCACTTCACATATTCGTTAACAATTGAAACTAGACAAGAACTGGCTCGTCGGACTGCGATCCAAGCGGATGATTTAGGTACTCCAAATAAATTGGCTAGCTGTCGAAATACAACGGCATTACTTATGTACTCGTACCAAATGTTAGTAAAAACCGTATTCTGTATCTCCTTCTGTGAGACGTTTCAAGCATAAACTCAGACTGAGAATAAAATTATTGGAATATTTAAGAAAACAATTATTTACACACATAAGTACACGTATATATTACGTTAGATACTACATAGAGGACCTTTATAACCGCATATGTGACTTAAAGTCATCGTTGCTATATGCCTCGATGGTCTCAATAAAGTTGAAGCATTTTACGTGGTGCTCTTTTTCTAACTCCGTTCTCTCGGAATTGCTACTCGAAGCGCTGTAAGTCGAACTTGATCTTTCCGAGAAAATCTTTGAAAGCGCTTCCTCCAAATCCTGTCTATCCTTTTGAGAATTGCGGCATGCATCAAAGAATTGATTATCTTTGACAATTGAACTTTCCTTTTATCGTAATTAAATATTAATTTCATCTCATTGAATTTTGTTGTTATTCCTCCATTTTCAGCAACATAACATATGAAGTTCCAGTATAAACATACCGTTTTCAAAATACTTCAAATGACTGAAAATATTCTAAATTGTACTAATTTGGAATTCTATTACATCGGGTTTGTAGTAAAATTATAATTTGCGATATACTCGTATGTATTGCAGCGACGCATGGAGTGCAGTAAATACGTGTGTTTGTTTGTATAGAAAACAATGTGCTCTAATTTTGATGCACGAATTTCAGGCATTAACTGAGCTTTTTCAGTGTTTTCAATTTTTCGAACTAAAATATTACTTTTTTTCAAGTTTATTTAATTTTGGTTCAAAATAAATTAAATTTTTTTATCAACTGACAGATGAAATGTCAGTAAACGTCATACATGGATACTCGTATACCTGAGTGCAAAAAAATGCGGATACTGTGATGATATATGTATGTAGATATGTTTACTTGCATACTCAAGTCTACCATACAGTAATTATGACCACATTCTTGGTATCTAAATTTGTATCCAATTCACTTTAACACTCGTACAACCAACGATGTTTATGATGATCACGATAATGACGAGTGATGATGGGTCGGTTAAAGTTCCGTCACGCTACAGACGATATGGTGTAATGGCGATGATTATGTTGGCCGTTGCCGCTCAACAAGGTTGGTTAAACCACAAAAAGTGCCGATGGTAGAATATCCGGAAAAACGTTGAAGGCTACGTCGACGAATGTCGAATAATGAAGATCAGAGATGAATATGTGATGATGCTGTTCTTGCAAAACAACTCTGTTCAGCAGTTGACGTACGAGTATGACAAGTTACCACTCTTCAGAACACAGACTGCAAACAGCTGCTGTTGCATGTTTTTTGCGGCTGGTCGGCCTGTCAAAATCTCGCACTATTCTCAGCCGCGACAGGGCTTTCATTTATTTATGTACGAACGAAGACTCCACTTTTAGTGAGAAATGTGTATGTATATATGTAGGTGTTGAAAATGTTTTGCACATGTTGCATGCATTAAATGCGAGAACAAAATTACAGATCTTTGTCAGTGCATTCTTATAGATTTCTTTTATGTGTACATATCCATAGGTAAACAAAGACAATCCAAGTATTTGTAATAAAAAGTATTTTTCAAAATTGCAACACTATACCGTAGCAATAAATTTTTTTTATTTTTTTTTTTCACTCAGCGCGCGCTCAAGGGGTTAAAACGTACCCATAAAATGCTTGTACAGGAGAGTTACCGGTATATATTGGTCTTAAATGTTTGCATGTTAAAATACTAGGAAATAGAGAGCTCGGCAGGGCATTCCATAAGCGAGTTGTACGGCTTAGAAACGAATTACGAAATTTCAGAGTACGTCCGAAAGCAGGCTTGGGGTATACTGATGAGTATTCACAGCGAGATGAATGTTAGGGTTGAAGGTTTGAAGGGGCGGGATGCTACGAGTGATTTGAATGGAGCACTGGTGGTGAAAATAACGAAACAAAAAGGTGAAACAGGAGATATTACGTCGGTGTTCGTAGGTATCATTTGACTGATTGATATTACAATAGTATCACCTATGAGTTTTATCGATGCGGGCATTGTACTCCAAATTTAGGCGGATAAAAGCCTTATATATTGCGGTCATATCAGTGGGGGTGAAATACTCGTATTTCTTGCATCGCTTCAGACATTTCGTAAAATTTTTGGCGACATTTTTGGCGTCACTGTAATTTACACACTGTGACTGGAAAGTTTTTCGGCTTCAACGACGCAAGTACCAATCATGGACAATGGGGTGGTATTTAAATTTCGCTTTAACGACAGCAGACAGCATTATGTTTTGGAAGCATTAAATTCCACTCTGTCGATAGTTTCCCAATTATTTATGCTCTTAATAAAAGAATTTAATGAGCTTAACATACGCTGTCGTTTCCGTTCTACTGCCGAAAAGCAGGGACGTGAGTCCGGGCACGAATATGATAAGCAGAGAGTACCGTCATCATCAAAGGAATATATTGGATTAGAAGTAGCAGACAAGAGATCATTAATGAGAAAAAATGAAAAAGAGCGTCGGAGACAGAACAGAGCCCTGGCGCATATCAGCATTTATTTTGAAAATATCAGACTTCAAACCATTCAAGACAACTTAAAATGAACGCTCCGAAGGTAATTTCTAATTCATTGTAGAAGAGAGCAATCGATCCCAAAAGCACCCATTTTCGACAAAAAACCTGATGCCAAACTCTGTCAAATACCTTAGAAATATCAAGTGCAACTACGAAGCTTTCGCCAGATTGATGTACACTTTGGTTCAACTTTTCTGTGAGCTGACTGTTGAGATGCATGTCCATGACCTTGGAAAGAAGAGCCGTAAGTGTAATGAGTCTGTAGGAAGAGAGAGAAGAAGATTCGCCTTTTTCGGAACGGGCTGGACAAATGTTGTTTTCCAACCGCTCGGAAAGTGTCCTAAAGAGTAGGATTTATTCTTCAGAAGAAGAGGACATATGTATATCATCTGGACCATGGGTATGTTTGAGCCTTTAAGAACTCTTGCTACTACAGGGATTGGATTGGTTCCATCGAAGATTTGACGCACTCAAGTGTAGGTGAGGACAAAGCACAATTTGGAAGTATTTAGCTGTAAGTGAGCGTTGGGATGGAGGATGAGACAGAATTTCTAGTGTTTTTGACGAACGCACACGCTTAAGAAAGGCGTTGCAGTCATTCCTTACTCTAACCCTGACAGCCTCTTTACTGCTCACGTTCAGTGGGCGATAAGAAATGGCATAGTTTAGGGAAAATAAATAACGAAACAGATTAGATTCTTTCTCAATGTAAGGAAATAATATTTTAGCTCGAATTTATATGATTAGTATTAGTATTAGTAGCGCCACCTTGTTGGAACCACAGCTCAGATATATCGATATTGTCAAGCTCTGACCACGCTAGCACCTGCTGAAACATAACAATTGGAAAAACTATAATTGCTATCTGGTCTCTCATTATAACGGTCTTCGCATAACATTTGGAATTGCACAACAAAAAACAAACTTAAATATCGTCTTTAAAAGAAGGGAGTGCACGAAATTGTTTTATCTACTGGTATCACAACAGGACTGTTATCCCTCAATATCTTCTACTACATAATTAGTTATTTCCTAACTTCTTTGGGCCGCGGTACTTCGGTATTAACTTTTTATTAGTTCCAATTGAAATATATACGTTCTTTATTGGCTTTCCTTGTCGGTATACCTTTTATCTAGAAACTCTGTTAACTCGTCAACAACATCAGGTGCCCCCTGCTCAATTCTAAACAGCAGCGGGTATTCCAACTCTCCCGCCCGCGGTCATAGTACTGTTGATTGTACTTAGTGACTGCAGTTGTTGTATTTGTCATACGGTACGGGTTGAAAGTGTGAATTTTGTTGGTGCACTGTTTCATTTTGTTGTAAGGGCATAACACCTACAAGAATCTGATTCGGTAACCCAACGTCAGGATTTTCACTTCGCAGCCTTGCTGAGCATCGTCGGTGTTTGTGTTTTCTGTCTTTGTTTCTGATTATGACGTAGCTAAAATAGGCGGGCTTAAAAGTTATCATTTTTCTATGTACGTTAGCAAATACAGGCCAGTTGTTTTGGCACTTACTGAAATACTAGTAGATATGCGCCCACGTATGTGTGTAGTGATATACATAGGTTGCCAAACTTCACCATAATGTGATCCGTGTTCCAATCTGGAATTCAACTTCATGTGGTTAAAGTTCCATCTACGTAAGCAGACTAGACAATTCAGCCTTTAACGAGTATGATGCGTTATCCGATTCCACTTAAAGAATTGTATTCGTGTATCCTCATGCTGAAATCGTTATGATGAGCGATTTCAATATACACAACTCTGGGTGGTTTCGATATTCTGGACAGACAACACAGAAAGACAGTGTGTTGAGAACTTCGCTGCGGAAAATGTCTTAACGCAGCATGTAAATGAGCCCACCTGAATACTATATGTTGATAGTCATACCGCTAACACCCACGACTTGTTTTTAACTTCTCAAATTGATAAATATGTACAAGGTCAATGTGCTATTCCATCTACGCTCATCGGACCACTGTATCATATCAGCTAATTTCGCGTATATCGACTACACAGTTAGAGAGTAGATCCCTAAAATAATCGTATGGCAATACGAGAATTCCAATTGGAGCGAACTTAACAGCTTCTTTGGTCGTTATGTTTCCTCGATAACGACGTGGATGCCGCTGCTGATATGATCACAGACACCATTCTCTTTGGAAGGAGGTCCTTTATCTCTTATCGGATGAAGAGTATCAAACCAAAAGAATTGGCGTAGTACGACTCGACCTGCAAAGAGGGTGTCGAGGTAAGAGAAGTGTTTTTTCGGTCCTATAAGACCAACCCGACAGAGGAAAACCGAAAGAAGTTCAAACGAGCCAGGAATGACTGCAACGTCTTTCGCAAGCGCTTGTAATTTCTTTACGACCAAAATCTGAGGCAAAAAATGCTACAATGTCGTAAAGGTAGTAAAAGTTCTCAGTCGTTCGACAAAAACATTAGAAATTCTGCCTCATTCTCCATACCAACGCTCATTTACAATGACATTCCAGCTGTCAGCTCTTTGGACAAAGCCAATCTGCTTGCTGCACACTTTGCGGCCAGTTCAACATTCCCAAATTTTGCTTTATCTTCGCCTACACTTGAGTGCGTCTGTTAACCGATCTAAGAAGAGGCATTCCTTAGTAGATATGGGATTAGATGAAAAAAGATAGGTCTTCAGATGGATTTCACTTCAACTGAGGCAGATTAAAATCGCCGAAAATAATGATATCATCAAGCGAGTCTGATAAGTCGATCAAAAACACAACAATTTCTTTGTATTCCACAAGTGCTTCATTTTCATTTTTTGAAGCACGATTCTGTGTATTCAAACTAAGACTTCTAAACACTTCACCAGCACTTATTTCCTAACCAACATATTTCTTTTCGACATTTAAACATAAGATGTATTGGCAAACAACAATTACTTTAACAATTATTAATTTTATTCCGCACCTAATTTAATTTAAGCTTTCCACACGAATTTGCTCCCGCCAAGCTCGAAGGTATAATGTTTTTATTAAACCAAGTTTTAATTTCTTCTTTTCCGGTAGAAATTAAGTCATCTTTTTTTTTTTTCTTAATTGATAAGTAGCATATGACACAGTTGGCTTCAAGATGTTTCAAATTTTCTCAAACTGCTTTTTCTACACTATAGCATTAATATTCCCGTGCTAATCACCCCTTTAGCTTGAAACAAAGCAAAGTTTTCTAAACGAGTCACGTCGAACTTATGAGCCTCTTTCCTTTTCCGGAAGTTAGTCGGAGCCCAGTTGTAGTGGTGTTTCTATTGCTATTGTTTCACCACGTTTCATAGGTGAAATATATTATTTATTATTTATTTCGTGTCTAAGTAAACAAATGTTATAGCATATAATTTTTATAGTAAGCGTTTTAAGGTCCATAACAGAGGTAAAAAACATATGACATATTCAATGCAAGGCAACATCTTCCGCGCTCATCGATTAGTTAATGCTATTCCTAAAAACACTACTACAAACCCATGAAAAAAACAACATCTTTTGATCAAATAATGCTGTTAATTTAAGCAAACTGAGCGGGTAAGAATGGCGCAAAATAAACAGCCTCTGACTGTGTTACAGACTGATCTCATCAAGATTTTTCAAATTGTGAGATTAATTACAAAAAACTATTTCAATATACTTCAGTGGCAATTTATATCCGGAAACTGAGGATAGGTACGAGGGCGGGTCAATAAGTCCGTGAATTTCTGACTTCTTTACTGAAACAGCAACACTGCTCCTGTCAACAGGCATCTGTCAGTTGACTCCTGTCAAAATTTAAACTTGCTGCGTCAGTTAGTTTGTGTTTGACAGCTATTTTTATCAGACTACTCACTAATTTGAGGAGAAAATGGAAAAAAGTGCTTATTAAGCATTATTTCTTGCGAAAAAAAACCATTACCGAGACCAAGGCTAAGCTTGTAAATACTATGGGGACTCTGCACCATCGATTTCAATGGTAAAAAAGTGGTTTACTGAATTTCGTTGTGGCCGTACAAGCACTGAAGATGCCGAACGTCCTGGACGCCCAGTTGAGGTCTCTACACCCGAAACAATCGAAAAAATTCACGATATGGTGTTGGCCGACCGAAGATTGAAAGTGCGAGAGATTGTGGAAGCCGTAGGGATCTCGCATGGCTGAGTGGTTTCAATTTTGAATGATCACTTGGGCATGAGAAAGCTTTCCGCAAGATGGGTGCCGCGTTTGCTCACAGTCGACCACAAACGCAATCGTGTAACAACTTCACAGGAAGGTTTGGCGTTGTTTAATCGCAATATGGAGGAGTTTTTGCGCCGTTTTGTAACCGTGGACGAAACATGGATCCATCACAACACACCAGAGAACAAACAACAGTCAAAACAGTGGGTTTCTAAGGGTGAATCGGCGCCAAAGAAGGCCAAGGTGGGTTTGTCAGCCAATAAAGTTATGGCGACTGTTTTTTGGGATGCACGCGGGATAATCCACATTGACTACCTTCAAAAGGGAAGAACAATCAATGGGGAATATTATGCCAACTTATTGGACCGATTCAATGACGATTTGAAAAAAAAACGACCTCATTTGGCCAAGAAAAAAGTTCTTTTCCACCAAGACAATGCAAGGGTGCACACATGTGCAGTTGCCATGGCAAAAATCCATGAATTGGGCTATGAATTGCTCCCTCATCCACCCTATTCTCCGGATTTGGCTCCGAGCGACTACTTCTTGTTCCCAAACCTGAAGAAATGGCTTGGTGGAAAAAGGTTTGACTCCAGTGATGAAGTCATCTCGCAAACAAAGGCCTATTTTGAGGACCTCGACAAATCATTTTTTTTGGAAGGGATAAAAAAATTGGAGAAGCGTTGGACAAAGTGTATAGAGCTCAAGGGAGACTACGTTGAAAAATAAAATTATTTTTTTATCAAAAAATCTGTGTTTTAATCCAAAAGTCACGGACTTATTGACCCACCCTCGTATCTATGGTTACAATACAATCCCTATAATTCTCCGGGTTTTTGCTTTCCCTTGAACATATAGAGATACATATACATAGTTTGCAACTTAGAAATTAAATATTTTTAAATTAAAATATTTAAAAAAATTATTTTATTACGATCAGTGGAAGACTGACTTCAATTCTTTATTATCAAATCCAAACTTAAAACAATTCTAGTTCTCTACATCTATTTATAATATTCTATTTAATTCATTGCTCAGGTGCAGACGCATTGTCAGCAGTTTCGTATTGCAATGTTTGCCATGGATTTGGTACCGGCATGTGTAAGGTGTTGGGTGACGACAGTATGATTGCGTGTACTTCTTAACGTGGGAAAATGATGATAATGCAGAATTTGGAGTGTTTCAATGTTTGCAACGTTAACTTAGGTACTGGTAAGGTAAACATCTGTAACAGGAAAAAAAGCCATACACCGCAGTGTGATCTTATAGGTTCGTATGTAATCATATGCACAAATATCTGAGTGCGACACGTTAAGATCATTCTGAATAAAGAATTGACAGGAGTTGCGGAAAAATAAGATTAGGTAATATTTCATAAAATCGTTTCAAATAACCTACGGCTAATTTACAAACTAAAACGGGTTTTCATCTTATTTCTACTTACAGTCATCTATCCTCAAACTACCCACACAGATAATTTACGTATATACGCATATACATATATGCTATGTATGTACACCTATTTTTTTATAACTTTCACAATTCTTAAGTTAGCCCATCAATCAATCAATCAATCGACTTTAAGCGATAACCAAAAATATTTATCGTGTGACAAACGAAAACCTATCATCACGCCAACGAATTTGCTTGTTGTTATGTTTCCTGGCTCTCTTCAATTACGTGTCAATTTCACTTGTCGTCTGTCTATCCGTCCACCCATCAATCAAGTCGAACATACTACTCGTAGATACATACATATTTGTACGGCCTAATGCTCCATTCGACTGATATCAGCCGTCGGAATTGGGTAAATAGCAATGCGCTGTCAACTCAAAATGTACATTCTACCTAAACCGGGAAATGTTTGGAAAATTGTATTGTTATGCTGGTTGTCTAAATGCAAACAGCATAAAGGAGAGAGCAGAAAAAGGAGACAAAAAACACAACGACAAAAGTATACAATTTTTTTCAGAGAACGATAGATGTCTATCTAATCAAATTAAAAAGCATGCTTAACAACAAATCAAATACACAAATACTTCACTGTCGCTACTAGTATGTGACAATCAGACTAGGTATCAAACAAACCATTGTAATAATAGTTCCAAAATAAATAAAATTCCAAAAAGATGAATTATGTATGTATCTCTCTCATGGACGGCCGTTTAATAGTGTTTTTAAATGGTAAATAGTGATTCCACATTGTTTTCCGTTCAATATATATTTAGAGCTTTTCGTTCAAGCATCAATATACATATGTAAGTATGTATATACTCGCATGAATTGTACATAGCTAGTTTTAATTAGTCTGAAGTGGTATATTTTTTATTTTACGTATAGTTATTCTTGGATAACATCAGTTGTTATTTAAGCCCAATAAGATTTAACATTTTACAAAATAGCATAACAATTGTTTTTTAATCAAACATATTTTGTTTTGTTCAAACAAATTTAAATTCGGGCATATTGGCACTAGAAATATGTATAGATGTCACGAGTAACATCAATAACGTAGGCTTCCAAGGCGTCACTTGTTACTGACGTATAATCCCCTGGAAGTCAAATTTATGGGGAAGTACATATTATAGCAAACGCAATGTCAGAGGAAAATATCTGCTGGACTCTAAGGTAGTCGGATCTGGTTGTCAACAATGTTGGATTTCAGCCAATATTTGCTACGAAATAATGCAGCAAGTAATCGCCTTAACCTTATCCAACAGGTAAGCTAAAGAATTTATGGGCTGGAAAGTACTGTTGGAGGTTTCTATGTCAGACTATAGGCCCAACGAATCCAGAATTGAATGAATGAATGAAACCTCCCTCACATCGCCCGTTTCATGGTGGATACCAGATTTGCATCAGCTATTTAGGAAAATCCGAGTGCTTATAAACAAGTCACTTAAGACTTATTTGGAGGAGGATTGGAATCTTTTCAAATCGAAGCAGAAATAATGTAAGAAGCGAGTTTAATACCTCGAAATGATTGCATATACAATATACATATACAATACATATATTAAGAAAAATGATAATACTAAGCTAGGTTTTCTTTAAACCAGGATACTGTTTAAGTTCTTAATAGCCAATCACATCTGAGGTCTTGGAAGCTATCAGCAACCACAAAAGCGGTACTGCAAAAGTAAAGATATTCCCTCGGTAAGTAATTGGGAATAGGTTTATTATGCTCGCAATCATGCAAATTATGTAACAAGTCAACCTAAATCCACTTACTATATTTCTTAACTTGGTACCTCCTTCCAAAAAGCATTGGCTAATTTAAGAAAAAATTGTATATGCTAGAAAGGAAATACGGAACGTTTGTTTGGTGCTAACGCTGTTAATGATACATTCATTTTAGAAAACCTAAATTTTTCCCATTAACGTGGTTTGTGTAGAGTTTTTTAAAAAGATTTTGATGTTGTTACCGATAATGACGTGCTGGAATGTGTCAACAATATAAAATCAAATGCTGTTGGTGAAGATAGTAGGTATACTTCTTTGTTTTATTAAAGTGCTCTTCCTTCACATTTTAAGACTGCACTTGTTGCTGAGAAACCTAATCTTATCCAGCCTTCTGTTTATCGACCCATCAGAATCTTACCAACCCAGTCAAAATTTATTGAAAAGAAACTCGGGAAGCAGATCATTGATCATCATTAACGAAACTATTTCAGTTGGGTTATAGGCCAAACCCCAGTTGTGCTACCGCTATGGCTAAGAGGATATCAGAGTGTAGTTTGATGTTAGTTATTTAACTATATATATTATGTCTTCTTGATTTTTTAAGGGCATTTGACAGGGCCAATCACAATACTTTATATAATAAACTATGTGTTTACTTTTGGTTTAGCAAAAGGGCGATTGGGTTACTGCCAGCTACCTATCTGAAATTTTATTTGGAGGAATATGTACCTCATGGCTTAATTTTGGGACCTATTATTTGCTGCGTATTTATAAATGACCTCGCTAATTACTGCATGATGATGTACAAATTTACTTGTCAAGTACCATAGGGCTGCTAGAAGATTAATGTTATAGAGTATATGAAGACCAACAAGTGGTCAGTTAAGAATAGGCTTACACTGAATCCAAATAAATATTAAGCCATTTTGATGTCTCAAACAACCCTTTAAGATAACTAATGTACCTCAAATTTGTCTGTCCATCACCAAAATCAAAATTGTAAATAAAGTTGGCCTTGGCCTCAAAACTAATTCGCTTTATTCCAGTTGATACAAAATTACTGGTTACTATTGTATTATACGCTGAAGTGATATATGGAAAATTTGAATGAGCAAACTTCAAGTAGTTTTCAACCATATGGTACCCAAATATGAGTACGAAACGCCCTAAGCCACAAAACACTATATTGGTTTGTATTTATATTGCTAAAATATTTCAATGATAAAAATTTAATATTTCTTCACAAATTTATATTTTCAAAATCGCCGCTATACCTTTCTACCAAATTACAGTTCACACAGTCCGCCAGGGCATTAAATCTTATAATTCGAACTTTTAACTATCTAAATTCATCACGAATTTTCTTTATCTACACCATCAGGCTATGGAACTCAATGCATGAGCATATGAAAAAACATTGAGTGGCTCAACCTTCATGAAATATCTTCTTTATTTTTATTCTATTTAAAATATTATCTATATTACCTATACAAATTATTCTAATTTTAGTAAGTTAAATTCTGTATTACTTATCATTTTATTATACATTATACATATTTACAATACTTAATGGTTAAATTGAATTGATCTGCCTTTCTCTGGATTTCTTGTTATTGAAAAGCATGGAGGGAATAGTCGAGCTTTATGTGAATACAACTGCTTTGCATACGCGTGCTCCGATGAAGTTCTTCGAAACCGCAACATCCTGCGGAAGATCCTGCGAGATCTGGTTTCAAAACCTAGTGGACAGAAATGAAGGCGCACTCAATAAGTTCACGTTGGTAGTTTTCGACGACACTGAGTGCTCTCGGCAACGCAAATTTTGACCGCATTTCTAATTCGACCAGATATCATGGCATAGACGAATCACTAGACCAATCATAAACTTAGGGCTCTAAGTTTGGAAAAATAGCCGAGCCAGTAATTATCCTGGTTCATCATACATATTTTTATTCCCAAAACTAGGTAAGCTGGTCTCAGTTCAGCGTGCATAGAACTCAACTCTACATCGGCTTGTTCAATTGAATTGGTATAATGCTAAGTGCTCTCATAATAAACTCGAAGTTTGGAAATGTTTACTTCGGAAAACTAGTCGACAGTGGGACACAACTCATTTGTCTACTTTCCGTCATTAAGAACAACACTCATAATGCAGAAGCGGCCATGCTAGGTTTCATCCCGCTAGCTTTCTGAGGTAACCGGGATTGTTGTCACCGGCGCTGTATAATCCTTATCCTTTGCAGATGGAATACCAATGAAAAGTTATTATCTGTCTACTATCATCAAATGCAACAAGGACTATGATGATGATAGGCAAGGAAGCTGAAGTTCTGTGTGAAACACTACAAGTCAATCGTTCTTTAAGTATTAGTAATAACTGTTTTTTGTCCAAGTTCGGAACATGGTCATTATCTAGGCAGTGGAGTCCATTGCAGAGAGCAATTGTTTATCTGACTTTGTTAATGGACGCTATTGGATTGGTATTCATGGGAATTGATTCGGAGTTTGCATAATGAACGCAGAAGCTGCAAGGATGAGGAGGAAATTGAATCTCTTCGTAGCGTGGGGTGGCTTAAATGGCGCGGAAACGGATCAGAATTTTGTGTCAAAAAAAATCATGACAGTCATATATGTTATATGTGTGATATTAGGTGGTATTAGGTGAACTCTTCATTTTGAAAACTATGAACTATGAGTTTCTAAATACTTACATATGTATGTGCACGCATATGTATGTAACATAGTTTAATTATAGGTATAACACGAAAAACTTATGAGTATTTTGCCTATAAATCACAGAAAAATTTAAAGCTTTTCATACATACCTCGTGATCCATAATCAATCATTTAATAAACCAATTGACATATAAAAGCAATTCTTTTATTCAATTTATACGAGAATCATTTTAAAGGCACCTTTTTACATTGATCTAATTTTTTTGTCTTTACAGTTGTTTCGTAATTAATTATATTAATTTTTATTTTCTACATTAGTGATTTGATTGATTAATGCACAAAAAGTGTTCATCAAGCACATGTCAAATGTAAGAAACTTGTTATTTAACAAAAGCGTTATTATGATCTATAGTCTTGTTGTTGATGGTTATTCTTTTACTTCTATTGTACACACGAGTACCCTTAAACTCCATCAATATGTCAAGACATACAATTTTGACAATATGTATTCATTAAAAAAGCTGATCATACGTGTGTATACACTTTTATTCAAACAATAATTCATACCAGGCCACATGTCCAATTGACGATTTCAATTCTTAAAGGAAAGAAAACGATCATAATCACTCAAAACTTTTATATTTTCCCCTCAATTCGTGTCCCAGTGCATTAAAAAATACAGAAGCACTCAATCATGTGCCCGTGAAATCCGACTGGCGCCGGATTTTCACACCACTTCAATAGTACAAGAAGGTCTTCATCAGAAATCGTCGCCGACTCAGGCCTAAAGTAACTAAGCACCAAAGGAAGAAAAGTAAACAAACAATGCATTTTATCAGGTCGCGCCCAGGTCTCATCGAGGTTTCTAATCTGATTAAACGACGCGTCAAAATGTATATCGTTCTATCGTTCTCCGGTTGTCCACTTTATGTATGTTCAATATTTCAGTAATTCGCCTTTATTACGTCAGCTTACTGTCTGACGCCATACTTGTCAAAGCTAAATAAAACATTTTTTTTTTCTTAATCCAGCCCTGGAATGGCAGGCGCAGTGGCAGTCGGTTGTATTTGTATAATGAAATCAATTCAATTGGATATCGGATTTAAATAGCCTCCAAGAAGATGACTGATGTGCGTACTCGTAAATCAATTAAGTCTGACGTAAATGTCATGGAGTTGTCAAACAGGAGCTGATCACTTGATGGCTACTGCGAAACGACTGGTGACGACGATGACAAATTTGATGATGACTACATAGATACATATAGTGTGGCTTTGGGAGTAACACTAGAAATACAATCATAAATGTGAAAAAAACTGGTAATTAGGAATGCAAGTAAAATTAAGAACAGCATGGACGCTTGAAGATCGCGGTGGATTTCTCCGTATAAAATAGAAGAACTTACGTTAATTCGAAACATTAGGAAATAATATAGTCAATGTAACCCATGTTTTCCCAAGTATCATAAAATCTATGGGTTTTGTGCACATTTGATGGTGATTTTTTTTTTATGATTGTTGCTTTAATAAGAAAAAAATTTTAAAACGTTAGACATTTTCTGGAGAAAGGTAACCTCAAACTCAAAAATTAGCATGGGCAATGAAAATAGAACAGACTTAGAAATTGCATATCTAAAGACTCAAATACGATACCAACTTTATTTAAATACCGTTACAAAGGCCAGTATTTCTTCTAAAAATAAAGTCCTACAAGAAGTTTCTACCATTAGTACTAACAAAGCAATTTCCGTTAACAAAGTAAGCCTTTTTTTTAAATCCTCGATAACTGATGTCAACATTGGAGATAGACCCTTACTGTAGAATGATTTTTTCTTAGAATATGCACAGGAATCATTTCCCAAATTATCGTTGATGAATAAGGGGACACCCAGAATAAGCTTGATTAATTGTAACACTAATCTATACCTTTGAAGCTACCATAAATCAATAAATGTTTGATGTAAAAACCAGTTTGCCTTACTAATTGTTACCATTTATTAAATTGGAATTTCGTGGAAGGTGAGAAATCTTCATAGACACTATAGGCCCGGAGCCTATAGTAGTGTGAGATTCTTACTCACTAAAAAACACCTCCCTTATGCAAACCACCACTGAGTTCACACTCAACAAGCAGTTCTTCTATCGCATTTTATTTATTTTTTTTTTTTTTTAAGATATCCTACAGGCGATTTTCCATTGAAAATTCCTGTGTACTTTAGAAAAACTACGCGCTGTTAATCACCGCGCTAGATCGAGAGGCTTAGTCCTTTTCAGACGGGGCAATAAATTTGTCTCGTCGAGGATCTGTTGAACAGAAATATTCGTATGACCTTGTAATCGATTATTATGTTTTCGCGCAAACATTTTAATTACGTTCTGAACGTTTTCGACTCCTAAGTCTCTGTGGATATCATCGTTTCTAATGTACCACGGCGCATTAACAATACCTCGAAGAACTTTGTTTTGGAATGTCTGTAATATATTAATGTTACTATTTTTAGTACAACCCCAAAGTTGTACACCATATGTCCAGATCGGTTTTAGCACTTGCTTGTATAACAGCAGTTTGTTCTCTAAGCTAAGCTTGGAATACTTTCGTACTGCGTTGATAAACACCGATGGATTCTCAATTTTCTTGAGAGTGAAGTTCACGTGGACAGACTTGTTTTCATTAAGCGCGATTCGCCAAGTCTTTGTCCAATTGTTAATCCGTGTAAGGGCACGTTGCAACTTGGCAGTTGCTTCTTTGACTGTTTTAGCCGTTGCCAAAATGGCAGTGTCATCAGCAAATGTGGCTAGGACAGTGTCGTCCGTTTGCGGTATATCGCGGGTAAAAAGCAAATATAGCAGGGGGCCAAGTACACTTCCTTGCGGCACCCCCGCCTTTATTGTCTTAAAAGTGGAATATTCGTTTCCGTGTCTCACACGGAAGAGTCGGTCTTCCAGGTATGAACCTAAAATACAAGACAATTGCTGGGGTAGAGCTTATCGAAGTTTATATTTTAGGCCTTCGTGCCATACCTTATCAAAGGCTTGCGAAACGTCAAGGAATGCGCCTGAACAGACTAACTTACACTCGATTGCTCGTTCAATTACATCGGTTATTCGATGCACTTGGTCAACAGTAGAGTGTTGGCTTCTAAAGCCAAATTGATGATCAGGCAAGAGGGAATTTGTGTCGGTAATTGGTTTAAGACGATTAAGAAGGATTCGCTCGAAGACCTTCGATGTAATCGGGAGAAGCGATATTGGTCTATATGACTTGACTTGTCAGTGGTTTACCGAGTTTTGGAACCATAATAACTTCGGCTACTTTCCACTGGTGCGCTACATGCTCTAATCTAATGCTGGCATTTATAAGATAGAGCAGCTTTAGCAAATCTTTTTTCGGCAACGCTTTAAGTATCTCTCCCGTTATTAAGTCATATCCCGGGGCTTTATTGGGCTTAAGCGTGTCTATAACTTGTCTAAGTTCCGTAAGCGTAGCTTTTTCTACTGGAAACTTTGTCGTCACGTCTAGCGTATTGACATTCTCTGGAAGCACTTCCCCGTCGAATGGTTTAAACGTTTCTGCAAGATGGTCGGCGAAAACATTAGCTTTTTCCTTATCTTCTTTCGCCCAGTCATCCTGGTTTTTTCTTATTGGCGCCACGTGTATTTGGGGCTTTCAAACACTTTTAACGGCTCTCCATATGGAGTAGTTGGTATCCTTTGTCGCTGTGAGTCTTTCAAGGTAGTTATTAATACCTTGATTATTGAAGTCCTTGATCGATTTTTACAACAAGTTGCAGAGCCTATTGACGGACGTTTTATCTTGTGGTGCCCGGGTTTCATGCCACTTTTTCCGCGCTCTTCGTTTCTTCCTTATCATTTCTCTGATTTCCGGCGGGTATCTTATGCCGACTTTAGGAACTTTGTTCGATTCACGGGGAGTGTTCTTCCACGCCGCTTGCTGTATGACTTCAACAAAAGGTTCAACTTCTTTTTCAAGTTGATACGGCGTTCTAAGTGCTACTTTCAACTCAGTATTGTCTACAACGTCTATTCGGAAATCTTCCCAGTGAGTTTTGCTGTTAGTTAATCTGGGTGGTCTTTGTTTCTTAACCAGTGAGAGGATAACTGGAGAATGATCGGAGGAAAGATCGAAGCCCTCTTCAACTTTGACGTAACTAGCGTCTACTCTTTTTCCGATAAAGAAGTCTATTAGATCGGGTGTTTTGGCGACATTCGAGGGCCAGTATGTCGGCTTTCCTGTTAAGTAAAAATAACAACCACATTCCATACCAGCCCTGTTAAGAGTTTTGCCTTCTTGAGAGATACATCTTGAGCCCCAAAAGGTGTGCTTCGCGTTAAAGTCGCCACCAATGATGAAGTTTGGTCCAAGAGAATTGAGTAGGTCAATAAATTCGTGTTTTTCTATTTTGCAGCGCGATTGGGAATAGATTGAGGATATATTAAAAAGAGTAATTTTTATTTTTGGCGCGCACCACGGTCGTTTGAAATTTGTCAAGTTCAATTATTGCTTCCAGAGTATGTTCAATGCAGTCTTTTATGAATAGGGATGACCTGCCTCTTGCGTTTCCCGATGGATGATGAGCGTGGTAGTCGCGGTAACCGGTAACCTTTTAGTTCCACACGCGATTCTATCACCAGGTGTCAATTACTTTTTCCTGCATGAAAATATTTAGTTCATCAAGCCTTTTCTGTAGCCCGTTGGCATTCCACGCAAGTATATTGAGCTTCTTTGCCATAATTAGTTGCAGAAATTGGCTTCGAACTTAAGAAGCCGTTCGACTATTATCTTATTTATTTTAGTCTGTTCTTCTAGTCTCTCGAGAATTACTGAGAACACATTTGAGGCAGGATCCGGTGGTGTACAGTTAGTCATATTTACTTGCGCCGCTATTTGCGCGTAATTTTTCCACTTTTCACTTGCACATTGTTATTTTTGACGTTGTTGTTATTGGTGATTTTAGCGTTTGTCACAATTACCTTCTTTAAAGGCTTTGGAGTAGGACCGCTATTGTTATTTCTCATTCTATCTGTCCCTTCGTTTTTCAAATGCTTCGTTTTTGATTGATCTCGTAGCTTTTGCAACTCCTGCGCGACTTCGCAGCCTCGATAATTAGATGGATGTTTTCCCTTGCAGTTAATGCATATCGCTGGGGACTCTCTGGGCCTGAGTATGGCTGGATCCCTGGCAACGTATACATTGGGGAATCAGCCTAGAGTTTTTCCGCGGAGGTTCAATTTTGACAACAAGTCCCAAAATTGAATTTATGGCATAAATTCTTTCTAGGCTTTCGGTTTTGTCGAAAGTTAGCCTAAAGAGGGGAAGACCGCGTCTTGGGGTCGTCCCCTCGCTCTCAACATTGCGCTGTTTTTGCGCAAGTATATTAACTGCGTCGATTATCTTAAAGTCTTTATTTTTAAGGTCATTTACGATGTTTTCTTTAAGGCAAGATGGATGCAATCCTCTAGCTACAACGCGTATGGGTCTTTCCGTTTTGTTTTCGTACGTATGTCATTGAATCTTCTCGGCATTTAATTTTTGCTAGAGCGAACTTTAGTTGTCTGGATTAAGGACATTAATAGTCCATGTATCATTATTACGAGATCTTACTTTATTATCGGTTGAGCACAGTCATTTCAGGATTATGTGCAACTTGTTGTAGTCCGAGATTCCAAAAACGTTTATTGGCGGCGGCGGTCTTTGATTGGGTTGCTTTGTTGCCTTATCGACCTCAGCAGTGTTAAAGCTGGCTTGCTTCTTTGTTTGTTCGATATCAGGCGGGGAAGTAGCTTTGCGCTTCTTACCTGGCTTTTTTTAAGTATCCAGTCCGTTTCGCGGACTAGCTCTTCTTCGTCCGTGTGAAAACTCGAGTTTTCGGGGCGGTCAAGTAACGAAACAGACTCAGACTCAGATTTATATTGCGGCTTAATGGCATCTAGTTGCTTTTTTAGTTTGGCACAGAGCAATTCCATATTTTGGAGTCTGGCGCGGAGATCAGAATTTTCACGTTCGAGATTTTGTAGCTTATTCGGTGTAATGCTATTGCTCTGAGCTACCGACTGTGCTTGGTCTTTGCCTTCGCATGATTTTCCTAGCGATCCGCGTGCTGGAGATCTCGTGACCCTTGAACATTTTTTAAAGGGGTCCTGGTTTATATTTGTATTATTTTGAATATTATTTGAACTCATTTTAGTTCCCACGAGTAGCGGAGAAAGGGTAGTCCGTCTGTTCAGAGATCCGCATTAGACAGATAAGGCTGGCTGATCTGGAGGTCGCCAAGTATCCGGATGCTCCGTTAGAGATTGAGCTATTTTTATACTGGGCCTCCAACCTGGATTTTAGTCGCCTCTTACGACAGGCATGCCTTACCTCGGGTATATTCTAACCCCTAACCCGAAGGGGCGAATGGGCAACGAAATAACGTGCTTTGCCAAGAAAGGGATACCTTCACAGATCTTGTTATTTTCAACAATGATATTTCCAGCATTTTCAGTAGGAACGTGTTTCATTGAAAAAAATGGATATTTTTTATTAGCACTAGTAATAAGCATATAATTGTATAAAAGTACTCGTAAGTTTAATTTATTTTTGTTTGCTTTGTATCGTTTTAAAATAGATCTACGTTTGTAGACTTTAGTAATTATTTACCTACCAGCTTTAACCAATGGGAAAAAGCGGTACTGGGTTTTCGGCCGATATAGCAGATAATCACTTTTGCTATATATGAAACGGAATATCTAAAATCAAACAAACCCGGGAATTTCAAAAATAATATTTTGTCGGAAAAATGTGTGTCCAAAAAAATGGTGTGAAAAAGAAAAATGAAGGATTTTATAAAAACAATAAAAACTAGAAGGGGAAATGAAAATTTGGCCCTGATGAAAAGGCACAAAAAACAACAAACAAAACGAATGAATAAAAAAAAGAGTCGGGTTAGAGCGGATGACTAATTTACCAGAAGCGTTGTCTTACGAACATCACGTCTTACGTTTTGGTTCTTTTAGTGTTTGATTGTACTTGGGTAAGTATTTAAATATGTCCCTAACTTAAGTTACTGGTTTATACAATACAAAAGAAATATTCGATATTGGCAAGCTGCTGTGATGATTTCGCATGAATTCAGAAATCTAAGGGGGATTACAAAACAGCCACCATTGTCTTCTATTCGTGGAACTTAAGCTTAGGATTTGAATAGCGTCGAATGTTATAATGAATTCACCTTTATCGAGAAAAGATTTTTGTATAAATTGTCATTTATTGAGATCTATGTTTTTTCTTAGTCACCCAAAGTTACTAGAAAAAGTTTGTGCTCTTAATCTTTTAAGGCCCCATCTTCACTATGAAATTTTCGAAATCATCACTGCACTATTTATTAGCTTTTATTATTATTATATAAATTTTATTTACTATTAAGATTCGTATTACATATTCTATTTATTTAATTATTTATTTATTTATTTATATTTTTCTTTAGACATACAGTTTTTTAATTTTTGGAGTCAAATTTACATAGTAATATTACATAATAATAATGACAAACACGCTCAATGCCTTGAGTATAATGGTACATAATTGAAATCATTTCAAAATAAAGAAGAAAGAGAAATTCTTTTAGACTAAATATTGGGTCTACAAGTAAGTTTCCAGCGTTTGTCAGAGATGGCGCCACCAGTGGATCCCGGGCAGAAATTTCAGACCCCATGTGTTTTATTTGTAGGTTTTGTATCTGTCAACAACTTTGCAGCGTTATATTTGAGCAGTTCTATCGGTGTCGTACATTTTATCGAGCAAAATCATGGCAAGTTTCCAGCCAAATAAACGTCATTTGCGGGAAGCGCTGCTTTTATTCTTTAATATGAAGAAAAGTGCGGCTGAGGCCTATCGTTTGCTTTCGGAAACTTATGGGACGGAATTTATTGGTGAATCGACGTGACGCGAGTGGTTCAAACGGTTCAAAAGTGGTGATTTTGCAGTTGAAGACAAAGATCGCCCTGGAAAGCCGAAAAGTTTTGAAGACGAGGAATTGGACGCTTTACTGGATGAGGATCCGTGTCAGATTCAAGAAGAACTTGCTACATCATTGGGCGTCACACAACAAGCTATTTCCCTGCGCCTAAAAGCACTTTGATTCATTCAAAAGGTTGGAAACTAGGTGCCGTACGAATTGAAGCCAAGAGACGTCGAACGGCGATTTTGCATGTCCGAAATGTTACTGCAGCGGTATAAAAGTAAATCATTTTTGCATCGTATTGTGACTGGTGATGAGAAATGGATTTATTATGATAATCTTAAACGCAGAAAATCGTATACAAAGCCCGGCGAGCCCGCCCAATCGACACCGAAACGAGATATTCACGTGAATAAGGTCATGCTCTGCATATGGTGGGATCAAAAGGGTGTCGTATACTACGAACTGCTTCTGAGTGGTGAAACCATCAAAGGACCATTATATCGAACCCAACTAATTCGTTTGAAGCGGGCATTAAAAGAAAAACGGCCAGAATATGAGACCAGGCATGAGTCCGTCATTTTTCATCACGACAACGCTCGGCCACATGTTGCGGTTTCGGTGAAAAACTATTTGGAAAATGGTGGATGGGAAATTCTGCCTCACCCGCCTTACAGTCCAGACTTGGCACCATCTGACTACCACTTGTTTCGTTCGATGCAGAACGCTCTTACGGGAATACGCTTCAGCTCAGTAGAGGAAATCAAAAAATGGCTCGATATGTTCTTGGGCTCAAAAGACGAGAAATTTTTTTGGTCCGGAATTCATAAATTGCCAGAAAAATGGGGGAAAGTTGTAGCTTCCGATGGACGATGCTTTGAATAAAGCATTGTAACTATGTTTTCATAATAAAACTTCAAATTTTGGAAAAAAACGCTCGAAACTTACTTGTAGACCCAATAATTGAACCATTGACTGAAGCACTGATCTTAACAAATATGTATATCAGAAAATACCCATTTATAATCGATACGGGATTTTTACCGGTTCCGATATACAAGATTCAAGAAATTGAGGAAAACCCAGCCAAAATCAAAAAAAAAACTTCTTAAGCTACGTGTAAGACCTATAAATATTGACAAAATGACGAGATACGAAGGCCAACGGACTTCATCGAGGTAATAAAATGCGAACAACATCGTACAGGGATCCTTACTCTGCACAATAAAAATCTGAAGTACAGTAAGTTAGAATATTTGCCTCTTCCTCCGGTAACTAGGGAATGCATAAGTATGTTACTTCGTTCTGGAAAGCTCTAATAGGACTACCATCGTATGCATAACTACCATAGTACCATGCTGGCAACTACCGTGTGGTTGCTTTTTCGATTTTTTTTTTAAGAAACAAAAATAACTGGCATACTTATACAGATTTTTTCTATTTTATTTACTGTATTAAACAGTGGAAAATACATCAGTGGAAATAAGATATGAAAGCAAATGCACTGTTTCTGTCGTTCTCATTACTTACAATAATAATATTCTTTGTTGCTCTCTCGGTGAAAATATCCAGTCCTACATTCTAGACTCAACGTTTAATTCAGGTTTTTTCATGCTCTATTTTTTCAAGCGCTTCGTTTAACAATTATTTAGCGTCTTTTATTTTTAAACTCCTGTTTTGGCTTGCTATAAATCATTTTATATAAGCCCACATCAACTCTATAGGATTTAGCTTGCAGTGGTAAGGTGGCAATCTTAGCACCTTATGTCCTTCTAATTAAGCGAGTTCAGTTAACACCACCACAAATTCAACTTTAAGCATTTTTTTTCTTTTTTGTCTGTCCAGCTAATAATCTTGCCTAAGTAGGAAATCACGTTCGGAGCGCGAGGATTGTTCATACCAGTTACTGAATGTGTCTCTAATTTAGCCACGTTTTGCCGGTGAAATATATTTGTTTATCATTTTCGTTCCAAAATTGTATTTCTCGTAAATGTTTTCGCCTCCAAGCATACAACATATAATTTGTATACTATGCCTTTGAACTCCCATAACAGAAATAAAAAAAAGAAACATATGACGAATTCACCGTTTGGCAACACCTACTGCCCTCAGTCAACGGCTTCCTAAAAGCACAAAAACCAATAGCACTACATACAAAACTAAACAAAGAAACAATATCATTTAATAAAATAACACTGCCTCCGGCAGAGACTGGCAGCCTGATGTAACAGGCTGGTCTTAGAGGGATTCTGCAGATTGTTAGAGCAATTCCAAAAACAATTTCAATATGTATAAAAAAGTGGTACTTGCGTGCCAGATTAAAGAGTGCCAGGCGGAAATTGGGGGACAGGCAATCACGTTTGAAAAAGAGCTCCTCAATAAAGCACGAACTTCAAATTTTTATTTTAAGGAGTTTAGATGGAAAAACCCATTAATATTTTTACAATCATTTGACCAGCTCTCAAATATACGGTAAAGAAACCACACTATTGTAAACATGTGTCCTGCACGAACAACTTCAACTTTCAATATATGGCGTCAACATGCATTAGTGTTGTTTGCCATTAGGATCTATAACCTAATTCCATTATGCATATGTATGAGTATGTATGTGCCCCATTTTCTACGAGTAATAGGGATTCTCTGAGTACATGATTCAAGAAAATGGAATAAAAGACAGTAATTGCATGTTGTTTCATTACGAACGTAATCAAATTATTTGTAATCGTAAAACTACAATAAAAATTTACTATTCAATAAAAAAATAAATAAAAAATACTTAAGAGATAACCATATAAAAATTTAAAAGTAACAGAGACTAGCATTTATTCAATTTTGCACGTTCCTTTGATTTTCTTTTTGCATTATTTTCTGCCACTTTTTAATAAGGGCATAATCCCTTATCTTTTATAATACTCCTCATCCTTTTTGGCTTACTTTCCGGCAATGTTTCAATTTGTTCATGGGAAATATTGGAACACTTCTCTTGTACTCGCTCCCATAAGTCATTCAAAGTCTTTGGAGGGTTATTTTATGATGCCCGCCATGTTTTCAGTATGGCCCATCGATTTTCTATCAGGCTGACCACTTCATAGTCTGAAATATCAGCTCCCCAAGCCAGTTTTGGGCAATCCGTGCGGTGTCTTTGGAGTAACCGGTTTTTTGAAAAATGATCTCTTCAATCGGATAAGCACATTCCTCTACGAATTCTGGCAAGCTAGTACGCAAGATATCAAGGTACTGTTTTTGGTTCATTATAACTTCGATCCTCATCGTACCCGTATTCCACCAGGTAAAGCATCCCCACACCATTAAGCTTCCATCATCATGCTTAATGGTTTCTTTAACCTGTTAATTTTGAAATTTCTCATTCGTTTGATGCTAATAATACTCCGTACCATTTGATTGAAATCTGTTAATTTTTGTTTTATCTAACCAAATAACTCGCTTCCAATCTTCAAGTTTTTAGGTTCCTTATAGAACTTTAGACGTGCCCTTACATTTTTTTTTTGACAGAGCTGGTTTTCTCTGTTTAACAACTGCTACTAAACGAATCTTTTGCAAAGTCTTTCTAGCTATCCACTCGCTCGCATTCTTTTTTAACAATTTTGCTGCTATCTTTGGTGTTTTGCATTCTTTTCGCCTTCCATCGGGCGCGCGTCACTATTCCTTAAAATTCTTGGCCGGCCTGGACTATGGTTTTTTGACCGTACATTTCTTCTTTTTTTTACCGTTTTTGCGATCTGTCTTGAAGGGAAGCCCTTTTGAAGTAACCAAACAGTAGCATTTTCTACTTCAGCTGAAATTTTCCTCATTTTGACTTTTTCTTTTACTACAAAACACTTTTTCCTTAAATATATTAATATAAACGTCAATATAGCAAGAATATATAAAAAAAACCAAAGCTCGAAATATTTATCATCAATCTGAACAAAATGTAAACAAAATAAACAAAGAAACAAAGCTTGATCAAGAATAACGGGAGTTGTAAGAAAATTGGCAGAAACGTGCAAAATCGAATAAATCTCTGAAGTATTTTTAACTTATTTTTTTATTGAATAGTAAATTATAATTGTAGATTCAAGAATAAAAATAATTTGATAATCGCAATCAAAAAACCTAAAATGTTTGCCTTTTATTTCATTTTCTTGAAACATGTATTCATTTTTGCTCGCCACTGTATATCATCTTTTGACAGATGTCAAAGTATATATACGCTTCAATAATGTTTACAAATTATCCAAAGTTTTTATCGAAATACATATGGTATGTCCCGATAAGTAAGCAATTATAATTTAGTGAAAAATTCAAATTCAAAAAACTGAAAAGAACATAGCGGCTGTACGCGGGTTAGTAATATAAGATGGAAATCAATCGATTTCGTACCGTTCTCAAAAGCTAGGCATCAGGGATGTCCCTGTGTGTATTTTGTGAAAAAGCTTATTGGATGGGATGGGCCCAAGAGCTATAGCCAAATGACCATCGTGTACGTCAAACTTTAGCTGCCTGGGCTCTATTAAAGATGGAGGAAGATCCGGATTTTCACCATGATAAGGCACCTTTTTGGATGAATGGCTTTGTTAATGAACAAAATTGCCGCATCTGCTCAGACGAATAGCCAGAGGTGTTCCAACAGGAGCCATTGTATACAAAAAATGTGACTATTTAGTTTTCATGTTGTACTACTTTCGATACCATGCCGGCGTGTCAGTTACAGCCAGTGGAGACCTTTATCGCTCCATATTAACCAATTTTCATACTCCAACCCAGAATTGATACTTTAAACCCAAATTTTGGTGCATCTATGGGTGCATCGCAGTCTAGATTTCGAAGAAGGTAGGAGATGAAGAGTTATAGAAGTGAGTTTATTGAAAACAAGGAAGTGCAAAGAATGATAGGTTTATCAATGATGAGTTTACTAGTAGCTGCACTTTTAAATTCGAATGGGCTTATAATAATGTAAAATGTTTGTGTGGGTTCCAACGATAGTACTTATTTTTTTGAACACAATGACTTTATTCAGTACAACTACATTTTGCCAGAATATCCGCTATCAGTTATCAAAGTGATTTCATTATTTCCATTGGATGAGTCTTCTGCTTTTCAAATATAGGTGGCGCTGTTCGTATTTAAACGCTTATTACATTGCTCCCTCCCCCATTTATCGTTCTGTTGAAAAGACACATTCTATCCACATCGACAACCTTCATTTTTCTTTGATGCGCGCACTGGATCCGGAAGATATCGGCATTAATGTCACCTTGTATGGACCTTCCCAATCCTGTTGCAATTTTGGTGATTTGGCCCTCTTACGCAGAGGATTAGACAGCCACACCAGGTCTCCTTGGTTGAAGCCGGAAGATTTTGCTTTGATGTTGTACCTAGCCTTAATGCGGTTAGCTTCATGCTTTCTCGGGTGTTTTCGGGCAATTTACGAATCCTGCTACGCAAGTCAGCCACATAGTCGTTCGCCTCCTTAAGGTCCGTAGGTGAGGATCGGAATTTCGTTTTACTTGCCAACTGGACTGTTTGACCAAATATCATTTAAGTTCCTATGGAATCAGGGGGGTGGCCGTGGTGTAGTGGTACTAGCAATCGCTTACACGAACGAACACTGAGTTAACACCAACAGCAACAACAAGAGCAGCCACAACAACGGCAACAGCAAAAACAGCCACAACAACGGCAGCTGCCACAACAACGGCAGCTGCCACTACAACGGCAACAGCCAAAACAGCAGCAGAAACAACAACAGCAGCAAAAAAAACAACAACAACAACAGCATAAGCAAAAACAACACAACAACATCAACAGCATCAGAAACAACAAAGGGTTCCACCCATAAACACATTTAAGATGGAACTAAAGGAAACGATAGAATTATGTAAATCGGCCATAGGCAATAATTTTTATATTAAAAGACTGAGGGGACAAGCTGCAAACAATGCTGCTGAGGGGGTTAAAGCCGTCGACTGGTCCGGAGGAGCTCCTTGCACCGTTGAAAGAGAAGGAGTGCGAAGGGCTCAAATTCGTGGGGGTCAAGTCGTTTGTCACGGCTAGAGCTAAAAGGGAGAAGCGGAAACTATCGTTCTTCCTGCTTCAGCTAAGTCCCGACAGCAAACTGGATGGTCTAAGGAGTATAAAAGTCCTGGACTACCAGGTTGTACACTGGGAGAAATTAAAGAGGAGCGAAGACATTTTACAATGTGTTCGCTGCCAAAGGTTCGGGCATGCCGCGTCGAACTGCGAAATGCAGCCTCGATGCGTGAAGTGTGGAAAGAACCACAAGTCAGAGGAATGTGTTCTGGGTAAGGACGGAACGTCAGAAAAGAGCCAGCTCTCTTGTGCTTTATGTAGGAACACGGGATATACCGCAAATTATCGGGGTTGCCCCAAATTCCAATATATCAAAAGAATAAATGTGGCCCGGCAGCAGAAAGTGAAAGTTAAACGTCCACCCGTGCATTTACAAACTCCAGCCGTTACCCCCATGTTACCTACGCCCAAATGGCGACAGGTACGGGAAATACGGTACAGCAAGCGAAGGTTGCTTCTCAGGCCCCAGCGCCTAGAGCACCGGAACCAGTACCGGACATGCTAGCTATCTTGCTCTCTATACAGGGACAGATGGCTCAGTTACAACGTCATTTAACTGAACAGACCGTGCGGGTGGATCAAGTATATGCTCTGCTGCCTGGCCTAACGCACTTTTTGTCGTAATGGGTGCGCACGTGGCAGAGCAGAACCTGAAGGTCCTTGCAGTGAATGTGAATTCGGGCTTAAGGCGACGGATAGTCCGTCGTTTCCCAGACACGGGTCCTATTTGGATCTTCTGCTGTTCGACTCACGAATACAACTGACATGCACTAACCAACAAACTACAAACTGTCTACGCACTTTCGTGTATGACAGTGACCATTGCGGTCTCAGCACCGAAATAACTGTTCCGAACGAAACTGAGAATTGGGAGATTTTGTTTGAAGGCATTCCTACAATTATAGTAGGGTGCGCTGGACACACTTCACCAGAACACTGACTAGAGCACTCTTCTCGAATTCGCTCTACCCACCGTCCAACAGAAATCTTTCAAACGAGGAGATTGACAGACATCTAAGACTAATGGACGAGACAATCAAGCGAACAATGGACAAAACGATACCTCGGTATCAACACACTGACGACGAAGACTTATTCCGCAACGCAACTATTGACGTACTGCACCGACATGAAAGTAGACTGCTGTCAAGACTAAAAACCTTGTACAGACAGTTTACTGACAGACATAGCCCGGAGATCATGACATTGAAATCGTCGATTAAAAACCTCGAGATATTAGTAAAAGAAAATTACAGAAATTGTGTAAGTTTGTATTGGAACAGCAAAATTCAGACTGTAAACACCAGCAACCCGGTTTGTTCCCGCAAATAAATAAACTATCGGAGAAAAGATCAAAACGGCCATTCGTGTCTTAAAATCACCCGAACGACGGACAACGAACAAATACTTGTAGCAGCAGGCATAGATCCAAATGAGGCAGTTGATGATGACAACTTCTTTGTGATCGAGGATCCGTAGGAGAAGGTAGAGGCTATAGGAGCGACTTTCCAGGAAGTGTACAAATCGAATGACAGCATTGGCCCGAACCACGACCAGGAAAATCGCGTCCTTGTGCACAATTTCTACCTTCGAACTGATTTGGCGATTCGAGAGCTCGGGTTTCACCCAGTTCAGTGACGAGAATATGGCAAATAGTGTCATCACCAATGAAATGTACTACCGCCGTTCATTTCGAAGGAAGAGCTCCAAACGGTCTTCGAATCGCTTACGAGTAAGAAATTAGTGGGAACGGGTGAAATACTGAACATTGTGCTTAGACATCTTTCACTAGAATTGGTGGACATTTACCCCGCCCTGTTTAATAATGCAATGAATAAAGCACATTATCCAGCGTATTGTTGCGGTGGTGCATCTCACCCCCAAAAAGTGATAAAGATACTTAAAATCATCAGTAAGGTTTTCGAAAGGGTGATCAATAGAGTCCTGACTAAGTGGTTTATCACCGCGCGCGTCACTATTCCTTAAAATTCTTGGCCGGCCTGGACTATGGTTTTTTGACCGTACATTTCTTCTTTTTTTTACCGTTTTTGCGATCTGTCTTGAAGGGAAGCCCTTTTGAAGTAACCAAACAGTAGCATTTTCTACTTCAGCTGAAATTTTCCTCATTTTGACTTTTTCTTTTACTACAAAACACTTTTTCCTTAAATATATTAATATAAACGTCAATATAGCAAGAATATATAAAAAAAACCAAAGCTCGAAATATTTATCATCAATCTGAACAAAATGTAAACAAAATAAACAAAGAAACAAAGCTTGATCAAGAATAACGGGAGTTGTAAGAAAATTGGCAGAAACGTGCAAAATCGAATAAATCTCTGAAGTATTTTTAACTTATTTTTTTATTGAATAGTAAATTATAATTGTAGATTCAAGAATAAAAATAATTTGATAATCGCAATCAAAAAACCTAAAATGTTTGCCTTTTATTTCATTTTCTTGAAACATGTATTCATTTTTGCTCGCCACTGTATATCATCTTTTGACAGATGTCAAAGTATATATACGCTTCAATAATGTTTACAAATTATCCAAAGTTTTTATCGAAATACATATGGTATGTCCCGATAAGTAAGCAATTATAATTTAGTGAAAAATTCAAATTCAAAAAACTGAAAAGAACATAGCGGCTGTACGCGGGTTAGTAATATAAGATGGAAATCAATCGATTTCGTACCGTTCTCAAAAGCTAGGCATCAGGGATGTCCCTGTGTGTATTTTGTGAAAAAGCTTATTGGATGGGATGGGCCCAAGAGCTATAGCCAAATGACCATCGTGTACGTCAAACTTTAGCTGCCTGGGCTCTATTAAAGATGGAGGAAGATCCGGATTTTCACCATGATAAGGCACCTTTTTGGATGAATGGCTTTGTTAATGAACAAAATTGCCGCATCTGCTCAGACGAATAGCCAGAGGTGTTCCAACAGGAGCCATTGTATACAAAAAATGTGACTATTTAGTTTTCATGTTGTACTACTTTCGATACCATGCCGGCGTGTCAGTTACAGCCAGTGGAGACCTTTATCGCTCCATATTAACCAATTTTCATACTCCAACCCAGAATTGATACTTTAAACCCAAATTTTGGTGCATCTATGGGTGCATCGCAGTCTAGATTTCGAAGAAGGTAGGAGATGAAGAGTTATAGAAGTGAGTTTATTGAAAACAAGGAAGTGCAAAGAATGATAGGTTTATCAATGATGAGTTTACTAGTAGCTGCACTTTTAAATTCGAATGGGCTTATAATAATGTAAAATGTTTGTGTGGGTTCCAACGATAGTACTTATTTTTTTGAACACAATGACTTTATTCAATACAACTACATTTTGCCAGAATATCCGCTATCAGTTATCAAAGTGATTTCATTATTTTCATTGGATGAGTCTTCTGCTTTTCAAATATAGGTGGCGCTGTTCGTATTTAAACGCTTATTACATTGCTCCCTCCCCCATTTATCGTTCTGTTGAAAAGACACATTCTATCCACATCGACAACCTTCATTTTTCTTTGATGCGCGCACTGGATCCGGAAGATATCGGCATTAATGTCACCTTGTATGGACCTTCCCAATCCTGTTGCAATTTTGGTGATTTGGCCCTCTTACGCAGAGGATTAGACAGCCACACCAGGTCTCCTTGGTTGAAGCCGGAAGATTTTGCTTTGATGTTGTACCTAGCCTTAATGCGGTTAGCTTCATGCTTTCTCGGGTGTTTTCGGGCAATTTACGAATCCTGCTACGCAAGTCAGCCACATAGTCGTTCGCCTCCTTAAGGTCCGTAGGTGAGGATCGGAATTTCGTTTTACTTGCCAACTGGACTGTTTGACCAAATATCATTTAAGTTCCTATGGAATCAGGGGGGTGGCCGTGGTGTAGTGGTACTAGCAATCGCTTACACGAACGAACACTGAGTTAACACCAACAGCAACAACAAGAGCAGCCACAACAACGGCAACAGCAAAAACAGCCACAACAACGGCAGCTGCCACAACAACGGCAGCTGCCACTACAACGGCAACAGCCAAAACAGCAGCAGAAACAACAACAGCAGCAAAAAAAACAACAACAACAACAGCATAAGCAAAAACACAACAACATCAACAGCATCAGAAACAACAAAGGGTTCCACCCATAAACACATTTAAGATGGAACTAAAGGAAACGATAGAATTATGTAAATCGGCCATAGGCAATAATTTTTATATTAAAAGACTGAGGGGACAAGCTGCAAACAATGCTGCTGAGGGGGTTAAAGCCGTCGACTGGTCCGGAGGAGCTCCTTGCACCGTTGAAAGAGAAGGAGTGCGAAGGGCTCAAATTCGTGGGGGTCAAGTCGTTTGTCACGGCTAGAGCTAAAAGGGAGAAGCGGAAACTATCGTTCTTCCTGCTTCAGCTAAGTCCCGACAGCAAACTGGATGGTCTAAGGAGTATAAAAGTCCTGGACTACCAGGTTGTACACTGGGAGAAATTAAAGAGGAGCGAAGACATTTTACAATGTGTTCGCTGCCAAAGGTTCGGGCATGCCGCGTCGAACTGCGAAATGCAGCCTCGATGCGTGAAGTGTGGAAAGAACCACAAGTCAGAGGAATGTGTTCTGGGTAAGGACGGAACGTCAGAAAAGAGCCAGCTCTCTTGTGCTTTATGTAGGAACACGGGATATACCGCAAATTATCGGGGTTGCCCCAAATTCCAATATATCAAAAGAATAAATGTGGCCCGGCAGCAGAAAGTGAAAGTTAAACGTCCACCCGTGCATTTACAAACTCCAGCCGTTACCCCCATGTTACCTACGCCCAAATGGCGACAGGTACGGGAAATACGGTACAGCAAGCGAAGGTTGCTTCTCAGGCCCCAGCGCCTAGAGCACCGGAACCAGTACCGGACATGCTAGCTATCTTGCTCTCTATACAGGGACAGATGGCTCAGTTACAACGTCATTTAACTGAACAGACCGTGCGGGTGGATCAAGTATATGCTCTGCTGCCTGGCCTAACGCACTTTTTGTCGTAATGGGTGCGCACGTGGCAGAGCAGAACCTGAAGGTCCTTGCAGTGAATGTGAATTCGGGCTTAAGGCGACGGATAGTCCGTCGTTTCCCAGACACGGGTCCTATTTGGATCTTCTGCTGTTCGACTCACGAATACAACTGACATGCACTAACCAACAAACTACAAACTGTCTACGCACTTTCGTGTATGACAGTGACCATTGCGGTCTCAGCACCGAAATAACTGTTCCGAACGAAACTGAGAATTGGGAGATTTTGTTTGAAGGCATTCCTACAATTATAGTAGGGTGCGCTGGACACACTTCACCAGAACACTGACTAGAGCACTCTTCTCGAATTCGCTCTACCCACCGTCCAACAGAAATCTTTCAAACGAGGAGATTGACAGACATCTAAGACTAATGGACGAGACAATCAAGCGAACAATGGACAAAACGATACCTCGGTATCAACACACTGACGACGAAGACTTATTCCGCAACGCAACTATTGACGTACTGCACCGACATGAAAGTAGACTGCTGTCAAGACTAAAAACCTTGTACAGACAGTTTACTGACAGACATAGCCCGGAGATCATGACATTGAAATCGTCGATTAAAAACCTCGAGATATTAGTAAAAGAAAATTACAGAAATTGTGTAAGTTTGTATTGGAACAGCAAAATTCAGACTGTAAACACCAGCAACCCGGTTTGTTCCCGCAAATAAATAAACTATCGGAGAAAAGATCAAAACGGCCATTCGTGTCTTAAAATCACCCGAACGACGGACAACGAACAAATACTTGTAGCAGCAGGCATAGATCCAAATGAGGCAGTTGATGATGACAACTTCTTTGTGATCGAGGATCCGTAGGAGAAGGTAGAGGCTATAGGAGCGACTTTCCAGGAAGTGTACAAATCGAATGACAGCATTGGCCCGAACCACGACCAGGAAAATCGCGTCCTTGTGCACAATTTCTACCTTCGAACTGATTTGGCGATTCGAGAGCTCGGGTTTCACCCAGTTCAGTGACGAGAATATGGCAAATAGTGTCATCACCAATGAAATGTACTACCGCCGTTCATTTCGAAGGAAGAGCTCCAAACGGTCTTCGAATCGCTTACGAGTAAGAAATTAGTGGGAACGGGTGAAATACTGAACATTGTGCTTAGACATCTTTCACTAGAATTGGTGGACATTTACCCCGCCCTGTTTAATAATGCAATGAATAAAGCACATTATCCAGCGTATTGTTGCGGTGGTGCATCTCACCCCCAAAAAGTGATAAAGATACTTAAAATCATCAGTAAGGTTTTCGAAAGGGTGATCAATAGAGTCCTGACTAAGTGGTTTAGGACAAACATATATGTAGTTCCGGATAATCAATTCGGTTTCAAGGCGGGGCATGATATCATTCATGCTGCATCCAAACTGCTTTCTGATATCCAATGGAACAAAGGCAAGAACCACTGCACTGGTGCCTGCCTGATTGACTTGGAAAAGCCTTCGATACTGTGCTGTATATTCTTTTTGATATGCTCTCCAGTAGACAGTTCATCGTGAAGAATGGCGATGTGACTTCTGCTGGAACATTTAACATTGAAAACGGTCTGCAACAAGGTGCGGTAAATTCGCCGATCCTTTTCAACATTTACACAAGTGATCTGATAGATTCACTTCACAATGCCATATCGTACGCAGACGACTTAATCTCGTACAGATCAGGTCCAAAGATTGAGATCATTAACATGCTTTTGCAACGTGACTTTGATAAAATTAAACAATATTGCCATGACTGGAAACCGGAAACCATTCTGTTTAGGACGCCTTTGTCTGGGGCCTCTAGGGATACCAGAAGGTATTGGCGAAAGTTCTCTATCGTCGGACAACATGGACAGCCACTTGCTTGTCGGAATGTAGTCAGATACCTTGGGATCTGGCTAGATCAATATCTGTATTTTAACAAACATATAGATGTTGCCCTGGCCAGAGCCAAAGGTGCTTTTGCCCTTACAAAAAGACTGTTTTATAACAGCCAACTCGATGCGAGGGTGAAGGTGATCTGTTACATGGCCATTATCAGGCCCATACTTGTATTTGGGTGTCCCGTGTGGTTCAACGTGAGAGCAAGTTTATTGGAAAAGATTCGGGTGTTTGAGAGGGCTTGTCTTAGGACTTGTCGTCGCTTATACAGAACACCAGAGTCTGAGTACATAAAATTCTATCCTAATGAGGTCTTATACAATAGGGCGAACCTGATAAGAGTGGACAATTTCGTCATTAAGTTGACTCGAAGGCACATTGCGAGAACAATAACCTCATCGAACAACCTGATCTCCAGGGCTTACTACCCCAATTATATGTATCACGAGAGAGTTCGCTTTGACGGCTTTATTCCTCCAGAAGCGTTCCTCTATCTGGATAGCAAAGGTCTGATCCAGGACTGATTGGCGGTGCCGCTAATTTTCCACGTCGCTCGAACAGCTGCCGACAGGCGACTCAACTACGAGAGAGACGTCGCACATGTCAGTGCGGAACGTCTAAAATAAATATAATATATATACATATAAATTTTGAAAAAAAATATAGACCCAATATATATATATATACATATGTGTATATGCATATATGTATATATGAAGTGTGTATGTATTGTGTATTGTATATATGTGTGTATGAACGTATTATACGTAAGTAGGTTAAATAGATAAAGATTTATTTTTTAGGTAGTCTGTAAGTTTGATTAAAAAAAAAAAAGTCCAGATACTAAGTTTTTCTACTTAAAATAAATTTTCTTAGTTTTAGTTTTAATAAATGTAAAAAACTAAATAGACTGTAAGAAACGTCGAAAGACATCGATTAAATATTATGTTTAACTGTGAGTGCCCGCATGAGGAAAGTAAGTTATAATTAGTTTATTTTTATGGCCTGTAAGAATTAATTAATGAAATATAATAAAAATGCATTTAAACTTAAAAAAAAACTGACTAGCAATCCCTTCTCACTCGGAGGGTCAAGGTTCGAAGCCTACCCATGGCAAGTTTTCATTTGTGTAATTGGAACTCAGTCAGAAAAATCTGCGTGTGAAGGCATAACACTGACATGTAGATTTGGCTGTTGTAGAGTTTTCAAGCAAAAAACTAGCTTTAAAATTCACAACCTGAATCATTCCGAGTGAAGAAAAATCTCTCCGTCCTATTCGGACTCCCACCCCTGGAGAGTCAATATCGAAACCAAACACACCTGAGTTTCAAACCACTACATCACAACAATGCTTTCCTTTCTCCTCCTTCTATATTTCCGCCCGCGCCCAGACAACAGTAAAAGGACATCATAATCTCTTATAACCCCTTAAGCGCGCGTAAATTATAAAAAAAAAAAAAAAACTTCCATCGCATTCAGAGAGTAGTGGTGTTTTCCTTTACTTACTAGAAGATTTTTAATTCAAAGTTTCGTCCTTGATCAGAATGTAGCTCCATTGGAACCCCAAATTTGCTCACCCAGTTATTGACTACATATCTGTTCTGCTACGGTAATAGCCTCTTGATTTTGGATTGCGAACACTTTTGGACACTTAATGAATTAATCCATGACCACGAGGGTGTATGGGTTAAAGGTTTCGGAAAACGGACCAGCGATGTCAATGGCTATTTGTTCGAATAGCGCTCCGGTATTGTATTGTTGCATTCGTATCTGACTTTACTTTTGGGCCGTTGGTAGCTTCAAACGTTACGCACTTTTTACACCAATTCGCGACATCTTGTATTGGGCTTAGCCAATAGAAACGTTCCCTTACCTTCCAACGTCTTATTAATTCCCAAATGACCTGCTGAGGTTCCGACATATGTTTCCTGAAGCAGTTGGTTAGTTGCACAGGAGATGTCGTTCCGTCTGCACTTTCCCATTTTCTCATCAGCAACTCATCTTCCACACAAAGCGAGTCCCATTGTGCCCAATACGTCTTCGTTGCACCGGTTCTTTACACTGCCTTCGAAGATGCCCTATTTTATCGCAGTTCCAACAGCGCATTCTTCGTCTCTCTCGCGGTGTATCTCGTTCCTCTTAGCCTTGCCTTGCGCAGGAGCATTCGACAGATGATACCTCTTTGACGAAATGTGTTCCTTTGGAAGCGCCTGATTGGGCGCTTCCATCGGCGAAAGCAAGTGCTTTAGCAAGAGTCATCATCGTCACTGCGGACTGTAGCTTCGAACTCTGATGAATGTGTCCTTTTCCATTTCGTCGACTATTTCCTCTCCTGTGGTGGGATATGACAAATGTGCCAGTCTACTGACGTCCGTTTGGAGCTATTGCAGTATTTCTCTTAGTTGCTGCATTCGGCTTTGCAATTGGACTTTGTAAACCTCCTGCATGTGGCTATCGCCAAACCGTTTCCCAATAGAGTGTACTAAAGCCATCTAGTCTTTACGCTTTTCTTTTGCTAATTGTTTGCAATAATTCTGATGCAAGTCCGTGCAAGGCCATTGTAAGGCAAAGCACTTCTCCTCATTGTCCCAGCTGTTGGAAAAGCAACCATTTCAAATTGCTTCTTATACGTAGACCATGGGATCTGGCCATAGAATGAAGGAGGCTTCGACATTCTTCTCTATTCTATCACAGTTGTCATCGGTTCCTTTGAACTTTTGCTGGAGAATGTTCTTTTGCTCTTCTAGCTTTTGTTCGAAGCCATTATTTTGTCCTTCTAGGTTGTTTTTTGTTCGTTCAGCTTTTGTTCGGGACTGTTCTTTCGTTCATCTAGATTTCCCTTTTGTTCGTCGAATTTTTGTTCAATACTGTTCTTCTGTTTGTTACTTTTGTTCGATACTTTTCTTCCTCGTCAACGTGAAAGGAAAATGTATATAGCTGCATCATGCCCCTCGTTGTTAAAAGCATCCTCAAGTCGAGGCATCATGTCGCTCTTTCATCAGCAGGCACTAAGGTTTCTCTTATTCAACTCAGATTTGAGTTGGACGCGGTCAACTGCAAGAAAGCACCATACACACTTTTCCGGG
This sequence comes from Volucella zonaria, assembly GCA_963966105.1. Lineage (NCBI taxonomy): Eukaryota > Metazoa > Arthropoda > Insecta > Diptera > Syrphidae > Volucella > Volucella zonaria. The sequence continues at coordinate 26,652,531 of OZ014531.1, forward strand.
CAATAAACGAAACTGAGTCGTCACGCTTGGGCCGGTGACACGGAACCCAGTAAACCGGGCTCCAGTCAGCTTTGTCTTACTTTTTCTTTTTCATGTTGTGCCTTAAACTCTGGCATTTATTTATTTTATTTTTTCTCTCTTAATTATTTGGTTTTGTTTCCTTTTTTATTGTGCAATGAATAGAGTATGTTTCCCTAATAAATAAATAATATACAATATATGTATAAATAATAAATAAAAAATCAACGCATATTATGAATAATGTTTTTTTCTAAATGTACGAGTGTACGGTTTTAAAGTTTAATTGATATTTTATTTGAGTATAGTTCATTGTAATATTTCACTTGTATACAGTTAGTGTTGCGTGTTACTAATAGTGAAGAATTTATTTCGCAACAGGGTAAGTTCTCGCATTTCTCCAATAATATGAAGGACTCATAGACCAATTAGTACAAGTCAATAAAGATATTTATAAATTACTCGCAAAAAAATAAAACAGTACAGTAAAATTGTCTTGACTAATTCATACTCATATAAATAAGAATATATTTGGTTGTACCACGTGAAATGTCCGATTTTGAGGTAAAAATTTAAAGAGCAATACTTTTTTTATAATTTTTTATTTAATCAAAATATGAACCGTTAGCATCTATAACTTAACTTTTATAGAAGGCTTGACTTCTGGACTCTATAAAGTCTCAAAACGCTTTTATGATTTCTACTCAATTTCGGAATACATTCTACCAACAAAATGACTCCAGACTGCGGAAAAGATGATAGTCCTTTGGAGGAACATCAAAAGAGTATGGTGGAAGCGGAAGAATTTCAAATCCCGACTGTAGCAGTTTTTACATCGTTGCGCGTGATGTATGGGTCTAGCATTATCATGAAATAGGATTGGACCATGCCTGGTTGAAGAAACGAAAAGTGAATTGGTCCTCTTAATGTCCACCAGATTGTCACCACAACCTTTGGGGGTGTGTTTTGGTTTTTCTTCTGCACCCGGCCAACTGCCCATATCTTTTACGGTTTTCATACAAAATCCACTTTTCGTCATACGTGACTATACGGTGAAAAAACGGTTCATTTTGGTGCATTAAGCTCGGCGATGCACAGATTTCTAAATGGCGTAGTTTTTGTGGCTCGCTCAATTCATGGGGCACTCACTTTTCAAGTTTTTTTTACTTTTCCTGTATTGTATATATGTACATAGGTGTCGACTTATTGTCATGGGAGATACTCCCATGTTATGTGAAATGTCCCGCACCGTTTTGTTTCGTCTGCATCTATTGTATCATTGCTTTTAAAACATTGCCATCAATTACAGTTTCTGGTTTCCCACGTGGTTCGTTTTCGAGGCTATGATCTCCCAAACGGGACTTAGCAAAGCAGCGTCGAATATTGCGTTCATTTACATCTTTAAGTGCGTCATTAATGTTTTTCGCTGTCCCAGTTTAAATTCATAACACTCCGTCTCCACGAGACACAAGTATGTCAGACTAAATTTCAGATATCGTCTGACATTTTTTTCTTTTGACTTAGGTGGGTAAATTACTACATGACATTTCATTCTGCGAGTGTAAATTGGTTGAGTAGGTGTGAACTTCGTTCTACGACATACGCCACTCAATCATCTTTGTTTCTTTGTTTATTTATTTATTTTTTTTTTCACATTCGGAAGTCAAACTGACAAGCGCTGTCAAAAAAAATTTCAGGTTTGGTGTCTACAGAGATCTTTTGAATAAAAACCAGACATTTATTTCATGCAATATTTTTTGCCAGCAAACTACTATACCCGCCTCCACTGGACATGATTTCATGAAATATTTCTTCACACCAGCGATGTCCCGTGGAGACGCGGTGTAAAGGAAGTGAGTTCGAGCTTGAGCCATCAAAAGCATGATAAACAATTCTTAGAAAAAAATTACTGTAGTTGCAACGAGGCCAAAAATCTCACATGTCAAAAACGCCTACCACTTAATCTTATAAAAAAAATTTGCACTTTCTGCTAATAATTTAAACATAGCCCTCTATTGAAGATGGATGAAGAAAATAAGTTAGACGACGAATGGATACGACAAAGCGAGCTGGGTTATGCGCGCATATGAAAATATCGTAAGAGAAAACAGAGTGCATCTAAGCAACTGGATTCCATGGCCCATAATGAGCCTACGACTAATGAAATCAAAAAAGGCAAATTGAAGAAGAAAATGACCAACAACGGACTGAATTGGCAAAGGAATGTTCGAGAAGAAATCATGAGAAGAAACGTCTCGATGCTCTGAAATCTGCTAACCATATGATTCACTACTCTCAAATTCCCGGGCCTTCGCACGCTAATCCAACATTTGTAATAAAGAGTCAAAGAACTACGTTTCATGATTCTCTGATTACCGGAACATCCACAAATATGGATATCCCCCTTATTATGCATCATGATTAAGAAAATGTGAATCGCATTGAGCGAAATCGCGCAGAATACTCACAAGTAGAATATTTTGCGAATATCTTTCTTTATCATGCAATGAAGAACATCAACCAATCGATATCGTTGATAAATTAGTACCAATTGACGATCAAGCAAGCGCATCGCTTACTCCTAATGTTAAACTCAACAGATCATCAACAACTTACAGCTCTTATAGGTGGCGTAAAGTAGGACCAAATTTTGGCATTTAGCCTCATATTGGTTTGTGTAATTGAAATAAAGTCGAATTTTAACGGTTGATTTTATTTCATTTTGTAAAAGAGAAATAAGCCCAATTTGGCAATATTTTAAGGACAGTGAAGATTTTAAGGACATGGACAATATTTACAATCATAATGGTATTCATCCGGATGAAGATTATTGCATTATCAGCAGTACATAGACGAAAAGTGTTTGTAAAACGTAAACCTTCTAAAAATTTGCATAATCCTTTCAATTCATTAAACTTTAATATTTTTCAGTCTAATACCGAATTTGAATTCATCACAGAAAAATATTCATGTGCAGCTTATGTAGTACAATACGTTAATCAAACAAATAGACGAGTAACTCACTTACAAAGAAAAAATAATCATTGACTTAACCAGAAACATCAGTGCGAATATCCTAAATCGTCCCGAAAAGCAAGTCCGGATGCTTCTTGGTATTTACTACGTGAGCCCATTTCAAAAAGTTTTTATTTTTATTCTTTATTCATTATTCTTGGTTTAACAAACTTTACATTGACTTAATTTATTATAATAATATTAAAACTAAGAATAAGTAGTGAAGATAATAAATAATAAAATAATAATAAATAGTGAAAATGACACTTTATATAAAAAAATACTTTAAAGTGTGGGGTGACTGTGCAATTCATTATACAAGAAGATAAATTTAATTTATTTATTCTGAAATTTACAATACATAAACAATAAAATAGTGAGAAAAAGAAAATTACTTAAAGAGATACCATAAAAATGAATGTTGATACATTCGCAAAAGAACAAAGTGATGTACATATTTAGACAACATAGGGCAGTAAAACCCTAATATCTTTGTGATCAAAGTCAAGAAGCCACATTCTTACACGGTTTAAGAATTGAGACAAGGATCTTATTCCCCGAATATTAATAGGAAGTGTATTGAATAATTTACACGATACGAGTAAAAGTTTTTGAGTAGAGTAGTCCGGAAAGGAGGAATAACGACAACATTAATTGAATTGCTACGCAAATTGCGAGTGTTCCTAATAGGACTCTGTAAATAGCCAGCTCTCATAAAAAAATTTTTTAAAACTTTGAAATAGTAAAAATTTAAAAATGTATTAGTGGCAGAATTTTCAATGACCTGAACAAGACTATGGAAGGATCTAACCGCACTTCTGCAAAATTGTCAATGGTTCAAGCTTTGTTTGGTTAGTCCCACCCCAACAACTTATACCGTACTGTAGTTTTGAATGAAAAATTCCATAATATGCTGTTTTTAAAGTTTTTTTGTCACAAAATTTTTTAAGACGATAAAACCTTCGTACTGTACTTAGATCGCAGATATTGTTTAAGAATCGAAATATTTTTGGACCAACTCATGTTTTTGTCAAAAGTAATGCCTAGATATTTAAATTCATTTACTGTTTCAATTCTAAAACAGTGTGCGTTACAAGATGCCTGATCAATCAACATTGTCCTAGTGACTTCCTCGGTACAAACACAATTTGACACATTTGACCTTTCGCAATTGTTTGCATGAATGACAATTTCAAAGCTAAGGGATTCTTGCATATGAATACTGAAGTGCATTAATTTAGTTTTATTGCTGACAATTAGTTTATGTTCGGTAAACCACAGTCTCAGGAGTTAAACATCATGATTTATATTCGCGCTTAAGTTCAGAGGACTATCCGAGCGGTATGCAATGCCAAGATCATCTGCGAAAGCTGTCATTTTACCTTTGAATTATCATCGTATATGTATATTCCAATAGTATGGCCAATTGAATGTCAACGTATAAGAAAAACTATGAAAAAGTTAAGTGAATTATGTGATTATTATACTGATATTGGGAAAGAAAATTGGTCCGATGAGTACGAGAAAAGGCCTGAATACTAAGAAAATATTACATTAGAGCAATCCGTATCTAAATACACAGTAAATAGGAAAGGAGAATTTATTGAGAGGCGTGAACCTAAAATAATTCGGTATCGGAGAGATGGTGACATTGCACTTACAATTCCGAAACGAAGAAGAGAAAATAGTAACAGAAACGAAATTTATTACTACATATATGTACTATATATATATGATGATTATGAGGATATTATTCTGCAAAGGAGAAAAGAATTCGAGTAAAATATAGCCATTAATAAAACTTAATCATTAAATTTGTAGAGAACTATTCCGCGAGGACACCCTCCACAGATGAGGATGAAATAGAAGATGTTGCTGACAAATTCGCAGAAGGAACTCCTTTTGAGCAATTATACAATAATCGGAATTCAGAAATAAAAAGCGATCTTTGATTAGCCACAAGCTGCTATTGATAAAAACGAAAGAAAGAAAAGAGGATGGCTAATACAAAACAAAGAGCGCTACTAACACTGATTACATCATAATAATTTTTACAAATATTTTTTACTGTACCAGCTTAATGTGGCAAAACTTTCGTTATAAAACTGATGATGGAAATATACACTAGCGATCACTAGGATGAGGCCATACATTTCGCAATCGATTTCCACTCTTTCTACCTGTTTGAAATTTTGTACGCTCAAACTTTTACTATCTGTGAACAGGTACATATTTTCTCAAGCGGAAGTCATAAAATTAAAGGGTAAATTAGAAACGACCGTTGGAATTTCCCACGGTCAAACAATGTTAATTTTATGATTTCCTGTTGAGAAAATATGTACCTGTTTACAGGTAGTAAAAGTTTGCGGGTACAAAATTTCAGAGCAACTCCGACTTATAAGCATATAGAAGGCGGAATGCCGCAGTAGGGCGCGATTTTAAATTTTATGAACTAATTAATGTTAAGAGGCAAACAAACGGAGCGGTTTCCAACTCTCTTATGAAAATTGGAACTGGAAAAAAGCTGCACGCGGATTAATAGGCATTAATTGAACAAAGATTCGCCAGCAAAGAAGCAGCTGATATAGTTTTTCTTCATGAGATACGACTCTTTTTATCAAATGCAGCTGCACAAGCATATAATAATTCCATATTAAATATAGCGGAAAACAAGGTGACATCTGTTGCAAAAGATATTTATACGGGTTGTCATAATGCTGAGCAACAAGTATTAGTAAAGCCACTGCCGTTACTGTATAACTTCGTCATACAGCTGAGGCAACACATGTAACAACTGATGAATAGCGGGTTGTGAGTGTGAATTCTGTTGGTTCACTGTCTCATTTGATCCGGTAAACCAACGTCAGAGTTTTCACGTTGCAGCCTTGCTAAGCATCGTCGGTGTTTGTGTCTTTTGTGTATGTTAGTGTAATGACTCGGGAATTTAAAGTGGTCATAGCAAATATACACGGGCTAAAAAGTAATCACTTTTCTGCGTACGTCCACGTCTGCAAATTTAGACCAGCTGGTTTGGCACTTAGTGAAACACAGGTAGATCCCCGCCCACACATCTGAGATCACTCTGATCTGAAGCTTCTTGGCTAGGAACTAGTGCCACTATTCTTTTCCCATCGCGGTCTCGCCATTTACGTGCGTAGTGATGTAGCTTACTAAATTCCACCACAATGTAGTGTCGGTTCCGATTCGGAATTCAATTTCATGTGGTTAAAATTCCATCTCTGTAAGCAAATTATCCACTACTGCTTTATTTACAGAAGCCCCAAATTGGACAGCAATTCGACCTTTAACGGGTTCGATGCTCTGTCTGACTCCATTCAAAGTATTGTATCCCTGTATCCTCATACTGGCATCGTTATTACGGGCGATTTCAATATACACAATTCTGGGTGGCTTCGACATTCTGGACAGACAACACTCGAAGGACGGTGTGTTGAGATCTTCGCTGCGTAGAACACCTTAACGTAGCTTGTAAATGAGCTCAGACGGATACCAGACGTTGATAGTCGTACCGCCAACACCCTGGACTTGTTTTTAATCTCTCACCCTGATAAGTATACCGTCGATGTGCTCTCCCCTCTAGGCTCGTCAGACCATTGTGTTATATCAGCCAATTTCTCGTGCACCCACCACACAGTTACAGAAAAAATTCCTAAAAGAACCGTATAGCAACACGAGAAATCAATTGGAACGGACTTAACATTTTTTTTCGGTACATTTCGGAACGACGTGGATGCCGCCGCTGATATGACCACCGACACTATTCTCCTTGAAATGAGATCCTTTATCCCCTATCCGATTAAGAGTATCAGACCAAAAGGAAAGACATGGTATGACTTGAGCTGTAAAGAGGCTGTCAGAGGTTAGAGAAATGTTTTTTCGGTCCTATAAGACCAACCCGACAGAGAAAAACCGAAAAAAGTTCAAACGAGCCAGGAACGACTGCAACGTCTTTCGCAAGCGCTTGTAATTTCTTTGCGACCAAAATTTGAGGCAAAAAATACTACAATGTACTAAAGGTAGTAAAGGTTTTTGGTCGTTCGTCCAAAGCATTCGAAATTCTGCCTCATCCTCCATCCCAACGGTCATTTACAATCGTATTCCAGCTGTCAGGTCTGTGGAAAAAGCCAATCTGCTTGCAGCACACTTTGCGGCCAGTTCAACACTTCCAGATTGTGCTTTATCTCCGCATACATTTGAGTGCGTCGAATCCTCAATGGGACGAATCGCATTCGTGTAGTAGCAAGACTACTACAAAGATCTTAACATCCACAAATCCGCTGGTCCAGATGGCATATCTCCCCTTTTTCTGAAGAGGTTGTCTTCCTCACTGGCAAAACCGCTGCGTAAGCTTTTTCATCAATCCTACTTTTTAGGACTCTTTCCGAGCAGATGGAAAACAGCATTTGTCCAGCCGGTCCCTAAAAATGGCGAGTCTTCGTTTCTCTTCTCTTATAGACCCATTGCACTTAGGTCCCATTTTTCTAAGGTCATGGAAACGCTGATAAACCGTCAGCTCTTGAAATATCTCGAAACACGAAAACTTCTCAATGACCGGCCGTACGGTTTTCACTGCAACAGGTCCACTAGTGATTTGATGGCATGTCTCACCGAAAAGTGGAACCAAAGCGTACATCAACCTAGCGAAGGCAAGACAGTTGCACTTGATATTTCTAAGGCATTTTACAGAGTTCGGCATCAGGCTCTTTTGTCGAAAATGCGTGCATTTGGGATCGATGACTCTCTTCCTCAATGGATTAGAAACTACTTTTCGGAACGTTCAATTCAACTTGTCTTGGATGGTTTTAAGTTTGATATTCAAAAAAAAAATGCTAGTGTGCCCCAGAGCTCCGTTCGCTTTGCTCTGTCGTCAAAGCGAAATTTAAATACTCAGCCATTATCCATGAATGGCACTTGCATCGTTGAAACCGAAAAATTTTTCATTCTCAGTATCGGTGTCAATGAGAACCTACTTTGGGATGACCTCATAGTCGACGTCGCTAAAAATGCTGCGAAATATCTAGGTTTCCTCAAGCGACATAAGAAATACTTCACACCCTCTGATCTGGCCTGAATATATAAGGCGTTTATACTCCCAAAATTGGAGTACAATGCCCACATCTGGTCAGTGCTGTCACCAGTGCCCCACCGGAATTGCCTGTAGCATTCCACCCCTTCTTACTTTTAACGGTAACACCCGTCTCGCTATGAATGCTTATCAGTATACCCTCAAGCCCACTTTCGGGCATACTCTGAAATATCGTGATTCGTTCCTAAGCCATACAACTCGCTTATGGAATGCTCTGCCGAGCTCTTTATCCCCTGGCCACTATATTTGCAAACATTTAAGACCAACGCACATCGGTGTCTCTCTATTTTCCCTCCCTAACTTCCCCTCACACACGTTAACATGCATGTGCAAACATCTAAAGGGTACACAAAATCCCTTGTACGCGCGCCAATTATAAAAAAAAAAATACTAAAACATAATGTTAATTAGGCATTTTCTGGAGAAAAGTGGCCTCATAATCGAAAATTAGCATGGACAATGAAAATGCAACAGGCTTAGAATGGATATCTAAAGTCTCGAACAAGATATCAACTTTATTTCGACGCCGTTACAAAGGCTAGTATTTCTTCTAAAAACAAGGTCCTATAAAAAGTGTCTACTATTAGTACTAACAGAGCAATATCTGTTAACATGGGTCAGGGTACACCAAAGTAAGCCTTTTCTTAAATCCTCGATAAATGATGTCAAAATTTGAGATAGACCCGTACTGTAAAACGATTTTTTCCTAGAATACCATATACTCAAGGATCATTTCTCAAACTATCCTTGACGAATTAGGGGACACTGTGTATATTCAATTGTTTTGGATCACTGTTTTGTTTTTGTTACTCGGTGTCATCAAGTGTCACGTAAAGACACTACCAAATCGGCCGATTTTGATAAACACAGTTAACTTGTTCACCCTTTTATCTGGATACATATCATATGATTACCATATCAGTGTAAAACTAGTTTATCCATCTATAATTTTAATATTTCTGATATGAAAAATCATTTCTCTTTATATATACGAGGATAAGGAAATTTCACAAACTCATTTGCTTTATTTATAAAGTTTAACATTTAGCATTTAAAAGTGTTTATATTTACGTGTCGCAGATTTATTCTACACTTGGCAGGCAGGAGATGGGTTCACCAATCCATCTTATAATGAAAATACAAATACATATAGCAATTAATCATCAAAACTGTCAGCTAAGGAATTCGGTTTGCATATGTAGTCGTATGTCGTTCAGCTGACAAAAATATGAGCACATTTTCATTTTTTAGAAAACCCGTCAGTGTTTGACCGCATTTTTGTGGCAGGGTAGTGAGCCTATTCACATAAGCAAACGAGAACGATTTATCTTATCACAGAGACATTCTATCATGCATACGTATGTGTGGAACTCACGTTGTCACTCATCGTGACAGTTAGCTATAACGCAAACCAAACATATCCGAGGTACCTAACTTACTTTGATTATTTTTTGTCGCGTTGCGTAGGTTTGACGTACATACGTACATATGTATGTACAATACATATGCAAACAATTCGCTTTAATCCATTGACATGTCAAAAGTTCTCAAATGCCCGATGATTGATGACAGCTGTCGTCGACGTCGTTCGTTACAACAACGAACTGATTGGTATTTTTTTCGCTGGTAAAGAAAAAATCTACCTTAATATGTCGTCCATCAAACCCCATGTTTTGCAAACAGCGCCACAGTCGCCTGACCCAGTGGTCAAGGCGACCGTTCTGCCGTACCCCTTTGATGTTTCAAAAATAAATTTTCTACGAATGATTGAAATAAAAAAAAATCACATTAGAGCTTCGCTTTTCTGTTTTTCGTTTCAAAGTATCAACATCAATTAAAGCACTGAAACGCCAACTATTTGAGCGTTGTATTCTTGCATAGCATCGATTCATCAAACAGTCTCGAATAGACGGGCATACCACCTCAACTGACAGATAGACACAAGACAGGTTGACGCGTAAAGAGAATTTTTTGCGAACTTTTCTATGACGTTTGTCGCTGATTTTGTTGCTTTTTCAAGCATTTTCGTCGAGCAAAGTGGGCTGAAGCATGCAGAGAAAGTAAACTGAATCCTGGCACCAGCCTCAGCCTAATACATATGCACACATGTACGTTGTAAATTCATTCATATATACATATGTATGCTTCTTGTGTGAGAACCCCCCAATTAAGAGCTGTCAACAAAGAACATCGTGTTTTAAATATTACACATTTTCGTTTTCATCAGCGGTAAAATTCGCGTCGCGTTTCACCGCGAGCAAATTCTTGACAGCAACAGCGACAACGAATAATGGGGGACCGACGCGAAGTGACGTTTTTGTTGCTGATGTTGCCTCGATGGGAGATCTTTTGTTGGCAGATGCAATTCGTTAGGTGGTTGTGCTGGCGTGGAATGTGAAAAGAAATTGTTCACTTAACTTGGTTTGGGACTGGATTGCAAAACTATACATATTATCAAAATTGTGTAATAATATGTACATATGTATATACATATACATATTGCAAGGGTTTGTATTCAGAGCTGGCACAATTGAATTTGAATTTGTATTTCATAATCGCCGGTTTCCGGTTAAAGGAATTTGAATCCTACGAATTTAACAAATTTAATATTTTCAAGAGTAGGGGAAAAATAATTGCAACTGTTCCTTAACATTTATACTCAGTATTGTTTGACAAATTTTCACGAGTAGATTTATGAATGTGTACACCAGAACAACGCATCCACAACCTTCAAAATTATTTAAAAAATAAGGCTCCAATAAGCGAAGCGTTTAGAAGTTTACGTGATTTTGTTAATCATCATAGTCGACAAAATCATCGTGTTGTGGATAAATTTTGCACCATATACACTTTGCATTATCCAAAACCAACCAAAACCAGCAGTGGGTCAACGTTATGTGCGTAAATAAGAAAGCGTAGGAATTGTCAATTCTGCGACAATCGCACGACTTTGGCTTTTCTCTGTCTAATATGTTGGACATTTGCCTACAGCTTTATAAGATCCAGCTGGTCGACCCATATTTTAATAAAAGAATCATATTACATGAAGAGATTCACTTTTGGTTCATTAGGTTTGAAAGAAACCTCGTTTCTAGAGGGACACAAATTCATAAGAGGCGTATGAGACATAATTAAACACACAAAAGCGTATATGTGGTGTTCTTTTTGCTGGTGAAATCACCCGTTCTTATTTTTTCCAAATGAAGTCTGTGCTAGCAGTCAATGGCTAACGTTACCGATCAGCTATTATTTCTTTGAAAGTATGGACGATATGTGGCTTAAGCAGGATTGCGCTACGTGTCATACTGAAAATAAAACTATTGACATAAGAGGATACTCGTTATTGTTATTTTTATTAACTGTTATTGTTGGGCAATTTGAAGTCTTTGATGTATGCTGATAAACAGTGAACTATTCAGGTCTTAAAAGTCAATTGTAGCATGCAGTTGGTGACACAGAACCCCGAATTCCTAAAAAACAGGCTCAAAATTGAGCTGACAGGATGAACTTCGTGAAAACTATGCCTAACGCCATAACCTATTCTTCATAATGAGTAAAGATTTTAAATTTAAACAGATTTTCTTTAGTTGTTGGCTTACAATTACATAGCTCTTAAAAAAACATCCTTCAAATTGCAAACTACAATATATGCCGGGCAGGTCTGGCTTAAGGTAGGACTGAGAGTAGAAAGAGATACAGAGGGCAAAAAAATACTCAGCTTCTGCTTTGTGTGTTAGAATTGTTTTAACCAGAAGTAGGCTTCTCGGATTTACTGATTAAAATACTTAGAAGTTCGTTCTTCTATGTAGATGACACAGTGATTCCATTTGTCATGAGTCGGTGGGAGCAATCGCGAGGTTTATGCAATTCGTAACAAAGTTTTTTGGATGTGCCAGCATATCTGATTTAAAAGACATTGAGGTTATCGATACGGATAAATATCTAGTCATCACAACACCACTTCCTACTATATACGAGGGCGGGTCAATAAGTCCGTGACTTTTGGATTAAAACAGATTTTTTGATAAAAAAATAATTTTATTTTTCAACGTAGTCTCCCTTGAGCTCTATACACTTTGTCCAACGCTTCTCCAATTTTTTTATCCCTTCCAAAAAAAATGATTTGTCGAGGTCCTCAAAATGACGAGATGACTTCATCATTGGAGTCAAATCTTTTTCCACCAAGCCATTTCTTCAGGTTTGGGAACAAGAAGTAGTCGCTCGGAGCCAAATCTGGAGAATAGGGTGGATGAGGGAGCAATTCATAGCCCAATTCATGGATTTTTGCCATGGCAACTGCACTTGTGTGCACCCTTGCATTGTCTTGGTGGAAAAGAACTTTTTTCTTGGCCAAATGAGGTCGTTTTTTTTTCAAATCGTTATTGAATCGGTCCAATAAGTTGGCATAATATTCCCCATTGATTGTTCTTCCCTTTTGAAGGTAGTCAATGTGGATTATCCCGCGTGCATCCCAAAAAACAGTCGCCATAACTTTATTGGCTGACAAACCCACCTTGGCCTTCTTTGGCGCCGATTCACCCTTAGAAACCCACTGTTTTGACTGTTGTTTGTTCTCTGGTGTGTTGTGATGGATCCATGTTTCGTCCACGGTTACAAAACGGCGCAAAAACTCCTCCATATTGCGATTAAACAACGCCAAACCTTCCTGTGAAGTTGTTACACGATTGCGTTTGTGGTCGACTGTGAGCAAACGCGGCACCCATCTTGCGGAAAGCTTTCTCATGCCCAAGTGATCATTCAAAATTGAAACCACTGAGCCATGCGAGATCCCTACGGCTTCCACAATCTCTCGCACTTTCAATCTTCGGTCGGCCAACACCATATCGTGAATTTTTTCGATTGTTTCGGGTGTAGAGACCTCAACTGGGCGTCCAGGACGTTCGGCATCTTCAGTGCTTGTACGGCCACAACGAAATTCAGTAAACCACTTTTTTACCATTGAAATCGATGGTGCAGAGTCCCCATAGTATTTATCAAGCTTAGCCTTGGTCTCGGTAATGGTTTTTTTTCGCAAGAAATAATGCTTAATAAGCACACGAAATTCACTTTTTTCCATTTTCTCCTCAAATTAGTGAGTAGTCTGATAAAAATAGCTGTCAAACACAAACTAACTGACGCAGCAAGTTTAAATTTTGACAGGAGTCAACTGACAAATGCCTGTTGACAGGAGCAGTGTTGCTGTTTCAGTAAAGAGGTCAGAAATTCAAAAATGCACGGAATTATTGACCCGCCCTCGTATGATGTTCACGTAAATGATCTGCGTGTTAAGCTGAAGGGATCCCTGTATATGTTGGGCTGTCTGCAATATAAATGTAGGGTTTACGTACGTACGAAAGCATGGTACACTTGTACTTATAGAGTTGGCTGGTTGGCTGAAGTCTTAACTATTTTTTGTAGAAAATTCGGTTATATCAAAAATCTACACTTTTTAAAGAACAACTATATTTAGGCATGTTTTCTTCAAATAACAGATGATTTATGAAACGTATAAATTTTGTCTATTGTGATATATTGACAGTTTGATTCAATATAATTTAACCATGGCGTTATTTGCTTAATGTCTGAGTATCATAAGACCTTTTTACAAAAATAACAATATTTCGTGCTTCACGTAAAATTTTCGGTATCGATAAGAGACCAAAATAGCAAACAATTACACGATGTCTGAAGAGACTGGAAGAGAAGCATACCGGTTGGAAACCGAGAAGATCCAGATCCAAGTAAGGTCCGCAGGCACTCTTTAAAAAATTGCAGCCGCAAGTGACCCAAATGGGTCTTTTCACCAAAGGTTACATCAGTTAAAGTTGTATTATACAAGTTTGGTAAAGATTCTAATGATGCGTATAAAATTAAATTAGCCTCACATCTAAAACCAATGCATTACGGATTTCGTCCTTTCATCAAATTGCGTGAAAATCTTCAGTTTTTGACTTTTAAGGGTGAAGCGCATTTTCAAATTGATGCTTACGTTGACAAACAAAAATATCGATACTGAAGTGACGAATGGAAATGCAACATGTGTTGCAACGTCCTGAAAAAGTCAAAGTGTGTTGCGGTTTTTGGTGGTGTGTGATTGTTGATTAGCCTATATTTTCTCGAATATAATGAAGGAAAAACCTTTACCCTCAATTCTGATTTCTACCGTAGCATATCAGAACAAATTTTATGGTTGACGAAGATACGTCACATCAAACAATAAATTTTTGAAGGAAAAATTCGGAAATTGCATTATTTCGCGAAATAGATCAGTGATTGGGCCACAAGGTCACGCGATTTAACACCTGGTGACTTCTTTCTTTTGGGTTTCTATGGGATCGAATTTATGCGAATACTCCCCGAACTACTAGTGGCAATATCCGGCCACGATTTATCTGATTACACAAGAAATGTGTGCAATCATCGTTTGATTGGCTGTAAAGGAGGTATACCTGTACATTGTATTAAATCTAACCACCAAAGTAAATAAATAGTACAAGATATGTGACAGTTTCTCATTTAAAATGTACACACGTTTCATGAATCACCATTTATATGGAGAGTAAATGGAGGCAGATTCCACTGCGGAGTAGAGCTGTAAAATTACTCTTATACCAGTAAAAGTGCCAACGCTAATCTTGGCGCATAAATGGAATCTGTGGTTCTTGAGACTGCAGATTGCGCGGTTACAATTAACGGTTGCAAAGGAAAGTTGTATGGTGTTGATGATACTGTCAATGACAGTTCCAAGTTTATTTCGGACCTCTAAATGACAATTTTCAAAGCACGTGTTTATCTCCAAGTAGGCGATCTCTATAGATGTTCACTGGGAATTTGTTCCAATACCACCGGGCGTACTATTGACAACTGGTGATGGTGCGAACGCTTTTCCCTGACTATTTTAGCATACAGTTGATTACAGAATGAGATAATCTCACATTTCACATATGTCTAGTACCTTAAGCTGCTAAGGAAGAGCGTAGTGACAGTAACTAGTCTACAGATAGGGTATTCACGGGTCTCTTACAGGCATCATTTGGTCTAAACGCATCCTAAAGAGTGATGTCATTTTAAGTTACATAAAACTCAACTACTACATTAACCAAATTTGTGAGATTCAGTGGCGTCCTGGAGCCTGCTTTATATCCTACACTCCATTGTGTACCGTTCCTTATGACTTGTCGTGACGCTCTATAATTACTTTTTAAAAACCAAGATTCCTTTTCGAATATATACACGCATATACCATATGTATGCACCTACAAATGCATACATATATTTATGATGTTTCTCGATCGACTTGATCTTCTTTCATCTTTCCATCTTCGATTAGCGAACTCCATTGCATTACAGACTTGACATCGGAAATGAATTTGGCGATTCCATCATCTTAGTCAGCTGAAAATATGAAAGTCGGAAAACTAAATTCCTTGGCACTCCTGTCAAACTCATCCGTCTCTGCAAAATGGCGATGGGCATCGCTCTTTGCTCCGTCAACGTCGGTAACGACTTAACCGAGATCTTTGATGTCAAAAAATGCTCTAGACAAGGCGACTTCTTTAACATCATACTTGTGCGGATCCCACAGCGAACACTGAGTTTGAACTTCAAAGTTCAAAAGTCTGTGCAACTACTAGCGTGTGCCCGTGATATTAATATACATAATTGTCAGAACTCAGCGGGCTGTCACTAGTGCGTTCGGTGGTATTGAAACGGGAGCTACCAAAATGGGTTTAGGGGTAAATGAGCTCAATACCAAGTAAAGGGCTTTCCAATAGGAGTGGTCGAACCTTGGTAGTGTATAGCGGTTGTAGTAACTAATGTTGGGCAAATCATCATGGAGAATTACAGTATTGAGCTACGCGTGCAAATTATTATACCTTAGTACCAAATTGAGTTCTCTGTTCGACCTACGTTTCGTACGCTACGTGATTTGTACGGTGCACACAATTGTCCTGTTGAGTCGAATATTCGTCATTTGGTGGGCAAATTCGAATTAACTGGTTCTGTAAACAATCAAGTAACACCCGTAAGTTGTCAAAACGTGGGGTCTGCAAAAAACATTGGTGCTACGTGCAACAGTGGATCTTCTGCACGACAAATTCGACGGCATAGTTATCTCGCGTTTCGGTGACGTCAATTGGCCACCGAGATCTTGTGATTTAACGCTATTTGATTTTTTTCTTACGGGGCTACGGGCTTAGGCGACCGCCAGGTTTATGAGGTCGACTCTTCGAAAATTGGACCTCTCGGATACGTGCCACAAAACAAAGCCGTAGCGACCATTTGGTCTATATCATATATCATATTGTACATAATTCAATCGAGTACTCTTTCAAAAGCAAAATAAAGAATAATTACACACAACTTGTTATATTTAAATTTAAAGTATATGCTCTCAAAAAGAAGAGACAAACAACATCGAGGAATTAGACATATAATAACCCAGTCGACAAGGTAGTAATTTACTTTATCTACCTTGGTTTTGCTAACAATTCTGCTAACAACACCTCAGTAGAAATAAAACGAAGAATCACTCTTCCCAATCGCTGTTTCTTGGACTAAGGAGACTATTCAGTATTGTAGTAATGCCCTATCCCGAACAGCTAAGGAGACTCTACATGTTTAAGACCTTCACCATTCCAGTACTACTAAAAGGTGCTGAAGCGCGTACTCTATCGAAAGCGAATGAAGATATTCTTGGTCTTTTCGGGGGAAAATTGTTCATAATATATTCGGTTCAGTTTATGTTGATGGGCTTTAGAGGAGTAGATTCAACAACGAACAGGACGGACTGTACGGTGACAGTGGGTGGCAGTGGCTCAAGTGGTAGTGGACTGGCTTCCAAATCGGAAGGTTCGGTGTTCGAATCCCAGCCTCGCCCGAAAGACATATTCATTTTTTCAGTTAACGAAAATCAAGTAAGATGAGTAGTTGACTAGAAATTAACATCAAGCCAGCCAAGTTTCACTAAGAATTTAGTCTCCCCATTAAATGTTGGATGCCACTCATGGAGCGAAATAACCACTGAGCCCAAAATCTTTCTTTCTCTCTCTATCCCATTTTCCAAAAAACTTAACACATGCTAGCCAGAAAACTGAGATGAGTACAATATGTAGAGGGAGTGGACAACAATGCTTCGGCCTGGAGAATCTTCGAACCTAGTCCGGAGGGTCAATGTAGTAGAAGAAGAAGAAGAAGAAGGGTGTGCAATTGGAGGGAGTTAGCTAAGGATCGGGCTAACTGGAAAAGATTATTAATTGAGGCCCAGTTTCACCCATTTTTACACATTTCTACAGAAATGTAGCGCCACCTAAGAAATACGAGTCAGGAAGTAAATATGTATTACAGAATCGTAGGGATCTTTGCTTTTTGTGTTGTTATTTTCTTGAAGAATAGAATTTCAAAAAATTTTGACGTTTGATTTTCAGTAATTATTAAAGTAAAGGGCAGTTTTATAGCAGAATCATTAAAAACGTACTGAGACTTAGCATACAACAACTTAGATTCGTCAAATTTTTGCACAGATGTTGTCGCTCAAAGGTCAT
This sequence comes from Volucella zonaria, assembly GCA_963966105.1. Classification (NCBI taxonomy): domain Eukaryota; kingdom Metazoa; phylum Arthropoda; class Insecta; order Diptera; family Syrphidae; genus Volucella; species Volucella zonaria. The sequence goes on from OZ014531.1 coordinate 26,670,216, forward strand.
AACTCAAAGGTCATTTGATTTCGAATATATCACTACCATGGTTGGGTAAGAGAACGTTACCCAACCATGGTAGTGATATAAAATCAAGTAATTTCCATTTTGTTTGGTGTAAGTTATAAAATTTTAAATGATTTCATCCTTTATTTCGAAGGGGATCTGCAGCGACCATTGTAGGAGGCGAGGCAGCCAACATCGACTTTTATTATTTATTGTTTCACCTGACATCGTAAACAAGGTCCGAGCAAGGCGACCGATTCAGCGTGCAAGCAAGCGACTACAAACGTTTACGATGGCAAAACATGCTCAGACCATAAATTGATTCGTCGTCGTCATCATGGTCGTCCTCAGCGTGCAAACTCGGCGACTATCCCTATGCACCTTCTTTTATTGTTAATAATCAACGCATTACTCAAAGTCACTTCCTTAAACATGCCAACAACTTCATTTGGAACTTGCATTGAACGGGTTTTTGTTCAATTTCAGCTTCAAATACATTTGTATGTGTGGAAACGCAGGTTCCTGGCGATAATAATGGCAGAGATGAAACCAGACCTCATCTCTCTTTGATTTCGACCTTATATCCTATTCGTGGTTATATTTTTGTGAGCATCGACCAGAGCGGCCAACGCAGGACGGAGAACAGTGCTTAATGTTATTTTATAATAAATTGCCCCTAACGATGTTACATTTCTCATGTGTCGGCGGAGTTAGAAGGAGGCAGAATGAGGAGTGGTAGTAGAGTTTCAATGAGATATGGGCTTTGATTTGTTCACTGATGGTGTGGTGGCCAAGACAGTGTTGTGTGCGTCCGGAATTATTGACGGAGGTAGATGAAAGGTTTTCTTTATCTGTGCCGCTGTTGCTGATGATTGCAAATCGTAAATTGCAGCTTTTAAAAACCGCTCTCAGTTGGTGTTTCGATTTCGATACCGAGTAAGTGCTGAGATATTAGGGGGAGTTGTGGCAAGTCGTAGTGGATGAGTGTGCATGAACGGCTGCCATATATTGAAAAACGAATTAGGAGCAGTCAAATGGTTGGATATGCAATAATGATGCGTTCGAAAACGATAAATTGAAAAAGCTCTGAGTTCTTTCAAGGGTGTAAAGATATGACGTTACCTATTCTAGCTAAACTCAATATCTTAGAGGGAATTTCACTTGAAACTTCTCGTTTCTACAAATATTAGGATTCTTATTCTTTCTTCGAAGGATGACCCCTGAGGAACTCTCCCGATGCAATTTATGTTTTAAACAACGCAATTGCCATTTAAGAAGACTATCAGCGTCTTTTGCTTAGCACTTCAAAGCCCTTTGCGGGAGAAATCGCAGTCATCTGAGCGTGGCAATCTTCTACAACTCAATTCAGGCTTGAAGCACCTTCCCACCCACTCAACATAAATTGACTGCAAGTGCTGGATTCATGGGCAATTTCGAAAAAAAAGAAAAATTTAAACATTACAATCGAGATAAGGATCTCTGCAACGGAGCTCATTTTTCTCCCACTATTGCACTGGACCACCGATTCGCTGGTTCGTAATCATAATCAAAGTACCCTCTGAACACTTAATTGCATACCTTCTTCGTGGTCTTGCTATTTTCTTCCAACCATTTCGATTGTTGTGCTGGTATGGTATGATACAAGTCGCCTTGTGGCGACTTTATGCAAGCAGCAAGCCTGATTATTAATTGGTGGTTGTCAAAAGTTCACCTGGTCCTTACTGTAGTGTCTGTTGGAGTTGGCCATAATATTGGCCGATGGGAAACTTTAAATTGAGATATCTTTTGCACAACAATGGAACAATTGTGTATTTGTGTAAACGCCTTAGCTCTGGTTTCTTTACCTGGTTTAGTGTTAGCAATGGGAGGAGGTTTTCGACACGATCCCAGATAAATATTTATGTTATTGTTGCATAAATTGCGCAAGTGAGTAATCAAAAAGCGAGGGGTTGGTAAGAGTGGTCGTGAATTTTGACTCACGAACCTCATTTGGTTGAATTTTCATTACATCCTATTCAATCCATAGATGTTTGTATCTGAATCAGAAAGTAGCAGTAATCAAGGTTACTGTAGTTTATATACATACATACATAACTTTTAAAGACTCCTCCATATGGTATGTATTATTGTGAAATAGTAAAAATTGTACTGTGTATGGTTATTAAACTGGTTATGTAGAGCAGGATTTGCCATTTTCTTAAGAGCAATTCAAGAATTGTACGAAAATGTATATATTTCTTAATAAGCATTGTATTGTAAACTATAAAATAAAAGACGTAACACAAAATCATTTACACTGATTTCACGATATATCTTTTTTATCTAAGTGTTAGAATGTCAGGTTTTCTTGTATTGAGAACAGACTCATGCTGTGTAAAAGTTGATTTCGACATATCTACAGAATAATGTAAATATTTTTCCTATGTTGCATACTTCAAAAAGGGGTGACGAAAAAAGAGCTAAGATAACAACCTGAGTGGCTTAATTATTTGGTCCGTATACCTAAAGTTATTTTAATTTTCTACCGTTTTATTGGCAACTCTTTTGAACCGTTTGGGACTTTTTGAATGAAAAGTCATTTTTCGGTAAAAAAAAATGGTCTACGGTTATGAAACAGGGGAAAAACTTAATAACGCCAAATACCCCTTCGAAGTTGCCACACGAAATCGACTTTTTTAACTTTTGTCCCATAAACAAAATGGGGTAGTTTGCTCAGAATTGTATAGTTGTGTATGGTTGCTTTTCAAGCTACAACACCAAGAATTCAAAATGGTACAGACTTATTGACCCTCCCTCCTCTTTGGAATTTTATTTAATGTATGGAACTATAGGTCATTAAAAAGATTCAATTTCCCTAACATCGTGTAGAAATCCTTTCCACCGTACTATATGAACCAGTGAGGCATTATATCTAATTACAATCCGATAGGACAGCGTTTATAGAGATGAGGTATTTGAAGCCGTGTGGAGTTTCCTACTTAAACATTACCGATTTCATCATACTTGAAATTCTTGCGAGACTTAAAGCTTAAGCTGAGAGATTCTTAACGTCCGTAAAAGAAAAGAGATTGTTTTGCACCAAATTGGTCAAGAACTGTCAGGCAGTTCCATAATGCGTCGATTCATAGTACATGATCTACGTAGATGTATTGCAAGGTAAACAGTAACATACATGTTTCCAAAAAGCATAATACGAGGGTCGCTGAAAAGTTTCCGGCCGAACAATGATACAAGACATTTTTTCACAATTTTTTTTTTTATTTTTCAACATGGTCTCCTTGTAACTCTACATACTTCTCCTAGCGATGCTCCCATCTCCCTACCCCGTCCAAATAGTACTTGGCGTTTTTATCTGCAAAATAATTCTTCACGAAAGGGATTGCCCCTTCATTTGACGAAAATCTCTGTCCTCCGAGCGCAGTTTTTAGATGAGGGAACAAAAAGAAGTCGCTTGGGGCTAGATCTGGTGAAAAAGGATTTTCTTTTTCTGCAAATGTAGCCGTTTTTCCGCAATTTCTGCCTTCAGCTTGGCAAGTAATGATGCGTAGTATGCTCCTGTAATGGTTTTTCCTTTTGGATGTTAATCGATTAAGATAACTCCTTTACTATCCCAAAACACAGTCGCCATCACTTTCCCAACCGAAAAAACAGTTTTTGCTTTTTTTGGAGCCGGCTCGCCCCTTGCAGTCCACTGTTTTGACTGAATTTTTGTTTCGGGCATGTAATGGTGTATCCAAGTTTCATCTACAGTAATTAATCGGCGCCAAAACTCGGATTTATTGCGCCTAAACTTCACCAACATTGCGTTGGAAATGTTCATTCGAACACGTTTTTGGTCTAACGTAAGCAAACGCGGCACCCAACGCGCGGACAGCTTTCTCATGCCTAAATCTTGATTTAATATGTAACATACACGTTCTTTGGACATTTTCATAACCTCTACTATCTCTCTCACTTTAATTCGGCGGTCGTCTAACACCGTTTGGTGATCTGTAGCAATTTTATCGTCAGTGGTTGCAGTTTTCGGAAGTCCCGAACGTTCATCATCTCCCAAGCTCTTACGGCCACGTTTAAATTCAGCTGCCCAAAATTTCACTGTGGTAAATGATTGTGCAGAGTCCCCATACACAGAGTCCAACTCATTTTTGATTTGCGTAGGTGTATTGCCTTTCAAAAACAATAATTTAATAACAGCTTGATACTAAATTTTTTCCACTTTCACAGAAAAGTCTCACATCGGCTCACTCAAACGACTGTCAACTAAAAACTGCGAGTCCAAAATGACTGGAACTTCGGTAAGTAACTGCGAAAAGATGCACAACTAGCATTCACTAGCTTTTATTGACGAGTGCCGCTATCTTTACGTTACCCTCGTATAAAGAGGCGATTATCCTTTGCTAAGTTATGTTATACATAGATAAATCTGTAGGGTTCTGGAAAAGGATCGATAAATCTGGGTTGAACTTATTCGGCTTAGACGGGAATGTTTTCAAGAGACAGCCTTAGAACAAGTAACTGGATACACTCTGAAGGCTGTTAAACTTCGTGGAGGAAATGATATGGTTTGGGTTGGGTTGTAAACAACAACCAAACATCGCCTATAATTCTGAAATTTAAAAGTCAAGTTAACAAAAATATTGTGCTCAAATCAGCTGCTAATTTACGCAAAAGTAAAAGAAGAAAACTAACTCTCCGAGACATAAATCAGAGTTTGACAAAGAGTGTTCGTGTAATATTACAATCTGTCACCCGGCTAAAGAAGAAAAAGCATCCGTTTATACTAACTTCGGTTCTGACTTTGTGACGAAAGCTGAAACCGGGAAAAGCTTTCTCATTGAGAGCATTCAGAGCTCTTTTGTTGTCACCGAGACAAAATGTGATGAGGACACCGCCAACAGCAACAACATCGTAAAATCATCCTAAAATCGTTTGTTTCTTTTTTTACATTTTTTTCTTATTTTTTTAAATTTTTCTGAAAAATTTGATTTTGAAATGTGTCCTTTAAAATTACTTTACTTATGTGTATTTTATGCTATTCCTAGGTTTTATTCCTTTCTCAATTTCCATTTACCATTTTCCTCCTCCAGTTTTATTACTGATTATCGTTTTCCAACTATCTTTTATGATTATTGATGGTTTTTTGTCGTAATTTTTTTGCGTAAAGTTTTTATTTGATATATCAAAGTTCAGTTCAAACCGCCACTCTTACTTTACTCCATAATAGTGAATTCTTATTTTGTTTCTTCCAGTTCATTCAATCCGACAGCCTAATTTCTCACCCAAGAATTATTTTGTTGAAGCGCCTTTTTTATAATTATCCTACTAGTCGGTTAATTTGGCGATAGTGCGTTTAGTGGATTTTTTTATTTATTTTCTCCGCATTTATTTTTAAGTTAGTTTTTGTTTTACTGGTCTTATTGTGGATTAACCAACCGCTCCATTAACGACAATAATCCCGACCTTTTTGCTTGTAAGGGGATTTGCCGCAGAATATTCCACGCTATTTGTCTCGGCCTAAATAAAAGAAACATGGTCTTCGTTAAAGAGTTTTCGGAAAATCTGCTATTCTTCTGTGACGAGTGTGTCAGTATCTCTCTCTCACATGTACTCCTTGCAATCAAGTGACTCAAATGAATCCAATCATAACTAAGTAGTCAGACAGACAACGGACAAACTATTAATCTTCGAACACAGTGTAAGATGCGCGGAAGGCTTTGGTCGTAGTTGTAATGTATTGTATATTAAATTTGTACCCCTTAGACCGTACACTAATATTATAACTTTTAAGTCTACACTAGTTTCCTAGACACTAATTAAAAGTTAAGTTAGCCTTGTATGTACACGTAAACATCTTTGACTATGAATATCAAGTGAGTTTCTTTTTATTACAAATGTATACGTGAAGTATTGTATAAGTACGCCAAGAACATATTATTTGGCGACGAGAAAAAAAAAATCGGCAGTCAGTTGCAACGCTACCGATAAGATATTGTAATCGATAAAGATGATTTTGAGCAATATGCTAACTGATTAAAACACATTTTCGTCTTGAATGGAATTGGTTCCACTTCTGATGATGAAAAGCAGAAGGGTCAGTTTTTATATCTTTTGTTAGAGGAGATTTATATAAAATTCTGAGGACAACAATCACTTCTAAGTCTGAATGGGACTATACATATAACGAATTGATTACAATTTCAAAGCTTTATTTCAAACCAAAAGTAAATGCGAGAGCGGAGCGCTTTAAATTTATGTCTCTTCAAGATGGAGATGGCTTACAAGATTTCATTGTGTTGGCCGAAAACTGCGAATATGCTGAACTTCCGGACCAGGCGTTGTCCGACAAGTTAGTTAATTAGTTAGTTATAAATGACTTTTATTTCATTTTAAGTAGTTTACAAAAAACAATAATTTCTAAGTCTATTTTTTTAGCATGGCTGATAGCCGTCTACCAGATTGACAATTATTTGTATACTACAATATAACGAAGGTCATTCAGTGTAAAATTGTATAATAAATCCCATCCTTTCTGTCCATTCAAAATGCGGATTCCTTCTTCTTCATTTATGATACTTGAACCAAAGAATTGTAAGCGGAATTCCCTTAAAATGGGACAGATGGCAAGAAAATGAAAAATATTTTCTCTTACGTTTAGGTTGCACATATTGCACAGGATTGGTAGTTCTCGGCGGTGTGGTATAAAATTCCGACTTATCAGCTCTCCTCTCAATTTAAATATTATGCTTATTTTATCCGCCGAGTAGGAATTTCAAAAAATATGTACTTTCTTGCAGATGATATTTTAATTTACTATAATACATCCTGTGCTGACTTGAGATGATTAGGCATCATTCGCAGATTCGTCATACAAGTTTTTAGCAGTTTCTTTAAGTAAAGATGCGAGTTGAGTTCTTATTAAATCACGCTCCAAATTTGCTTTAATTTCAAGGCTAAAGCCACACTCTGACGCTAGATTCCGCCACTCATTCACGGAAATAGCTCCTGTTGCAAAAATGCGTGTAAGAACGATTTTCGGCAACCTTTTTCCATCCATTGACATTACTTTGACTACATAGCCCGACAAGTTTATTTGGTCGCAAAGAAGTGAAGATATTCAAAGAAAACTTTTAAATGAGCCCATAAGCAATCTGCGAAACTGCGCTTACAATGGAGTCTACACAAAGGGATGTCAGAGATATCCAATCAATATTTTCAGCAATGAGCATGCATGGTAACCAGAATTGGGTTGGTAGAAGAATCAGATCCAGAAGAGAAAAATATCAGAACTACCGACGCACGAATACAAGAAATATAGGCCAAAATACTAGATGGAGTGAAAAGTGACCTCCTTGGGAATAAAATTTTTTTTTTTAAATGTTTTTTTATATCATTCAATATACTCCCCTTTTAGTTTGATACACTTATTCCAGCGATTTTCCAACTTTTTGATCCTGTTCGTGATCCGTGGCATCGATGATTTTCTCGCGTGAGCTGAATTTTTTATTGATGAGCCATCTTTTGAGGTTTGGAAAGAGATAATAGTCCGAGGGATCCAAATCCAGTTACCAATCGACGCCAAAGGTCCATCCGATTGCTCATCATCAAGTCCAAACACTCTTTCGAAGTGATCTCGCATTCGTGTTTTTGGTCAGGAGTGAGCATGCGCGGCACCCAGCGGCAGGATAACTTTTTTATATGCAGAATATTGCTCAAAATATTGCGTGTGCGCTCAGTACTAATCTTTGTGGTATCTGCTAGCTCACCCACCTTCACTTTCTGGTCAGCCAACACCATTTCATGTATTTTTTTTTAACATTGTCTTCTGTAACCGCATCGGAGGGCCTGCCGCTGCGGACTTGATCGGTAGTGGAGTTGCGGCCACCACGAAATTCTCGAAACCAATATTTGACGTTGTAATCTGACGGAGCATTAGCCCCATAATATTTATCCAACTCTTCTTTTGTTCCCTTCGCCGTTTTGCCTCTCAAAAAATAATGTTTTATGATTTTATGAGAGAACGAAAATCGTTTTTGTCCATACTCAATATGATGCCAAACACGTCAACAACAATTAGCTGTCAAAACAAAACTAAAGACAGTATCGCACTGAAATTTGGCATGTCTGCCTAAATATGAACGGACTTCAAGGCACCATAACCTTTTTTGCAGTAGCAGCGCATTCTGACGGTCGAGGAGGTCACTTTTCACTCCATTTAGTAATGGAAATTCTGGCCATAATTCTTCATCAGCTGGAAGAAAAGTCACGTGCTACAGATGTCATCACGCATACGAATGCAGGCAGAACAGAGTAAGGCATGTTAGTAAAAGTAAATATCAAGGAAAAATAGTAAAAATCTTAATCAGATTGATATTGTGCACAACTTATCGCACTTAACTTTAGGTAATATAGCCAATTATTCACTACATTACGGTAATAGTGAACTTCTTATTATAACACTGCATGTTAATAAGGTTAAGTTAGATTTGGAGGTTGATTCTTGTGCGTGTTTTTCAATCATATCTCAGAAAACATATTTAAATTTTTTTTCAGTGAATTGAAACCGGTTAATAAAAGTCTTAATGTAATTACAGGTGAAAATGTTATTGTTGTTGTGGCAATCAAAGTTGAAGTTGAGGATCTAAAAGCAGAAAACATACATACTGTAGACTTGGCTGTTGTGAAAACAGTTAATGAATTTACACCCCTTTTAGGAAGAAGTTGGTTAAACGCTCTCTTTAAAGATTGGAAAAATAATTTTGTGGTGCATCGTATGAATATTTGTTCGGATAAGGTCTGAGATTGTGGCTCAATTTCCAACAGTATTTAACTGTGATTATAGCGGAATTATTAGAGACCATATTGCAGAGATTGTACTGGAGAATGATGTTCCACCAGTATTTCACAAACCTTATACCGTGCCGTATGGAATACGTGACAAAGTGGAAAAGGAATTGGATTGGGTTATTGAAGCACGCATTTTATAACCAGTAAGGCATAGTGAGTGGGCAACACCAATTATTGTGGTGGAGGAAAAGGATGTTACAATTAGAATTTGCATGGATTGCAAGGCCACAATAAATAGGTACGTTAGTTCAGATCATTATCAATTTCCTCGGATAGAAGACATTCTAGGCAGTTTTGAAGGTTGCATGTACTTTTGCATACTTGATCTTACGAGTGCGTTTCAGCAAGTTGCATTGTCAGAAGTGTCACAAGGGTTTGTCATAATTATAATCGCTAGAGCAAACCTCTTTCTATTTCTTTCAAAAATAAAGTCATACACGAAGTTTTTACCATTAGTACTAACAGACCAATTTCTGTTAACATGGGTCAGTGTACACTAAAGTAAGCCTTTTCTTAAATCCTCGATAAATGATGTCAACATAGGAGATAGACCCTTACTGTAGAACGATAGAATATGCCATGGAATCATTTCCTAAATTATCTTCAACGAATTAGGGGACACCCTGTATATTATTACAATTGGCCTGCTACAAGAGGCTTCCAAGTTTGTTACACTGACGTCTGTTTGTGATTATGGTGCTGGGTTTGAATGTCTCCGTATTTAAATAAAAAATAAACTGTCATTAACAGGAAATAATAATATCTTCTTACATTTTTTGTCAAAATATTCTATCGAATATGAATTACAAAACCCAGATCAGTCAGTTGTCCAAGAACACGCGCACAAGTATTGTAATATTTTGGATTCGTACTTAACCTATTTGGATAATTTGCACGAAAATTTTCGTATTTCAGCCTTCATCTAACCAACCCAACGACGACATAGGAATTTTACTCTATACACAAACGCAACATATCGCTTTAAGTGCAACCATAAAATGATTTAATTAACACATAAATCAAAGAGCCGATCTGAAATTGTAATTTAGCTTTAATTCCTGTGCACTACATCCACAAGCACATGCACATACTCGTAGTCCCCCTTGCGCAGCTTTCCTTTCAGGCAATAATTCGAAATGATTTACGACCCCCAGTACGAGGCCTCGTTTGCGACCTATGTCCGTAGAGCTATAGCGGCGTTTGGCAGCGGAAACAACCATACAAGGTGCAGCATGGCTTCCTCATGGTGTACAATTGAGCTGATCACTGGTTTTATTGTGTGCTAGGCAGCTCACTAGTGCAGCACAGACAATGGTGTCCACAGTGGCCGATGGTACTGCGGTGATGCATTTTATTGTTAGGCTATAGTGTGAAATGGGCTTTATTAATTTCAATCGCTTTATAGGATTTCCTACGACAAAATTAATTAGAGGCTCCTGGGGTGTATGTACGAGATTCCGGCTGTGGATTACATTGTTACTGTTAAAAACGAAGTCTACGACATACACTTGTGTCTGTGCGTCTTCTAAAAGGCCGCTTGAGTTGAAATAGGAGTTATGTAAAAATCGCTGTTTGTTTACTACTACGCCTCTGTTATATTGATTAAGTGAGCTAATGTACGAGTATGATAGCTTTAAGTTGCTAGTTTAAATTTTGCATTTTATATCACGGACAGCATCCTGGATTCCATAACCATTACATTGCTTCATCATAGGTTTACTATATACTTTTTTATTATAGAAACTTTGGAAAGAGGACCAGGCCCTCGTTTTCACACCATGTCGTATCGAGGTGAAATTTAGCATAGATTACTCCTTGTTTGATGTGTAAAAGACAAAATGCATGAAGACGTTGTACTGGCAGTAATATCCCTATGTTGTACACACTCATACATACGTTTTAATTGAACCTAATCATCTAGCTTGAGTTGACAACCTCTTGCCTTGGTTTAACTTCTGATGCTGAGAGCTGTAAAGTTGATGTAGAGTTGTAACTTAATCATGTACGAGTATATTGCTATTGTTAGCAATTCTTTCTTTCCAAGTAGATCAACTGTTGTGTTTTACTTATGCTCAGCTGCATGTAAGAGAAATTGTGATGTCGATATCGGATATTGATTTATTGAATTTTCTTTGCTTAAACTTCGCAACCAGTACTTACTTACTTAGGTAACGCTACAGTGTGACCATCGACCTCAACTACCAAACCTCTCCAGCTAAACCGATTGCGGGGTTGGCGGCGGTGTTTTCTCGGATAAGCTAAATCTAAGCCTCTCCTTCCGTCTTCCAAATCACTTTAGCGTATTAGAGGCGGAAATAGAGGGGGAATGTAATGGCTGAAAAAAAACGTGATATCTGTAAAGAATATTCGCAATCAAGTCCCTGGACTCAGTTTCATTAAATTCTAAAACCACCCTTGAATGCCGATCATCCCTTACGGAGATGGCAGAGCAGTTCAACCTTGTTGGGTGCCGGGCCAAAGAGACATTCCAGGGATGTGTTGGGCAGACGAACTCACCAAAATTGGAACTACTCTACCTATTCTACTGGAAAAGTGTAGCACATAAATTAATATTAAAGCTGGATGCTAATAAAAGAACAGACCTTAGGTGGACTGTTGGACCAACATGTCTAGCGACCAAACTGATCTGGCCAAAGCTGGGTCTGAATCGCTCTAAGAGTCTGATCCTTCTCAATAGGAAACATCTCAGCGCCATCATAGGTGTCATTACTGGATACTGCCTTATAAGCAAGCATGCAAGAAGGTTTGGCATTTTTACAAACGATTTCTGTAGAAGCTGCACGAGGAGGTAGAGGAGGCAACCTTCCACCTACTCTGTACATATCTAGCTCTCTCCCAGAAAAGAAAACTTCACTTAGGAACTTTCTCTTACAATGACCTCAACGATCTAAAGAATATAAAAGTTAACAGTCTCCTACACTTCAGCATATCCTCCAATTGGTTCCATGAGTAAAAGGATCACAGATCCATGTCGCATCACAACGGGCGAATAGACCTAAGTGGATTGGTCTTTGCAACAGCCACTTTTACCTACCTACCTACATGCCTAGACCGGTATTTAGCTAACTGCCACTCCGGTTGAAGGAAGTTCCATTTGAGCGCGTCACCTAAGGTGAGGTCTCCCTCTACTGCCTTGTCCCTCCTATTTAGATTCGAAGACTCTGCGGGCCGGAGTATTGGTGTTCATTGGCTCTACATATTCTAGCCACCTCAGGCGATTGATGCGCAGTTTTCTGACTAGGTGGATGTCACTGTACAGCTCGTATAGTTTCTTGTTGAATCATTTTCTCCTCCAAAGCACGTACATTACTACTTCGAAATTACAGCTGTCGACTGTGACATCTATACAATTCGTCAATATTAGGTGTCCCATTTTATTGATAGCACATACTTAGCTTTGCCTTTATTTACGGCTAAACCAATTTTGGCAGTCTTCTCTTAGTATAAGCGAAACACCGATGACAGACTGCCAAATACGAGTATGTCAATATCATCAGCGTACGCTGGTAGTTACACAGGTTTTTGAAAGATTGTGCCCCTAATGCTCGATGGCCGATTGTGGAGTTTCCTGCTCTGAAAGCGCACTGATAGGGGCCAATCAAGTTGTTGACGAAGGGTGTCTAATCTGAAGATCAACTTTATAGAGCCATTATGACATCCACGTATCGTCATCTGAGTGCAAGAAGTAGCTAACTCGATTTTTTTTTAATTTTTCAAATAACTGAGTGTTTGGCTACCTGAATACGATCAGATCAGGATCAAAATTCGATCCTTACTTGCTGCTATCTATTGTGTGGTTATGCCGAATATACCTTGTGAAAAAATCTAGTAAATTACAGGTCAAATGGTTTTTGCTGATTTCTCGAAAGCATAAAATGTCGAGTTAACTGTACCCTGTTTAACAAAAATCCACAGTACAGGGAAGGTAGAAATATTTTCCTCTCACTCTGGTTACAATGAAATGTATAAGCACTTCGCTCTTGAAAGCTCATGAAAGCATACGAGTATTTGTCGAAAGGGATTTCTGAAGATAATTACCATAGGGTTGCTATTTACTTGTTTTGATGATATTATGTTATTGAGAAAAAAATAAATAAATTGCATAAGTTAATTTTTTTATTTATGTTCATTTACTGTGCCAAAACGTTACATAATAATATAACAAAAGAAAACCAATCCGAAGAAAACTCGATACTGCTACCGTTCTCATTATTTAAACTTATAAAAATCTGTTCTGTTGCCGTTTCGTCAAAAACATCTGCATCCCACATCTTAGGCTCAACTTATAATTCAACATATTTGACCCAATTGAACCTTTTTTCACTGTCCACTTTCTCAAGTGCTTCTGGTAATAATAGCGTAATGTCTTTTATTTTGAAAGTTTTATTTTGGCTTGCTACGAATCATTTTAATTGAGCTCATATCAACTTTATGAGATTAAGCTCGCAGTGGTAAGACGGCAAACGTAATACTTTCTGTTCTGCCTTTGAGCCAGAAAACAAAGTTAAATAAAGAACACGAAGAAAAAATACTTCATTTGTAACGAGGAAAAGTCTCGGTACCATTTTTATCGAAAGTACTCTGCCCGTCTTGTGCTTAGGGTTTTGATTAGTTGTTGAGTGATTAACGTCGAAAAGTACTCGAAATGTTTCGTGTAAATGTAGGCAGCCATTCTGCTAAAACTTGGCGGTGCGTATGATCCTTTCGCTCTAATCACACCAAAAGCCATTTACAACTGATCTTGATTAAGGCGATGCGTTAGCCAGTATTTGATTTATATTGCTTCACTTAATTTTTACCTACTGTTTGTAAGGCATCAATATTATTTTAAATACTTTTTTGAAATTGCAAAAGCCATTCGTAATCAAAGAAAATTGAAAATTAAAAACTCCTACACCAGACGATGACTCTACTCTGAATTTATCTATTCACAATTTTTTCTGGTATATGGATTAAAACGAAAACGCCTTCTTTCATTACATGACCGAGTTATAAAACTTTTATTACAATATGACATCATAAAAGTGTTATCGTTAATCGAACTTTATTGTTCTAAAACTGCCTTCTACATATGGAAAAACGAGTCTTTTAAGCGTCAGATGACCTTATAATAAAACTACTTTTATTAGAAGATAGTTATACAACTAAAATTTGGTTTCAAGCCAAGAACTCTCAACATAAGCACATACATATGTATTAGTAAGTTTTTTTTAATTTTAAATATCTACTTCCTCTTGTATCTTAAATGTATCTTAACCCAATCATGCTTTCTTATTCTAAAAATATTAAACATTGCACACGCCTACATTAAAAAAGCTTCCTAACGTTATACAGGGTGTCCCAAAAATCAGTCAAGCTGAAAACGGGTGATAGGTCCAGTGGTGTCGGTTAAAAAAAAATCTAAGGCACTTTTAAAATTATTGGCACTCAAAAAAAAATCGAAAAATCTGACACCCTGTGACGATCTTTCAAGTACTGTGACCACAAATCTTTACTCTTCTTCGATTTGTTTTTTGTCATGTAATCCTGAATAACACTTCTGTAAATTACAGCCCAAAATTGAAATAATACTGTATCGGTTTTGACTAAAATATTGCTTTTTTGTCCATCCATGAAAATTATTAATCACCTAACTTGAAAAATGTACCATGACATTTTGGCAAGCAACTTTAAAAGATAGCGCATTTAGTCTGGATTCCAAAATGGTATGACACTTGCTAGACTAACGCTTAATTGAGGACAAACGAAATATTTTGCTAGACAAACCCTATTCATATGTTAATTCTTTTTAATAAGTTAAAATGAGTACCAAGTGTGAGCGAGACAGACAGTGACTCCGTGATTGAGACGGATAAACACACCATTTCGACTAGTGTGAGCGAAACGGATAGAGATGCCACCGTTGTCATTTTATTTCATTTTTTTCCCATCACAGAGCGCACAAAACACTACATTCTCTTGGTGTATACTCTCAGGATCGCTTTACGCAACTATTTTTTGTTGCGCGACTAAACGCCATTCGCAGCTCCGACAGCGATTCTATTACAAGGTTTCTTTCTTTATCAACATCAGGTTTCTGTATGGGTCTTCTTGCATTGATCCGCTCTTTTTACCTCTTGGTAGAACTTTCGTGCGTTATTCCTGCTCAATATTTACGATCGTGCGCTTCTGACGTTCTTTTCTCTTCTTCTGGAGAAGTCAATGTTCTTTCCGTCTCTTCTTCTCGTACAGTTCACGAACAACTCTTTGTTCTTCGTTGCAGTGTCTCTTTGTACGTTTATTGTTAAGATGCATGTGCTTGTTGGCATTCTTCATACTTTTTATGGTGGTGGTCGGGTGAAACCCAGCACATTAGTTGCGGCGTCTCTGGTGTCGCATTGGCAACGTTGCCGCTAGTCATTTGTACGTGAAGCAGTCAGCATAGAAGTTGTTGAGAGATTTTGGGATACGCATTCGGCGGTCTCTTGCGATTGCAGCTCTTCTACATTACATCTTCTCAAAGTTCTTCTTTTTTGTGGCGTTTGGGAAATTTACATTCATACTTTGGCTGTCTTGTCGTGGAGTTTGTAGAAATATTTTGTGGTTGCGTCGTCCTCGTCTTCCGTAGGGGGGTGCATATTAGGCTTATGCTAGTGAATTTAGCTTTGTTGCGGATCGTCATAAGATGCTCGATCCTTTGTCGGAAGCTGAAGACTTGTTCAAGACTGGCAAATCTGCATGAGAATAAGCGCTGTTTCTTTTCTCTATAGCAATGGGCATAGTACAAAGTGCCGCAAAATTAATCACCCTATCGGAAGATGGTATAAGGCGGACGCCATCGGCAATACGGTCACTGTTACTGGCGAACGCTGC
Source organism: Volucella zonaria (assembly GCA_963966105.1). Lineage (NCBI taxonomy): Eukaryota > Metazoa > Arthropoda > Insecta > Diptera > Syrphidae > Volucella > Volucella zonaria. The sequence goes on from OZ014531.1 coordinate 26,685,930, forward strand.
AGGGTCATGATAAACGACTGCTTACTGGCGAAATTGGATGAGCGGGGCTTGGTGAACATGTGGTTTCAACAAGACGGTGCACCGCACACACAGAACCAGCCACAATGGATATTGTAAAGGAAGCGTTTCCTGGTCACGTAATCTTCCGATTTGGCATCTCCAGCAAGATCGCCCGATTTAACCATCCCAGACTTCTTTCTTTGGGGCTACTTGAAGTCGTGGGTTTATGCCATAAGCCTCAGACAATCGCAGTCCTTAAGGAGAATATTCGACAGCAATGCGAACAGTTATCACCAGAAATCTTGCGGAAAGTCATTGAAAATGCGATAAAACGGGCAAAATGTGTATCAATACTGGCGGCAGCCACTTGACGGATGTCATCTTTTCTACTTAATAGAAACAATTGTAAAGGTCCGAATAAATATTTCTAGTGCTCAAAATCTTTTTTTTTTATTTATTAAAAAAGTAATTCAAAAACAAAATTAGATGATTAATTTTGCGCCACCTTGTAAGTATATCACAGTTTTTCAACCTCTTTATGTTCGGCCCATTCCATCGCACTTCATGGATGATTGCTCGGCTGCACGTGGTCTGTTAAAGGTCTGAACATCCCATGCGCATATCTAAAGGTGGATGTCTTTAATCGTTTGCAGGGGTCGTCCAACAGTGAGTCCATTTTTATCCGAGGACATCAGTTGGTTCGTCAGATCCATTTAATATCTTCCATATAGGGTTGTAACCCATATGACGACGTAGGCAAGTGTTATGCTAGTGGCCGCGCATGCTTCTCCCTAGGGTTTACTAGGAGGTAAGGCAAGCACTTCGCTACGAACTTGATTGTTGTTCTTCTGGCCCAATCCAAGTTATAACACAGGCAGCAGTTTCCCGATCAATCGCTGTTATGAAATTGAGGTGAAAAGCTCCAGCAATTTTTTTTGTCATGCTAATATACATTGACGGTGAACCTTCAACTTTTTATGATCTCAAAATTTCCACTAATTCCTACTTAAGTGATTGCAGTCCTCAATTTATAGGTATAAACTGCCTCAGAGCTGTCGTTTCTCTGTGGGATTTTCGGACACCAAATTAACAAAAGTGTCTTTCATTTCTGAATGCATAAGCATAAAAGACATTAAGTACACACTGGTTGCTATTCACGAAAAGAAATTACCGCCAACAAATTAACTTGAATCAGCCTTTTCGTAATTACTCCAGATAATTGCACCTGCTATTTATAGCCAACATTCGTACATATATAGACGAAAACGCTGAATGAATTCAATTTTGACATGCCTATGTCTTCTAAGTTCTGACCTGTTCCGAGTCTCGGAAATACACTTAAAACGTATAATAAAAAAAAATTGCATTAAATAAAGCAAACAAATGAACATGCACATTCGTAATACCAGTGCACCATCCCACAATACATAACATACATATGTACATAGTAACAGTTATCATAAAATTTCTGGAAGGGTGCTGCTACTTTGATCCGGTTTGTGGGGTGCTACGAAAGGCTGAAAGGCCAAAGACAACAGGGGTTGAGTCACGTAAATCCTGATATACTCGTAAAGTGCTGTGTAATAAAAATTGGTTTATGGCTTTCATGTGCTCCCTTGGCTGAAAGTGTATGTGAGTCACGACGAATGTAGGTATATGGATGTATATTATTTTATAACGTGTTTTAAGAAAAGATACGTAATCAGAACACATTCGAATACACACTTTGCTCATATCGCTTGCACATTTACACTACAGCCACATGCACTTGAAAAAAGGACAGAGAGACTGGGTTAAATTAATAGGCATGTTAAACATTCTGCTGTGTACGCAATTCGACGGACAAATAAAGGGTTTCCGATGAATACATGGATTTATTTAATTCCTAAGTGGAAATGGGAAATACTTTATGGCTTATAAGGACTTATTTCAATTGAGATATATTGCACATTAAAAAGTAGCTACTTGATAGATACATATACGAAAACTGGAGGATGAGATTTTAAATTTTAATCTGACAGCGAGTTACGAGTTTTGCATTGTATAGATACTTTATTGACTAAATTGTAAGCACATTAAAATGTTAGGTACTTAAGATAATTTGATGTGAAAAGAAAATGTTACGAGATCAAGTTTATGTAAACGATTTTAAACATATAAAACGATAACTGAAATTTAAGTCAGGGCATTCAAGTTTTCGAAACGTAGTTTGATACCACAGATATTACCTTATTTACTTATTTATATGGGGTGCTCCGGACAACGTGTGACTTTAAGGGGAGATCCCTTACCATATTTTGAGAAATGGGTGGGGGGAGGGAAGCATCCCCATCGAGAGACCGGGGTTTTAAGCAAAGCCTGACGCTGCCCTATTTTGACTCCTATTGAAAATACATAACATCTTTCAAATTCATGGGTGCTTGGTAACTAAAATGTGTCAAAAGTTATTGAAGAACAAAAGTGTTTTTTTTTTGTTTTAAAACTTAAAATATTGACTTTGTTAGCATTTTTTCGGACAAATATCTAATGAAACTCCACTTTTTGTAAATTTGGAACGTGTACCTAGCATTTGCAAAGAAAAAATCAGGACATTTCATCTTAAGTTAGTAGTTTTCAAGATACGCCCCAACATGTTCAAACTATAAAAGTCAAAAATGGTGTATTATTTTGCAACAGCCCTATAAAATTAACTCTCTTACAGCTCCTTTGGAATTTTTACCTCGTAAACTAAGATTAACCCTAGAAAGCTAACCTTATTTTGTACTCCGTTAAAGCTAACTAGGAGTAAAATTTACTCCCTCGTTATTAAAGGAGGAAAGAAAACTTCTTTAATTTTTTTTCTGAAATCCATGTATACTTTATTACAAAAGTTATTGAAATTAATTAGTTCTATGTAAATTTACAGCATTTTTGGCAAATTTTTATTTGATGTTCTCCACATATGGGTACGTTGCACTGCCGGAAGTATATTGTTGTATATCGCTTTTTTTTATAATTGCAAAATGCGCAATATTTTCTTTCGCCTGTTCGGTTTTCAGGTTGGGTCGCGGATACTTCCAAAACATTGCTGAGGGATTTTTTTAAACCTCTAGAGAGTGTTGCTATCTATTTCTGGTGGCTACTAGTGAGATATTTACTGAGAGAAAACATAAAATCACTTCTACTCATTGGCTTTTCCGTAGAATTTCTACTTACAAAATTAGAAACATAAATTATGTAAGCATTCATCATGCTATGTTTAACATATTATAAAAGACGCATAATGCCCATCTCTTTGTCTTCCGTCCGTAATTCATATTTTGACATATTTGGTCATAGGTATCTACAGCACCTTTTGTGGAGTTATAAGCTTGAATAATCTCAGGCTTGTGTGTTTCTTCATTTATATTGGGTTGTGTATGCATTGAGGACAACAACGTCACAATTTTATTTTTTTTGGGTTTATAAGACACAGTAGTTACTTAAGACCTGTAAAGGAAAAATGATGTGTTTACTCTTCTATCAAGAAATTTTACACTACAGAACTCCTCAGGTAGCTCACGCTTATTCTTTCTTATAGTTCCAATGCATGCCAACTTATAATCTGGTCCCAATAATTTTCTTGCCAAAGGCACGCTAGTGAACCAGTTATCCATAGTTAGGTTTCTGTTTGATCCTTTACTGGATTCTACTAGCTTTACATAATATACAGGTAAAGGCGTGCCACCAACATCCATATTCTTTCCCAAATAAGGCGCAGCCGAATTACATAACATGACAATTTTTATGCCATACTTATTTGGTTTGTTGGGCATATACATCCGGAATGGCCATCTGCCTCTGAACCCAACAAACTGCTCATCTATTGTGCAGTAAGAACTAGACTTATACATGAACTTACAATGAGAAATCAAAATATCCCATATCTCAGATATATGTTAGGAGCAAACTTTGTTTGAGATCTTCGAGTCAGTCTTGTTTGTCGGTCGTCAAATCTAAGGCAATTTATAATAAATTTAAATCTTTCTTTCGACATAATGGCACGAAAAATATCTCCAGAATAGCGAGCTTTAAATAAAATATCTAGTGACAAATGGTTACTTTTCAAAGCTGCCGATAATATTATTAATCCGAGAAAAGCTTCAAGTTCTTCTTTGGTGGTGCATCTGTAGGTACTTTTATTGTTGTATTTATAAGCTGCGCTTTGTTTTATAATTTCCTGGTTTGTAAAAGCCAAAACTTTATCAATCAACACGTTCGAAAAAAATAGCTTGAAGCATTCCATTGGAGAAGAAGCATTTCTAGCTTGAGTATTTGGGCCAGGTCTAATGTGTATTATATTCCTATTTAGAATTTTCCCATTCGAAAAATAGGTTTCGAGTTCCAAATAAATTGGTCTTTTTGTCCCTTACCTTCATTTTATCGTCCTTTACCTCGAGAACATATTCTTGTCGATGATGACCTTTCGATAGTGCTTCTCCAGTTACTAATGACGAACTTGCTTCTAATTCTGAAGTCTCATAGGTCGGAGTAGAGTTGGTTAGTTTTCGTTTTTTGCTTGTAGTCTCGTTCGCAAAAGATCATGAAAAATCTGAATCCGAATCCTCCATATCAATATTGTCCTCCAATTCACTGTCACTACTTTCTAATAAAAGTTCAATCTCGCCATCCTTTACATACGTCATTATTGAAACTGTAAGACCAAAATCCAATGAATATAAAAAAAAAAACAACTTTAACGAAAACACAAATAAAATTTTGAACTGCCTGCAAAAATACATACGTTAAGGCTAACTATACGTAAACTTTACCCCCTAGATTTTAAAAAAAGCAATTGAATAAATAGAACGAGATGCACTTTCCTCAAACACTTTCACTCTACTGATGCCTAGGCATATTACGCGTGCACTTGCGAAAGCGCAGTCGTAGTGCTTTATGCTTTTCCGGAACAGAGCTTTTTTTGTTCACCATGGGAGTAAAATTTACGTAGGTTAGCTTTCTAGGGTTAATAATGTGCAATGTAAATGCTATAAACAATTTTTTATAAAAGGTTAATAAAAGGGAGAAGGAACCTATATTTTTTCAGGTCAAGAATAAAATTGGTTATTTGAATAACTAAATCATAATTTCCTCGATGATGGTCTTTTCAATACAGCAATACGCAGGCATGATTTGTGTCTGTAGTTTTTGGGAAGGTAGCGGTCAACGAGCGTGATTGGAATATCTGAGAAGATACCCTGATTAGACTACCCCAAAGGCAGGAGCTTTGTTAGAACATGTTCCAGATTGAGGGAGCCAGGAACAACGCAGAAATCGTGGAGGCACTCACATCCAGCTTTAGCAGAAAGCGTTTGCTATGAAGACGTTTTACATCACACCAGAAACTATCCAAATACCAGTCTTAGACAACTAAGCAGACATTTTAATCAAAGCCGGATTTACAATTGGTGCACCATGCACGTGTACATGGAAGAGAAATTTACTGAACGGATGAGCTCCAATTCACCAGGGATGGAATCACTAATTTCCACAATTTACATACCCGGGTAGAAAGCACTCTTCACTCCATAAAACATAGAGCTTTTCCGCATAAGCTCAGCGTGAATGTACGGGCAGGCATATTGAGTACTGAGTAACAAGCTGATCGGACCCTATCGGCTTCTTCCAAGGCTTAATTTGAATGTCTACCGGGAATTAATATACAGAACAGCTATTGTGTAACAGCAGGATGACGCCCCCGCACACTATGACCATGACGTTGATGACCGTGGCTCAAGTGGTAGTGATCTGGCTTCCAAATCGGAAGGCTCGTTGTTTGAATCCCAACCGCGCCAGACATCCATTTTTTCAGTTAACTAAAATCAAGCAATATGAGTAGTTGACTAGAAAAGAACAAAAACAAGACAGATTCCACTAACAATTTAGTCTCCACATTGGATGCCACCCATGGAGGGAAATAACCACTGAGCCCGAATATCTTTCTTTCTCTTTCTATACCATTTTCTAAAAAGAACTTAACATGCTAAGGTATTATGCTCGTAAGTGTAATCATACCCACTTAAGTGTTAAGTTCTTAAAAAAAAAACCCAAAAAGTAAAGAATGAAGAGATCGCGTAGGTGAAAATTTGTGGATACGGCGAGATGAACTCATCCCCTGGCCACCAAGGTCTTCGGACTTGATCCCAATGGACTTTTATTCATGGGTACGGACGAAAGACGTTGTTTACTGATCAGAAATAATAACGCTGGATGACTTCCACAATGGGATTGACAATGAATGTCCTAGAAGAATTGGAAAAATGGACATTGTTAAAGAGGTTTTCAAAGACGAGCTCTGGCGTGCATACAGGGCAATGGTTTAAAACTTGAACAATTGATATGATACGAGTACAACGTTTGATGAAAAAAATAAAAATAATAATTTGCAATCAATATTTATGATTTTTTTTCTAAAATTGTAAACTACTTCTGATTTAATATTTTACCTGTTTCAATAAGTTAGGCCATATCTACTCACCTTGAGATGAAATGGCCTGATTGTTTTTTATTTGCAAATATTACTTTTTTCCGAAAAAATTAGGCAAAGCCAAAGATTTAATTTAGAAAAAAAAATTACTTTGATATTCAATAACTTTGGGCTCATTGATTTTAAGGCAACGACTACTTTTTAACAATTAGCGTACTCATAATTACGAGCTCAATGATACCCCATTGATTACCATACACGCATAAGTTTGAAAGATGCTATTTTCAATAGGAGTGAAAGATACAGATCTCAGTGGGGATGCATATTCCCCCAAACCCCCACCACCAATACGATTTCTTTCTCGAAATATTTCAAGTTGAGGACTCGAATATGATTGAGGTTCCTTTTCATATGTGCGCCCCACCGATTTTGAGTCACCTGATTTACACTTTTGTGACCAGGCCGATGTTATTGACAGGTCGTTAGTTATTATTCAATGCCCGTCAATGCAAATCGAATTAAAAATCTCTCGAAAAATTTTGTAGTCAAAACGACTGATGGATTGTATAAAAATAGTTTTTTTTTGTTATAATCAGCGCGCGTTCAAGGAGTTTTTGTACCCTTAAAATGTTCATACACAGCGCGGGCGAAGGAAATTTAGGGAGGAAGAAAAGGCAGGTACCGATGTACATTGCTTTTAAATGTTTGCAAGTTATAACGACCAGGAAACACATAGGTCGGCAGGGCATTCCATATGCGAGTTGTACGGCTTAGGAAAGAATCACGATATTTTAGAGTACGTCCGAAAATGGGCTTGAGGGTATACTGATGAGCATTCATAGCGAAACGGGTGTTACGGTTGAAAGTTTGAATGGGAGGAATGGTGCTGGCGATTTCAATGGAGCACTGGTGGTGGAAATAGCGATAAAACAAAGTGAGACAGAAGACATAACGTCGGTGTTCGAGGGTGTCAATTGATTGACTGATATTACATAGTAACATCAATGCGAGTCTTCTTAGTGTTCCTTGACAAGGCCCTATTATTCAGTTGCTTTTTTAAGCGGTAATACTACTTTTCATACATGAAGTCAAGGGTTTTATAACCAATTTTTTGTTTTATAATTAGTGTGCGTTAAATGGGCTGAAAAAGAAGTCGGACGCTTTCCTAGGACAAAGTAGCATTAATTTGCACGATTACCATCACTATGGGCTAGGCTTTTTTCTACTGCCTGCCATGATTGGGGCGACCATGGTATACTACTCTCATCATAGAAAACCCAGATGGATAGTTAGATAAGTTTGATTAGAGGGTTTAGAATCCTCAAAAGGGGGAGCATGTTAACCAAGAGAAATAAGATAAATTTACACGACTAACGCAAATGTGCAATATGGCATGTGTGAGAACAGAAATAAAAATAATTTACCTAAATAAGCAAAAGGCAGCTTTATGTCCATTCTCATGCCGCATTTAATCTTAGATATATAGCTACTCGTGAAGTTTCAAGCGAGAGACAAGGTACAGACTTTGCGATTCACGAGTATTACTTTTCAATCGGTCTGCGTCTGCTCTCAGGCTCATTTTGACATGATTTTGTAAGTCAGTTGCAACATAACCATCAAGCAGTAATAAAGCGTTGCTTTTCATATGTACAGAGGTTATTATACACTTAACCTCCCTTAGAGTGGATGAAAAGAGTGGCAAAAACATATATTGCTCTTAAATGTTTGCAAGTTATAACTCAGAAATAGAAAGCATGGCAGGGGATCTCATAAGCTATTGTAGTTGTACGGCATAGGAACGAATCAGGATATTTTAGAGAATGTCAGAAAGTGGGCTTGAGGATATACTGCGAGACGGGTTTTACGGCTAAAAGTTTGAAGGAGCGGGATGGTACTGACGATTTCTGTGTAGCACTGGTGGTAAAACTAGTGATAGAATAAAGTGGTACACTAGACATTAAATTTCGCTTTAACGACATCAGACAGCATTGTGTTTTGGAAGCACTGAAATCCACTCTGCTGATAGTTCCGCATTTGGCTATACTGTTCATATCGGAATTTAATGAGCTTAACATACGCTGCCGTTCCCATTCCACAGCCGAAGAGCAGGGACGTGAGTTCGGGGACGAATATAAAATGCAGAGAATACTGTCGTCAGCAAATGAATATATTGGATTAAAAGTAGCAGATCATTGATAAAAAGAGTGTCGTAGACAGAACGTGTGCTTGGGGCACACCAGTATTTATTTTGTGAATATCAGACTTAAACCCATCCAAGGAAACTTGAATTGAACGTTCCGAAAAGTTATTTCTAATCAATTGAAAATGAGATTCGTCGATTACAAATGCAAGCATTTTTGACAAAAGCGCCTGCAGCCAAACTCTTTCAGAAATATCAAGTACAACTGTCTTGCTTTCGCCAGATTAATGTACGTTTTCGTATCACTTTTCGGTGAGACATGCCATCAATTCACTAGCGGAACTGTTGCTGGGTAAAAGGAATAAATATTTTTAATTTTATTTTTGATACATTTGGAGTTAGTGGGTTGAAAATTGAAGGCAGTAGTTGGTCGTTCACCGCGAAAAATATAGTCTGAGAAAACGTGTTTAAAGTTTCATGTTTTAAAATGATAAGCCGAAGAAACAGCTTTGGAAAGTGTAGCTCTTCGTTTGATCCCTATATGTCAGACGTTTTGTCCGGTTCGTCAATATGGTGCGTTCCTTGATATTGACAGCTCTTACTTGATTTATCCTTTATTCTAATTAACAAAACCCATATCTTCTCCTTCCGTTTCAATGCTGGCAAGTGACCAGTGAAAACTTTGCAAATAACGAGTTTTATACAACATTCCCCAGTCTGATAATTTTTTCGTTAAAGAACTAAACACTCAATTGTATTGCTACACTTAAAATGTCTGAGCACATGTTAAATTTTGAGGAAAATTTGACAGAGCGAGAAAGAAGAGTTTTTGGGCTCAGCGGTTATTTCGCTCCATGGGTGGCATTCAACATTTAATAGGGAGATTAGCGTAATTGGACTTGTTGTTGTATTTTAGGCAACCACTCATCTTGCGTGAATTTAGTTGCCTTAAAAAAAGAATGTCTTTCGGGCGCGGCTAGTATTGAACCCCGAAACTTTTGTAACTTTATTAATGGAAAACAAATTCAGTTATAGCAAGATTTACAATGATAAGCGTTAGATTTTGTCGACGGACATGGTGTATATAGGCGCTTTTTTGCTGGGAAAAGTCCTTCTTAATTGCAAGCATACATTCTGATATTCGTACTTTCCGTACTTGATGAAAATCAAAACTGAGATTTGGAGAAAGTCGACATGGCTTGTCGGCTTCCTGCCGACACGTTGAAGTTGGGGTGCTACTTTTGGGTTTCTTTCTGTGCAGTACTGAAAATTATTTGAAATATGATTCCATCCCTGTTGAATTGGAACTTATCTGTCATAACGTCCGACCAATAATATGTTCGTCCAAAAATCGATGCACTAAGTCCCTGGATTGTAGCTTCTATACTTACTGATGTGTGGACTATTTATTCTGTTTACTTGTCTGAGGCCGGTACTTGAGTGGTCTCTTACGAAATTTAAAACATCGCCGTAGCTTTGAACTTCTTCCGTCCTAGTAGGATGCAACTGTCTAATCGTTTACCCCACTAAAATCGTATTTCTTATTCTGGAAAATGTCCTGGCAGTTAGTGCTGTCCTTTCAGCGGATGTTTTTGAGTATTATAATCTTGCTTGTTCACCTCTACATTTGTAAACGGTAAAAATCATGTCTGTGTTCTCATTGACATTTTATATCCTGGTGAAGGACTATTATCTGGTTATGCAAATAAGTTTTGAGTCTTATATGCTATTTCCTAATAAATTTCCTGATTGTTTTTTAATTGCCAGTAAGGATCTATTCAGCTGGAAAAATATATATGAAATATGGTTTTGACGTTTTACTTGTTTTGCAAAGATGCTTCGTATATTAAAAATTATGGGCTTGAGAAGAAATGCTCTTCATTCGTTTGTACGCATAACGTAAATATTCTCTGGTTATAAAATTACTGAAACAAAAATATTGTATTATTCTTTTGACCTAATTTTTGATACAATGGAGCTAAAGCAAAAGTTACTTTTAGACATCTAAAGAATCCATAGCTACAGCATAATGGGATCCCCGTTTATTAACTGAACATAAATTCCAAAGATGTCTTGTTCATGGGAAGTCAAAACAGGGAAACGGAAGACATTGTTTACTTTATTTGTCGTCACCTATACAATTCTTTTCAGAATATATTATGTCAAGCCATCATTCCTCAAAGTTCTCCACACTTTATTCGGCATAAACGTACGCTTTTGTCAATTTACACTATTACACACAATTATACATTCGTATAGATATGCGCTAGTACTTACCTTAATGAAATAATATAAATCAAATACCTGAAAATAAACAAATTGTCAAATGTCGTTAGAATCACCAGTTCCTATCCAAAGAGCTAAAATATATATAAAAGCCGCATGTCCATGTCACCTAAATTTCAAGGGTTACGATGGATCAAATCATTCCATTGAATGTACACCAAATGTTAATTAGTTAAATAAGATAGCTGACAACCTGTCACAATGATATTCAAGTTTTAAAACTTATAGTTCCTTATTTCATAACAAGTTTTGCCGCTAAAACCCAGAAATTCAAAATGATTTAGTGCACTGCATACAGGTATAATAATATGTGTGCAATTATATGTCTTGTTGTTACTTATTAATGTAATCTTAAAGCAATAAAAAGTGTGTACCTTTATTGACCAGCTAGACATCAATGTGAGTTTAAGCTTTTTTTGACATTTTTGAGGAATTCATTTACTGGATACTTTTACTAACTCCTTTGCTGATGACATCGCGCTCCATTTTCAATTCAATTAATCACTGTTCAGAGCAACGACGAAAATGCCATATATAAAATTGTTGTCATATTTTTTCAGACGCATGTAAGAACCACACATAACAGCGACTGAAGAAAATCAAATTAGTTACTGCCTGTGCCATCGTCGGTTGACATACTCGACTTATGTCGGTTGTTTATTTAGGTGATTGCTTCGTTCAGTGGTCGACTTAGGAAGCTTTGCCCATCAATACACTCGTGAATCGAGTTCGAGTAACATTCAATCCGTTAGACATCAATCATAATTTATTTTGAAGTCCTGAGTGCGGACCGCGCGCTGTCCCGACGGCTTACCATAAAACGAGGACGAGGGAACTGTCATTGGCAACTAAAGAAAAATACATCGAGCCGGAGTGAGATTATTTGGGATTTGGATTTCATATCATGCGACACCAAAGACAAAACTGCCGGGGTGTCAACATTTATTTGACTTATGATGACTAATGGCTCTGTGGCAGCTGAAGATTAAGCGGTAAATGATGGAATACTGGGGATTGTGTTAAGATGGTGATTGCTTCTGCCAACAGGAAAAAAAAAACATTCTCGTTGGATAAATTATGTTGTGTTGTGGTTCAAAGTAATAACTAACACATTAGAGTGGGTTGAAATTAGTTCAAGATTCCACAAGGGGTTACTGATATGAAACAAAATTGTGATTTTGAGTTTTTTGTCTGTAGAAGATACTTGTAATAAGTGAATCGTTACTTTTTGAAATAAATATTAAATAAATTAAAACAGCATTTGTCCAGCCTGTGAATTAAAGAAAGCGAATCTTCTTCTCTCTCCTCCTACGGACCCATTGAACTTACGTCCTGTCTTTCCAAGGTCATGAAGACACTGATAAATCGTCAGCTCATGAAAGATCATAAGAAACGCAAACTGCTCTATGACCGGCAGTATGGTTTTCGTAGCAACAGGTACACTGGTGATTTTATGGGAAACCTCAGCGAAAAGTGGAAGTGGAATCTATACCAATCCGGTGAATGCAGGATAGTCGCATTTGATATTTCACAGGCAATTGACAAAATTTGGCATCACGCTCCTTTGTCGAAAATGCGTACATTTTGCATCTATGAATCTTTTCTTCAGTTGCTTAACGTACCTTACAGAAGTTGTATTGCATGGTTTCAAGTCTAATATCCACAAACGAAATGATGGCGCGCCCCGAGATCAGTTCTGTCATAGAAACGCTTTTTAATTTTCATTAATGATCTCATTTCTGCCCCTTCTAATCCAGTATATATTCCTTTGCTCAGGACAGTAATCTCTGCTTTTCGTATTCATTTCCGGTTTTGGGCTGCAGAACGGAAACAGCAGCCTATGTTAAGCTCAATACATTCTGATATCAACAGCAAAACTAGTTGGGGAACCATCAACAGCGTGGAATTTAATGCTTGCAAGACACAATGTTTTCTGCTGTCTTTAGAGCCAAATTCGACCATTATCCATAAATAGCACTTGCATCGTCGAAACCGGAAAACTTTCCATGTATATGTGTCAATGACAACTAATGCTAAAATTCACCACAAATGCTGCGAAATGTCTAGATTCCCTCAAGCGATATAAGGCGTTTATACCCTGAAAATTGGAGTAAAATACACACATATGGCCAGGTCCCCCAAGATCTCTGCACTTGTTAAATAAGATCCAAAAGTTTTCTGTAGCTATTTCCACCATCAGTATTCCATCGAAATTTCCAGTATCATTCCGCTCCTTCAACGGTAACACCCGTGCGGTATGAATGCTGATGAGCATATACTCAACCCCACTTTCGGGCGTACTCTGAAATACTCAATACAAAATTAAACGATTTTTAAATCTGATAATCGGTCTTCGAAGTTAGTAGAATTATTCCTTGGAGTGTTAAGAGCCCTTAAGAACAATGGTTTAGTATGGGTTGCTCCTTACGTAATCGGAAACGAATGCCTTGTTGGAAATTCCGTAAACCAATTTCAGGATCATTACTGCACAGCTTTCCTTAGCATCGTCGGTGTTCGTGTATTTTGTGTATGCTTGTAATTATGACTTAGGCGTTATGAGTGGGTGAAGTAAATATACGCAAGATAAGAAATTATCTCTTCTCTACGTACGTATACGTCTGTGAATACAGGCCAGCTATTTAGTGAAACACTAATTACTCAGATCTGAAGCTACCTGGCTGCTAACTACTGTCGCCATTTTTCCCACCGCGGTCTCGACACTTGCGTGCGTAGCGATGTATTTGACCAAACTCAACTCGCTGTTCCAATCCGGAATTCAATCTCATGTGGTTAAAATTCCATTTAACCACAACTGCTTTATTTACAGAATCCCCAAACTGGACAGCAATCCAACCTTTAATGAGTTCGATGCACTGTCTCCATATAAAGAATTGTATCTCCAGTATCCACATACTCTATATATGTATCCACAAAATATTCTTTTGCTAACGACACTACTCGCTGCTTTTATTATTCGTTCCCGGACACTCGTGCTTACTTTTCGTCGCCAAAAATGCTGCAAAATATTTAGGTTTCCTGAAACGATATAAGAACTACATTACCCGGTCTAATCTGGCCACGATCTACAGAGTGGGCCATAATGTATGATCTATCGATGAGAGCCATAGATTTCACAAATGGTGTCAAATGTCAATTCAGTTTTGCCATTTGTGAAGCAAAAAGAATTAGAATTTGTGTTAGTAAGGAATGGAATGCTATATTTTTGAAGAACGCGAAATAATCGTCACGATGTTGTTGAAGATTAATTCGTCACCGATTTTGATGGGCCCTCTTCCACCTATATGGCTATGTGAACAAATAAAATTAGCGATTTGGGGCACTAAAAATCGGCGAATAATGCACGAAGGCTATTTCATCCACTCAAAGCCACTAAAGCCACTAAAGCCACTAAAGCCACTGCATGGTGTGCTGTTTCCGCTGGAGAAGTTTTTTTTTTTAGAACGGCGCGGTCCAAACGGTCACTGTGAACGGTGAGCACTACAGAGTCCTTATCAACGAATTTTTCATTCCTCAATTGGATGAATTTGGACATGTGGTTCCACCAGGGCGGAGCAATTTATTTGTAACGTCAATATAGTAGAGACAATTAACGCCCTTGAACACTAACATAATGTATCTTGTCTTACGTTGTTTCATCGCTATTTTCACCACTAGTGCTCCACGGAAATTTCTGATAGCATACCACTTCATCAAACCATCAACCGTATATCCTCAAGCCTACTCTCGGACGTACTCTGAAATACTGTGATTCTTTCCTAAAATGTACAACTTACTTATGAAATTACCTGCCAAACACTTTATTTCATAATCATTATAACTGGCAGATCTTTAAAAGCAATCCCTTAAACACGCTAATTATAATTTGAAACTTCTTGCAAATTATTTTCTCCAGAACGAAGGACATTCCAAAAAAAAAACCGCGCAGTGTACAAAAAACAAAAACAAACCCACCTCCCGAGTTATGTTTTTAACTTGAAGATTTGATAGAACAAAGCAATGTAATCTTTTAAAGTGCCTTTTATCAGCTAACTGAATTACAATTTTTGATTTAAAATCTAACCTATGATTTCAGTGTGATCACATGAACTTGAATCTAGGCCGGAAATCGAGCAAACGTTTATTCAACAAGTTCATGTTCTCACCTGAATGATTGAACATTTATTAAATTACAATATTTGCAATTATGCATTTTGCATATGTTGAATTACGGCGTCTGCTGTAGTGCAGCTACTGCTGCTGTTGTTCTTGTTGTTGGTTATTGTGTTGACTTAATGCTGCTGCTGCTGTTGACGTCTTGCTGATGTTGTTGTTGTTATGTTCGCGTTTTTGGGCACTCAAGGGGTGAGTGGGATGTTGGTGGTAACCATAAATCCTCCCCCCTTAGAATAAAGCGTGGGCACAGTGTCGAAATTGGGGCTGGAGCGAAAGATTTTAGCTCTGGAATTTCCTTCTTGTTTTTTGTTTTAAGAAAGATGATTATGATGATGGCTAGGATGGATGAAATGATTGACGATGTTCCGATGATAAAATGTATATGCAAAGTTTTGGATCTCTGGGTAGATAATGTCGTTTGGATTATGGAGTTCGACTCATTCAATCTTTGTAGAATCAAAAGGTTCTTGATCGTTTCTGCGTGAATGTTGCTATTTGGGGAGGGTGGGACGTGAATTTTATCCCAAAAAATTTCTGGGTCGTCTTCGTAGTGTATCCCATTGATAATTAGGGTGACTTACTCGAACTGTAACTTTTTAAAATGCTATAATTTTTTTGTTTTTTGAAAAATTTTATTGTACCAAAGCAAAAAATGTTGGAAAATACATCAGTTTTCAAATTGTATCAGTAGTTTTCAATATGTCCACCTTTGGCGCGAATAATGGCCTTGAGACGGCCGAAGAAAGCATCGCACGCTGCACGCAAGTGGCTCTGCGGTATTTTGGCCCATTCCCCGCGAAGTGCTTGTTTGAGGTGGTGCAAACTTTGGTATTTTTTAGTGCCAACCATCGCCTTCAAAATACTCCAGACAGAGAAATCCTACGGATTTGCATCCGGAGAATTTGCAATCCATTGTGTCGAAGAAATGAAATGTGGAACATTGTCTTTTAACCAATCTTGGTTGACGCGCGCTTTGTGAGACGGTGCCGAGTCTTGTTGAAATGTCCACGGTCTGCGACTGAAATGATTGTTTGCCCAAGGCTTCAATACTGCCTCTAAGACAGTTTCACGGTATACGATCGCATTAATTTTGACGCCACGGTCCAAAAATATGAGCGGAGTGCGACCATCGCCGGTTATGATGGCCCAAACCATCACCATCGGTGCTGCCCGCTTTCTGGTAGCCATCCGAAGGTGTAAATTTTCGAAGGACCTCTCTGACAAGTAAACTCGGTCATTTTGTTTGTTGAAAAATTGCTCAATAACAAATGGCGACTCATCGGAAAAAACCAAATTCAGGAACTCACCACTTTCGTGCAAGCGTAGCAACTCCTTCGCTGTTTCGACTCTAACTTTTTTCTGTTGCGGTGTAAGATCGTGTGCTTTTTGGAACTTCAATGGCTTGAGCCCAAGCTCATTTGTCAGTATGTGTTGCATCCGTTCCAACGATATGTTAAGCTCACGACCCATTTTTCTTCCACTTCGACGAGGATTTCGCTCAATTCGAGCCTTCACTTTGCGAACCATTTCTGTCGATGTTGCTGTTTTTTTATGACCTCCTCCATGGCGTTTTGCAACGCTGCCAGTATCACGGTAATGAGCTATGGTTCGAGACACAAATGATTTAAATGAAGTGCTGGTGGGCTCTAACGGTAGCTACTTGTGGTTTTCCAGCCAAATATAAAGCAATCACACTATCACGTTTGAATTCCATCGCGGAAAAAAATTTTTTTACACAACTGAGACGCAAATCGTTTAAAAAGATTGTAAATACTAAAATTATCTGTCATGTGTCAAAATTTGAGCTCACTGTCATGAACGGTTTGGAAATTATAGCAGTCTGAAGTTGGTTGCAGTTCGAGTCATTCAGGGTGAATACTGCGATTTTGGAAATGAAGTAATGTTGTACCTTCTATTGCTGTGGTTTGACTACTGCAAGTAGAGTTAATTAAAATCTTTGGAGCATTTATGAATAATATGTAATTTGGTTCGGGTTGGGATACGTTTCCGATTTTTCCGACATCTTTGAAGGGGCAATGGGCAGCTTTGTTAGTCGTCAGTTTTCCATGACATTTTGAGTTGGATATATCTTCTTCTGATTCGATTTGAGTGCAGTAGCAGATTTTCTCTATTTTGGGCCAAGGCACTTGATAATGTTGTATGTGTCTTTCATTAATGTTCATATATGGATTTCTTAGAATTAATTGTGTGTCATTGATTGGTAAAGGAACTATGTGATATAAGTAATATTTTTCTGATGAAAAATTTGGTATAAGTAAAGTTTTAGAAATCCGTAAATTTGTCCAATAGAAACAATTTCAATATTTTGTTGTTATTATTATGATGTTTAGTTTACTTAGAAGCACTGTCTCAGATAAGTCAGAAATATGATTTGTTAGTAGGTCTATGTTAAAATTAATTTGGTTAAGATATTGTTCTTCGATTAGTATATCTTCTTCGCGTTTTACTTTATTTGCCGTATTTTTTCAAATACGGATTCTATAACGTTTTGTTCTTTGTTACGTCGGACACTTATTTTAAAACCTTCCAACGGGCACATGGTATCTGGGCGGACACCTATAAATTTATATGCAATTATATGGAGATATGTGCCACTTACAAACCAATTTTTATAAGATGCAGGTATGTTTTATGAATTTCGTACTTTACTTAGTGGTTTTAGCATATGTTGAGCTAACTGTGGAAGTAAAAATAAGTTCTAAATATTTTTTGTAAATAAAACTGTTTTTTTATTGTTCATTTTAATCCTTTATTTTGAACTAAATCAATGTTATATGAAAAACAAATGTTTTGAATCGTCTATACGACATAGCTGCTCTGAAAATGGGCAAAGCATCTGAACGCCACAACACTGACGATTTTTGCATATCATTGTGTGATGCCCCAGCTGCCAAAAGTATTCCAACAAATGCATCAAATTCAGTGTTCGTCAAATCATTCCACATTCTTGGTCTGGATTCAGGATTTGGTTCATTCCATTTTTGTGCTGCATCTCTTGCATACCGATTTATTTTGCTTATGATAAGAAAAGTAATGGTATTCGGTGAAAAAATTTTTTTAAATATCTCAACTGGAATGGAATTTTGTTGTTTTGGCCCGGCTCGAAAACGCATAATGTTGTGTTGACGGATACGAGTAGCAGCACTTGGCTCCTGTTTGCCCCATTTTGTGCCGTCTTTTCCGTAAAAACAATTATCACTCTGTTGTTGAGCAGCATGCATTTCATTTACTGTTCCGTCTCCTCCGTCTTCATCGAATATTTCTTCTTCATCATTATCTAAATTTTCATTCGGCTCGATTATTATTTCGTCCTCAACATCCGATGCATCTTCTTCAGGCGTGTAATCCTCATCTCCTCCGTCATCAATGGTTGGATCTTCTTCATTATCATCGTCAACATCATTACTTCCACTTTGTACGAGGGGCGTTCAAACTATTCTCGGTATCGGCATGAAGCTGTGGTTGTATATATAAATTGACTTATTTATCAAGTAATACTATTATTTTAGTGCATTCATGTAAAATTTCATATAAATGTGATTATTAATTCGCGTTTCATCTCTAGTTAAACAGAATCATAATGGCAACTGAGACGATGATGGTGAAAATTGAGCATCGCGCTGTAATTAAATTTCTCACTAAGTAAGGAAAAAGTCAAAAAACTATTCATGAAGAGATGGTGGCTGTTTACCAGGGTTCCGCACCTTCATTATCAACTGTGCAAAAGTGGTCAAGTGGTCGGACCCCCGCTCCGGCGCCCCGGCTACTGCTTGTACGGGAGAAAGCATCAAAGAAGTCGAAAAACTTGTTCTTGAGGATGCCCGAATAAAGGTGAAAATGATGGCAGAGATCACTAAGCTTTCAATTGGTACCATTCACACCATTCTTCATGACCATCTTAACCTTTCAAAGGTCAGTGCAAGGTGGGTGCCACGAATGCTCACAGCGCCTCAGAAAAAAGTGAGAATCGCATGCTGTAGAGAGCTTTTGGAGATGTGTAGTGAGAACGCGGACGGTGTTATGGATCGAATTGTTACTGGGGACGAAACATGGGTCCACCACTATGACCCTGAAAGCAAACAAGAGTCCATGCAGTGGCATAAAAAAGGAGCAGACCCCCCGAAGTAGTTCAAAGTCACTCCGTCTGCCGGGAAGCTCATGGCCACAGTTTTTTGGGACTCAAAGGGAATCTTGCTCATTGAGTACAAAAAAAAAGGTGAAACCATCAACGCCACATCCTACGCTTCCACTTTGCATAATTTGCGGGAGGAAATTAAAAAGAAAAGACGGGGTAAACTCGCAGCGGGTGTGTTGCTTCTTCATGACAACGCTTCTGTTCACACGGCGCGAGTTTCCAAGGCTGCTGCGCGAGATTGTGGTTTCGAAGAAATCCAATACCCACCCTATAGTCCAGACCTTGCCCCCAGTGATTATTTCCTGTTTCCGGATTTGAAAAAATGTCTTCGTGGAAAAAGATTTTCGGATGATGAGAACTCAAGTCGGCAATAAATGGGTATTTTGCAGAGAGGGTTTTTTGAGGGTTTAAAAAAGCTTATCTCAAGATGTAACAAATGCATTGATGTTAGGGGAGATTATATTGAAAAATAAAAACAATTTAAATTGAATTCGCATTTTTCTTCATGTCGATACCGAGAATATATTGAACGCCCCTCGTATATCCGTTACTAAAGCTGATGCTAATCGAGAATAAAATTCAACACTGGGATTTTTACCGCGCAATCGTGTATTGTAAAAAAATTCAACTTTGTCGCCCATTATAAAAAGAAGAAGAAAAATGTAATTTTTATAAAAATACTAAAAAAGTAAAAATAAAGCGCGTAATCAATGTTTTATTTGTCGCGAAAAACATGTTTCATATGAGCACTAACTTGTATTACTTTCAACGTTCATTCGAAAACTGACCCGTAACAAAATGGAAGAAACACAAAAAACAAAGAACAAGCAATAAACACAAACATTAATTAGACTAATTGCATTAATTACGTCAAAAAATAAGTAGAATTTTCAAAATGCATGATATTCCATATATTTACATCCAAAATATATATAAAGGGGTCCCGCCAGACACCATGTGTCCGTCCGAAGGTGTCTTTTTTTCTTTACATTTTTTTGCCCCCTTCTATGAATTTCTTAGAATGGGGTTTTCCATAAATCGGTAGAAAATAAAATTTTAGGAAGCTTCCTGGAACTTCAAGTCGATAGCTTCATTAGAAATATCTGTAAATAACGCTTAATAATGAAATGTGCCTGGCCCGACTCGGGTGTCCGACGGAGGGATAATATGGTTGGTTATACGAGTAGTTTTAAGCCTTACCATTATTTGGAGGTTAATTAAACATTGAGTATGTAAGTTTATGCAAGTTTGAGTTTATACTGTCTATTTGGTTGTTGATTTTAATTGCATCATTGACATCTAAATTTCCTGTAATGAATTTGATGGCCGACCTAAGTCCATTGATTAGACCGTGTTTGTTTCTAATGTTCGGGTAAATTGTTAGTAGTTTTCTTTCAAGTTCTTTTAATTTAATGACTGTAATACGGATGGGGTTAGTATATGTTGCGTGTTTTTGAAAAAGTTCGAGTGATTTTGCAATATCTTGGATGTTGGAAGTTTTTATACTCTTCCAGGTTAACTATGTGAATGAGGTTATGAAAATTGGTGATAGTTCTTGTGGATCCAAGACGAAGAGGTAATATACTTCTATTCTTTGGTATGTTACTCGTATACACCTCAAATCAGGTGAAACAAAAGATATTCTAGAGTAAGGTAATAGGAAGGAAAATAGAAAGGATACCAAGTTGTCAGTAAAATTACAATAGTTAGTAGTTTTAGTTTTAGGTAGTTATATTTTGTTATGTTTTTGGATAGCCTATTAATCATATAAAATGATTATACTACCATGTTTACTAAATTAAATATCTATAGCTATCATTAATATACATATATATATGTTTGTGTACATATACTCGAAGGTCTGATACCAGCATTTATTTTGATTTTTGTGTTTTTCTGAGTTTACTTTTGTGTATCTTTTTGTTATCTTTGGTTAAAATATGTAGTGAATTTGTTATCTTTATGTGTTATGTGTTTTGAAAATCTATTTGCTAATTTATTTCGTCTGACTTCTAGACTGACTTAAAGATTATTATTTTATTTTCCACTATGTCTTCAGGGTCCTCTCTTTTGTTGTTGAGTTTTTCGCTTCTCTTTTGAGTTATGTTTTCAACGCTCTTCTGGATTTTAAGGTAAAGTTCGTTCAGATATTCGTTAAGCTTAGATAGATACTCATGTTCGTTTTCGAAGTTTAGGGTCTTAGGTAATTTGTAGGGCATACCGACAAATAGTTCATAGGGTGTATGTTTAGTTATGGAATGTATAGCATTGTTATATGTTATTAATGATTCTGATAGCATTTCGTCGTGTTCGGTGATGAGTTTGGATTCTTTCCTTTTTCACATTATGAGTCTGTAGATTACAGTTAGTGTGGAATGAAGTTGTTCCACAGGGGAATTACAACTGGATTGTTGGAAAGAGGTGTAAGGAATGTTAATCATATTACCTACAACAATCTCGAAAAATATTAGAAGAAAACTCTTTTCCTTCATCGCAGACAATCGTATGCCGTAAAGGCTTATATAATTTTTGATGCATTTAAGGATTGTAATGCTGCTTTTGCAGCTGAGGGTTCATGCTGAAGAAAATCGGGAAAACTTATCAATGATGGTTAGAACTTGTTGGTTATGGATAATGTAAATGTCAATATGTACTATTTCGAGAGGTTTAAGACGTAACATATTTCCGATTTTCTAAAGAAAGGATTTTGGGGGATTTCTGTCATATATCAGCATTTTACATTTATTGCAATTGTTTATAGTAGTAATTATCTTCTCTTTCATGTTTGGGAAGTATGTTTCTCGGTTGAGATGAAGTAAATACCTCTGTGATTTGATTTTTCATGGTATTCCTTTATGATTTTTTCTTGATGATCTTCTGACCTTATATCATTCAAGATTTCCATGCATCTTAAAGTTGAAATGTTTCGCTATGGGAGAAAAATTGGGAATAAGTGGGTTGAGCGATTTTAAAGGTTTCGTCATCTGTAAAGACTGCAGTTTGGCTATTTGGGGGAGTAAATTTCTTAAAAATGGTTATCATTATTTGTTCGTTGAAATTCTCCTTTTAAAGAGTGTTTCGACCGTCATGGGTAATCCTATAGCTCTTTTTCCCAGAACAAGTTGGAGGTTGAATTCGTTCAGTAGTTTTTACGAAATGGAGATACCATCGTTTAAATTCTCGTCAGCACTATGTATGGCGGAAACCATGTCCTCTTCGTTGTTGAAGATTTCTTGATCTTCGAAAATATCTTGGTTCTCTATTTGACTTGTTTTTTTGTAGACTACCTCATAATCGTAATCTTCGAGTTTGAGACCCCATCGCACCAATTTGGAGTTAGGTTCCTGTAGATTCATGATCCATGTTAACGGCTTATGGTCGGTGACAATTTGGAATTTTCGTCCAAACAGGTATGGACGGAAGTATTTTGTAGCCCAGATAATAGCAAGTAATTCTCTTTCAATGTTAAATAGTTTCTTTCACTAATGGATAAAGTTCTACTTGCATAACAGATTGGTAAATCAGTTCCCATTCGGCCTTGTGACAATATAGCATCTAGTGCATGATTTACTTGCATCAGTTGTAAGTATGAATGGTTTGCAGAAATCGGGATGTTGAAGGATTGGGTCGTTCATTAACAATGTTTTGCATGTATCAAATGCATCAATGCAGTTTTGGTCTGTGATGATTTTTGCGCCTTTCTTTAGGGAATCAGTTAAGGGTTTAGTAAGTGTAGCCAGATCTTTAATGAATTTTTCTATAGCAGCTAATAAGGCCAATAAACGCTTTTATTTCACTACGTGTTTTGGGAAGTGGGTAGTTTTTGATTACGTCGATCTTTGCAGGGTTTGGTTTAATTCCAAGAGGTGTAATTATGTGTTCTAGAAAGGCAATTTCTTTCTTCAGGAATTCGCATTTGTCAGTCTGAATTTTGGAATTTGCTTCTTGGAGTTTATTGAAAACTAATTGGAGGCTTTCCAGGGGTTCTTGCAATGAAGTCGAGAATATTATTATGTCATCGAGGTAAACGAGACATATTTTTCCAATTAGTTCTTTTAAAACGTGGTCCAGTGGCATCTGGTTTTTTTGGGAGCACCCAGAGCTCCAAAGAGAGTAGCTGTTACGGATTATGCTTTGGTTTAGCATTTTTGTAATTTGGGATTGCACTCCCTCTTTATGGATATACGGATATCTATACGATTTTGTATAAATTGGTATGTCATCTGTTGTATTTATTTTGTGCTTTATTTTATTTATAAAAGTAAGAGCTTCACCTTCTATATGCTTTACATAGTTTTAGGAGTGCTTTTCGCTCTTCCATGTTCAGATGGTCGGTTCATATTAATCTAGTTACGTAGGGATTTGTCTACTTGTTCATAATTTTTTGAATTGAAAGGGTTTATTTCTATGAGCTGAGAGGGATCATATTGGTCGACATTTAAGGGTTCTTCTAATATCATGGTTGGATCGGTCCGGAGGCGTTTGTAAATTCGACTCTGCTGAACCAGTTTTGCACTGTGTAGATGCCTTGAGTTACTTGTAACATAAGCTTGGTTTGATTTTTTTTTTTTAAAGAACTTAACACTCAAGTGAGTATGAATATATTTATAATGCCTCAGCATGTGTTAAGCTTTTTGGAAAATGGAATAGAGAGAGACAGAACAATGTTAGGGCTCAGTGGTTATTTCGCTCCATTAGTTGCATCCAACATTTAATGGGGAGACTAAATTATTAGTGTAAATTGACAACCATTCATCTCACGAGATTTTGGTTGTCTAAAAAAAAGTCTTTCGGCCACGGCTGGTATTGATCCCCGAACCGTCCGATTGGGAAGCCAACACACTACCACTTGAGCCAGGGCCATCCACAATTTATTTTAATGGTAGCATGTTTTGTAATAAGGATCCTCTTCTCTAAATTGATTTTCGTGTTAAGCGATGAAAGAGCATCTATTCCTAAAAGACCATCGAAAAAATTACGGAATTTAAAAATTAAAAACTTAAGAGATCCTTCTGGATTAAATTCGCAGAATAATGGGACGAATGTTTGTTTTTCAAATTTATAGCCTTTGAAGAGTGTTGAAATTGTTACAGGCTTGCAACTTATTTTGGTTTTCGGATGGGATGTATTCGGGGTTAATAAAGGATGTACTCGCGCCTGTGTCTAGTAAAAATTGTAAGGGTTTGTCAAAAGGAAAGAAATTTTAATAAACGGTAAGGTAGTAAGATAATGTTTAATGTTTAGGTAGCCCGTGCCCGCTACAAGGCTGATGTGGAAAAATTTTCATTTTCTTCGATTATTGGTAGCAATGTTTTTAGAGTGTTTGTTGGTTTGTTCGTGGTGTTTGCTCCCGATATTCTTTGCTTCGTGGAAATTGAAGTTTTCGTTTCTTGATTTCCTTGATTTTTGGATAGGGTTGTTCCTATGGTAGGGCTGTGAGTTCCTATTTGAATTCATTGACATCTGTGTTGAAGGTTCCATTTGTTGGTATTCGGGGTCAGAATTTTGAGAATTATAGTTGTTTCTGTGAGAATATTGGGACTTTTGTTGATGTGATCTGTTAACTGAGGTTCTTTGTTCGGTTAAAGAAGAATTTTGATTATTTGAAAAGGATGAGTGACTTGTGGGTATCGAATTATTTTCGGGTTGTTGTGCATAATTTGGTTTGTAGGGCCTATAATTATTCTTGTGCCGATTTTGATTTTGTTAAGAATATATCTTTTGTTCTTTTATACGCAAAGACAGGGCTTTTGCTAGGGAATCCGATTGCATAGTTCTTATCCTCGATCCAAGAGGTTCTTTGAGTCCACTCAAAAATGCATTTAAACACATTTTAGTGTAGAGATCTTTCTTTGCCTTAATTCTGTCCGTTTCGTGAATAAGGATATTATTACAGAGTGCTGCTTGAATTTCTATGACTTCGCCATGAAATATGTCCAGGGACTTGTTGTCCTGGTTAGCATTGTGCAAGTCCCTTATAAGCTACCTTTCGGTACGCTTGTCAGCGTAATGAAGGTAAGGGTACCGAATGTGTTTAATATCCCGTTTGCTTTTCCTTCGATTTTATCCACTATCATTGAGAGGATTAAAGAAGGATTGGAATTATCAATTTGGTTAGGCATTTCGAGGATGCTTGTATCTCATGAATTGTCAAAGGATGCACCTGAAGATTCTGATAAATGGATATTTTCTTCTGGAATAGCAGTCAGACTTTTTGAGATTTTTCTTAAATTATAAGGAAAGAAACCGACTTTTTGTTTCGTTTTTCTTGGATTAGGCATTCGGGTAATCGAATAAATTGTTATGAATTTTTATTTTATTGTTTACCGACGTATATGTGCTCAAATTGTATTATTGTATGTACTGGAGAGCTCCTTAGCGGAGATCGCAGCGTCTTAAAAATTAATTGTTTTAAAGTATATATATAATATTTAGTATTGTACTGGAGCGCTCCTTGATGGAGATCGCAGTAGTTTTGACTTAATTCTAAAGTAAATATTATAAGTATTTATATACATATTTGTAATACTTGAGTGCTCTTGGGTTGAGATCGCAGTTATTTATAATACTCGTATAAAATTTTGTGTTATCACGAGCTCCAATTTGACACTTTGTAGTTTTTTGTATTATACATATATTTAATTATTGACACAACATTACTTCAGGCACGTTCATGCACCCAAGGATGAAGCTTCTAGCCAGCATTTTATGAGTTGCTAGGTCGTGGTTAAATTTGTTTAAAGCGGGTCCTTGGTGATAAAGTGTTGAAACCCAACGGGTTTTAGCTATCTTCTAGAGTTGATCTTGAATGTACAATTCACTCGACACGCGTTGGAGCATTATTTGGTGCATTAAACGTTTTTTTTTTTTAATTTTTTTTTACTTTTAAATAATTAAACTATTTGACAACAAAACACGTTCACCGAATCCTACCGACTGCGCCAGTTATGTTTTAAGCTTGAAGCTTGGATAAAAAAAACAATGTAGTCTTTTAAAGTGCCTTTTATCAACTAACTGAATTACAATTTTTGATTTTTAGGCGGGTATTCCACCTCTCCCACTATTGCTCGAAGTACTGTTGCTAGCACTCTGTCACTGCCGTTACTGTATTTATCATACGGTACGACCAGTGACTGAGTGTGTGTAACAACTGGTGGATAGCGTGAAAATTTTGTTGGTTCACAGTTTCATAGTGTTGTACGGGCATAACACTAACACCTACAGCAATTTGATTCGGTAAACCATCGTCAGAATTTTCACTTCGCAGCCTTGCTTAGTATCGTCGGTGTTTGTGTTTTCTGTGTTTGTTTGTGATTATGACTAGAGAATCCAAGGTAGACATAGAAAATATACGTGGGCTAAAGGGTAATCACTTTTCTGCGTGCGTCCACGTCTGTAAGTACAGACCAGCTGTTTTGGTACTTAGTGAAACGCAGGTAGATCCCCACCCACACCTATCAGATCACTCTGATCCTGGCTACGAATTAGTGCCATTATTCTTCTCTCACTGCAGTCTCACCATATACCATATGTACATACGTGCGTAGTGATGTAGCTCACCAAATATAGTCCCTATTCCAATCCGGAATTCAGTTTCATGTGGTTAAAATTCCATCTCCGTAAGCAAATTATCCACTATTGCTTTATTTACAGAAGCTCCAAACTGGAAAGTAATTCGAACTTTAACGAGTTTGACGCACTGTCTGATTCCATACAAAGAATTGTATCCCTGAATCCTCATACTGAAATCGTGATTACGGGTGATTTCAATATACACAATTCTAGTTGGCTAAAACATTCTGGACAATACTTTGACACAGCTTGTAAATGAGCCCACACCAATACCAGACGTTGATAGTCCTACCGCCAACAACCTGGACTTGTTTTTAACTTCTCACCCAGATAAGTACTCCGTTGATATACTCTGCCCCTTAAAGGCTCGTTGGACCATTATGTCATATCAGCTAATTGGAGCGGACTTAGCAACTTATTTAGGAATTTTAAGTGGTCGTTATGTTTCCTCGATAACGACGTTTATGGCGCTGCTGACATGATCACAGAAACTATTCTCTTTGGAATGAGATGCTTCATCCCTCATCGGATGAAGAGTATCAAACCAAAATAAAAGGTATGGTACGATTCGAGCTGTAAAGAGGCTGTCAGGGTTAGAGAAATGTTTTTTCGATCCTACAAGTCCAACCCGATATACAGAGAAAAACCGAAAAAAGTTTAAACAAGCCAAAAATGACTACAATGTCTTTCTTAAACGTGTGAAATTCCAATACGACCAAAAACTGAGGCAAAAAATACTGCAATGTCCTAAAGGCAGTAACGATTTTTGGTGGCTCGTCAAAAACATTAGAAATTCTGCTTCATCTTCCATCCCAACGTTCATTTACAATGACATTCCAGCTATCACCTCTTTGGACAAGGCCAATCTACTTGCTGAACACTTTGCGGCTAACTCAACACTCCCAGATTGTGCTTTGTCTCAACCTATACTTGAGTGCGTCGAATATTCAAAGTGGATTGAATCCACTTTTGCACTCGTGTAGCAGCAAGAGTACTTAAAGATATTAATATACATAAATCCGCTAGTCTAGCTGGTATATCTCCCCTTCTTCTGAAGAGGTGTTCTTCCTCGCTGCCAAAGTCACTGCATATGCTTTTTCATCAATGCTACTCTTTAGTACTCTTTCCAAGCAGATGGACAAGTGCAAACAGCACTTGTGCAGCCCGTCCCTAAGAAAGGCGGATCTTCTTCCCTCTCTTGAAATCGCTAGTACCCGTCCACCCATTTCAACTTTCAACCGTAACACCCGTCTTGCTACGAATGCTCATCGGTGTACCCTCAAGTCCATTTTCGGACGTACTCTAAAATATCGTGATTCGTTTCAAAGCCGTACAACTCGCTTATGGAATGCCTTTCCGATCTCAGTATTTTCTGGTCGTTATAACTTGCAAACGTTTAAAAATAATGTACCTATATATCGGTACCTGTCCTTTGTGCCTCCCTAAATTTTCTTCACCCGCGCTGTGTACAAACATTTTAAAGTTAGGATTTTTTTTTTAAATACTCGTAGCATAGTTTAATTGTTATTAACAATCTTCTGGCGATTTTCCTGGGAATTTTGCAAGTTTGACTTTGGAAGTGCTCCATTCCATATCAAAAGAATCCTACGTACTTCTCTAGCTGTATTATGTGCAATAAAAAAAGTTTGTGACTCATCATAATTCAAAATTTACAGGAGCTGTTGGTATGGCCGTAGACCCTTCCAAAAAAGAGGGGTCATCTGAGAAACGCTGCACAGCCGAAATTTTTAAGTAAATTATTCTATAAGAACTAAATTTTACAGTACCTTTACCACTCGATTTATTTTATATTTTTCCTGAAAAAAAACATCTCAAAAAAACCTATTTTTACTGCCTCCTGAGTGGCTCAACCCATTAAAGAAATATCATTGCGCGTGACTTTGTTTGATAAAGATTTCTTGGTCTTAGCATTTTAGTAAACATTTGTATTTGCGACTACATCGAGTGCTCCCGCAAGAGAGCGGACGTGTTTTACAAAGTGTCGTGGGGTGCGCGCTTTTTCTAAGAACTTAAAAAAATGATAAGAAAATCTTTCACATTTAATATATAGTATACCAAAATGAATTGTCATATATGTAAAGAAAAAATAGAATGCAGTGATGCAGGCAAAATTAGTTGCTCTGATTGCCTTGGTTTTTTTCATTCTTCTTGTGTGAATATACACGTTACAGACATGGAATATATGAACGCAAACAATATTAACTATAGATGTGATAAGTGCACTGTTCTGCGTAGAAAATCTCTACAAGAGCAGCCCAGTGAAGCGTTAAATGTAACTCCAGTCGGCGTTAAACAAGAACCATCACACTCGGAGAGACTTAAAAAGACAGCAGTCACAACTAAAGAACAGAAACAGCCACGAAATCACCAACAACATAGTGCAGAAAGAAAGCAAACCGCAGCGATAGCAATACCACACCCAAAAGCACCAGGCCATCAAGCTGTTACATGTGCCCAGAAGCAAACCAACAAGATGACTGAAAGCGAGCAACAGCCTGAATCTCAATCAGTGACTGAGCCTATAAGTCAACAACAACTGCAGCAGCAACAACAACAGCTGAACAACAGTCCAATAACGATGCAGGTTCTTTACGAGGAAATTCTTTGTTTAAAAAAAATAAACATAGACTTTCTAAACACTGTCCAAGAACTAAAAGAAGAAAACAAAACTCTCAGACTAAAGGTCATTAACCTTGAGAGCAAATTAAACTGGAGGGAGCAGAAGCTGATGGAGAATGTCATTGAAATTGTTGGCGTACCAGACGCTAATAACAATAATGCTGAGGAATGCGTGCAAAAAATTTTCGGTGATGCTCTAAACATCTCTGTCACTCCTGATGAGATCCAAAAAATCTACGTAAAGCTCATAGAAAAAAGGAATTCCTCAAGTGAATTGAAGCGTACGCACAATAATATTATATGCGTGCATCTCTCATCGCTTTATGTCAAACAGAGAATTATGAAAAGCAAACAAAATGGAAAAAAGAAGCTGAACTCCTCGTTATTTACTGGTGGTAGTTAAAGAAATATTTTTATCAACGATTGTTTCACTAAGCACACTCGTGCATTGTTTATGGCAGCAAAAAAACTTAAAGCAGAAAAAAATTTCAAGTACTTATGGTTTAATATTTATAACTTTCTGTTGAGAAAGTATGTAAATGGTGAGGTTTTTGTTATAAGATCTTCTGATGACTTAAATGCAATTTAATAATTTCGAATCACACTTTTACGAAATGTTTTTTAATGTGAATGAAAGTTTTGATCTTATAAACAACGACCTTACCATTCAAGCTACAAGTAGCAATACTGATAGTCTATTTTCTTTTACTAATAGCAAAACTGTTTACATTATTCATCAAAATATTAGAAGCTTACGGCAAAATTTCGATTTATTAGTAAGTAACCTAGAATCCTTTAAGAACTTGCCTGAAATTATTTTCGTGTCTGAAATTTGGATTTATTCTTATGAGGTTAATGAATATAGTATACCTGGTTATAAGTTCTTTGCAAATGCCAATGACTCGCATTCTGCAGGGGGAGTTGGAATTTTTATACGAGATTTGTATGATATGGATGAATGTGACGTGAAGCGCTATAATTTGGTGAGTGCACACATTATAAAAATCTCTATTAACGTAGGTAATGAAGATTTTACTTTTGTTTGTGTGTACAGATTTAATTCAGTCATTTCATGTGTTTCTAGACGAATTTCAAACTTTTTTATGAAAAGTGAGAAATCGATTAACCTTGTTGTTTTAGGCGATTTCAATCTGGATTTGCTAAACGCTATTCCTCTGTTAGATTTATATCTTGCGCTTATGGCAGAGCATGGTTTAACCCCTTTAATAAATGATATTACTAGACCAATTGCAGGTACTTGCATTAACCATGTATTTGCTCGTTTTTTAAGAGTTAGTCCTAATGCTTACATTGGTATCAACCTCGATCTTCAAATATCTGATCATTGTATGACTGGTGTAATTTTTAATGGCTTGGAAAGTAGAAAAGAAAAAAAGCATAATTTTCCAAGAAAGTTGAATAAAATTAACTATGAGCTGCTGAATAATTTACTGCGTTTCGAAAATTGGGAAGAGGTGTATACCCAAGATAATGTATCTACGGGTGTTAATTTATTTTTGACGATATTAAATAATTATATAAGCTCAGTTAGCTATGTCACTATCCCTAAAAAGTCGGATTTCAGGCTAAAGCCTTGGATTAGCTGGTTACTTCTTAGGAGAATTAGGCAAAGACACAAATTACGGAAAAAGTGCTTTAAACATCCACAGAACGCTAGTCTAAAGCGTCGCTATAACCGTATGTGTCGAATAATAAATAATGAAGTACTATCACAATCAGATAAGGGCTGCGCTAGGGAATCTTAAACAAGAATGGAAAGTGATCAATAAAATTATGAATCGAAGTGTAGCCAAGCAAAATAATTCTTCTGCCGTAAAAAATGGGAATATTAATGTTTCAGAACCCACAGAAATAGCAAACGAATTTAACAAATACTTTGCTTCAATTGGGCAACATTCTTTCCAAACAAATAATTTTAACATTTGCAATTATTGTTATCCTGAATCCAGGCTTACAGATATTAGTTTTGAAAGGGATAGCTTCTTTTTCGAACCAATTTCTGGGGTTGAGATTTTGAGGACCATCCACTCCTTAAATAGTTCCAACTCCTGTGGCAGCGATAGTATTTCCAATGTTATGCTTAAAAACATTTCCTTCAATATTGTTGATATTTTGGAGCATATTTTCAATTTGAGTATCCTGTCTGGATGTTTTCCTGTAGTTTTAAAATGTGCTATTGTTATTCCTCTCTTTAAAAAAGGAAGCAAACATGAAAAAAAGGAACTATAGACCAATTTCGCTGTTGCCTTCTATCAGTAAAGTTTTTGAGATATGCGTAAAGAAAAGAGTGTTAGAGTATCTGAACAAAATAAAATTCTTCAGTCCAATGCAACTTGGGTTTAGAGCTGGTCTATCTACTGACGACGATCTTTTAGATTTTTGATCCATTATACAGAAAGGTTTGGATGAAAAAAGATCTTGTGCTGGACTTTTTGTTGATATAACAAAAGTGTTTGATATGGTTGACCATAATATTCTTCTAAACAAGCTATATAATATAGGTTTTCGTGGTTCGATACATAGTTGGTTTATGTCCTACCTAAAAGACAGAAAAGAAAAAGTGAAAATCGAATCCAGCCTAAGTAACTTTATGGTTATCAACCTTGGTGTCCCTCAGGGCTCGATCCTTGAACCTATATTATTTCTCATATATGTCAACTCCTTGTTTACACAGCCATTTGTAGAAAAAGTCAGGGCTTTCGCAGATGACCTTGGGATCGCATATGATTCCGCCAATCCCTTAAACTTAGTGGCTGATATAAACCATGATGTTGAATTGCTAAGACTTTGGTTCACGGGGCATAAGCTAATAGTAAGCGATAAGACAAAACTTATGTTTTTCAGTCTTACGACGCACGAGTCTTCAGATATTGAGGTCGTATTCCATGCT
Source organism: Volucella zonaria (assembly GCA_963966105.1). Lineage (NCBI taxonomy): Eukaryota > Metazoa > Arthropoda > Insecta > Diptera > Syrphidae > Volucella > Volucella zonaria. The sequence continues at coordinate 26,718,253 of OZ014531.1, forward strand.
TCTAAATGTGCAAGGTTTAACATGTTTCACATTCCATCTTCTGTCCAATGCTCTAAAATGTCCTTCAACGTGAATGTTCCCTTCCAGGACAGTTGCTTTAAAATTGAAAATGTAAGCCATTTTAAATACCTAGGTGTTATTATTGACCGAAATTTAGGTTGGTCTAACCATATTTTAAGTTTAAAGCAATATCCGTTATCTACCGTTCGCTCATTCTACCGTCTAAAGAATTTTTTTCCTTTTAATACTCTAAAATCAATTTATTATATGATATTTCAATCGAAATTGCAGTACGGTATAAGATGTTGGGGAAGTGCTTACCTGAGTAAAATTCAGCCGTTGATTGTTCTACAGAAGTGTGTCATACGGAAGATCTGTGGTTCTTCTCGTCTGACCCACTCCATGGAATTAATTAGATACATGCAAATCCTACCAGTTAGACATCTGTTTTATTTTAAGGTCTTAAAAATATTTTTCATCCGAGGTGGTTATACGCAGAGTCCGATTTCTAACGCTTACAACTTGAGGAGCCATCAACAATCTCTTGTCCACCTGCTACAGAAATTCATATTCTATTCTATCCTGCAAATTATTCAATAGTCTCCCTGCAGATACAAGATTCGTAGGTAATTTGCGTACTTTCATGAAAAGAGTTAAACAATGGCTTTTTAGCTACAATCAGAACGAAATCGAGATTTTGCTACACTACATTAACTAATAGCTTTTAATATACTCTAAACAAATTTTCCTTATGAAATGTTTTTTCCTTTTTGCATCTAGAATAAAATAGTTCTTATTTTTTCTCTTTTTCTTATTGTTCACCCCACTGTTAATAGTTTAATATAAAGTGACATTTGCCTCTATTTATGTTATTTAATACAAAATGTCACCAACTATTCTCGCATTTTAAGCTGCAACATGCTTTTGTTTTTTTTTTTTTAGAAATTATTTGTAAATTGTAAAACGAGGATAATGATAAATAAATAAATAAATAAAATAAAAAATAAAAAAAAATTAAATAGTTGATTTCAATTTTTATTTAGGCCAGCATAACGGCCCAACAACGGCATATAAAAAAATCTGCGATTTGCTTTTGGTGGCGATAGATGTTAAAGATAAAATTGGATTTGCCGAAGTACTCGTATATTTCAGTAGTAGAATTTCTTTCATGAATCCCCGTTGCATATTGGGCAGGATGCTTATTATACTTTCTCATAATACTTTTTTTTATATAAATTTTCAATTCTCTTAATTCTATCCGTGTGTAGTCAGCATTTTTACAATTACATCTTTACTTTATTAGGAAAATAGGTAAAGACATTTGATATTTTATTAATAAAAATAGTGTTAAATGTCACTTTATATTCAAAAGAGGTGGGGTGAACGATATACGACAATATTGTATATAATATTATTTAAGATAAAAAATTAAAAAAAACCAAACTACAATAGAGAGAGAGAGTAATTTGGTGGTGGAGAGCAACAAAATTTCAATTTCTCAGCGATTAAACAACACATAAAAAGATTTTCAATTTTCTAATTATTCGAATAACTTAGTGAGGTTTATTAAAAGTTTTGCAATATACAGGGCGTCCCCTAAATTGTCAACGATAATTTGGGAAATGATTCTTGAAAAAAAAACGTTCTACAGTAAGGGTCTATCTCCAATGTTGACAGCATTTGTCGAAGATTGAAGAAAAGGTTTGTTAACGGAAATTGCTCTGTTAATACTAATGGTAGAAACTTCGCGTAGGACTTCATATTTAGAAGAAATACCAGCCTTTATAACGGCGTTTAAATAAAGTTGATATCTTGTTTGAGTCTTCAGATATCCAATTTCTAGACCTGTTCCATTTTCATAGCCCATGCAATTTTTTGATTTTGAGGTCAATTTGCTCCAGAAAATGCCTAATTAATAATAATAATAAATAAAAAAATCATCATCAAATGGGAAAACATGCAGCAGGTAAAAAAAGGAGTTTATAATTTTTTACCTACGTTTCTAACAACAGCTGACAATACATACTCGGAAGAGTGGTTTTCCAAGAACTACTAATTTTCCAATTTTTTTTTTAAACTTCATAGCTATTAAAGAGTTTTAAAGCATGTTCGTTTATTTGACTATCTGTCAAAACCTTACTTTGTTTCTTAGAAGTTCTCAGATAGAGTTAGGTTTGGGATTTGAAGGTCTATTTCGAAAGTTTACCAACCACAAATGGTATAAAAGATTAGAAAAAAAATATTTCATCATTATAATTTTTTACGATAAGGTTACAGTTGCTTAGAAATGTTATTTGAAATGTCTGCATTTACAAACCAAGATTACGCAGACATTATATACGTTTGTGGGCTGTGTAATGAAAGTTCAACTAGTGCGCGACAAAGATACCATGAACTTTATCCTAACCGACGACTTCCTATTAAAGTATTTGGGGTATTTAGAAATACGTATCGAAGGCTTCGAGAGACGGGGCAAGTTTCAAATACACAACCGAATGCAGGCGCTCCATAAGTAAGAAGGATTTCGGCTGATGAAAGAATACTGGAAGCTATTACAACTGATCCATCAATCGGCATCAGACGCTTAGCTTTATGTCAATGTTTCCAGACATAAAATATGTCCCCTAATTCATCAACGATAATTTGGGAAAAGACTCCTGGTCATATTCTATGAAAAAATCTTTCTAAACTAAGGGCAAAGTAAGGCTTACCTTGGGTTACCCTGACCCATGTTAACGGAAATTGCTCTGTTAGTACTAATGGTAGAAACCTCGCGTAAGACTTTATTTTTAGAATAAATACTAGCCTTTGTAACGGCGTTCAAACAAAATTGATATCTTATTTGAGTCTTTAGATATCCAGTTTCCTAACCTGTTCCATTTTCATTGTCCATGCTAATTTTTGACTGTAAGGTCACTTTTCTTTAGAAAATTCCTAATTAACATAAGGTTTTACTATTTTTTCTCACGAAAGTAGCAATAATAAAAAAAAATTTTCATCAATTTTGCACACAACGCCATCGGTTTTATTATACTTGGAAAAACCTACAGCAGATGAAATTTATAAAAAAAAATTTTTTTTGCTTTAAGCTCAAATGGCTATGAATAAAAAATGATTTCATTTGGTTTTGGATAATTTTTATTTTATGTGTGTACTAAAACAGTTATAACAAGTGCTCAAAGTGTCCCTCTCGGTTTTGTATTTATGCTATGTTTTTGGATTTCAGTGCGAATGTTTATTGATGCTAACAGCTGACGCACTTTTGATGACGCTTCGAGAATACGCTCTTCCAATTCAATTAAAATTGCTATTTCGGTTGTATAATCAAGATCTTTCATCCTTCCCCATACAAAAAAAATGCAATACTGTAAGATTAGAAGATTTTGCAGGCCAGTGAACAAAAAAATTTACACTGTTTTTTAAATTTTTAAAGCCTAAGGGTACCCAGACCGTGGTGTGACTTATTTTTCTATATTGACCATATATGGAAATATTAATTTCAGAATATTTAAACTTCCTATAAGAAATTATTTTGCTGGGACTCATAGAGAGCAAAACTTTTGGTATGAACTAAAGCAAGAGCGTGAAATCTATAATACCCAAAAATACAATTCTTTTCTAGTTTTCTCAGTTCCAGAGAATTAATATTTTAATGAGTTCTAGTGAGCTTTATTACGCGCATTCGATTCCGAGCTCTGCAAAACCATTCTGCTTTACGGGTTTATTGAGAAGTTTTTCAATATTAAAGTCAAAAGTATGAATGCCACTTAGAACATCGGTCAAATCTTGGTAGAATATTCTTACAACCTTACAACCAAAGTGTTTCAATTTTTTCTCATTGTGCACATGTATGTACGAGTACCTGCATACATCACTGGAAGAACTTTACTGAATCATGTTATCATAATCTGCAATCGGTGAGTATCTCGTAATAATCAAATTGAAATGCAAACAGTGTTATATCTATTTAACGAGTACTTAATAATTTCCAAAAATTTATTGTTGGTTTAATTGTGAGCACAAAATGGCATTCAAAGATGCCGCACACATTGCATGCAAACAACACGGATGGGTAGCTCTATTCAAGATAATTAACGAAAAAAAAGCAAACGTAGCCAGGTAAACAAGTATACACTACCAAGTATACTTCTATAAGTTGCCGAGCATTAGTGTATGTAAACACACTAAAGTGCACCTCATTACGGATAACAAATAAACTCTGAAAAAAGAATAATAATAATAATAATAATAATGAGGAAAAAAGGTGGTTGCTGGTGATACTAATTACATACACTTTGGATGCTCACATCCTCCTAGTATCCCGGATTTTCTGTAAGGGGTGAATGTGACAACCACCGAAATCGCGATAAGTCAACTAGTCATATAACCTAAGTACGGGCCTACTTGGGGAGAAGAATAAACACAATCCCGTACTCAGAGGTAAACATTCCCGATAATTCGAAAACCAAACAATGGTACCCAACCTCTGCGCGCATCTATACGCCATCCTTTTGATGCAAATGAGTTTTAACCAGAAATCTGGTAACCGATAGATTTTCCAGAAATGAAAGAAAAGCAAAATAGAAAGAATATAAATAAGCCAACTGTCAAAATTGTTATCTAGACGGGAAACAATGTGATGTATGTAGGTGCAACGATATGTAGCAACAATAGGTCAGACGCAGTTGTATTTACATTTGCAAGTGGACTAAATTTAGTCAAATGCAAATGGCCATTATCATGTCGTCATGTTTCATGAGTTATTGGCCAGCCTCAATTTGTTTTGTTTAAATTTTGAAATAAATATTATAAAAACAAATCCCGAAGAAAAATAGGAAATTCAAATATGCGAAATGGGTTTGATTATGTGTAACTCAACAGTTTAAAATGTCATAAAAAGAAAGTAATCGATCCAAAAATGTACTCTCCACAACAACAAATTAAATTTACGAATAAAACTACCGCCAATTTTCTGATTTCAATATTAGTTATTTAAATTGTTTTACGAGTAGTTTTTGTTTTAGGGCAGTTTGCTATACTTTGCTGACTGCTGTTTGGCTGCCGATTAAGGATTTCCCCGTTCTCCAATGCGTCTGGTTCTTTTTACCACCATCCAGTTTTCAACATTTGTTGTTTTTTCTTTTAAAAATTAACCATTTCCTTTGTTTTGCTTCCATGCAACGTTGGAATCCATCGCATATTCAACAACCGCTTCTATTTGGAGAAATTTTACGTCACAGGAAACGGCAGATTTTTCTTCATTGAACTTTTCTTGTTGTTAGTGTTTTTCTCTCCTCTTCTTCTTGATCCTATTGCTGACCAGTTTGTCTACATCTGCTGAATGCACAGAAACGGTCGTCAAATAGAACTCACCCTACCCAGCTGTCAAAAGCTAAACAATAAGTGCGCTGCGCAACTTTTGTGAGTTTTACGCGTTTTGGCACAACTTTCTTTCTTGTGTTGTGATATTGGTTTTTTTTTCAGATCATTTTACGCAACAACATGCAACACCTGTAAGGTTGAAGTACATATATCTGCATAAGCTCAGGCTTACCGACGCTATTATTGTTTTCTCGACCGCGTCAGAGCAGCACAGGGAAATTCACCATCTAGCAGCGCCGGATCACGAGGGTCAACTGCAGTAAAAACCGTACGGAGCTTCAATCGAAGACCAAATAGGCTTAATAACCCACGGGAATTAAGTATTGCTCTCGCATTTTGGACCGTCATAGGAAAATGGCGTATGAAAATCTCGCTTTGTGAGAGAGGCATTCGCTTCTACGGAACGTAGAACTAGGAACACGCGTGGAAGCGTGTCAGTGGCCGCAGTTGGCTACACCCCACAAAGTCGCAGATAGACCAACGGGTTTTCCAATAGTGGGGATGGGGTTGACCGGAAAATGACGTACGATAAAGAGTGACTTATATAGTACTTCCTACAATATGGTCGGTGATCGTGGCTCAATTGGTAGAGTATACTGGCTTTCGAATTGAACGTTTCGGCGTTCAATCCCAACCGCGCCCACAGACTTTCTTTTTTTCAGGCAACTAAATTAGGTAAAATGAGTTGTTGCCTAGAATACAATAATAAGATTAATTACAGCAATAATTTTGTCTCCTCATTAAACGTTGGATGCCATCCATCGAGTAAAATAGCCACGAAACCCAAACATCTTTCTGCCCCAGTTTCCGAAAAATGTAACACATGCTATGGCATCATAAGTGTTGTCATACCCTACTAAAAAAATCGAAAAGCCTATACGAATGTGTAACAGCATGCTCCCTACTTGCCCTCTTCGACGGCTCTGGCTGGTATGAGACATTCATGAAGCTAGCGAAAACCATAAATTGGCTGATGAACCGACCATAATCGGATCACTCGGTACAAGTAGAAGGCAGCTTGATAACGTCAAACCACACATGTACCACAATTGCACACGCCACTCTTTAAAGTGTTCTTCTAGGCCGGCCGTACAAAAGCTATCGGGATAACTGTGAAACATCTACACTGTGTAAACCCACGATCTTCTTAGATTCCAATAATACTATAAAACACTTACTTTTTGTTTATTAATTAATCTGTTTATTAATGAGCACTTATAAACACTTGTGTACTACTCGGCAACTCTTGATCGACTGACTCAACTGCACCTACGCACACACGCACTCTCAGTGTGTGTTGTATGTGCTTTTTATATCTACCTGTCGTTGCAGATCTCCACATACACTAATATGCCTTTAACTCCATGTCAAACGATCACGAGAGAAGATCGAACTTAGGAGGGGAGATATCTCCAAACTAACAAATAAAATCACGGGACACTGTGCCATTGGAAGTCGTATGCGACGATTGAGTATTCCTGAGAATGATTTTTGCTCCTTCCTTCCTTTGCAACTACTTTGCTTTGGTACACATCAGAATACTATCCAAAAAAAAAACTGATCTGATTGAACTTTAATAAAGACAACTCTAACCTAGTCGAGCCTATGTTTTTATTATTTTATCTGCTGAAAAATATATGTAGGACAAAACTATGTTTATTACAAGAAAATTACAAGTTTACAATAGAATACGATTAAATTCAATCCCAGACTGTCGACCGAACTCGTTCGATGTTAAAAATGGACTTTCCAGAACCCGTTCGCCCATCCAACAGCCATTTTCCTAGAACAGCTGTCGATACGGTCCACCTTCGCTCTTATTTCCTCTCTTAACTGGGGCATCTGCACCGTACAACCAGCAGTACAATGCACCATAATACTTTGGCGCGTGTGAACTATTAATCACTCACTCGATTTGGGCATGTGATCCTCCTGGAATGGGGCGAGCTAAGGAGGGGGAAATGAACTGCTTAGTGAAACAAGTACAATGGAAAACTTATGTCTCGGCAGTCTGGAAAAGTTAACATATTAATATTAAATTGATGTAAGTTTTCTATGTCACTTTTGCAAAACCCAAAGCCCTTAATCCGATCTTCTTTCATAAATTTTTTTGAAAAAAATGCCAAGGTTTTCAAAATCATGATTTGCGATTCCCGTCTATAACTCGGAAGACATGAAACCATCCCTTTTTTAATTTTAAATTAATTTTTATTGCTTTTTTCTTTATATACCCGACTAAAATGCTTCAATATAATTTAAAAACGACGTGTTTTGAGTTTAACTTACTACATATACCGAGCCCACTAACCTAAACGATATAACTAAGACTGTTGTGTTTTGACCTTAAACCCATACTGTGTCCTAGTTTATGTAACCAATATATTATACAAATATGATTCCCTACGAAAAGCTAGTCGCAAAAACCCTAGATATTTTATCTCTTTCCAATTTCTTTCAAAATTCAAGCTAAATATCTACAACTTGTCAACGCTTCTTAAATTAACTTAACTGTAATCCCGGTGAATAGTACTCGTTTTCTCTTGCTTTTAGTAGTCATCAACTCGTTTACGTTTTCCAAAGCCTGTAAGTCGTTTCCATGGGGCACATGCACTGCCGAGATTTGAACTAGGCCGACAAGATTCGGTCAACCCTCAGATGCACCTCTTCATGATTATGACTCCGGCCTCTCCAGGAAAACACCCTAGTTAACCCTAATTGGGAGGAATTACCCAATGTCTCGGCTATCTCCCCTTCCGTAAGCCACTGGTATTTGGTATACTGCTTTTTTTTGCATCGATGGAAGTGATTCTTATCACTAACGACGTACCGGTTGTATATGAGACGCTTTTCCCTGGCAGCACGGTGGCTGTGGTATAATACCAAAATACCATCCCTACTTAGCACTAATTACATTTTAGCTCTAATATGGAGAAATGCCTCCAGCGGGATAGAGCCAGATTGAGGTGTACTCTCTTGCCCTCGAATCACCTTAATTAGGAAATTGTCAATCCTATTTAGTCGAGCTCCATCTTAAAGGACTCTGGTGTTCTGTACAATCGAAAAGAGATCCTAAGATATTGTATTTCAACCACACGAATAATTCCCATCTAAAACGGAGCTACATTAAACCATAGCGCACAACTGTAAGATATGATTGGCCTTATTAGAGCCACGTTGCATATGACTTTCATCGTCGAATCAAGTTGACTACTGTGAAATAAAGTCTAAAGCTTCCTTGGCTATACAAGCATCTACATGTTTCTCACAATACATATAAATACTTATCAAGCTAGATACCGATCTATCTAACTGCGCATCTGACAGCTAGTAGGAGTCCATGCTGTCCAATGTTTGCCAAATTTCGCCAGATATTTCGGGTATCCCAAGAAGTCGATTGCAATGGAGTTTTGAACAGGATTGTTTCCGACTTTGAAAATTAGTTTTGGATTTCCAATCAACGCAATACTTTTTAATATTTTACCAGTATGATCGAAGTCACGTTGCAACAGAATGTTGATCACTTCTATTTCTCGGTCTGGGTATGCTCTAGCAAGATTGAGGGAACCTAATAGATCGGTCGTGTATATGCTGAACAGTATGGGAAAAATAACCTACCGCTTTTTTAAGCCATTTTTAATGTTAAAAATCTTACTGCCACATTTGAAAACAAACTCCTTTCCCATGAGCATGTTGTAAATCATTATATAGCTAAGATTTCCGCATGTCCATTCTGGTTAGCTTGTAGAGAAGCCCCTCTAACTAGGGTCAAAAGCTTTCCCCAAATTAACCAAGCACCAACTGATTACCTGGCTACTACTCCACAAATGTCGTTTCAGATCCGGATACCGAAAAGCTGAACAAATAATTTCTAATGTCATTCCACTGTCGGGACAGCAAAAATACAAACCTTCTATTGTTATTGTAAAGATGAAATGTCTGAAATATTTAAGAGTTTTTACCAGGAAAAGAATTTAGGAGACAACCTCACCCGATCACGTTTTGTTTGAGAAGAAAAATTTATTAGGCGAAATCATTTGACATTTGTTAGAAAAATGGCTATGTGCTTATATAATGACAGCACAGATGGAGTTGGTGTGAGATAGAAATAGTTCTACATAAAATGGTGAAATACAGACTTCAGTGAAACAATTATATAATGATTGAAAGATAGTGTGTAATGATTTCTAAACATTCCGCCCGCTTCGACGTCTCAATTTGAGCGTTGAAAAATAACTGCTGCTTAACTTGACGATTTTAACTTGACGATTTTTTCTCAGTAGCATCATTGGAAACTGGTAGCAAACAAAGTTTTGATATGGGACTCTTAAGTGTTGTTGACTGCGTCTTCACAGTGACGACTCTTACAAGTCCGTCACCACCTGGATATGTTGAAATAACTCGCGCCAGTGGCCATTTGCTTGGAGGATAACGTTCGTCAACCACAAGTACTAAGGCTCCTTCTTTGATATTTTCTGATGATTTATGCCACTTACCAATATCTTGCAAGCGTTGAAGGTACTCGTGAGACCATCTCTGCGAGAATCTTTCTAGCATTTGGCGAAGTTGCTGATAACGCGAAAGTCTTGACGTGGGTAACTGGATTAAAGATGGTTCAGGAACTGTTGTTAAAGCATCTCCAACAATGAAGTGGCCTGGGGAGAGAGTTTCCAGATCACTTGGGTCATCCGAGAGAGGGCAAATGGGACGAGAGTTCAGAACAGATTCCACTTGTATCAGGAACGTGGAAAATTCCTCGTATGTGAGAACAGCATCTCCTATCACTCTCTTGACGTGGAACTTGGTTGACTTAACAGCTGCCTCCCATTTACCTCCAAAGTGAGGAGCTGCGGGAGTGTTGAATGACCACTTCGTGCCATCATTGGCTAGTAGATCTACTAAAGATTTCATGTTATTAGAGGCAGAATTGAACAACTTACGCAGCTCTGCATCAGCGCCAACAAAATTGGTCCCACAATCACTTTTCAAAGTCGAACAAATTCCCCGTCGGCCAGTGAAGCGCTTGAAGGCCGCAAGAAATCCGTCTGTAGAGTAATCCGTGACAAGTTCGAGGTGAACTGCAGATGTAGAGAAGCATACAAACACAACTAGATATCCCTTATACCTTTTAGCTCCTCGCCCTTTCCAGGTTTTTAGTGTGAAGGGGCTTGCATAGTCCACACCTGAATATAAAAATGGACGTGAAGGAATCGTTCGATTGATGAGAAGCTGGCCCATAAGTTGACTCGGTGTTGAAGCTCGATAGCGTGCGCAAACAACTCAGCGATTAATGAAACTACGAACTGTATTGCGACCTCCTATAATCCAGTAGCTCCGTCTAAGCGTGGCCAGCATTAATTGAACTCCACCATGCAGTGTAGACTTATGTGTATGGTCCAGAATCAGCTTCGTTAGGTTTGACTCACGTGGAAGGATTATTGGATGCTTCGTGTCCGGATCGATTTGGGCGTTCCGAAGCCACCCGCCAATTCGAAGAATTCCATAACAGTCAATAAATGGGGTAAGACGATAAATTGGGCTGCTGCGATTAATGGACTGTAAGCTAGACAAATTTCTAATTTCTGATGAAAAACTCTCGATCTGTACGTATTTAATCCAAAACACCTTAGCTTCATCTAGTTCCTCGGGCTTCAACCATCGACTGAATTTTGTGATTTTTGGTGGGACATTTCCATCAGATTTCGCTTTTTGTTTGAGGGTTTTCGAGAACGGTATTAGCCGCCTACACCAGGCAGTTATGCGTAATAGTCGTATCAGCGATGAGTATTTATTTATGAGATCCCAGGAAGTATTGGATTTTTGCCTCGTAGTGAAAGCTACTATTGGCCGACGTTCCTCCAGATCAGTGCTAGTATCCAAATTAAGACACAGAGATGGCCAAAGACTTGAGTCGAGTTGCAGCCAACTGGGCCCGAACCACCAAAGTGATTTCTCAGATAGCTGACGTGGTGACAAACCCCTCGACGCATGATCAGCTGGGTTGTCCTCTCCTGGTATATGATGCCAATGCGCCTCAGGAAGAATTTCTTGTATTTGAGAGACACGGTTGCATACAAAATCTTTCCACCTAGTTAGTTGGCCTTGAATCCAAAACAAGGCGGTACTGGAATCAGTCCAGAGATGAATAGCTGATACCTCAAGATTCAAGACTTTCCGAATATAATTGACGTGGCGTGTAAGAAACAAAGCTGCTGAAAGCTCCAAACGGGGCGTTGTAACACGAACATTTCTAGGTGAATTACTTGATTTGTTGGTTTTTTGAATAGGAGCCACTTTGGTCTTTGAGGCTAAAATAGTGATTTGAATATTGTCTATATCTCGGGCAACACGAAGATAGATGACTGCACCTAGAGCCGAATGAGAGGCGTCCGCAAAGCCATGAATCTCAACAGATGAATATGATGAAGTTAATCCAAGCCATCTTGGTACGCTGATTAAATGAAGATCTTGAAGCTCATGAATGTAGTTTTTCCAGCGCAGCTCAAGGTTTAGAGGAATAGCTTCATCCCAGCTTAGATTAGCTTCCCAAAGCTCCTGCATCAATATTTTTCCTCGAACAACCACTGGCGATAGCCATCCCAACGGATCGAACAGCTTCGCAATACGAGACAAAACATTTCTCCTGGTGTAGACATCTGATTCATTGAATTGTTCAGAAGTGAATATAAATCGATCTTCAGCAGGTTGCCAGTTGAGTCCCAAAGTACGATGTATGGGACCACCTTTGATAGAATGCGTTTGGGATGATGTACAGGACGCACGTTCTTGAATAGGCACATATTCTAAGAGACTTTCGTGGCTGGCTGCCCATTTTTGAAGTGGAAAACCACCCGCCTTGAAAAGATTTATTATTTGACTAATTTTGTGCTTACCCTTCAAGATGGATGAAGCTCCACTGTAGACATCATCAACGTAAGTGTTCTGCTCGATAACTTCCTTGGCCTCTGGATAAAGACGACCTTCGTCTGCTGCAAGTTGTCGAAGAACTCTGTTTGCGAGATACGGAGCTGGGCTGGTTCCGTACGTTACCGTTGCTAAGACGAATTCCATCAGATTTGAGTTTTCAAGCCACAAAATTCTCTGAAAGTCCCAATCATCGGGATGAACCAGAATTTGCCTAAACATTTTCGTGACGTCAGATGAGAAAGCAAATTGATTCATCCGCCATCGTGTTATAACGTCTGGAAGGTCCACATGAAGCTTTGGGCCTTCGTGAAGGAATTCGTTAAGTGACAACCCTTGTTGAGTCTTAAAGGATCCGTTAAAAACAACTCGAAGTTTAGTTGTGGAGCTCATCTCACGCACAACTCCATGATAAATACCTGATTAGCTACTTTAGGGGGTTCAGATGTTCGGCGCATGTGCCCTAAGTCCTCGTACTCTCTGATGAATTTAGAGTAATCTTCATAAAACGTTGAGTTTAGCATGAAACGTTTTTGCATCCTATGAATCATGTTTACCGCTGCAGTGCGAGAGTCTCCGAAACTTACTGAACGTAACTTAAAAGGAAGCCTCACGATATATCTTCCTTCCGAGTCTCGAGAGCGAGTGGTGTTAAAAATCTCCTCGCATTGTTCCTCTTCTAAAGTTAGTTGATTACAAGGCGAACTGAAAACTTCTTCTTGAATCCAAAATCGTTTTATTAGGTCGGTGAGTTCGTGGTCAATATGGCAATGGAAAACCTCCGCTTCCATCGATGCTGTATGTGCTGCTAATTGTACTGAGCCAGAGAGTATCCAGCCCAAACTATTTAGTTGAGCAATTGGCGCTTCCGATGGACCCTTCCGAAGCCCATTTTGGATGATTTGGCTATAGACTTCAACTCCTAGTATAAGATCAATTCGACCGGGCTGATGATATTCAGGATCCGCGAGTTTCAGACCCTTAAGATGAGGCCAGTTGTTGATGGCAACCATTGTTGAAGGAAGATAGCTAGTTAGTTTTGGCAAGATAAATGCGTCAAAAACAGTTTTGTATTCATTCACACATGATTGAATATCCAGGGTAACTTTTCCATTTGCTCTGCGTGAAGATAATGTGTCTGCTCCTATACCAGCTATAGACAACGATGTGTGAACACGTGGCAATCGAAGAATTTGACTAAGCTTTTCCGATATCAAATTTATTTCAGATCCTTGGTCAAGAAAAGCTCTAACCACGTGACGTGCTCCATTACACGGTTTGATTTTAACTGAAGCTGTTGCTAGGAGTATTCCGCTTCTTGGAGATTTATAGATGTAAGTGGCGTTTACTGATGCAGTAGATAAAGATGGTCCAATCGATACTGATTCTCTTGTAGAGCTGTTCTGTGCCAAGATGGTAGATTGTTGATTGGAAGCATTCCCACCTGGGTGAATTGAAGTGTGATGACGACCAGAACAGATGTTACACCTCTTCTTTGAATAGCATCTGCTGATTGAGTGCGGTCCAAGACAATTAAAGCATAGTCTTTTTTGTGTGACAAACTGATGACGCTCTTCAAAACTTTTCGAGAGATAACTTGGGCAAGTTGAGATAAGATGATTCCCGTTGCAAAGAGAACACGATTGGGAAGAGTTCCGTACAGCAACATGATGAGATCTGGCTTTAGATAACTGATTCTTGACTGTTGATGATGGTTTTCTGATATCTTGCTGTTTCGGATTCATCCGTTCGAAGGCCTGAAGTGAACGAATGCGTGTTTGAAGGGATTCTTTAAATTCTTTCCAGAAGTTTCTGTTTTGGGACCTAGATGTTTTTTCCATTCTTTTATAGACGCAGAATCCAATTTACGAGAAACTAAAAATACTAAAATCTCGTCCCACTGATCGACTTTGCTACCAAGGCCAGTCAGCTAGAAGCCGCTTGTTGTCATAATGCTCCAGAAGATCATCCCATGCTACCTTAAAGTTAGCTGCTGTTAGAGGCGTCGTGTGCAAAGGAGAAGCTACTTTGCCACCAGCCAGACACGCTTTTAGATATTGTAATTTTTCGACGCACGTCAAGAAAGTATGAGCTCCGATTTGCGATGTAAAAGCGTCTTTGAATGGAGCCCAATCTGAAAACTCTCCACTAAAGATGGGAAGATCCATTACTGGCAAGCGAACATGTGTAGTTAACGAAGATGATTCTCGAACAATAGAGTAATCGGACAATGCTTTGCCATCCATGGAAGATTTTGGTTTGATTTGTTCTAGCAAAATTGCCATCTGCTCCATAGCATCGAGATAATTTTCTTCACATTCCATGAAGGTTTTTCCCTTGAAATATGGATCCTCGTCATACTCTGCTTTCTGTTCACTCTTGACTGATGCTCGTAGTATTCCCAATGAATTATGGTTATTCTTGTAGTCATTCCAATTATTAGAAAGAGCTTTAATGCGGGATTCTATTCGATGACTGGTGATATTTGAGCTGGATTTAAGTTTAGCAAACGAGTTCGAGATTAACTCAGAAAGCTCGCCTTGCTGCTCTAGTAAATGTTGAATTTGATTAGCCTTAGACATGATAGATTTATATTCCAATATATTCGGCTTGAAAAGGACCAGAAATGTAAAGATGAAATGTCTGAAATATTTAAGAGTTTTTACCAGGAAAAGAATTTAGGAGACAACCTCACCCGATCACGTTTTGTTTGAGAAGAAAAATTTATTAGGCAAAATCATTTGACATTTGTTAGAAAAATGGCTATGTGCTTATATAATGACAGCACAGATGGAGTTGGTGTAAGATAGAAATAGTTCTACATAAAATGGTGAAATACAGACTTCAGTGAAACAATTATATAATGATTGAAAGATAGTGTGTAATGATTTCTAAACAGTCATCTACATATGGTCAAGTCTCTCATTCTCTTGCGGTTCGGAGTCTACAAAAACATCATAGGTACCTCTCATATGTTCACCAAGCGATATGATTAAGCAAGTGAGCGGAAAAGTTATTCCAATTTTATTTTTTTAAGTAAGCGCTTTTCTTCGCAAATAAATAAAGTTGTTGTATCAGAGTACACAGTTTCGAAGACTCGTAATCAAGCGAGTACAAATTTTAGAATACTAGAATACTTAGAACATGATTAAATGGTAGGTAGCACTAGTAAAGGATATGCTAATGGTGAAAGACTAAAATGATCGATATTAGTCGTATAAAACTTCCTGAACCTATGGACCTACTTCGATTTTAAAATATTGAAATTCGCTAGCGCCGAAAAAGTCCACCAATCCTTTAATTAAACGCAAATTTTATAGAATTGGGTTCGTTAATACATTTAGACTTTAATTTTAAGGATTCTTAGAACTAACGGATTGCGAAGGGAGTGGCCGTGGCTCAAGTGGTAGTGAACTGGCTTCCAAATCGTAAAGTATACGAATCCCAACCTCACCCGAAAGATATTTATTTTTTCAACTAACTAAAATCAAATACGGTGAGCAATTGACTAGAAAATAACAACAAACCAGTTTCAATGTTGGATCCCACCCATGGAGTGTAATAACCACTGAACCCAAACATCTTTCTTCTCTTTCTATCCCAATTTCCAAAAAACTTAACACCTGCTGAGGTATTATAAGTGTATCATACCCACTTGAGTGTTAAATTCTTTAAACAAAAAAAAAAACAGAAAAAAAAAGTATGTCATTTATTTCAGTTAATCCAGGCCACACTCAGTCGTTCGCAGATCTTCGCAGTGAATAGAAGTGTTTCGGCTTTTCCTAACAAAATAGTGAGTCAGTTTTCCTGGTAAAGATAAATAATTGCAAGTTCGTCATTGAATCGATAACCAAGAGGTTAGCGGCGTCGGTCAACGAACCACGACCTGGAGAACCGAGTCCTTGTGCACAATTTCTACCTTCGAAATGAAATAGAGAATTGGCGATTCGAGAACTCGGGCTTCACCCAGTTTAGTGACGAGAATAGGTCAAATAACGTCATCGCAAACGATAGGGTACTACCCCCTTTCATTTCGAAGGAGGAGCTCCAAACGATCTTCGAATCGCTTAGAAGTAAGAAATCAGTGGGAACCGATGAAATACCGAACATCGTGCTTCGACATCTCCCACTAGAAGCGGTGAACATTTATACCACCCTGTTTAATAATGCAATGAATAATGCACATTATCCAGCGCATTGGAAAACTGCGGTGGTACATCCCATACCTAAAAGGGATAAAGATACTTCCAATCCGGCGAATCTCCGCTCGATCAGTCTTCTTCCAAACATCAGTAAGGTTTTCGAGAAGGTAATCAATAGAGTCCTGACTAAGTGGGTTGAGGACAAACATATAGTTCCGGATAATCAGTTCGGTTTCAAGGCGGGGCATGCTATCATTCATGCTGTGTCGAAACTGGTTTCTGATATCCAATGGAACAAAGGCAAGAACCAGTGCACTGGTGCCTGCCTGATTGACTTGGAGAAGGCCTTCGATACCGTATGGTTAGAAGGACTCTTTTTCAAGCTGGACAGGTTGGGCATTAGTAAACCACTGCTGTATATTCTTTTTGATATGCTCTCCAGTAGACAGTTCATCGTGAAGAATGGCGATGTGACTTCTGCTGGAACATTTAACATTAAAAACGGTCTGCAACAGGGTGCGGTAAATTCGCCGATCCTATTCAACATTTACACAAGTGATCTGATAGGTTCACTTCACCATGCCATAGCGCACGCAGACGACTTAATCGCGTACAGATCGGGTCCAAAGATTGAGGTCATTAACATGCTTTTGCAACGTGACTTCGATAAAATTAAACAATATTGCGATGACTGGAAGTTGAAAATCAACTTCCAGAAATCGGAAACCATTCTGTTTAGGACGCCTTTGTCTGGGGCCTCTAGGGATACCAGAAAGAATTGGCGAAAGTTCTCTATCGTCGGACAACATGGACAGCCACTTGCTTGTCGAAATGTAGTCAGATACCTTGGGATCTGGCTAGATCAATATCTGTATTTTAACAAACATATAGATGTTGCTCTGGCCAGAGCCAAAGGTGCTTTTGCCCTTACAAAGAAACTGTTTTATAACAGCCAACTCGATGCGAGGGTGAAGGTAATCTGTTACATGGCCCTTATCAGGCCCATGCTTGTATTTGGGTGTCCCGTGTGGTTCAACGTGAGAGCAAGTTTATTGGAAAAGATTCGGGTGTTTGAGAGGGCTTGTCTTAGGACTTGTCTTCGCTTATACAGAACACCAGAGTCTGAGTACATAAAATTCTATCCTAATGAGGTCTTGTACAATACGGCGAACCTGATAAGAGTGGACAATTTCGTCATTAAGTTGACTCGAAGGCACATTGCGAGAGCAATGACCTCATCGAACAACCTGATCTCAGGGGCTTACTACCCCAATTATATGTATCACGAGAGAGCTCGCCTTGACGGCTTTATTCCTCCAGAAGCGTTCCTCTACCTAGATAGCAAAGGTCTGATCCAGGACAGATTGGCGGTGCCGCTAATCTTCCACGTCGCTCGAACAGCTGCGGACAGGCGACTCAACTACGAGAGAGACGTCGCACATGGCAGTGCGGAGCGTCTCCGGTTCAGTAGGGCGGTAGGGAGTCGTGACAGGAGGGATGTTGCTCAGCAGCACCAGCAATTTTGGTGGCTTGATGAAGGCGAGGATGCTTCGTCGTCGATCTCCTCCAGTGATAGGTAGCTTCATGTGAAGCAGAGTGGGCCAGCCTAATTTTTGTTTTTTTAGCCATGGCCGGCTTATATAGTTTTAGGTAGTATTAAGTTAGATTTTAAGAAAAAAAATATAAAAAAAAGCAGAAAAAAAAATGAATAAAAATAAAAAAATCCAAAAAAAAATATAAATATATACATATATGTATATGTATATGCATATATGTATATATGAAGTGTATATGTGTTATGTATTGTATATATGTGTATGAATGTATTATATGTAAGTAGGTTAAGTAGATTAAGATTTATTTTGTAGGTAGTCTGTAAGTTTATAGTTTTAAGTATTAAACTCAAAAGAGTCCATATACTAAGTTTTTGCTTTTTAAAAATGTTTTCTTAGTTTAAGCTGTATTGTCCTAAATATAAGAATAAAAAAAAAACCTGTCAGAACGTCGAAAGACATAGTTTAAGTGTTAGGATTAATTTAGAGTGCCCGCATGGGGCCAGTAAGTTAGTATAAGAATATTTGTAAGTTATTTAAGCTAATTTTTAAGCGTTTTTTGTCTAGCATGTAAGAGTAAATTAAGAGATCAAATAAAAATGCATTTAAACTGGCGTCGGTCAACGAATCGTGATTCGTGGCACACGGGTTCGAATCCCAGGCCAAACCAAAGGCTTTGTTTTTTTTTTTTTTTTTTGTTTGTCTTTTCTTTTTTTTTTGTGCTTATTTTGAAATAAAAATAGTATAAAAACAAAACCAAAAAGTGAGGAAATCACATCACGTGATGGATGGTGGAGAGCGTTCTACTCGTCGCATGACGGGAGTTGCCGGTGCTGTGGCGAAAGCCATCACAAGGAGGAGGAGCTTGAAAGCCACTCCTAATTTATCGAAAGTAAAAATAAGTGCCGCTTTAACAGCTGATACGGCAACCACAACACAACAGAGCAAAAAACAACCAGATGATGGGTTGATGTACATCTCTGAAGAGGTCCAGTATAAGGGGGGCAACAACAACTTTGCCTCTCTAGCAGCATCTGAATCGGAAGATGAGGATGAAGAAATAAAAGAAATTAGCAGCAGCATACAAATGCTGAAAGAAAAAATGCTTGCTATTAGGCAAAGACAAACTGCACGCAGGCAGAAGGAGCAATTACAATTAGAGAGCTCCCAACAAAAAAAGCTACAAGAGCAGAAACAACAACTGCAGCAACAACAAAACCAGCAGCAGCAGAAACTACATCTGCAGCAAACAAAACAGCAGCAGCAGAAACAACAGCAGCAGCAGAAACAGCAACAGCTGCAAAAACAACAACAACAGCAGCAGCAGCAGCATCAACAACAACAGCAGCAGCAACAACAACAACAACAGCAGCAACAACAACAACAACAACAACAACAACAACAGCAGAAGAAGAAGGAGAAGGTGCCTCCTATAAACACCTATAAACTAGAGGTAAGTGCTACCAAGGACCTGTGTAGGCTGGTCATTGGTCATAATTTTAACATTAAGAGATTGGGGAATGATCGCCATGCCATCCACTGTAATACAGTGGAGGGCTACGCGAAAGTGAAAGAGCTCCTAAAGGAAACGACGACGGAGCATTACTCATTCACACCGAAGTGTGAAAAGCGGCAATCGATGCTGCTGAAGGGGTTGGAACCGTCTTCTGATCCTGAGGAGATCCTGGCACTGCTCAAAGAGAAGGAGTGCGAAGGACTCAAGTTTGTGGGGGTAAAGCCATTTACCACAGCTAGAGCCAGGCGGGAGAAACGGAGTCTGCCGTTCTTCCTGGTGCAGCTCAGTCCCGAAAGCCGTCTGGATAGTCTAAGGAGTATCAATGTCCTAGACTACCAGGTGGTTCACTGGGAAAAATTAAAAAGGAGCGAAGGCGTTATACAATGCGTTCGCTGCCAGAGGTTCGGACACGCCGCGTCGAACTGCCAAATGCAGCCTCGATGCGTGAAGTGCGCAAAGAACCACAGTTCCGAGGAGTGTCCTCTGGGTAGGGACGGAGCATCCGATAGGACGCAGCTCTCGTGCGTGTTATGTGGGAACGTGGGACACACCGCAAACTATCGGGGTTGTCCTAAGTTCGCTGACATTAAAAAAGCAAAACTGGCTCGGCAGCAGAAGGTGGAGGTCAAACGTTCACCTGTGAGGCTTCAAACACCAGCCGTCACGTCCCAAATTTCCTACGCCCAAATGGCGGCAGGTAGGGGTGCTACGGTACAGCAAGCGACTGTTGCTTCTCCGGCGCCAATGCCGAGAACAACGGAAGCTGCACCTAACATGTTGGCCATCTTGCTCGCAATCCAAGGGCAGATGGCTCAGCTGCAAAAGCAGGTGCAAGAACAGGCCAAGCGGGTGGACCAGATCTACGCGCTGCTGCCGGGCCTAACGCAACACATGTCGTAATGGGTACGCACATGGTGGAGCAAACTTTGAAGGTCCTTGCGGTGAATGTTAATTCACTGGTTAGGATCGAACGAAGAGCCGCGATGTTTAAATTGCTACAAGACCAAACTCCTGATGTGCTTTTCGCTAGCGAAACCAAGCTAACCGATAAGCACAAACTGGAGTACAATAATTATATTGTTAGAAGAAGAAACCGGCCCCGTTCCAAATGTGGAGGCGGTGTCGCGATCTTCATTAAGCAAGGTATAAAATTTCACAGAGTGTACAAGGGAGTGTTGCGCAGGTTCCGGGTGTTGGAGGCAGTCGTCATTTACATCCCGCTCCGCAGTGGAAAGCGGCTGTACTTGGCTTCTGTTTATGCACCTGAGACTTCACAATCCACTTTATTCATTACAGAGCTCGATACGCTTTTTCGACTCCTGAGGCTGGAATCGGGGGAGAATTATTTCATAATCGGCGGAGATTTCAACGCTAAACACAGAGATTGGGGAAATAATTTGCCAAATACTAGAGGGAACCTACTACTCGATTGGTGGGGTCAGCACGATGTCATGTACAGACTCGGTCTAAAAGCGACGGATAACCCGTCGTTTCCCAGAGGCGGGTCTTATTTGGATCTACTGCTGTATGACGAACGTATACGACTGACAGGTACGAATTTACAAACGCTTAACTGTCTGCGCACATTCGTGTATGACAGTGACCATTGCGGTTTTAGCACCGAAATTACAGTTCCCAACGAAATTGCGGAATTGGAGGAGTTTGTCCAAAGATATTCTTACAACTACAGTAAGACTCGATGGACACGCTTCTCCGCAACCATGACAAGTGCGCTCTCCTCGAATACGCTCCACCCACCGTCCAATAGGAATTTGACAAACGAGGAGATCGACAATTACCTAAAACAAATGGACGAGACAATTAAACAAACTATGGACTCTACAATACCACGATATCGACATACGACTAACGAAGACCTGTTCCGCAATCCTACTATTGACGCACTGCACCGACAGAAAAGTAGACTTCTGACAAGACTCAAGAACTTGTACAGACAGTTAACTGACAGACAAGACCCGGAGATTAGGACACTGAAGGCATCGATTAAAAATATTCAAACGTTAATAAAAGAGAATTACAGAATTTCTGTAAGTTCGTATTGGAACAACAGGGTTCGGGCTGTAAACACCAGCAACCCGAATATGTTCCCGCAAATAAATAAACTATTTCGGAGAAAAAATCAAAACGACCTTCAGTGTCTTAAAATAGCGCGGACAACAGACAACGAACGGTTACTGACAATAGCAGGTATTGATCCAAATGAGGCCGCTGATGTTGACGACTTCTTTGTGATCGAGGATCCACAGGAGAAGGTTGAAGCCATAGGGGCGACTTTCCAGGAAATATACAAGGCCACTGATACCATTGGCCCTAATTATGATCTGGACAATCGCGTCTTGGTGCACGACTTCTGCATTCGAAATGAAATAGAGAACTGGCGATCCGAGGGCTCTGGTTTCACCCGGTTCAGCGACGAAAATATGGCAAATAATGTCATTACCAGAGAGGGTGACCTACCTCCGTTCATTTCGAAGGAAGAGCTCCATGAGATCTTCGACACAATCAGGGCTAAGAAATCAGTGGGGACCGATGGTATTCCAAACATCGTGCTTCGACATCTTCCTCTAGAAGCGGTGAACATTTACACCACCCTGTTTAATAATGCAATGAATAATGCACATTATCCAGCGCATTGGAAAACGGCGGTGGTGCAACCTATTCCCAAAAAGGGAAAGGATATATCCAATCCTGCGAATCTCCGGTCGATAAGTCTCCTTCCGAATATCAGTAAGGTGTTTGAAAAGGTAATCAATAGAGCTCTGTCTAGGTGGGTTGAGGACAAACATATAGTTCCGGATAATCAATTCGGTTTTAAGGCGGGACATGATATCTCACATGCCGCGTCTAAACTGGTGTCCGATATCCAATGGAATAAAGGCAAAAACCAATGCACTGGTGCCTGCCTTGTTGACTTGGAGAAGGCCTTCGACACTGTATGGTTAGAGGGTCTTTTCTATAAGCTGACTAGGCTGGGGATCAGTAAACCACTCTTGTACATTCTTTATAATATGCTAACCAACAGACAGTTCATCGTGAAAAATGGCGATGTGACTTCTGTTGGAATATTTCAAATTAAAAATGGTCTTCAGCAAGGCGCGGTCAATTCGCCGATCCTATTCAACATTTATACAAGCGACTTGATAGGTTCACTTCCCCATACTATTGCGTACGCAGACGATTTGATAGCGTACAGAGCAGGTCCAAAAATCGAGGTCATTAATACTCTCTTGCAGCGTGACTTCGATAAGATAAGACGATTTTGCGATGACTGGAAGTTGAAAATCAACTTTCAGAAGTCGGAAACCATTCTCTTTAGGACGCCGTTGTCTAGAGCCTCTAGGGATACCAGAAAAAATTGGCGAAAGTTCTCGATCATTGGACAACACGGACAGCCTCTTGCCTGTCGAAATGTAGTCAGATACCTTGGGATCTGGCTAGATCAGTTTCTGTATTTTGACAAAAATGTAGATGCTGCTCTGGCCAGAGCCAAAGGAGCTTTTGCCCTTACAAAGAGACTGTTTTATAGCAGCCAACTCGATGCGAGGGTAAAGGTAATCTGCTACATGGCCCTTATCAGGCCCATGCTGGTATTTGGTTGTCCCGTGTGGTTCAATGTGCGAGCAAGCTTAATGGAAAAGATTCGGGTGTTTGAGAGGGCTTGCCTTAGGGCTTGCCTTCGCTTGTACAGAACACCAGAGTCGGAGTACAAAAAATTTTATCGTAATGAGGTCCTTTACAACAGGGCGAACCTAATACGAGTGGACAACTTCGTAATTAAGCTGACTCGAAGGCACATTGCAAGAGCAATGACCTCGACGAATAACCTGATATATGGGGCTTACTACCCCAACTACCTTTACCACGAGAGTGTGCGCTCTGACGGCTTCGTTCCACCGGAAGCATTCCTCTACCTAGATCAGATAGGGTTGATCCAGGATAGATCAGCGGTCCCGTTAATCTTCCATGTCGCTCGGAAAGCTGGGGACAGGCGACTCAACTACAACAGAGACGTCGCACACGGCAGTGTGGATCGTCTCAGGTTCAGTAGGGCGGTGGGGAATCGCGATAAGAGGGATGTCGTTCAGCAGCACCAGCATTTCTGGTGGTTGAATGATGGAGAAGATGTTTCGTCGTCGTTTCCGTCAATTACGGACCAGCCTCACTAATGAGGCAGAGCTGACCAGTCTATTTGCTCTGTAAATAGCGATGGCCAGCTTGCATAGGTTTAGGTTAGCACTTAAGAAATATATATATATATTAGTATATATAAAGGTATATACTGGTATATGTATGTAATTGTGTATAGTGTCTATGTGTATATATGTGTGTATTGTGTATATAGGTTAGGTAGACTAAGGCTTATTTTAAGTTAGATATTAAGATTTTATAAAAAATAAAAAATTATGTCCGTATGCTAAGTTTTTGTTAACAATTTTTTTCTTAGCCTTAAGTATAGAAAATAAATATTCCTAAGTAAAATGTTAATAAAGTCGAAAGACATAAATATAAGAATTTAGAGTAGCTTAGAGCGCCTGTGTGGGGCCAGTAAGTTAGTATAAGGTTGTTAAGTAATTTTAAGCTAGCATTTAAGCATTTTTGTTAGTATGTAAGAGTTAATGATTAAGAAAATAAAATGCATTTAAAACTAAACTAAAACTATCCAGGCCACACTCATTTCGAACTAATTGTTGGAATAAAAAAAAAATGCCAAAGCAATAGGAAAATACATCAATTTTCAAATTGTATCAGTAGTTTTCAATATGTCCACGTTTGGCGCGAATAATGGCCTTGAGACGGCCGAAGAAAGCATCGCACGCTACACGCACGTGGCTCTGCGGTATTTTGTCCCATTTCCGGCGAAGTGCTTGTTTGAGGTGGTCCAAACTTTGGTGTTTTTTAGTGCCAGCCTTCGCTTTCAAAATACCCCAGACAGAGAAATCCAACGGATTTGCATCCGAAGAATTTGCAATCCATTGTGTCGAAGAAATGAAGTGTGGAACATTGTTTTTTAACCAATCTTAGTTTACGTGAAACTGTGCCGGGTCTTGTTGAAATGTCCACGGTCTCCAACCAAAATGATTGTTTGCCCAAGGCTTCAATACTGTCTCGAAGACAGTTTCACGGTATACGATCGCATTAATTTTGACGCCACGGTCCAAAAATACGAGCGGAGAGCGACCATCGGCGGTTATGGCGGCCCAAACCACCAATTAATGCGATCGTATATCGGTGCTGCCTGCTTTCTGGTAGTCGTCCGAAGGTGTAAATTTTCGAAGGACCTTTCTGGCAAGTAAACTCGGTCATTTTGTTTGTTGACGACATATTGCTCGATAAAAAATGGCGACTCATCGGATAAAACCAAATTCAGCAGCTCACCACTTTCGTGCAAGCGTAGTAACTCCTTCGCTCTTTCGACTCTAACTTTTTTCTGTTGCGGTGTAAGATCGTGTGTCTTTTGGAACTTCAATAGCTTGAGCCCAAGCTCATTTTTCAGTATGTGTTGCATCCGTTCCAACGATATGTTAAGCTCACGACCCATTTTTCTTCCACTTCGACGCGGATTTCGCTCAATTCGAGCCTTCACTTTCCGAACCATTTCTGCCGATGTTGCTGTTTTTTTATGACCTCCTCCATGGCGTTTTGCAACACTGCTAGTATCACGGTAACGAGCTATGGTTCGAGACACAAATAATTTATTCACGTTGAGGTGCTGGAGGTACTTGCGGTTTTCCAGCCAAATATAAGGCAATCACACTATCACGTTTGAATTCCATCGCGGATAAAAATTTTTCAACACAACTGAGACGCAATTCGTTTAAAAGGCTTGCAAATAATAAAATTATCTGTCATGTGTCATTAGAGTTCACTGTCATGAACGGTTTGGAAATTATAGCAGTCTGAAGTTGGTTGCAGTTCGAGTCATTCAGGGTGTATTCATATGCACATGTATGTATGTACTCGTATATCCAAAGGTGTGAGAAGAGAGCAGAGACTGGCCTTTCCGCGATCACATTAAAAAATGTCTATGACTCGTACACATCACATGAATTATATTTTTTCATAAAAGGCTTTGTTTCATTTCACTGAATTATGATCTACTCACTATAAACTCCGTTTTGAAATCTGTATTTTCCAATTTGCAGCCTGCTTTTGATACCAGCGAGAGATAGGAAAGTTGCTGCATGCTTTAATTCAAATCAAATCGGTAGAATGCCACCCCTCCCAACAAAGTGGACTGTATGTACGTACATTGAATAAGAATCTTTTAACGAGACAACAAAAACTTCATCCCCTGTCTGGTATTTCTTCTGGTTTGAAGACATATTGTACAATAGATAAATGCATTTTCCTTTGCTGATGTGTTCTGATTTAAGCATTATTGTTAAATCGTTTGAGCTTAGGTTTAAGAAAAAGCATTTATGCTCTACTCAACTAGGATGTAAGTTGTATGCTAATATTCCCTGTTCGATGCCGTGTCAATACTTTTTTTTTTGTAATTGCCGCATGCTCAAGGGGTTAATAGGCTTAAAATGTTTGCACACAGCGCGAGCGAAGGAAAGCTAGGAAGAAATTTGGACGTTGGTTTTGAATATTTGCACACTATAACGATCATGATATAAAGAGCTCGCAGGACACTTCATAAGCGATTTGTAAGACCTATCAGCATAGGAAAGAAGGGACCTAAGTGCAATGGGTTTTGAAGAGGTGAGAGAAGAAGATTCGCCTTTTTTAGGGACCGGCTGGACAAACGCATATTTTCTATCTACTCGGAAAGAGTCCTAAAGAGTAGAATTGATGAAAAAGCTTTCGCAGTGGTTTTGTCAGCGGGGAAGAACACCTTTTCAGAAGAGGGGGAGATGTACCGTCTAGACCAGCGGATTTGCGTAGGTTTAGATATTCAAGTACTCTTGCTACTACACGAGTGTGAAAGTGGATTCGTCCCACTGAATACTCGACGCACTCAAGTGTAAGCGGAGACTAGGCACAATCTGAAAGTGTTGAACTAGCGGCAAAGTGTGCAGCAAGCAGATTGGCCTTGTTGACAGCTGACAGTTATAACGTCATTGTGAATGAGATTAGGGATGGAGAATGAAGCAGAATTTTTAGTATTTTTGACTAGGGAACAAAAATGTTTACTACCTTTGGGACATTGGAATATTTTTTGCTTCAGTTTTCGATCGTATTCAAATTTTGAATGCTTAAGAAGGGGGTTATAGTCATTTTTGGTACACTTGAATGTTTTCTCGGGTTTCCCCTGTCGGTTCAGTCTTGTAGGACCGAAAAAACTATTTCCTAACCCTGACAGCTTCTTTATAGCTCTAGTGGTACTATACCTTTTTTTACGGTGTGATACTTTTAATCCGATGAGGAATAAAAAATCTAATTCCAATGGGCATAGTGTTTGCAATCATATCATCAGCGCAATCCTCTTCGTTATCAAGGAAACATAGCGACCATTTAAAATTCCTAAAGAAGGTGCTAAGTCTACTCCAGTTGACTTTCTCGTATTATCATACGGTTTTTTTGTGAATCTTTTCTCTAACTTTGTTGTCAGTGTACGAGAAATTAGCTATGACACAATGGTCCAACGAGCCTAGATAACATATCCGCCTGTGATTAATAGGGTGAGAAGATGAAAACAAGGCCAGGGTGTTGGCGATATGACTATCAACGTCTGGTATTCGCGTGGGCTCATTTACAATCTGGGTCAAGTTGTTTTCCGCAGCGAAGATCTCAACATACCGTCCTTCGTGTGTTGTCTGTCCAAATATCGAAGCCCCTCAGAAGTGTGTATATTGAAATGCCTCGTAATAATCATTTCGGTTAGAGGATACAGGGATACAATTCTTTGTATGGAGTCAGACAGCGAATCAAACTCGTTAAAAGTCGAAATGCGCTTCAGTTTGGAGTTTCTGTAAATAACGCAATAGTAGATAATGTGCTTGCGGAGAAGGAACTTCAACTACAAGAAATTAAATTCCGGACTGGAATAGGGATTACATTGGACTTTGGTAAGTGAGAGATCAACAATAGTACGTATCCAAACACCGGTAAAAATGAGCAACAAAGAGGAGCTAAGCTCTTTTAAAAAAACTGTAACTCCAAGGTGGAACTGTAAGCAGCGTGGGATGCAAGGCTAAGAGGGTCCTTAGTTTTCAGTTTGCGAACTTTAACTAACGGGCTACCTCTGAATTTAATCTCCGGCCTTCTTTTCAGCAAAACGAGCTCATATCCCGATTTCACCCAACAAAATTTGTAACATTAGAAAAGCGTCAACTTCAAGATTCGAACCAGTGCTCCATGCAGCAGAAATTGTCGATCGGACGTCTGCTGCCAACTCTATCCCTGAAATGAGAAGCGGGGAAGCGAATGTGTCCCTTCACACTTTGTATGAAGACACAATTAGCATTTTATCGAATGAGTTATGTGTACCACCCGTTAGCACGGAGGGGTGCCCGTGGCTGAAGTGGTAGTGTAGTGGCTTCCCAATCGGACGGTTCGGGGTTCAATACCAGACGTGATCGAGAGTTCTGTGAACATGTCACAAAAATCTACCGGCTACATTAGACTGAGACCTTCGGAGAGAAGAAGCTTCAAATAAGCATTGAAACAAGGTAACTTTAAGGAACCTGCTCTAGAGATTGCCACTTCCAAAACCGGAAACAACAGCACAGAAGACAAACGAACCCGATCCCACGTCTTCCCCGACGTCGGATAACAGGAAGGAGTTATCGATACTTCCGTTGACCTTCGAAATGAAGAGGCACCGTAGTAAAAGTGCATCGTATACCTTTAATCAACGATGCGCAAGAAAGAATATCGCTCTTGGACTGATCAAGAACCTTGGGCTATTTGGCCTCAACAATAGTGAGCGAATATTATAGAAACAATATAGTACAGAGTCAAACTAGATACTCGTACATGAAGAAACGTACGAACTGGAATATTGTTCAAATAAATCTCGCTATCAAAATTGACGCACTGCCTTCATCCCTATAATCCATTGGGGACGTAAATGAGGCAGCGGATCAACTAAATGAAGCCATTATCTCATCTTTTAAATGCAATTGCAAACTGAAAAGCAATATGATCAAAAGGTGTGTACCATGGAGGAACCCCTAGCTTCAACATATAGGTAAAATGGTTAAAACATGTTTAACAAATCTAAACACACCGGTAATTGGGACCTATGGAAGTGCGCTTTAGCTAACTTCAATTGAGAAAGTCCAAGATAGCTTCCTGCAGAAAAAATTGCAGGAACACGGAAAAATTGACAGAAATCTCGCGCCTCTAAAAAGTTCTCTCAAAGGACTTTTAAAATAGCTTAGATCTGTTACAGAAAGGAGCTGGTACTTTCACAAGTAGTCGATAGGAAACTCTAAAAATGCTACTTAAGGTTCATTTCTTCTGGATCCTGCTGAACAATACACAACATGTCAATTCTGAAGCCACAAGCTTTTCTTACAACAAAAGAATTAGCAACCTATCTGAAAATATGTACGTTCAGCATGGACAAAGTTGAATGGACCATAACCTAATTTAGACCATATAAGGCACTTGAATCAGGGTGAATTTTTCCAGTACGATCCAGATTCTTCCTACTCAAACCGCCATATTCAAGTGTAGCTTCAACTGGAGATATATCCCACAAGACTGGAGGGAGGTAAACGTAGTTTTGGACATCGTAATATTTGCCTTCCTTGATATTTCAATAATAGCGGATATGAATTCATTTCGGAGCCATGTCCAAAAAGAGTATTGACCATTCCACTAGAGTTAGAGCGTTCTACATCTACATCTCTACATCTTCTGGTTACACCAAAATCTTTGCCTTAACCGTCAAAGGTTGTCCACAAGGAAGTGTTCTCTCACTGCTCTTGTGGTCACTGGTCACTGATGACCTACTAGTAAAACTTAGCAATCTGAGGTATCAAACAATAGGATATACCGACGTCTTAGTCGATCCAAAAGACCTTTGCTATAAAATACAAAATTCTCTGTAGACAGTAACTGACTGGTGTGTTGGAGAAAATCTTTCAATCAACTCCAGTAAAGTTATACTTCTTCACTCAGGAAACAAATCTGAGCTCTGATTAGATCTACTTAACGGTACAATAATTGTGTACTCCTAAAAGTGAAATACGAGTATCTTGGAATCGTTCTCGAAAAAAAAATTAGAGTTCACATATTAATAATAAAATAACCAAAGCAGCCAAAACGTCGTATGTATGGTAAAACCTGGGGATTAACACCAAAGGTCACCCATTGGATATATACTAGGTGGCGCAAAATTGATCACCCTATCGGAATATGGTATAATTTTTGCAAATGGCGTCGTACATCAATCATATTTGACATATATGAACTAGACAGCTGCTGTACGAGCATATAGACAGACAAGCAGTGGAGCGCTATACTCCGCAAGAGCGTGGAGTAATGGTGTCGATGATTTTGACCAGTAATCGGTGTTAGCGCAGCGTGAATTTCGACATAGATTTCCTAATCGCGTCAACTAGGCAAATATTCCGCCGCTTAGCTACTCGACTAAAACAGAGCGGAACCACTCCACCACAGTAGAGACCATGCAGGCAGTGGCCGCCACCAGACTGTTCGTTCGGCCGAGAATATCGCGGCTGTGGCTGCCGCTGTCGCTAAGAACGAAGAAACATCAACCAGACGACGGGCCACGCAATTGCGCATCACCAGACGGACCCTACAGTGAATTTTAGTGAAAGACTTACACATTTTCCCATACAAAGTGCAAACAGTGCATCAGTAATGCCTCCTGACGGTCAGTCACGTGTGAATTACTGCAGCCATCCTCAATCTCAACAACGAAGAGGACGATTTTGTGTCGAAAATCATCATGAACGATGAGACTTAAGCGGTTACGTTAATAAGCAAAATCTTCTTTTCTGGGGCACTGAAAATGCACGTGTGATGCACGAAAAGCGGGGTTCACGCGGGAGGAGTGATTGGGCCGTATTTTTTTGAGGACGCCATTGGCAATACGGTCACTGTTACCGGCCATAATAAACGACTTCTTACTGCCGGAATTGGATGAGCGGAGCTTGGTGAACATGTGATCTCAACAAGATGGTGCAACCCCACACATAGCACGAGCCACAATGGATATTGTGAAGGAAGCGTTTCCTGGTCGCGTAATCTCCCGTTTTGGCGATTTGTCATGGCATTCCGGTTTTCTTTCTTTGGGACTACTTGAAGTCGCGGGTATAAGCCAACTTGCCTCAGACAACCGCAGCCCTTGAGGAGAATATTCGACAGAAATGCGAACAGTTATCACCGGAAATCTTGCGGAAAGTCATGGGAAATGCGATAAAACGGGCACAAACGTATATCAACACTAGCGGCAGCCACTTGGTAGATATCATCTTTTCCACTTAACAGAAATAATCGTAAAGGTCCATATAAAGATTTCCATCACTCGAAATCATTTTTTTTTTTATTTAAGTAAAAAAGTAAATCGAAAACAAAATTGGATGATTCATTTTGCGCCACCTTATACAATGATGATACAACCCATTATCACCTACTCAACTGTAGTATGGTGGAACAAAACAAAAAAGAAATCCGCCAAACAAGAGCTGCAGCGGCCGCAAAGACTTGTATGCCTCGGCATCGCCAGCGGAATGCACACATGCCCCACAGCAGCTATACAAGCCTTCATTGGTTTAACACCACTTCATCTCTTTATAAAAAAGGTAGCAATTCGTAGCATTGTCAGACTACTAATAACAGGAGAGGTAAATCACATAGATAACGTGAATCTAATGATCTGCGCAGTAAACAACTGCCTACCTAAGACTCTATGCTTCGGTAAAAGGTTCAATATAGTGATCCCGAGCCAAGGAAGCATGGAACTACAAAAACCCCGCCTCAAGCCTTAAATGTATGAAGTGGTATACGGAAGGATCAATAATGGACGCCGGGGTGGGTGCTGGTATATTTGGTACAAACACCAGAATTCCGCAACCAATGGGAAAATGTCTCAGTGTATTTTATTTCAGGCGAAAATGCAAGCCATTGAGATGTGTGCAAATCTCATAATCGATAATGGGATGAAGGGCATCTCCGTCCATATATTAATCGACAGTCAAGCAGCTAATAAAATATTAGGCTCTAATCTCACTGAATCGAAATCCGTCTTGCATTGCTTCAATACACTACCTATTCGAGATAGGTCTTATTTAGGAAATTGAATGTCTCCTTTGCATAGAAAACTATAAAGTGCCTTAAGGAGATGACACCTCCTCAAAGAACTTTTAATTCCTGGGGAAATTCTTAAAATCTTCACCAGAGAGATTCTCAACTTCATCAAAAAATTGAGCCTCTCTGGACTTCGTACTACTGATTTTGTGGTACGAAAGATCTTTTAGATCAGATCCGTTAAAGAAAAAAAACCATATACATACATATTTTATTTTCAATATTAAATTTTAGGATATACAATTTGATTTCCTTTTTATTTTTTTAAAGTCCAAAATATATTTTTTTTGGTTACTTTGTGTTTTATTTGTATAGTTTTATAATTTATTTCTCATAACTAATTTTATAACAATTTATAAAAACTAAAATTAGTAACATTCTGTATTTGTTTACAAAAGTAAAAAGATTATGTTGGATGCAACTTCAATTTTGGAATTCAAAATTTAGATAGCTAATTTGTTGTAAACTTGCTTAAAATAAACTATTTACAAAATTCTTTATAAATAATAAATAATTCAAATATAAGGAATGTAAAAGGATTTTTAGGTGAAGGAACGATAGAAGGCTCGGGTATCTGAATGATTTTTCAAGCAATTTATCTAATACGTGCTTTTGCAAAATTAAAATGGGCTTAATATTATTAAGACATACGCCTTCCCAACAACATATACCATATTGAAGTCTTGAGTAAGAAAATTCCATAATAAATTGTTTTTAAAGGAGTTGTCGAGCAGATACGAGTATTTCGTGAGTAGAAGAAATGTCTAAGAGTAGATTGGGAATTTTCAGAGATTTAGTGTATTTGAGAAGCTCATCCTCGAGTCGATGATGAGTACAAGATATTTAAAGTGATCTACGAGTATTTTCTCAACTGCAACTTAAACTGTCGTGAAAACTAAGGGGAATATGACAGTGAACCGGTATCTTGGATACTCAGGTGCATGATAATAAAATCCTGCGTCAAAATTATGTACTGAGGACAAGCTGAAGGACATTATTTTAGTTTTGGGGCTTATAACCACTCTGTAGAAAACCAAACTCTCAACAAATTCAAATCCCAATTAATATTAGCGACAAGGTCCAAGCGAGTATGCAGACCATACGAAAAAACTATGTCATCTGCAAAACCAGTAGGTGAGTCTTTCCAAGGTAGTGCGAAAAGTTAGTTGTGTAAATAAAAAGAAATAACTGGTCCCAAAACCGAGCCTTAAGGCACACCTGAATTGAAAGTTTTGACAATACCCTTTACATCGCCTATCTTCACTCTTGGTGACTTGTTTTTAAGATATGACTTGAAAAACCTACTTTTTTCAGTTTCTCCAAAAGAATAGATCGGTTTACCAATGTCAAATACTTTCGTGATATCAATAAATAAGACAAGCGAACTCTTTTTGTCATCGAGGTTGGACATAATTTGGGGACAAAACCGCAGTAATCCATCTCCAGTTGATTTCCTTTCTGAAAGCCAAATTGGTTGGGACTGAAAAAATTATTTTTCTTTAAAAAAATTAGTATTCCCGTTTTAATTTGTTTTTTAAATACTTTGCTCACCACCGGAAGAAGTGAGATGGGCATATTGTTGCACAATTCGTTTGCAGAGCCTGTTTTTAAATAACGGTACAACATCAGCACATTTAAGCGTTTACGGAGAAATGCCTCCAAACACGTAACGATTAAAAATATTGGCCAAGAAATCCACTACAAGAAAAAAGAAATGTTCTTTAAAACTATACTAGAAATACCATCAGAACCACTAGAATAAGACATAACACTTCGTGTGGAGTTATAGACGTAAAAGCAAAGCTTTGCCATAGATCAGAAAAGCTACCAATGTCAGGGAAGAGAGGAATAGCTGAATTGACTAAACCTGTTGTATTGAAAAATATTCGTTAAATGCCTCCACAATAAATAGATTATCAGAAAATTCATTCACTCCTACACAAATGGCAGTAGGTCGTTTAGAAGAGGAAGATTTATTGAGCAAGCTGTTCACTATTTGCCGTTCAGATTTAGATAAGACAACGGTAATCGTTATCCCGACAAATTGGAATCTCACTTCTTAGTTCTACGCACAATTTTTTATATTTTCTTTTTAAATGTCCATTGTTCGGATGTTTCAAGCATTTGACACTAAGCTAATTTTTCAAACTAATTTTTCTCAACAAATCTCTAAAGATCCAGGACTTAAGTCTATATCCCATCTTCTTGACGGACACGGAATAATAGCAGCCTAAAAGGAGGTTCGACAGACAGTCAACGAAGATAATGTAAGGATACGAAACATCATTACACGTGTAAACATCATCCAGCAGACTGTTTTTCAGTCTCCTGAAATCAATTTCGATTACCTGTTTTGCAGATTTAAGGCTTTTGTCGTATTTGTACTTGGAGATACTTATAAGCAGTCCCGTCATACAGTGGTCAGTAATCATAAGATCGAGAATACATTTCTCACTATATTTCCATCAAGTATTGCCGAACCGACCATAAATGTGATCCAAACCACTCCCTGGAATAATCCTAGTAGGCTCGTTTATAGAACTATCTAAGCCGTATGATAATAGAACAGCCAAGTAGGAAGAAACTGTTTTGTAACATTACAAAGTATTTAAATCGAAATCACCTAAGACAACTAAATTATTACTTTTTTCTTTTCCCTATAGAACAGAAAATTCCTTAATGAAACTTTTAAAACATTCGCACTACCAAAATCTACAAATAACAATTCAACAACCTTGTAACCTTTTTTTAACAAAACAGTCAACACCTCTTCTGCGTAATTATCGTTCGGATTTGCAAAGAAGTCAAACCCAGAAATACAGTAAATCGCTTTTTTCAAAACAATATATCCAAATTTCCGACATAATAATAATATCTAGAATGCTGGCAAACGAATCAATGTGCGTGACAAGAACCGGAAAATTTTCTCCCAAACATCTTATTGTACGTTCTGGTGCATATCAAAAATTTTGTAAACGCAATATGAGCTATATATAGTGTTATTAAAAATATTATTACAAATGGAGCTACTCGATTAATTGGCAGTGAATTAATTATTGTACAATATATTGTTGGTATGATACATATAGTTGAGCTGCCTTATAGTTGTTGTAGATTGAGCGAATATCTAAAGATCCTTAGACTCGTCTTCTGTTATTTTAATTGTGAAAATTTGTTTACTGAAAACTGTGGTCATCATTATATGCCAGCATTACTGTCACCTGAAATATACTATTGACATCTAGAGCTTTGAAGACATTAGTTTTATCATTAATGACTTTTAATAAACGTCGTTGGACACTCAAAATTGTATACATATGCGGTTTTGATGCAGTTTCACACACAAGTATACCATATCTCATACAGGATTCAGTTGGTAAACAAAATACACAGTATTGGAACAAGTTTGGAGCCTTGTGGTACACCAAAGAAAGTATGTTTTTCAATGCTTATCCCTACTTCCTGCTAGGTAGTTGTCTATCCATTTTGCCGAATTTCCTATTTCTCCACTTTTATATAAGTCATGTGTGAGTATGTCAAAGGCATTGTTATGTCTTTTTATAAATGACATCGCGGCCTCTTTATTGTTCTGTAAGTGTCTACTTTTTGCGGATGACGTAAAGTTGTTTGCCCTAATCAAATCTCCCCTCGATGCAGTCCTATTTCAAAATGATCTAAACTCATTTTTCATATGGTGCGATAAAAATCAGCTGCAGCTAAACCTTAAAAAGTGTAAGCAAATTTCTTTTTACAAAAATTGCTCTCCCATAAAAACTCAATATTGCTTTAATAATGATGCTATTATTATATGTAAATTTGTCAATGACTTAGGCGTTACGTTTGATGAAAACCTCAACTTCAATATTCACATTGACCAAATTATAAGAAAAGCCTGTTCTATGATGGGATTCATTAAGAGAACTAGCAAAGAATTCTCGGATCCTTATACTCTTAAATCTCTTTTCATTTCTCTAGTGCGAACGATCTTGGAATACTGTGTCGACATTTTTAATCCATATAACAACATTCATATATTAAGAATTGAAAGAGTCCAGAAATCATTCACTCAATACATGACACGCAAATTTAATTGGGAAGGATTTTTACCCTCCTATCAGGGAAGATGTCGTCTCATTGACTTAGAAATGTTATCTGTTAGACGAAAAACCTGGAAATTCTCTTCGTAAGAGATATAATCAGTTCTAAAATTACATGTCCAGAGCTTCTACTGAAATTTGATCTCTAAGCTCCACAGAGACCATTACGAGATAGACCCTTGCTGTATATAGCAGAACATTGAACAGTTTACGGTCAAAATGAGCCAATAAATCGCTGTTGTAAATCCTTTGTAATGAAATTGATTTATCTTATGCTAGAGATATTGTAAAAAAGAAACTAAATACTCTATCATAGCTAAAATTAAATATAAATGTAAATTATAAATGTAAGCTAAATGTAAATTATTATTGTATATTATTATAAGCGTAGTCTGTAAGAATCTTGTATTCGAGAGATGAAATAAATAAATAAATAAATAAATAAATAAGATAGCCATTACGTGATGATTCTTATTTAACACCGTAATGACCAAATTCGAAAATTCTCCCAACCACCTTCCAGTGGCTTTCGCTTATTGATTTGGTATTAGAACACTGTGTTTTGTAATGAAAACAATTTCAAGCACCTTACGACGATCCCATCCATAAGAGATAAGATTGTTATTGATAACGATGTCTTTAGTATCTTTAGTATGTGATTTTAACAATTGACGTCAAATATACTGCGTTCAGCGTTAAATCTATTGGTCTTATACTATCTGCTTCTGGGCTTTCACTGCATTTACATATAAGTATATATGATTTTAGATAGTTGACTTGAAAATTGTTCGGTAAATTCAATAGTCGTCAGTTCTTCGGTGCTATCAACATTTTTTAGGATTATAGTACTTCATCTATAGGTCGCATTTTCCTTCCTAAGATCATTCAAGACGTTCCATGTCTATCTAGGACCGCTTCTAGCGTTGATGAATTTGACTTCATTGCAAGTCGTCGTAAGTAAGTACTTTCGGAAGCATTTGCATTAGTTCTCACATCTTTGGCTGTACAAGTTTTTCCATCTTCTGTAGACCTCATCTCTATCTTACACATCCGAGCTACTCGTATATCAGGCGTTATCCCCGGCTTGCTTCGGCGTTGATTACTATTTCACAGATGTCTTTACTCTTCATAGTGTCTGTTGTAGCATATATCGTGGTATAGTGACCTTATAGTATAAATGTACATATATAAGTTTGAATAACTGGAGATATAGCATACATACATACTACATTTATATACGAGAGTTGTCAGAAAAGTTTCCAACCGAACAATGATACAAGACATTTTTTCTCAAAATTTTTTTTTTATTTTTCTACATAGTCTCCTTGTAACTCTACACACTTCTCCTAGCGATGCTCCCATCTCTATAACCCGTCCAAATAGTACTTGGCGTTTTTCTCTGCAAAATAATAGTTCACGAAGGTGATTGCTTCCTCATTTGACAAAATCTCTGTCCTCCGAGCTCAGTTTTTAGATGAGGGAACAAAAAGAAGTCGCTTGGGGCTAGATCTGGTGAATAAGGCGGATGGTCAAGCAGTTCACACCGTAATCCATGGACTTTCGCCATGGCAACCGCTGAGGTGTGAGACGGCGCGTTATCTTGGTGAAACAGGATTTTCTTTTTCTGCAAATTTGGCCGTTTTTCCGCAATTTCTGCCTTCAGCTTGGCAAGTAATGATGCGTAGTATGCTCCTATAATGGTTTTTCCTTTTGGAAGATAATCGATTAAGATACGTAACTCTTTTACTATCCCAAAAAAAACAGTCGCCATCACTTTCACAGCCGAAAAAACAGTTTTTGCTTTTTTTGGAGCCGGCTCGCCCTTTGCAGTCTACTGTTTTTTTTCGGTCGTATAGCGTACAATGGTGTATCCAAGTTTCATCTACAGTAATTAATCGGCGCCAAAACTCGGATTTATTGCGCCTAAACTTAATTCGGCGGTCGTCTAACACCATTTGGTGAATTTTAGCAATGTTATCGTCAGTGGTTGCAGTTTTCGGAAGTCCCGAACGTTCATCATCTCCCAAGCCACGTTTACATTCAGCTGCCCAAAATTTCACTGTGGTAAATGATTGTGCAGAGTCCCCATACACAGAGTCCAACTCATTTTTGATTTGCGTAGGTGTATTGCCTTTCAAAAACAAAAATTTAATAACAGCTCGATACTCAATTTTTCCCACTTTCATAAAAAACACTCACATCGACTCACTCAAACGACTGTCAACTAAAAACTGCGTGTCCACATTGACTGAAACTTCGGTAAGTAACTGTCAACTGGCAGAACAGCATTCACTAGCTTTTATTGACGAGTGCCGCTATCTTTACTGCACTATGGCCTATCACCTCGTATAGGCTAGCAGAATTTGTATTTAGATCTATAAGTGCGCATTGTTTAATGACATTCGTCAGCCCTTTTGTGGTTATCGATGTGTATTTAATGAATGTATTTTTGTATGTCCTTTTTTCGATTTCTATGTCAACACTTTCATAAAAAACAGTATCAACAGATGTTTTTTTCATATGAAATACAATACCCGTAGTATTTCTTATTGTATAAATATGTTTTGACATTTCTGCAGCTTTTGATTCTTTTCTGTTAAAGAATTCCGGACTGAATCCATTTATATTCTAAAATTCATTTTCGTCACATTTTATATTAATTTTATTTAAGACAATTACATCGACATAACACAAAATATTTTCAATTTCCTCTAGAAAAATATTTTAATTTGTCCTCATCGGTCGAATAAACAGATATGATACAGCAAAAATCTTTATTTTCGAAAAACTTCGTTTAATGCCAGTATACCCAAATACATATAACTCTAACAACACATCCGATTCACCATATGTTTTCTCCATTCTCCCTCCAGATAGGGCCTCAAATCGTGGAAGAAGTAGCCTAGATTTGAATAACGATTTTGAAACAAACTCAGTTTCTTATTATATTGCTTAAACAACAAGGTTCTATAGCTCTTAAGAACATAACATTTATACTCGTACGAATACGTACATCCTGATCAGTTGATCAGTTGATCTGTTTTTGGCTTCAGTCTGACTCGCTCCGTGCGTGGCTATTTATTCAAGTGTTTTACTTTCCTAGTTCATTTTGCGAAGAGTACGTAGGGTTTCGATATTAACAATCGTGCTTTGCATAAATTTTCGGTACCATATCGGATAACCAAATAAATAGACTCAACTCAGATAGATTACTGGTTGTAGCTTTCGACATTTAGAGTCTAGATATAAATATCCGATGGAAGCAATATTTTTATTTATTTGTATCTCTTTTTTTCTCTTAAGGCATTTAATATTTAAATTCTTTTAAGAGTATTTTCCAAAAAATCATTCGAATTTGGCTACGTCAGTTGTTAATTGGGGGATTTACGTGGCGTGTCGTGGCGGGAAACTGCTCCCTGTCATATAACTTGGGTTGGGTCAGCAATGTAATAATCAAGTTCGTAGCGTAGTGTTTGCTTCATCTCCTAGTGATGGTCCCCCATAACTGCATGGGTTATCGGCAAGGGCATGCTCGGCCAGGAGCATAATACTAGCCTACACCGTCATTGGGTGCACAACCCTATATAGAAGAGAATACAAAAATGTGATGAACCAACAAATGGCCTCAGATAGAAACGGATTCGGACAACGACTTTCGGATTTCCGCGTGGAATGTTCGGACCCTTAACAGCCCATATGCAGCCGAGCAATTAGCAGAGTCCCGTAACTGTTAACACGCAGACATCACCGCCATTCAGGAAGTGCGATGGAATGTGCCGAACAGAAGAGGAATAAGAAACTGTGATACACATGTAGATTATAAACTATTACGATAGGAAAAGAACCTGCGCTTATTCATATGCCGAATTGCAATATGCGGCAGACTAAGGCAAAAAGTCTTGAACTTCCATTCAAATTCACTAACATATGCGCCCATGCCCCTACGGAAGACAACGACGACGCTGTTAAACAATGTTTCTACGAGCTCCCCAGCAAGACACATGAACAATTTTCTATTGTGAATATGATATTCAAATCGTACTAGGCGATTTTAACGGCAGGGTAGGAAAGGAGGTCATCTTTGGTAATACAGTTGATAAGCATACCCTAAACGAGACCAGGTCTAGCAACGTACTTAGGCTTACTGAGTTTGCGGAGGAACGAAATATTACTATAGCAAGTACACGGTTTGCTCATGAGGGCACATGTCTGCCTCTGGATCATGAAACGCTAAATCAATGCTTACATCGCAATCGATGTAAGACATGCCTAAAGTATTCTGGACGTCAGAAATCTCCGGGCGGCCGACATTGGCTCGGATCATCACCTTGTTGCAGCCATGGTACAAATGTGGGTTTCCCTGGTGCCACAACAAATAGGAACTACTCTGAGAAGGTCTAACGAAGTATAACTAAGAACAACTGAAATCGCAACGGACCGGCAGAAACTTTGCTGAAAGCGTATACCAAAATATCTCAACATCTTCTATGCTGGCAGCATCAAGTACCGAAGACCAGAGATGCCGTAACTGGTGTGCTGAGTTTCACCCGACCACCACCAACAAATCTCCAGTTTAATGAAGAATGCGGACAAGAACATGCAGCTAAAAAAAAAGTGTAAAAAGCGTCGTTGCAACGAAGCACGACAGGTGTTTGTGAAGCCCTCCCTCCCCCCAATTCTGCTGGCCATAACCACCATTTTTCAAAAAATCATCGATTGGAGATTGAGCTAATTGTTTTAATTTTCAAAGTAAAAAAATTATGTGAAATAATGAGTTCCACGCCCAATATGTATATATGAACTTGTTTACGAAGTCGAATACCGCAACAAACTAAAGTTTCATGAAAATTGGAGCTGTGGAGGTACAACGACATACATACGATTATTTCTTTGTTGGTGTTCGAATCGTTGTTGTTCATTGCTATTAATTGGTCCATGAGCTGAGCTACCTACAAGAGTTCCATTGGTTCATTTCGTACCTGATTATGACGTCGTGGAAACCTAAGGGTATTATTGCATCGGGTGTCAAAATTGTGTATGTGAATTTTGTTGTCTAAATTGTAAAGGGAAATTA
The DNA here is from genome assembly GCA_963966105.1 of Volucella zonaria. Lineage (NCBI taxonomy): Eukaryota > Metazoa > Arthropoda > Insecta > Diptera > Syrphidae > Volucella > Volucella zonaria. The sequence goes on from OZ014531.1 coordinate 26,759,187, forward strand.
GCTCTAATATTGTTAGATTTTAGTTCTTGTGCTGCACATGGTAAATCTTCTGGTTGAATTGAGAATAAAATGTTTGACACTGGAGCAGTTAGCCCGGTTATGGATATTCTTAAAACATTGCATCGATTTGACTTATTTAATTCCCTTCTATTTCTATTTATTTCCCCCTTATTTATTCCCTTCTCTAGCATTTGCTGACATATGCATTTGGGATTGCCGTGAATTCCGGAAAAGATTAACTGACTTCTAAGCTTTCATTGCAAGGAATGTTATTATTTATCCCTTCATTTTTGCATTCTGTCGCTAATTTAGAAGTTGTGATACTTTCTAGTATCTGCTTGCAGTATTTTATGCAACTATTCTAGATAAATTTTCCTTGTTAGGGTTCGGCATTTTTACTGCTAATTTACTAAATTTCTTAAGTATATCGTCCAGTATAAGGATATAATTGTTTCACAGCCAAATACTCAAGTTCCTACTCTAATTTTTACGTTCTCCTTGATCATTGATCTTTTCTTCTTATTTCTCCTTTATGCCAGGATAAGTTTGGTGGATAGAAACTTTTACATACTTTTATTCATCTTATTTGAAAACAGCTATCCTGGTTGGCCCCCAATTAATTTTTTCATTACTTTTTTTTCATAAAATGAAACATTTTTTATTTAATCTCTTAAATCGAATACAAATTCTACTTATAATCAGAAACATAACGTAGCCTTGTACAGCCTGACTTCGGCCCTAGAACAGCACTGCTGAAGCAAATGGAAACTTCGTCTATACATATATAGTGTTGTTATCGTTTAAGACGGAATGTTATCTTGTTTGGTCAAGACTTCGTCCATATTCTAGATGTTTTATATGGTAATTTTGCATTATTAATACAGGTGCGGTATCCCATATCTTAGCTAGTGTTAACCAGATACAGCTGGTGTTAAATTGAATATATATACTTGTTTTTGCTATTAGAACAGAGCACTCATTGCACGATTGCATACATAGTAAGTGCTGACGAATACATGTATATTATATATATTAGTAAGTAAAATCTTGGTTTTTATAATATATAAGATATCGAAGACTTTTATGTAATAGATAGAACGTGGTGAATCATCACTCCCAGATTACTAACAGATATGTTCCTTTTACTCATATGGCAATATTGGCAGTATTCAATTATGCTGCATCATTGTTGGCCGACATCAGCAGGACGTTCATAAATCCCACACTATCATGCCACTGTATCTCGAAAATAGACTCCATATTACATAAATATGCAAATTCTCGTTGTAAATATGCACACCATGACACTAAATATTTTCCATGATTTATGCGCACACAATGTGCTTGTCGAATAAAAGTATAATCTCCTTCTACCGACCCCATTTAGCTACTACGAGTAAGTGGTCTCCGGCTGAACATTTATCATTGTCGCAGAGCACACTGCTAATAGGCGTTTAATACTCACATATGAGTACGGGTATGCACTTGTAGGCTCCAAGTGAGATGAAGATCTGTGGTTTGAATTTTCTTCTCTTCTACCCGAAATAAAACATTTATCACTTATAAATCATCCGAGAGAAAATAAATTAGCCGACAGTTGGTCATATCAGATGGCACAAACAACTATATTTCTTATATAAGTGGGCGTATTAAGACCTCTCCGTGACTCTGCTCAACTGCTCCTGTGCCTATTTCAATGGCTGCTTCAACTCTTAATTAATGAGTTTATCGATCTCTAGGATCGATCTTTCAATCAGCGATTATGAGGAGACTGAAAGAACAGTGCTGTGCGCCACCATTAATTTATTCTTATCCCATGCCATGCGCTACACCGAACATGTTTAATTATAAACTCTGACATTAATCTTGGACTAAATCGAATGATCTCTCTGCAATACTGAGCTTCTGGGAACGGTTAGTAAGTATGCGTGGAAGATCATTAATTTTGGTCGTGGCAATGTTTCATGTGTAGCGGTGTATGGGATCCATGACGAGCCCTTATTCCAAGAGTAATTAAAGAACATTTCAACATTTTATTCCCTAGAGTCATACAACAGGTTGAATGATTAATTTACGTATCAATGGGCTGCTATCTCATTTCAAAACAAAACAAAAATGTCTCAGTGGTCGGTATATATGGCTTGGGCAAGCTCTTTCTCTGTTGATTATCTGCGAGTGAAAAATTGTGATGTTGACTGCGCCTCCTCCTATCGCCCGGCTATGACAAACTTAGGACAGTCGTAAATTTGTATTTCATTGTGATGAGATATCATCGACGCCGAATTGAAATATCTTCCACCATAAATGTGTTGAGAGTAGAAGTTTTATTTAATGGAGTCTCAAGTTGCTATAGCTTGGGAGTCACTTAATGTAGGTAATAATTTTGGAGAGGCGCGATAAGGATCTGTTGTTTGGGATTATGCGTATGTTTTTATTAATTTGCTCATTAATATGAACCATAGGTGTGTGGGTGCCACTGCGGACCTGATTTTAACTACATACATTGTACTAATATGCATGTTGCCAGAGACTGCTAACCTCATGCACACACATAGCAAATGATAAAGCAAACAGAAATCATATGAAAAAAATCGTCATTCTAGTAATTTGGTAAGAGTTGTTTCTATAAAATGGACATGTACATCATGAAAATGGTAATCAATATAATCATACACACACGTGTCTCTATGTTACTACATATTCGAATCCTAAAACATGAACTATATACAGGAACTGTGTTGTGAACAACATAATGTCCACGCAATCAGCAGTGTACACTAGACATCGAAGGTGTCATATCTGATGTCTGAGTGGTGGTCATCCAACACCTATGTGACCAGACAGCGAGGGTGTCTAATTTATGCTTTTCATTTTTGGGAAATTTGTATATAAATAGTCTAGAAATAAAGCAATTTTTGATTCGTTGATAAACCAAAGTGCAAAGTATTTGTTTATTGTGAGACACCTCACCAGAGGTAAGACTCACATCTCATAAAATTCACTTTCGTTTAGAATAATTTGAATTTGAAGGTGGTTACGAAAAGTTATAAAAAAAGAGTTTCACTAATTGGGCTCGTCCGGGATTTGAACCCGGGACCTCCCGCACCCTAAGCGGAAATCATACCCCTAGACCAACGAGCCAGGTGCCACTTTAAAGTCTTGAATTAAACAAGAAAATGCTGATCATCTTGCGAGTCTGAATTTGTTTTCTAAATTATAATTATAAGAATAAATAAAATTACAATAATTTATAGAGATAAAGAGACAATTTGAAAAAAAAAACACTTTCAATCTACAATGTAAAGGGTAAGCCAATAGCTAATGTGGAAGTTTTCACACACATTTATTGTTGAAATTGAAACAATGTAGAATTTTATTGATTAATAAGTTCGGTCTATGCCAATTATGAATGGAACACAACATCGTTCATGTGACCACCACGGCTTCTGTTGTAAGCGACCATTCGAAGGTCAAAATTATCGATGACTTTTTGAAGAATAAGTGGGTAAATGGCCGCAATTTCAGTTTGGATGTTATGTTTGAAATCCTGAATTGTCGACGGGTTATTGGAATAGACCTTACTCTTCAAATAGCCCTACAGGAACAAGTCTAAAGGTGTCAAATCGCATGACCTATTTCGTATGCAATAAACTGACTGATTGATGACTCTTGTTGAAACCAGAGGTCGTCCAGACCCAATTCATTCAATTTTGGAAAAAAATAGCCGGTCAATATGTTGGGGTAAAGTTCTCCACTCACTGTAACTGTGTCTCCAGCCACATCTTCGAAAAAGTACGGGCCAATGATGCCGCAAACCTATAATCCGCACCATACAGTGACTTTTTTGTGATGCATTGGTTTTTCGTGAAACTCATATGTGTTTTCCGGTCCCCAGAAACGACAATTTTGTTTATTTACGTACCCATCCATCCAAAAATCGTTTCATCGGAAAAAATCTAAAATTCACGAATTTTACGAAATGTTACTTTCAGAGATCGCCCATTTTCGTATTAAGATTGAATAACAAAAATTCGTTGTTGCGTGGTAAACGACTCCATGACTAAAAGAGATCTGCCAAAAAGATCAACCATATTGAATTCCGTAAATGACAGCCAATAGCCAACATCTAAACCATCTGTTGACTCACCCTACACGAGTATGTAGTTAGTTCTAAGCTAAGTAGTTTGCCCACGCATCATTGATATGTTTATTTAAAATTATGTGTATGATGTGATTTCATATTTTAGCTGTAAAACCGTCAATGACTTACAAAAGACTTATCTTGTTTTATGGCTCTCCTTTCGTTGAAACACTTTTACATCAAAGACGACCCTTAGAAGCATTAACATCTATTAAAACTACCGAAAAAAAAAAATAATTTTATTCTTGCTTGTGCACAGCTGCTGGCATTTTGACAGCTGAGTTTATGGATAATTCTATATATCAGATCCGGAGCAATCAGATAAAGAAATTTCCTGGTCAGACTTCGAAGATCTTTCAAATAGAATTTCACGGAAGGAAATCCTTTTCATAGGTGGGGACTTGAACGGATATGTAGGGGAATCGAATTACGATTACGTAGGATCAAAAAGTTTCGAAACCTGAAAAGCATCGGTGAAAACATCTTAAGCTACATTCAGTTTATGCGAATCGAATATGAATATATTTCGTGCGTCCGAAAAAAATCGTTCTTTGGAGTCTGGTAAAAGCAGCAATCACGTATTTTCGCGAGAGCTGATTCCACCTGGCAACCGACGCATAGGATATAATTGGCCTTATCGTAGCCGTGTAGACCCAAAGGACCCTTCTCGGTAATAGGTCCTGTTACCTGTTGGGTGGATTGGCTGAAAGCCCATACTAGTGTACCAGTCGTCGATCATTAGCACTCTAGCAGGATCTCCCGCGTTGCATAGCCGACAGAGGATGCATTAGCAAGGCGGTTTTGCGCACATGGATATCGACCATTCTCTCAATGCTTTTCAGCATGAAGGAAGTCAGACTTATAGGTCTGAACTTGCCGAGTTGTAGGGACTGAGTAAGGTCAATGAATCTCCAGAAGTTCTCCAGATGAGTCCCGATCAAGGTATCATACGACCCGCGCTGGGCTGAGAGCTCAGCATCTCCAAAAATACCTCAGTCGCGAATAGAGTATCCGCATTCTTGGCGACTCCCGGATTAGCTGGCCTTATCTGTATACAGCGGATCTCTGAACAGATGGACCATCCTTTCTCCGCTACTCGTGGGATCTAATTATGAGCAAAATCTCTACAAAAAAAAACCGAACTCGAAAAAGGTACCCCCGCAATACCGGGCGGCAGAACAGTGACTGCACCAACTACCGGCAAGGCTCCTGCATTGTCGAGCGGAGGTAAAACTGGAACACGCCTTGGTGCACCATCCTCTAAAGACAAACGCAACGAGCCTAAAATCAAATTTTCAAGGAGTGGTAAGACTGCATTAAGCCATAAAGAGCAGATATAAAGAGCAACATTCAGTGGGCCAACAATAAAGGACTACTCCAAGCTCCAGAGATCATTGGAGAAAATCGTGCCGGTTCCCAAGGGGCCCGAAACTAATAACACAAAAATTCCAGGGTCTTCCAACATTACATCTCTGAGGTCTTTTAGCGAAGTCCTAAAAGATGTAATAACGATCGCGATTATCGACATGAAGGATCGATAACACCTGAACGATGGCAGTTGGTCAAGTTAAAGCTTTCGGGCAATTTCTTGGCCATCATGCGAGAAAACCCCAGACAACCGCCCATCCCAAGTGGTGCTGGCTAGCACCAAAGCCACGTCAAACTTATCGCATGTGCCGATCAAAGACCTCTCGATCTTTACACCAAAGCCATAGGTGGATTGGGAGAAATTTGGCCAGATGCAAAACTCGAAGTCGTGGCTAAGGGGATATACCTAGCAGACCTAGAATCCACACCTAGATCCTAGCCGAACCCTCCTCCCCAGAAATCATTCTGGAGATCATCAGGCTCAGCAACCCGATCCTTCCGACATGACTGGAAAGTCACGAAACTGGAAGAACTAAGGGCCTTATAGATGCACGTTAATTGTGATCAATAAGGAATCCCTTAACTCTACAGCGTAGACTAAAGGCATGGTTCTGTTCGGTTTCGAGTCGATTCGCCTAAGGTTTTATAAAAACGATGAGATGAATGCTGATAAGATAAGCAACCTCCTCCTCCTCCTCATCCTTTAACTGAAACTGCAAATTCAACCTCAGATCTTGGAGCATCGATATCCTTTCCAGAAATGGAAAATAAGCAAAATATGGTACATGGGCATCGCTTTTAACAGGAAACTAAACTGGAAACCTAATATTCAAGAAAGGGTCTAGAAATCTTCAGTAGCTTTATTCTCTGCAAAAAAGCCATTGGGAACAACTGCGGCCTTCAACCTCGCATAACCCACTGGCTATACATCTCGGTCATAAGACCGATACTCACGTACGGGGTTGTTGCTTGGTGGATGGCCTTAGATAATGAGTCAACTGCAGCAAACTAAGCAGAGTCCAAAGAACATCATGTATAAACGGAGCCTTACTCCCATCGCGGCGCTGGATATCCTGATTCACTTGACACCCTTCGATATCTTCAGTTGGACAAATAATTTATTTGGCCACGTTAATGTTCTTAATATACTATATTCTTATATACTTAATACACTATACCCGAACTTTGGTTTGACAAATTCTTTCATGTAAGATTCTCCTCTAGAACCTTCTGGCAGGAAGATGCTTGATAGCGGGGTTGGTGGCGGGGTTTTCTCAGAAAAACTAAATCTAAGCCTCCCTTTCCGTCTTCCAAATCATATAGCCTATAGTGTGGCCCAGGCGGAAATTTTGGCGATTAAAGAAGTTCTGTCCTGGCTGAAGAAAAACGTGATATTTGCAAAGGACGTCCGCATCTTTTCGCATAGTCAGACCGCTATCAAGTCCCTGGACTCAGTCTCATTAAATTTTACAACCGCTCTTGAATGCCGATCATCTCTTAGGGAGACGACAGAACAGTTCAACCTTCACCTACCTTGGGTGCCGCGCCACAGAAACATTCCAGGGAATTTAGGGCTGATGAACTCACCAAAATTGGGACCACTCTATTCTACCGGAAAACTATAGTATCGGTATACCAGCCGCTATGCGCAAATTAGTAATAAAGCTGGATGCTAACAAAATATCAGACTTTAGGTGGACTGTTGGAACAACATGTCTAGCGAACGAACAGATCTGACCAAAGCTGGATCTGAATCGTTCTAAGAGTTTGATCCTCCTAAAGGAAGGAAACATCTCAGCGCCATCATAGGTGTCACAACTGGACACTGCCTGATAGGCAAACATATAAGAAGACTTGGCGCCCTTACAAACGATTTCTATAGAAGCTGCATGGACGACGAGGAGGAAGAGACAATCCCTACTCTGTACATGCCCAGTTCTCTCTTCTTCTACAACGATTTAAGCGATCTAAGGAATATAGACGTTAACAGTCTCCTACGCCTCATCATAAGCTCAAATTGGTTCCAAGAGTAGGAGGATCATACTCGTAGATCCGCGTGGCGTCACAATGGACCAATAGGCCTAAGTGGATGGGTCTTTCCAACAACCACTTTTACCTAACCTAACCTCACCGTGTTATGTTTGATTCCCGACACCGATACAGCGATGCCCTGAACCATACTTCTTCTGGGATCCCGCTATCGCAGCTGTTGGTTCCTCCAGCTAACACGTTAATGGCAGCTAAACCTGGGTAAAATAAAAAGGGCGCCACGTGATTTTTCACAGGAATTACGAAACCTTTACGTGAAAAAAAGGAAGGAAAACAAAAACGAAGGAAAAGAAAAGCAATAAAAAAAATAAAAAAACCGAATTCAGACAACGTTATAAAGCTCCGTTTCAGCTCGACGATTTATTTTGCGTTGAATGAGCGGCACACTCGTGGGTAGAATGTCCCGTCTTGTCTCGATAATTTTGCGCACACGCCGCCCACAGGAGTGGTAATTGTACAATAGTAAAAAAAAAACTAATTTGTATCGCACTACACTGCACTACACTGTACTTAGCTCTTATTCCTCGGCGGTGATGTGCCCCTTTCTCGCACAGAGTTCCTTTTTCCTTTCTGAATTGAAGTGCCAGAAAAAACTCGCGACTTTTCCAATTCTACAGTACGAGGGTAGTCCCAGAAGTACGTTATATTTTATTTATTCATTTATTTTTTTTGGCTGCCCGAAAGGAAAAAATTGCTTTTCGCAAAAAAAATTCGCACAAACTAACAAAAAAGTTTGCTTGACCCTCTCTATTGCTGGTCGTCATGAAAGTGACTTCCACATCTTTTTACTTTCCACAACTCGCGCCAGACTCACACACATATTCAGACACACGTTCACTGTTCTCCAGCGGACTTAACGATGGGGTTATTAGCTACAACACTAGCAAGTTTTGCTAGTGTGTACCCGTACCCAACTATGCTTCTCATTCATTCCAATGTACGCATTCACATGAGGAGCTTAATCTCGGAGTAATAACTGGGAACTCTACTGAGAGAGTTTATGGAAGTTGTGGATCCTAGCTATGCCTAGCTATTTCCGCTAAAACTAGATTTCGTTGTGGAACTTAGGCAAAACAGTGTTTCTTCCTTTTCTCATACCCGGGTATTTTTCCCCCATCGAATTATACTAATAAAATTTATTGCAAAATAAAAACGACCGCGAAGGAGAAAGGAAACTCGATGGGAAGGTAGCTGAAGTGTTGGGATGAATGAAAGAAAGTGAAGATACACTTCAAAAGGGATTATATCTCGATCCAGCCATCCTCTGGATCGCGGCGCCTAGTATAAGCCAAGTACAGACCCCGTGTAACCTTTTATATTTGTGTACCGCGGATCTCTAACTACTCCGGTGAATATCCGTTCAGATTGAGGGGGGAGGGGGGGGGGGTGCATTTGTACATTGTTAATTGTAGTTGTTTGTTATTTTTACTTTTGTTGTTTGTTGGTTGTTGTTGGTTGCTGTTTTTTGTTGTTGTGTGTTGGTTGTTATTTGAATGTTTTCCTTTTTTGAATGTTTGTATAGCCGGCTTAAAAGAGTTCGTCATCCCTTCACCCATCGAACCTGATGTTTAAAGTTGATGCGCCGTTGGGGTGTGCTGGATTATGCTAGCCGTCCGCCTGCACACCGCAGTTGCTCCTCTGTTGCTCCTCTGTTGCTCCCTCGTTGGGATCTTCCTATGAAAGAGATCGTCGTCTCTTCACCCATCGATCGATTTTCTCTGAGACACCTACCTTGCTGCATTCACATCCATTGTAGAGATGTGGTGCTGGTGCTGGTCCTGGTGCTGGTGCTGTCTCCACATCGGTGGCGGGATGTGGTGTTCATTAAGCCTCATGTTACTTGGCTTTTGTTGGAGTGTGGGCTCCAGGGATCCTCTTCCTCAACCCGTCATCATCATGTTGGGGTGTCTAGTTTGAAAGAACCGTCCGTCTCCACCCATCGACTTTCAGACGTCCAGTCTTATGCAGCCAGTTGCGAGTCCCCAACTGTCCTACGGGCTCCGTCAACGGTGTTCCTGGTGGACCTCCTGTCGCACCTAGGGCTCCTAGTTCGTCGTGAGTCTCCGTACTGTCCTTAGGGCTCCAAAGACCGAACATCCACGTTCTCCGCTGCGGGGTTAACCCCCCTATGTGGGTTGCTCTCCGAGGTCTGGGGTTGGTGGACCACCGGCTGATGCGACCATGGCTGCCCTCCATCTCCGCCAGAGCTCGATATACCCACTCAAAGAAATGATTGACTGAAAGCACTTCAAAAGGGAAATAGAGTCAGGCTTATAGCGGGAAAATTCACCGCAAAAACCCAATAGGTTCGAAACTCTTGGGGAGTGAGTAGTCCTCCTTTTCGATTTTTGGTATAAAGGCCACTCTCACTGCTCGTCAGTCTTCCGTTATGTATCCCAGTGGCAGGCTAGCAGTGGAAATTATCTTCAGAGGTGCTAGTAGCTGGTTTATACCTCTTTGTAACATAACTGCGTATATACAATCGGTGCAGGCGACTTGAAGCCATCAAAGGAAGCAACAGCGTGTTTAATGAATGGCCTTAACCGTCACCACAACTGATGAGATATACCAGCTACGGCGTATTTTGTTGTTCAGCAACCTAGCAGCTACGTTGATTGGAGCTAGTTGTGAGATGGTTCCAATTAGGTTACATGGAAAGTAAGACTCAAGCTCAGTAAAGGTACCGTCAGATTTTCTGAGTGGTTCTCTGTAAAGATCCGTTCCAGGAACGGACGATCAGTAGGACTGCTTTCTAGCTGGATATGCCATTTCGGAACACTTGGTGAGGGTACCGGTCAGGATCTGAACAACTTCCTCTAGCTTTTGTTTTGCCCTGAACTTAGGAGGATCTCTATTGTACTTGCTGAGCTTGTTTTTTTTTTTTTTTAAGCAACTTAACACTTAACACAGGGTATTACTACTCTTAAAATTCCGGACCACGCGTTGTGTTGTTTTTTGTTTTTTGGAAAATTGGATAGAGAGAGAGAGAAAGATGCTTGCCTAAAAAAAAGAATGTCTTTCGAGCACGGCTGGTATTGAACCCGAATCACCCGATTGGGAAGCCAAAACCCTCATTTCATTTCATTTTTATTTCAGTTAATTCATTAATTCTTACATGCTAGACAAAAAAATGCTTAAAAATTAGTTTAAATAAATTACAGACAATCTTTTTCGAACTTACTGGCTCCATGCGGGCACTCTAAATTAAACATAATACTTAAACTATGTTTTTCGACATTCCTTACAGTTTATTTTTATTTTTGCTTAACGTCTGGACTTTTTTGTTATAATATAAAACTTAAAACTAAACCTATAAACTATGTAAAAATAAATCTTAACCTACTTAAAATCCCCTTTCCTCCTTTTTCTTTCTCTACCTATATTTATTGTTAGTACATTACTTATTCCCGTATAATATTTTGTATATTTTGATTATTTTTCTCTCACATAATGTTTATATTATCTGAATTATGAATGTTACCCCAAAATAAATATGTGCTATAAAAGACATTTTGTAAGTCTTATTTGTACAATCCCGAATTATATTAAATAAATTGAAATTGAAATTGAAATTGAAATCTAATTGTACTTATACCTACGAGTATATACATAGAATTTTTTTTTTAGGATTATCCCTTTTTTTAAGAGAACGTTACCTACCCCCTTAAATCTACCCTAATCCTGTCTAAAACTATGTAAGTCAGCCACGGCTAATAAACTAAATTGACGACCGACTGTGCTTCCTAGTGAAGCTATCATGTACCAGAGGCATTTGACGACGAACCCTCTCCTCCTTCAACTAGCCTCCAAAATTGTTGGTGCTGCCGAGCAACATCCCTTATGTCGCGACTCCCTACCGCCCTACTGAACCGGAGAAGTTCCGCACTGCAATGTGCGCCTGTCCGCAGCTGTCCGAGCGACGTGGAAGATTAGCGGCACCGCTATCCCCAGAGGCCCCAGACAAAGGCGTCCTAAACAGAATAGTTTCCGACTTCTGAAAATTGATTTTCAACTTCCAGTCATAGCAATATCGCTTAGTTTTATCGAAGTCACGTTGCAAAAGTATATTGATGACCTCAATCTTTGGACCTGACCTGTACGGGATTAAGTACATGCTATGGCATGGTGAAGTGAACCTATCAGATCACTTGTGTAAATGTTGAATAGGATCGGCGAATTTACCGCACCTTGTTGCAGACCCTTTTTAATGTTAAATATTCCAGCAGAAGTCACATCGCCATTCTTCACGATGAATTGTATACTGGAGAGCATATCAAAAAGGATATACAGCACCAGTGCACTGGTTCTTGCCTTTTTTCCATCGGATATCAGAAACTAGTTTAGACGCAGCGTGAATGATATCATGCGCAGCCTTGAAATCGAATTGATTATCCGGAACTATATGTTTGTCCTCAACCTACTTAGTTGATTGATCACCTTCTCAAAAACCTTACTGATGTTTGGAAGAAGACTGATCGACCGAATATCCGCCGGATTGGATGTGTCTTTATCCCCTTTGGGGATGGGATGTACCACCGCAATTTTTCAATGCGCTGGTTAATGTGCATTATTCATTGCATTATTAAACAGGGTGGTATAAATGTCCACCGCTTCTAGTGGCAGATGTCGAAGCACATCGGTTCCCATTGATTTTTTGTTTCTAAGTGATTCGAAGATTGTTTGGAGCTCTTCCTTCGAAATGAACGGTGGTAATACCGTTTCATTGGTGATGACATTATTTGCCATATTCTCGTCATTGAACTGGGTGAAACCCGAGCTCTCGAATCGCCAATTCCCTATTCCATTTCGAAGGCAGAAATTGTGCACAAAGGCTCGATTTGTGATATGGCAATGATGCCATTCGCCTTGTACACTTTCTGGAAAGTCGCTCCTATAGCCTCTACTTTCTCCTGCGGATCCTCGATCACAAAGAAGTTGTCATCATCAACGGCCTCATTTCGATCGATGTCTGCTGTAGTGAGTATGTGTTCATTTTCCTCGTTCGGGTGATTTTTAGATACGAAAGGTCGTTTTGGTCTTTGCTCCGAAATATTTTATTTATTTGCGGGAACATATTCGGGTTGCCGGTGTTTACAGTCCGAATTTTATTGTTCCAATACAAAATTACAGAATTTCTGTAATTCTCTTTTATTAATGTTTGAAGGTTTTTGATCGACGACTTTAGTGTCATGATCGCCGTGTTATGTCTGTCAGTAAACTGTCTGCACAAGGTTTTTAGTCTTGACAGCAGTCTACTTTTATGTCGGTGCAGTGCGTAAACAGTTGCGTTGCGGGAAGCCAATACACTACCACATGAGCCACAGCCACCCACCAGAACCAGTTGGTTTTTTGCGGATTCCATATATCTATGGTCTGACATGTTGATCTCCGATTGTACTTTCCAGTCAGTAATCTACCTTAGCATACTCGTACATGTTGGATAAAGTTTAGTCTCGTAACAAAAGTTGGCTGAGAGTCAGCATTGTTTAGACGATAGTAGGAAATCCAGGAGATGATTACCTCTCACGTTGCATTTGCTACTGCCCTAAAAAGTGTTCGGAGCATTGGCATTGCTGCATATGATAAGTCCCATTTTTCTGGAATCACAATATTCAGGAAAGGTCTCCTACATAGACTTGGAATGTTGAAGGTTGATTTGCGAACACAAAATAGATGGGTACTGGTCGTATCCTATCCGCACTCATTTGTAAGAAAAGTGGAAGTTAACGCTTCCAAGGTGTAGATAGTGACGTGAGTCATACCTAGACTTAATGGTCTCGGCAGCAGCTTTGTCTAAGTTCACAGCGAGAGAAGTGCCGTCCTTGTTTTTATAATGCTTACTCTCCCTGTGAGAGTTGATTTTACACTTTTAAGTATCCAGTCCAGGGTTCTGGGTATGAAAACTTATCAAAATATCTCCCGTTTCTCGGATTTGCCCCGGAACCCTAAAGATGGTGCGCGTCAATTTCGGCCCTACCTCAAAGGTCTTGATTTCCAGGGGTGTGGTTTTCGGTACAGATTTGGGGCCCCCATGCTCACTAACAGTTAATCAGCACTGAAAGCGTAAATCTCAAACTTGTATGACTTCAAATCGTTGTTACTCCACTTTAATACTCTTCAGGAATTATCGCCGATGCTGATACTGGCTAGAAAGGCTTCAGATGATCAGTTCAATAGATCAGAGCTTTCCTTTCTTTCTGCGGCATCCTGTATTCAGCAATAAATTCAACGATCAAAATTTGGAAAAACGAAATGTGTTTATCGTATTGGGAGAATATACTGCTCCTTCGACAGGCTAAAAGCGCTATTTAACATTTCAAAACAAATACAACTTATGTACTTCTTAGTGCCAAAACAAATGATATCAGAAGGCTTACTCATACACATATCATCACTCTAACAAGCTAGCTTCTGTATCACTTACACAAACTAAGAATTGAATGATGCATGGACGTCACTGTTGGCTGGCTCAAAGAAAAATGCTGCATATACGAGTATGCTGCAAAGTGCAAATAGGTGCAACACTGGTTATTATTTTTCCTAAGGTATTTTCTATACCTTCTTTAATATGCCAGGAATAGCTTAAACCTCTACTTCAACTTCAATCGCGTCCATGGACATTTTGAGGGAAATCTTTATATAACAAGTTTAACCGCATACGGTAGAATTGGATAATAATATTTAAGATCGTAGCCAACAATTCACAGAAATTTGCGAAACAGGTGACATTGGCGACATGGAGATTGCACCATTCCATCTTCTGGCTAATGGGCTAATGGGCAAGGAAATAGATTTATTGGCTTGCGGCGTTTCTTTGAAAGCTTAAAGGGGAGGGAACCACAAAGGTGCATCTCAACAATTCTTGTTCGTGTGTGGAACACCACTAAATCGTAGTGCTCCAGGAGATCGATCGCCAGCTAAACTTACCTTTTGGTGGAATATTAGAACATCGGCGAACTTCATTCGCTTGTATCTCAGACAAAATTCGTGTCAATGAAAAACAAACTGTAGCGCAAAATGTAGAAATTTTATCTCTGGAAACAATTTCAAGTGCAAAGAAACTGATCGGATTTCTGGTACATTGATTGAAAAACAAGGCAGGACCATTTACGCTCACACACTAATCAAAACCGAACTAGAAATTCACCAATGCTGGCCACTCAAATTTTAATCCGTCGTCTTCCGCAACTAAGAAGATGTTGCATCCGCCAATGAGGTCTGGCAACTCTAACCTGCCACGTGTTACCCTGTCTTTCAAATGGTACTTGGTTAACCTCCCATTTAAAACCCCGCTCTTAGTTTTTACAATTATAGTTAGATTTCTCTGTAAATAATAGATATTGGCAAAAGCGATTAAAGACCATCACATTATGACATTTTTGTCTCAATTAAAAAACTGTTTAAACCGCAAATTTTACAAATATTTACAAGAAAGTTTGGCTTCAGTGCCACTTCTGAAAGTAATTTGCAACCATCGAATTTTCACAAACCATTGCAACAGTCGGGTAAATACTCGTAAGTACATACATATACTCGTATATCTAGTCGTTATTCGCTTCCGCCATTTCGATCGCAAATTAAAGGTAAAAAGCGATAACCGCCTTTCCTTTGCAGTGAGTGCGCCTAAATCCATTTCAAATTAAACCATAAAACAACGTCTATATTTCCGGCATTCTCGCCAGCGAGCGAGCCGCACGACCCACCATCAAAGGATAAATGCTCACGAATTCAAAGGGGCACTGAACGCGACTTAAATAAACGACTTCAGGTTTAAGCTAATTGAGAACATTTTATTTTCAAACCGTTTATTTGAGTAACGTTTTGATAATAAATCTGGTCTTAATGTTCTAACGTTGACGTACTGAAAACCAATAAGGATAAGGCATACCTTCTCTCTACATTGCGTGGAAGTACGAGTACTACATCTGAGAACGAAATAGGAAACAAGTTTCCACCGAGGCAGGTTACTTTTTGAACATCAAATACAATACTCAAATCAAATTTTCAATTGCGTGTGGCAACAAATAATTTTCATAACCGAGTGGAAAAAAATCCTTTTTATACTTCCCGTGACAAGAAAAAAAGGGAGCAAAACTAGGCCTAGAAAGGGTGAATGAAAATACTTTGCCACAATCTACCCCTAGAAACATTCGCGCCTTTCAAAAGGGTAAATAGCGAGCATAACTCACCTAGTTGTTGGGGTGTGTGTGTTTTTCGTAGGAGATATTTGTTGCACTATGCTGGTAATGGTGCTAAGTGTAGTCCTGCGTGCTTGTTAGCGAAGAGCAGTTAAAAGGGTAATTTACGATAGACGCTATTTTTACCATCTTTATGTCTATTCGGCTATAAAAGTGACTCTGGTTGAAATATCGTTGGGGAAGTTAATGCGTGCAGGAAAATTTGTGAGTTTACTTAAATGTAAACTTTACTGAGGAAACAAACAAATATTGCAGCCAGGCAAATGCGACTGTATTCTTTGTGAAAGAAATGAGATTAGAAATGTTCTCCCATGTAAAAATTTGTTAGCTTCTATGGTATGATTCAAAAATATATATGTATGCATATTTTTTAGAAAAATAATAATAACAGCAGTAAGGAAATAATTTAGCACCGCATTTCATCTAGGTAAATTTTGTCAATATTTTCTTCCAGCCTTTTACGTTCAGCACGTCGGTTCTTCCGCCTCAGACTGTGAGCTGACGGCGCTTAGCAATTACTGTGCTTTATCGCAAGTAGCTAAATATCCTTGTATGTTATTTTGAATCACATTCACATCTAATGTGTTACAATTTGAATATTTTGTTATTCCATTCGTACATAGCATATGAATGAAGTTCGTTGTTTGGAAATATGTAAGTGTTATTGTATGTTTTTAATTTGGTGATAAAAGAACTTGTAAACAATGAGAAGAAATGGAAATAACAATTTTTAATGCAGAATTTTAATATATGTAACTATTTTTTTAAAATTACTAATAAGCATCATAAAAACTAAGAAAGGTTTCAAAGCGTTATAAGTTTCATTTTTAACGTTCTCCTGTGGTTGCCTTTTAACTGCGAAGTTCGAGACCAAATCGAAATAGTTACTCTCCGAAACTAGTTGACCTTAATCTGTTTTATAACAAGAAAGTATATTAACTTAGTAAGGTGCCAACACGAATCAGCGTATGAATACTCTCCTCATGTTTACGACTGTTTAACTCCCCATTCCGGGTCTAAAAGAGACTAAGAAAGCTCTTTGGCTTCAATATAGAGAAAAACCTCTGATGGTTTTTATGCCAACGAAGCATAATCTCGTGGTAAAATACACTTATGTATTAGATAGAATGTAAAAATCAATCCATTATAAGACATCACCGCTCTGGCGACAGGTCTCCGTACACACTTAAAAAAAAATTGTTCAACCCTTTCCGCCGAGCGCCAACGCATTTCAGTGTAATATTAAACTACTCGGGTCAACCCCACCGGTTGCATATAACCTTTATGTTGGAGACAAATCGCTATTGCAGAATAGGCGTCTTATCAAGTGTAAAACTTTTTACGCGTATGTATTGCATATCCTTATCATTTCTAAATTTCATAGTACGTTAATGAAGACGGTTTTATTTCAAAAGTCGCAACTAATTCGGAAGTTCGTCATATTCTAGTATATTTTCTCCTTCAAAGTCTGTCAAGAGATCAAAGATTACTAAAGAATCTTGTACTCAAAATAACCAAGGATAAATTCAGCCGCTTTTATTAATGCCCATGCTTCTCTGCCATAGAGTATTTATTGATAAAACCTTATTATTCAATTGCCTTATCTAAAGATATTTTTCCTGTTTCAGTACTTCGCTGGTTCTGACATTAAGGTTATCAGCATATATAGTATAAGTATTTGCACAGAATATTTCAAAATTGTGTTCATGATTTTCTCAAGTGTGATCTTTAAGGAGTTCCATGACAGCATTATCCTATCAAAACCCTACTTTCAAAACAGAAGTTTCGATGAGATTACTTCTGACTTTGACGGAGCAGCGAGTGTTCTCCAATGTCATCCTGCACAATATCTGACGGGTTTCCAGGAACGCCAAACTGAGACATGGGTTTGTTTAGGTCGTCTCTACAGACGCTGGTAAATTCCGATCTGAATTTCTTGCGTTTTCTCTAGGATCTACTGTAGTATAATAATATGTAGGTTAATTGTGGGCCTAAGACCTCACTAGACACATCGTTGTCAAATGGTTTCAAGTGGTCATAGATTATAGCAGACAAGATACGCCTTGATCATATTTAAAGTAATCAGTTGTGTTTTTTTTTTTTTTTAATTAAGTTGTGAAAATAAATTGGTGAAAAAGTATTGATTTTATTTGTCAAAAGCTCAAGCTAAAGAAATAGCAAATCAAAGATAATGACTTTTAACCTTGGATTTTAAATGTAAGAGGAAAAATCTCTTTTTAAATCTCAAACATTTTATTTATTTTCGTTTAAATGTTTGGCTTAAAAAACAGTAATTTGTGTAGGTATTCATTTCCCTCTCTTCTTCATATACTAACTCATTCCCATACAAAACATACCATTTATGCCTGTACCGAGTGCCTCTCCTATCGCCCTGAGGATGGAGACTTCGTGACGTGTTACAAGTGCGGTAGAAAAATGCATTATGGATGCACATATCCGAAAGATCCTATCGGAAAAGGGTCGTATACAAAAAGGACATATAAATGCCAAATCTACAGAAGAGGACTTATGGCGCTTCCCACTCCTAAAACGGCTATTTCCAACCACCAGCCCAATCGCTGTTCAAGCGGATGCGAAGTGTGAGTCCTCCTGATGCTATACAAGATCAGTGCAGTGTCCAAACCTCTGGTCCACCATCAACATCTGCAGATAAAAACGCAAATCCTTTAAATTAAATGAAAAAATGCGAAAAGAAATTTCGGAAATTGATTCTAGTTGTGAATGTATAGCACACAAATTTGAAGAAATAAAACCACACATAACATCGAACAGCGAATCGCGAAAAAAAAACTCTCAAACGAAATAAAAGAAATCAAAGAAAGTAACACTAAAATGGATCAACAAACTCATTCTATAAAAATAAAAATCAATATGCTCAAACAACAACAAAAAAAACATCCCACCGGCTCAAAGTAAAAATCTGAGAGTTTATAGAACGAATAGAAAAAACCCAAACAATACAGCAATAATTGTCACCTACGCGAGCAACACTCTCAAAGCAAAAACTATCAGTTGACACCTTGCCGAAAACGATTCACCTATTTACATATGTAAACAATCAGCATATTCGTTGGCCTGCAAAAACTAAAGCCAGAAAGTGCAACTGAATATTTGTGTGGGAAGCAATGGATAAAGTTGTCCTAAGAGAATTGAGAAACAACGCACATCGAGACATGTAATGATGTAAACAAGATGACCAATTAATCTTTGTTTCTGAAATACAATTTGTAAAAAATCATACTCGAAGAACAATATAGCGAATCTGATGTCAATTTTAATGTGAACATGGTGTTATCGACATTGAAAAATTATTTTTAGAAGCATGCATTTTTGTTGTGTCTGTTTGTCATATAAGATCTATCACAAAAACATGGAACAATTTCATTCAAATGAAATAAATATACCAAAGGGAAAAAACCGTTATATGTATATTATACATATAGACACAAGACATTTTTTCTCAAAATTTTTTTTATTTTTCTAAATAGTCTCCGTGTAACTCTACACACTTCTCTCAGCGATGCTCCCATCTCTCTAACCCGGCGCGTTGTCTTGGTGAAACAGGATTTTCTTTTTCTGCAAATGTGGCCGTTTTTCCGCAATTTTTGCCTTCAGCTTGGCAAGTAATGATGCGTAGTATGCTCCTATAATGGGTTTTCCTTTTTGAAGATAATCGATTAAGATAACTAATTTACTATCCCAAAAAACAGTCGCCATCACTTTTCCAACCGAAAAAACAGTTTTTGCTTTTTTGGAGCCGGCTCGCCTTTTGCAGTCCACTGTTTTGACAGAATTTTTGTTTTGGGCATATAATGCTGTATCCAAGTTTCATCTACAGTACTTCATCGGAGCCAAAACTCGGATTTATTGCGCCTCAACTGCGCCAACAGAGCATTGGAAATGTTCATTCGAACACGTTTTTGGTCTAACGTAAGCAAACGCGGCACCCAACGCGCGGACAGCTTTCTCATGCCTAAATATTGATTTAATATGTAACAAACACGATCTTTGGACATTTTCATTACCTCTACTATCTCTCTCACTTTAATTCGGCGGTCGTCTAACACCGTTTGGTGATCTGTAGCAATTTTATCGTCAGTGGTTGCAGTTTTTGGACGTCCCGAACGTTCATCATCTCCCAAGCTCTTACGGCCACGTTTAAATTCAGCTGCCCAAAATTTCACTGTGGTAAATGATGGTGCAGAGTCCCAATACACAGAGTCCAACTCATTTTTGATTTGCGTAGGCGTATTACCTTTCAAAAACAAGAATTTAATAACAGCTCGATACTCATTTTTTTCCATTTTCACAAAAAACACTCACATCGACTCACTCATCTAAAAATCGCGCGTACAAAATGACTGAAACTTCGGTAAGTAACTGTCAAAAGATGCACAACTAGCATTCACTAGCTTTTATTGACAAGTGCCGCTATTTTTACGTTGCGGTTGGAAACTCAGACAACCCTCGTATACCAGTAACACTAATGACCTACAATGGCATGCACTTCGAAATAACACATAAAGGTAAACAAAAATATACTATATACACACAATATGCAAGAGTTCACTACTTAGTGTTACAAAATTCATAGATAAAACGGATAGAATGATCAATCCAAACAACGAAAGCATTGTCATTGGTGACATCTATTGTACAATATATAAATATTCTTGATGAAAAACAACTCATTAGTTCTAAGGCATATGGTATAGAGATTATGGCTTGGAAGGGCTTACAAGTGCCATGAAGCAATCATCACGATTTGACTTAATAAAAAACACTTCTACGCTTATTGACCATATCAAAGATCATCACAAAGTTAGGCATATATTCAGCTATGAGTATCATTAAAACAGATCACTATATACGGAGTTTTATATGCAGCCAGAGACCCAGATTGAGTTACTATTGATGACTATTTGCTATGTCGGTGGCAGGTTAATGCTCACGTCTTTAACTTAAGAGCACTCATTTTGCCATGGCATATCTGAAGCAGTATTCAAATTTGGAAGTCCAAAAGCAAGTGTACTACTTGCTTGTAGAATCGAGAATTAGATATGGGATTCTTGCCTGGTAACCCATATATGGTAGATAAGACGTCCAATTTGCAACATCGTCTTGTCAAGTCGTTTAAAAGGCGAATTAACTGGTCAAATTTTATATTGAATTTCCAAAATCTTAAAAAACAACTCAAATTGAATTCATTGAAATATAAAACTAACACTCCAAATTCTGTCATGTTGAGTAATCACTTCACCTGCAAAGCTGCGGGTAATCTTTTGTAATTAGCATTGTAAATTGTAATACGTAAAAGCATTTGAATTGAATTTGAATTGTGTACGTAGTGTTAAAGAGACTGATTTCTCTATTGCTTCCGAAGTTTAGAGCGTCATCTTTACGTTACTGGGGTTCCATCCATCAACCATATTTTTCATGCACCAAATCTTGGTATATGACTTACATAAGTCATCTTGTGTCTCCTTAAATAGCTCAGCAAATAGGATCTCCCATCCAGCAGCCTTGCTGATATATCTTTACTTCATTTTGGTTTTGTGGACGTACATATGTATGTACATTTTAGTTTTCATTAGACAATTTGAATGGTGCGTTTAGCCTTACAGGGGAAGTTGGGTCGTTCCCACTACTTGACAAACTGCGAAAGCTGTTTTTTCCATTTTCTGAGACTATATCTGTATAATAACTAAATATATATAACTAAATTTCCTTGGTCCCTTTTGGTTCTGGAGTAGGATTTTCCCTTTTCCTCGATTACTTTTCTTTCTCCGGAGATGTCGGTGCATTTCCTCCCATTTGTAAAGAACACCAGCCGCTCATATCCTGAAAACCGGTTTAAACGCAGTGTTAATGATGCTTGGTGAGCTTGAACCGTAGATGTGCCTTGCCTGCAACTAGTTCGGAGTGCACTGAGGAGTGCATTGACGGCATATGCATCACCATTCTTGAACAAAATTTGCTCATGATTAATTTTTCATGTGTAATCTGGCAACTCTATCTTCCGATATTGTACATACCTACGGCTTCAACTATCTCATGCACCTTCAATCATCGATCGTCAAATTAAAAGTGAATCGGCGGAGTTCTTATAAACATTCATTAAGACTAATTTCTGTCGGACAGCCGTATTAAGCGAACTATTTGACAGATCAAATTGAAACTAGTTAAAAGCAATTGCGACATGTCAAAACAAAACTTCATTTATAGAAACATCGTTCCTGTGCTATCTGCCGTAGTTTCGGAAAATTTTCATGTTAACTGAAATGAAATGCAGCAAGCAAGTTAAGCTCCAAACTGTTATAAATCAATAGTGCTAAACATGAAGAACATTGCTATGTATATACAAACATTTATCCCCATACTCTCCAATTTCGTTTATTTCGACTCATAAATCCTCCACCTGGGCACTTATTCTCGCTAAATCCGAGTACACATATACATGTACTTGAGATGGTATATGTAAGCAGGTTGCTAACAATCAGCTATCCACCAAAAAGGGATCGCACACAAAGTCAATTTGGGAAGAAACACACTTTACCCCACATGTACGGATACACCAGACGAAAAGAAGCTCCAGAAGTAATTTATACCCCATATGTGGCATGGTAATTTGTTAAGTACAGTTAAAATAATTGCTCGTATTTATAATTTACACATTCATGTGGCAATTTATTGTACGAGCAAGAGAGCAGATCCTGGAAGGAAGGAGTGTCAGTATTCATATGTAAATGGTAGACACTTATGCATATGTACACCAGTATGTATGCGAATTTCTTGGAACTAAGAGCAGAAAACTTTCGGAAATACACAACTCAAGGAGATTTTTAACAAAAAGTTACTCATTAATGATATTTTGTGTATACCTATTGTACAGGTACTGTAAGTTTATATGTATAATTAATACAATTTATATCGATTAACACTAGTTATTGCAATTGGGTTTTTTGGGAATGCTCAATCTAAGGATGAGCAAAGACAGCACAATACGGTACGAGAAAGACAACATGTAATCCTATGTACTCGTAATTTGCGTAACCTAATTATTTCACCATCTGCCTGCCTAACTATGCAACAATGATTTATCTTGATAGGCTGTACACGTGGAAACTGATCAATGATAATTGGTTTTGTTGCAAATCGGAATATGCCTATAGCTAGCATTCGCTTTTCCTACTTCAGTATCCCCAAAAAAATACTGGTCACTATTCGATCCAAGGTACGTCTATTACAATCATTACTTGTGGGTGGCCGTGGCTCAGGTGGTAGTGTATTGCCTTCCCATGCGTCATGTACATCCCTCTCCGTAGTGGAAAGCGGTTATACGTGGTGTCTGTTTATGAACCTAAAGCTTCTCAATCCACCTTATTCATCTCAGAGCTTGATACACTTTTTCGATTTCTGAGACCGGAATTGGAGGAGAATTACTTTATTATCGGCGGAGATTTCAACGCCAAACATAGAGATTGGGGAACTAATACACCAAATACTAGAGGGAACCTACTATTCAATTGGTGGGGTCAGCACAGCATAATGCATCGACTCGGCTTTAAGGCGACGGATAGTCCGTCGTTTCCCACACACGGTTTCTATTTGCACCTCTTGCTGTTCGACACACGAATACGCCTGACGTGTACTAACCAACATATCGTCTACGCACGTTTGTGTATGACAGTGACCACTGCGGTCTCAATACCGAAATAACCGTTCCAAACGAAACTGTGGAATTGGATGAGTTTTTTCAAAGCCATGGACACGCTTCTTCAGAACACTGACGAGAGCATTCTCCTCGACAGAAATCTGTCAAACGAGGAGATTGATATGTATCTAAAACTAATGGACGAGACAATCAAACGAACAATGAACAAAACGATACCTCGGATAACACTGACAACGAAGACCTATTCCGCAACGCAACTATTGACGCACTGCACCGAAATAAAAGTAGACTGCTGTCAGGACTAAAAACCTTGTACAGACAGTTTACTAACAGAAATAACCCGGAGACCATGACATTGAAGTCGTCGATTAAAAACCTCCAAACATTAATAAAAGAAAATTACGGAAATTCTATAAGTTTGTATTGGAACAAAAAAATTCGGGCTGTAAATACCAGCAACCCGAATATGTTCCCGCAAATAAATAAAATATTTCGGAGCAAAGATCAAAACGACCTTTCGTGTCTTAAAATCGCCCGAACGACGGGCAACGAGCACATACTCATAGCAGCAGGCATCGATCCAAATGAGGCAGTTGATGATGACAACTTCTTTGTGATCTTAAGGAGGTAGAGGCTATAGGAGCGACTTTCCAGAAAGTGTACAAGGCGAACGACATCACTGGCCCCAACCACGACCTGGAAAATCGAGTCCTTGTGCACAATTTCTACCTTCGAAATGAAATAGTGAACTGGCGATTCGAGAGCTCGGGTTTCACCCAGTTCAGTGACGAGAATATGGCAAATAATGTCATCGCCGACGATAGAGTACTACCCCCGTTCATTTCGAAGGAAGAGCTCCAAACGATCTTCGCTTAGAAGTAGGAAATCAGTGGGAACCGGACAAATAGCGAATATTGTGCTTCGACATCTCCCACTAGAAGCGGTTGACATTTGTTTAATAATGCAATGAATAATGCCCATTATCCAGCGCATTGAAAAATTGCAGTCGTACATCCCATCCCCAAAAGGGATAAAGACACATCTAATCCGGCAAATCTCCGGTCGATCAGTCTTCTTCCAAACATCAGTAAGGGAGTTACCTAGGAAGTGAGACTCAAGCAGACAAAAAGTCTGTGCTTTCGACTCAGTATAGATTTTCTGAGTGGTTCCAGTCTTGTTGATCATTCGCTTTTGAGGACTTTGACCCGCCTACTGGTTTCACTGATAGTTTCAATCTTTTCACAAGAAGCTTTGTAAGAGGCGCTCTTCCAAATCCGAATAAGCCCCTTAAAATCTCTTTGCTTTGATCTGTAAAGATTCCAATCTTCCTCCAAATTAGTCTTAAGTGATCTGTTTAGAAGTTTTCTGGATTCTTTGCGAAGACGCTGCAGGTCTGCGTTCCACCAAGGAAAGGGCGATCTGCAGAATTTCTTAATAACTGGACATGCCATTCCGAAACAATTGGTGAGGGTGCCGTTCTTGTTCCAAACAGCTTCCTCAAACTTTTGTTTTGTCCTGAGCTTAGGGGGGCATTATTATACATGTCGAACTCCTCCTTAAATCGTGTCCAGTTGGTTTTATGTAGATTCCTCCTCTTCAACAAGGTCCGATTCTGAATTCGATGTATCTGTGGTCTGACATGGACAGTACTTTCCAGCCCGTAATATCCTTAGCATAACTTTTGGCTGAGAGCCAACGTTGTTGACAGCAAGATTAGACGATAGTTTGAAGTCCTAAAAAGTGTTTTGAGTGTTATCATCGCCGAATATGATAAGTTCCATCTTCCTGGAGTCACCATATTCAATGAGTTCCGCTACCTCCTCCAGCGGTGGGGGCAGTAACGAATCATAGGAGAATTAAGCGGACGTAACGCGAATTTGTGCCATTCTCCATTACAAAATTGCACAAGTTTGGATGGTGAGAGTGAGTTCGGCATACAAAGACAAGCTTTCGGCCTTGCCGATCGCTCATCATAAAGTGGTATGAAACCTCTTAAACATCTGAAATCACAGATGCGTTTGTTCCACACCCATGGTTACTGTATGGATATTATGTTTGATAGCATCTAAACTAGTCTAGGCTGACATCTGACAATTAAATCAACAGGTTTGTGATTCATTGTAGTCGAAGTAGCATTACTATACAATACTTAAAAAGAAAGTTCTCTAGGTGAACTTGTATAGTTTGTTATCTACAAAATACTTTTTCAAACTGGATTTCAAAGTTTGGACTGCCCTTTCCGTGCTGCCGTTTGACAATCATCTCAAATGGTTTGTGTAACTTAATATTGTGATGTGACGAACATGGGAATACTTGTGGTAACGCTTTCTACAGAAAACAACAGCTAGAGAGAAACTCGCTCTATCTGAGAATTATTATTTTTTAGATTTGACAGTGGGCTCGAAAGAACCATGATAAGATGCTCTACGGCATCTCTTTCAATGTGAAACAAGAATCCACCGACACCATACAAACTGCGTCACAATGATTCCTAAGGGCTTGTCTTGGGAGTAATGTACCAGGATAGTGTTTTCGTACAAGTACAAGTAACTCCCATTAAATACATTTTCACAGTTTCCATTTCACCGAAAACTATTCTCTTTTTTTATGTAGTTCGTACAACGGAGCTAAGCGAGCAGATAATTATAAAAATTCAACAAACCTAAAGATGCTTTTAAGGATGTGACAGTTGTTGGGGTCGCTGCATACACTAAAGCCTTCGATAATGGAATCTTGATGGTGCAAAATTTATTCCAAATGGTAGTCTCGTGTATCGTAGCAAACTTCTCGCGGTTATAATTGCGACAAACCTTTGTAACACTTCTAAAAATGCAACCTGCTGAAACGCACCCGGAAAATCAAGTATGCAAAAGAACATGCATCCTTCAAAACTTCCTACAATGTCTTCTATTCGAGAAATTTGATAATGACCTGCCATGTAAGGCCACATACCTGTTTATTGTGCCCTTACAGTCCACGTAAATTCCAATTGTACCATCCTCTTTCTCCGCGATAACATTTTTTGTCACCAACTTCAATAAACCTGTCCAATTCTTTTTCAATTTTATCACCATACCGAACCGTATAAGGTATGAGAAATACTGGTGGAGCATCATTCTTCAGTACAATCTCTGCAACATGGTCTGTAATAGTTCTGGTATAATCACAATTAAATACTGTTGGAAATTAAGCTACAATCTCAGCTTTTACCCTATCTGTACAATCATTCACTCGATTCACCATTATTTTTCCATTCTCTAAAGAAACGATTAACCAACTTCTGTCTAAAAAGGGTGTAAGTTCATTAACTGTTTTCACAACTTCAACTCTCATTCATAATTGACCAATAGTAACAACAGTTTCACTTGTAATTACATTAAGCGTTTTATCAAAAGGTTTCAATTCACAAGTTGAAAAAAAATTAAAATATGTTTTCTGAGAGATGGTTGAAAAACAAGCACTAGAATCAACCTCCATATCTAACTTAACCTTATTAACATGCAGTGTAATAATAAGAGGTTTAATATTACCCTAATGTAATGAATTAAGGGCTATGTGACCTAAGGTTAAGTGCGATGAGTTGTGCACGTTCCCAATCTGATTAACATTTTTATGATTTTCACCTTGATATCTATTTTTACTAGCATGCCTTACTTTATTCTATCTGCATTCGGTAGCACAGTGTCCCTCCTGATGACATCTATAGCACGTGACTTTTCTTCCAACTCCTACTTCACTACTTTGACCTTTATTTCTTGAATTCGTATGTCGATAATGCTGATAGTTTCCTCTTCTGGATCTGCTTTTTCTTTCAACCCAATTAGGGTTACTGTGCATGCTCATTGTTGAAAATGTTGATTGGATATCTATGCCTCCCCTCTGTATAGACTCCATTTTAAGCGCGGTTTCGCACATTTCATTGAATGACGTGCTTATGGACTCATTTAAAAGTTTTCTTTTAACACCTTCACTTCTTTGTCTCACAACTCCTGGTCTAAAAACTCACCACATTCTCAGTTTTCGGCAAACGATTGGAGCTCCACAATGAAACTTGAAAATCTTCTCCATCTTGGAGTTTTGGTGATAAAAATTGAAAGCCTCACAATCACTTTTGTTTGCAATAATATTTTAAAATATAAATCAATTTATTATACCGCGATATGCAAAAGTTAGTAAACACTGATATAATTTCCGAATTATCATGAAACTTAAACATAAAAATTACCGAAAATGAAATTCCAATAATAAACATCCTCTGGTTTACTGAGAATCAGTTTTTTTGTTTTTTAGGAACATAATACTCAGGTGGATATGACTACGAGTACACTTATGATGCCAAAGCATGTTTTAAGTTTTTCGGAAAATGAGGCAGAAAGAGAAAGATAGATGTTTGGGGTCAGTGGCTATTTCGCTCCATGGGTGCCATCCAGCATTTAATGGGGAGACTAAATTGTTAGGGTAAATTGACTCGATGTTGTGTTTAGGCAACAATTCATCTCACGAGATTTTTGTTGCCTGAAAAAAGTCCTTCAGTCACGGCTGGTATTGAACCCCGAACCGTCCGATTGGGAAGCCACGGCCACGATTGTTTCTCGAATTGTGCTTCATTATTACTGTCTTTGGTTTTTACATTACTGCAGAATGTACGCTAGTTATGTTTAAAAGCTTAAAAGCAGTGCTGTATTAAATTTCGTATAACGAGGAGTGAAATTTTCTTAGAAAAGTGAAATTTTATAGTAGATTTACGAAAAGACAGAAGCTCGTATCGGGAAACTGACCATTTTTCGGTGAAAACAATTATTAATCAATTTTAAAAATTTAAAATATTGGAAATTTCTAAGCGGATGGGTAGATCAAGAAAGCTAAATGAAAGAGTAAGAAGAGAAGATTTAACTGAGGTTACATGTTAATACAGATAAGGATATTTGCAGATTCTACGGTGATCTGCAAGCTGCTAAGGACTTAAAGCACATGCATTGTGAATGCGACGTAATATCGCGTAGTCGAAGAAAATTTTTAGGGAAATACTTTTTCGAAAACCTAGAGGAAATAGACGGCACGAACTTCAAAGGCCTTCTTGGCTTTTGCAAGAAAATTGAGTGTTTCACCAGGGCGATTGTTTAGATTTTTGCCGTTTGAAGATAAATTCAATTGGTTCCACAGGGATTGCAATGGGCCCGTTTTGGTGCCTAATGTCTGTGTGATGGCATATCCATCGAACCCCTAGTTAACCTAACCTAACCTACATATTAATAACACACGAAAAATCGATTAGTCCGAATATGTAAGGAGAACATTGCTTAAATCGGGCATACATGGTAGAAATTCCAGAAAGAAGCCATTTATATCTAAAGTGAATAAAAATAGCATTTAAATTTTGCAAAAAAAAATACATAAATGGGACAAACATTTTATTTACAGATGAGAGAAAATTTGAAATTTTTAAAATTCACACAAATAAAGAAATTTGTAGAGAATGAATGAAGAATTTAGTGAGCAAAATTTATTTTATTATTATTATTATCAAGGGAACGATACAAATTACTTTGTAGGGTCCGGGATTTAACGCCGGGGTACTATGACCATGTGGCGCGTTTTGTCAACAGCACGCGGAGTACTGAGTTCCCATGTGGTCACTCACCTACGTACTTACCGTGCCCAACACTGCTTGATTTCGGTGATCTAGCGGGAACCGAGTGAGGAAAATGTTGGAAGCACAGTAAAGGATGGGGTAGGTGCAGTGAGGGTGTGGAGGTGCATGGCAGCATCCGGGGGCGGGAATCCTGTTTGTCTTCATTGAAAGCGTAATGAATAAGCAAGACTATCTGACCATCCTAAAAAATAGTATGCAACCGAAAGTGGAAAAATTGGGTTTGCCGGAGAATTGGAGGTTAAGGTTAAGGAGTGGTTGCTTTATAAGTATCCAAAGCAGTTCACATGCCCATACCACCAGACCTAAGCCCCATAGAACATTTATGGGATCACTTGCAGCCGACAAATCGCGGAAGGACTATTAAGAGCAAAGATGGCCTCAGAAAGGCTTTAATTGAGGAATGGTACAAAATATCTTCCTACGTTACAAGTAAACTTGTTACATACATGACATGTAGACTTAAACAAGTCATAAGGCCTGGTCACGTGAAACAATGAGTTTTGTTTTT
The DNA here is from genome assembly GCA_963966105.1 of Volucella zonaria. Lineage (NCBI taxonomy): Eukaryota > Metazoa > Arthropoda > Insecta > Diptera > Syrphidae > Volucella > Volucella zonaria. The sequence continues at coordinate 26,788,800 of OZ014531.1, forward strand.
ATAATTTTGTATTTATGAATTCCTGAAAGAAATTACTAATGCTTACTTAATTTTGAAGCGTAAAATATGTAGTATAGTTAACTGTTCTTAGAAAAGGACATACATAATACATATTACTCGTACTTTCGTTTTAAATTTTTTTTAATTTTCGTTTTACTGTTTCAAGCTTAAATTTTGTACCGTTGGAATTTCATTTTTGTTAACTTCGATGTTTATTTTATGTTACAATACTTCGGAAATTTTATCGGTGTTTACTCAGTTTTGAAGCTCAGAGTAGTCCCATTCATGCTTACGAGTAATTATTGTCCTTAGAATTATATAAATGTCCTGAAAAAAAAAAATACAAAAATTGAAAGCTTCTGCTTTTCCTCATCCGAAGTAGAACTAATTCCATTCAAGACAAAAATGTATTTTGATCATATTGCTCAAAATTTTCATTATAAGTTATAAATGGATCAAAGTTACAATGAAGATTTCCCAAACTCATCTTTTGCTTTCAACTATTAATCAGCCAACGAACGTCACGGCATCCTCGTCGCCAAATAATATGTTTTTCGCGTACTTATATTGGGTCTACAAGTAAGTTTCCAGCGTTGTCAGAGATGGCTCCACAAGTGGATCCCGGGCAGAAATGTCAGACCCCATGTATTTTATTTGTAGGTTTTGTATCTGTCCAGCCAAATAAACGTCATTTGCGGGAAGCGCTGCTTTTATTATTTAATATGAAGAAAAATGCGGCTGAAGTCTATCGTTTGCTTTCGGAAACTTATGGGGCGGAATGTATTGGTGAATCGACGTGCCGCGAGTGGTTCAAATGGTTCAAAAGTGGTGATTTTGGAGTTGAAGACAAAGATCGCCCCGGAAAGCCGAAAAGTTTTGAAGACGAGGAATTGGACGCTTTACTGGATGAGGATCCGTGTTAGATTTAAGAAAAACTTGCTGCATCATTGGGCGTCACGCAACAAGCCGTTTCGCTGCGCCTAAAAGCACTGGGATTCATTCAAAAGGTTGGAAACTGGGTGCCGTGCGAATTGAAGCCAAGAGACGTCGAACGGCGATTTTGCATGTCCGAAATGTTACTGCAGCGGTATAAAAATAAATCGTTTTTGCATCGTATTGTCACTGGTGATGAGAAATGGATTTATTATGATAATCCTAAACGCAGAAAATCGTATACAAAGCCCGGCGAGCCCGCCCAATCGACGCCGAAACGAAATATTCACGTGAATATGGTCATGCTCTGCATATGGTGGGATCAAAAGGGTGTTGTATACTACGAACTGCTTCCGAGTGGTGAAACCATCAAAGGACCATTATATCGAACCCAACTAATTCGTTTGAAGCGGGCATTAAAAGAAAAACTGCCAGAATATGAGACCGTCATTTTTCATCACGACAACGCTCGGCCACATGTTGCGGTTTCGGTGAAAAACTATTTGGAATATAGTGGATGGGAAATTCTGCCTCACCCGCCTTACAGTCCAGACTTGGCACCATCTGACTACCACTTGTTTCGTTCGATGCAGAATGCTCTTACGGGAATACGCTTCAGCTCAGTAGAGGAAATCAAAAATTGGCTCGATATGTTCTTGGGCTCGAAAGACGAGAAATTTTTTTTGGTCCGGAATTCATAAAATGCCAGAAAGATGGGGGAAAGTTGTAGTTTCCGATGGACGATACTTTGAATAAAGCATTGTAACTATGTTTTCATAATAAAACTCCAAATTTTGGAAAAAAACGCTGGAAACTTACTTGTAGACCCAATACTTCACGTGTATAGCATATGTGTAATGAAAAATGAAATACACTTGATACTATAAGATGTTTATTCCTTACGTGTACTTACATGACCGACTTAACTTCTACTTAGTGTCTATGAAACTAGTGTATACTTAAATGTTACAGTATCAGTGTACGGACTAAGGCATACAGGTGTCGTATAATGCATCAATCAGAGGATCCGGATATGAGAGAAAAATCTTGATATCTAAGATAATAAACTCAGTTCTGTTATACGCTGCCCTAATTTGGGTGGGTGCACATCGGAAGAAAGTTATCATCAACAAATCGGGTTAACGCATTAAGGGTGTCTTTCGAACGGTTGCGGATGAATCAGATTCTGTTACAGCCGGGATGATTCCCATCGATATGCTTGAGGACGAGATGCAGAGAATCTGTAATAGGAGAATTTCTAATAACCAATGGGTTATTCAACTTCAATGACAAGCTCGATAGGATGGATCTGCAGATTGATCCCATCAGTAGACGTTTAGACAAAACAAAAATGGAAATTATAACTACCATTTTACGAAGTTTCTATATTGCCCCGGTGGCTATCGGAAATATCTACGCCTCTTCAGGCACTATACTAGATGGAGTGAAAAGTGACCTAATTGACCACCAGAATGCGCTGCTACTGTAAACGGCCTTGAAGTCCGTTCATATTTAGGCAGACATGCCAAATTTCAGTGCGATACTTTCTTTAGTTTTGTTTTGACAGCTGGTTATTGTTGACGTGTTTGGCATCATGTTGAGTATGGACAAAAACGATTTTCGTTCTCTCATAAAACATTATTTTTTGAGAGGCAAAACGGCGAAGGAAACAAAAGAAAAGTTGGATAAATATTATGGGGCTAATGCTCCGTCAGATTACACCGTCAAATATTGGTTTCGAGAGTTTCGTGGTGGCCGCAACTCCACTACCGATCAAGTCCGCAGCGGCAGGCCCTCCGATGCGGTTACAGAAGACAATATCAAAAAAATACATGGAATGGTGTTGGCTGACCGGAAAGTGAAGGTGTGCGAGCTAGCAGATACCACAAAGATTAGTACTGAGCGGACATGCCATATTTTTGGCAATAATCTGTATATGAAAAAGTTATCCTGCCGCTTGGTGCCGCGAATGCTCACTCCTGACCAAAAACACGAACGTGAGAGCATTTCGAAAGAGTGTTTGGACTTGCTGATGCGGAGTCGGGCGGACTTTTGGCGTCGATTGGTAACTGGATTTGGATCCCTCGGACTATTATCTCTTCCCAAACCTCATCAATAAAAAATTCAGCACATGCGAGGAAATCATCGACGCCACGGAGGAGTATTTTGCAGACCTTCCGGAAAATTACTTTTCGGACGGGATCAAGAAGTTGGAAAATCGCTGGAATAAGTATATCAAACTAAAAGAGGACTATATTGAATAATATAAAAAAAACATATAAAAAACTGTTTTAATTCCCAAGGAGGCCCAGACTGTCCAAATCAGGACGAAGACACAGAGCATGCAATATCCCATTGCACACACTTTCTGGTATGGTTATCTGACAGTCAATAATTGACCAAGTGTAGCGGATAGAAGAACACTGGATGGAGATTTGCACATTCATGTAAAACGAGCTGCGAAGCTTTGAAGAAGACTTTTAAGAAAAGAACCAAACACTCGGTGAAACCAGGAGGCTAGCCAAAAAACTCATTTCCTACGAAACCGGATGAGAACCGGTTACTACCACTGAAGGTGCTGTAAAGCTGACTAAAACAAACTGCGTGGCTGTTATTGTTATCGGTTATGGTGATGGATGAGACGATAAAAATACGCCATTGCTTCCTGTGATGGCTTCAAATCTCATGGAACCGATGGCATATACCCAGTACTGCTGGCAACTATGATGAGTATCTTCACTGCTTGACTTGCATTGGTGTACATACAGAACTCCTGGCGAAAAATGAATGTACGCTTTATATTGAAACTCGTTGTTGCGACAACGCAACATCTGACGGATTGTGCAACCCGACCAGGTAACAGATTTGTGAATAAGAGCAATGCTAATGAACATGACTCTAATGTGGATGCTGATCGCTGGCAATATGTAATGGCGGTGGTGAAAAGGGTTCGCCCGCAAGTCGTCCTCCTGTTTCCACTGCAATGGTGCTTTTGGTCGACTCACTACTTAACGCGCTCAATGGTTCTAGCATCTACGTTGAAAATTAATAACTCTTTCTCCAATTATGCCATAAGCTGTCTAATTTGGCATCACCTGCTTAACTTTGTAATAAATAATATATTTATCTCTTTTTATTAACGTCATACGTAATAACTTTTAATGTACATTTGCTATAAAAGGCGAATACAACGCCTGAATATGAGACAGTTAACGATTTTCTGACACCCGATATAATTCGGTTCTCGTTTCATAGAGTACCCGTAATAAAATACTTTTTAATATTCGACTTGTCTTTTTTTTATTCTTCCCGCGTTATTTTTTCTTCAATCTACGAGTATACATACATACATACTCATATGTATATGCATATGCAGACGGTTGAAGATCTAGAAATACATTTTTAGACAATCCTCTCACTTTATGGAAAGCGGAAACTGCAACATTTGGTTTGACTCATCTAGTGCTTGAATGCGTCATTATCGGTTTCCCCAACGTAGCTAAGTATTTGGGTGTCAAATGAACTTTTTTGGACTAAACACTAAACCTTCAAGCTGCCCTGGTCTTTCGCCAGTGTAAAGGAGCTTTCATCGAGGAGTGTCATTTCAATCTTAATGGCCTTGATACGATGCTCATGTCAATAAGCTATATACATACAATAAACAATAAACATGTCAAACACTATATTGTGAAGAATCGGTCATCAGTTTTACTCCTGTCCCCCAGTAGGTAAGACTGTAGACTAATAACTCACTTCGTAACACGGCACTAAGCGTTTGCTTAGAACCTAAGTGTACTAGGCATACATGTTAGTTTGCGAAAAACACCGCTTCGATATATTGGATTGCATATAAGAAAAATCTAATGAAAATCGAAGATGATTACCTTTCCGAACTACACCCCTTTCGTTTTGTGCATATGAGCGATTGTGTGGGGAAAAGAATGACAAAGTTGCTAAACCAGTCAAATTGTATAAGAGCAGAAATTAAAAATAAATTTTATATTTATACATTGTATGATAGTTCGTAAACTTGAAATAGCACATATGTATATGTAGGTACATATAATAGAAGCACAAGGTACTGATGGTAGCATGTCATGGCTGATCGCCCAGATTTAGTAGCTAGATCAGCTTTGCATTATTACAGTTCATCAAGTTTCATTTGCGCCTAGGAACCTATGAACTTAGTTCTCTGTTTATAATATGTGTATAATGATGTTAAAATGAGAGAATATATGTAGTACATCGTTCTGACAATGTGTGCCTAGTGTAGCGCAAATATTTTAGCAACTAAATTCAAATATTTGCACCACCTCAGTATGAATTATGTACTATGTGGAAAATTGGATTTATTGAGGTAAAAAATACAATTTATTGATGCAGGAATTCCTCAAGGGTTCCAGACTGTGACTCATTCCCAGAGTTGATTTGACTCCTATCTACCAATTGATGCCAGCACAAGCATCCATGGTTTCTGCTTGTGTACCTCCCGAAGGTTACATATTCAATTGAAGTGTCTGTCAGTTTGGTCGATTGGCTTGTCCAAATACTGTACCCAGTTCTCAATTGCCACGCTGCATAGACATGCACACATACATATGTCTGTATGTATGTACAGACTTCCTACGTATAAAAATACGAATAGTGAAGCAGTCATATAGTTAAACACAGTCCTGATCCCTGGGCTGGGCCCGCTATTGCTTTGAGTGAGAGGCCAATTCTCTAAGGTGGAGGACGGCGGTCGAGCATCGAGTATAACTGACTGAGCTTATTTATTTATGGAGCATGCTGGCCGACAGGCTCTGACTGCTTTATTGATGGCCATCAATTTATCAGCGCGATGTATTGCCAGTGCTTAAGCTATCGTCAGGTTAGATTGCCGCCGCCGCCACCGTAATCTGAATACGTACAAGTATTGGTGAACGAGAGTGTATGGCTCGAAATAGTTTATTGGAAACGGGATATGTGATGCGTTGCGATGCAGTGTGATGTGATGTGTGCACGTAGCTGGCTAAGGAAAGCAGCTCCGGAATAGCACTAGTACTAATGGTGGTTACTGTCGACGTGATGGATTGGATAAAGGTGGAGATGCCCTTAAAACAAAGCAAACAGGCAGATAGACGGGCAGACGGATAGACGGATAGACGGATAGATTGATGTTATACAGGAGACGATAATTGCTGCTGCATTTATTCATTAAGGTACATGCAACTCTGTGTATTATTTTTCTTTGAATGGTGTTTGTACACTGTTGGAGCGTTGGTGGTAATGATTGAATTAATCGCCACCCCAATATGAGAGATATTGCTTTTTTCTCAGTTAATACGGATATAAATTTATTAAGTAACCGCCACTACAACGAAGGTGGGAAGCGATTTTTTTTTCTCAAATGGCTGATGATTTGATACGAATGTTGTGATAGACGCAACTAACAAATCGTTTGTGTTCAGTAGAGGGTATTAAACAAGTTTATATGTCATATTTTGACAATGATACGAAGTTAAAGACATATGGAATATATGCTTACATGCTGTATGATAGCATAATAGGCCTTCTTTTTTTTTTTTAATTAATTGAACGAAAAAATTAGTCAGAAATTCCTCTTCCAATCACTAAAGGGTTTTAAAGTTATTACCTACCTTGTTGCTAGTTTTTTCTATATACTCGTAAGATTCATTTATGAAGGTATCCTTTTCCATACCTATTTATTCCTTTATTAGAAAATTACGAGAATTAAATATAATATGTTTTTGGTACAACGCATTTACATAAATACTCCCCAATTTAAATAATGCTAAGTACTTTTTTGCCTTGAACGGATTTCATTACGATACGTTTTGTAAAGACTTCACCTTCGCATCATAGCCTCTTTACCCGTTTATGGGAGCGGCGTTTCCGTTTTTTAGCGTCTGACAATAATGGTTTTTCGCTTTCGAATAGCAGTATTGGTCATCTTACAAGTTCCATTTGGAATTAGTCCTTGGCCAAAGCTAGTCGGCGGACAACTAATTCTTTTAGTTGGCATTGGAACCACGATCACAAATATGAAAGTTCCTAAGTGATGTACACGCTCTGTTGTCCGACCTACTTTTTGCTTCTTTAGCTTTAGGGACTGATGCACTTTTATATAATATGTGTCAATGCTAATTGCGTCTGGCAATCACTTGTTTGAAAGTGCACTAGTTTGAGGGCCCAAAATAATACAAGGGTGGAGCAATAAGTCTGTAACTTCAGCGCCGAGTACCCAGTAGATGATCACTGTTTCGACTGCTGGTTGAGGTACACACTCAGAGTTTAGATAACGGATTCCTATGGAGGAGGAATCTGCGCAGCGATTGATAGGGGAACTATTGACTCTATAGGACAGTCAGCAGTTCCCCCATCAATCCACCAGCAGCGCTACAATCAAGGTCGTAGTATAGTAATACATACCTCCCAGCGGTGGTTTCCGGTAGATGCATGAGTAAACCTTTACTCATTACTAACGCATTGAGCTAGTCAGAGAAGTCCACATCAGTCGCCTAAGATTGCTAGCACATGTAGGGCGAATAAACACCAACGCTTCAGCCCGAAGAGTCTTCTATTCCAACTCGGAATTATATGGCAGTACAGCAACGCCTCGTCTTAGGTGGCGCCCGCAAGTAGAAAGGTGTTTCTGTAGAGGCAGTTAGCAAAGGATCGGGCTAACTTGAGAGGTTTTTTAGTTGAGACCCAGGTTCACCGCGAACTGAAGCGGCAACTAAGTACGTAAACTAATATTTAATGGAATGCAAAAATGTCCTTGATTTTTGAAAATCGATATGACAATACCATATAAGCGACTTGAGCCATGAATAGGCAACTTTTCAAATACTCCAATAGGTATATGGTACCCTTCGTTTAACAAATATTACATCAATTATCTAGCCAACGGTAGGCTTCAGTCCAGAAATTGGATTTCTGTTTCGATAAAAATTATTCAAAATACAGAAAAGTATTTTTGATAAGGATCAGCATTTTTATCTGAAAACCACTTCTTATTTGTTTTAAAAAAATATATATAAATAGTACTTCCGAGGAAACTCATACAAATGTTAACAGTTTCGTAGATATCACATTTTTCCAATTACCAAATTTACCACTTTCAATCATAATAAACAATGAAAACTAGTATACAATATGTCACGTACTGTCACGGTTATCAGATTCCTTTCGTCGTCTACAATCATCAGTCGATAAATCACCACTTGCCAGCTCTTAAAGAGCCCAAATCAGCGACATCAAATCAGCACTCGCTGTGAATTGAAACAAAATAAAATAGATTTTCACTCAAAGTCGAAACAATGTACTCCATTAAGTTTAATGAATTGTAATTGCCATTAGATTGCTCAGAAATGATTTCAACTTCATTTTGACATATCGCTGAACACGATCGACAACATGTTCACATGCCCGTAATTCGCTATAATTGTGTATTATTTGTTCAATTTGTGTGTTTCTCGACTGTAGAGCGACACTCAAAATGTTTACCCTCAGGGCGTCAAATTAAATGCCATAAATTTACAAATTTAGCTTTGTTTAATCAATGACAATCAGCAGCAAGCACCCCCAATCAAACTACGAAATCGACAATTAGACAAGCGTTTGAAGAGTTTGTTCCGTTGCTTTGCTGATAACTGGCTTGGACTTCTGTCCAACTAGGTGTGTAAATCAAAACAAGATTTTTCGTTTTGGACAGTATCACATCTCCGCAACCACTATAATCAAAATGACAGGCGCAGTTCTAAATTAATAAAAATAAATTGACTACGAGATTGAGTCTTCAGAGCACGACGAGGAATATTGACAAAATCAGACAGAGAAGCCAAACACTTCTCGCGTGCTCACTAGAATCCGAGTCAATTGTCATAGCCTTGATATTGACAAATGTCAGAAAAAGAATAAAGTGTTCTGTCAGTTAGTTAAGCTAGGAAATTAAGAAATAAATTTCAATTAAAACGATGGTGGAGATTTATCTCATGTTGCGTAAATGGGAAACCACTGAATGACGACATAAACTTCAGGGAAGCTGCGCAAAAAGAATTACTATTCATGAAGATTTTGAAACGATAAATGTACATCAAAGTATCATACTCGTAAATAGCTCTTGATTTACTGGGTAAGAACCAGTAATCTGGAATTCAACCTAGGATGGTCTTTTCTTTCATTTATTTACAGCATCAGTCAATTGCAACTGGCGAATTAAATGATTAATGCATTTTCTTGAAGAAATTAAGGTAACAAATATTACATGTAGTTGCTGTCAAGCATCCAAAATAAATTACCTAATCCATTTATGTGATAATTTTTTAATTGTGTTCATGCTTGATTTAATGCGGGTAGCAAACAAAATTATTAAGCTAACAATTATTTGTAAACTTAGATTGCCCTCCCAATCCCCGGACTTAGATCCAATAGAATAAAACCACATATGGAACTTAACCGAAATATAAAAATAAACTGTTTTGGATTAAGCTACAAAAGTAGAGGGATTTAATTTCTTTGGAGGCTTATTTTCTCATTTAGACGGCACTAGAGTCGAGAGTGGACCTGAGCCTCAACCACTAGGTTTCTCCAGTTAGCTAATTGCCTCTAGTTGCGCACTCTAAGTTCGTTAAGATTCCTTTCCACTTGTGGGTGTCACCTAAGACGAAGCCTTCATCTACTGTATTATCATCCCGGATTGCAATCGAAGACTCTTCGGCCTGAAGCGTTGGTGTTTATTAGCCCTACATGTGCTAGCGATCTTAGATGACTAATGTGGAGTTCTCTGACTAGCTTAATGTCACTATACAGCTCACTGTTAAATCTCCTTGTCGTCGACAATGCAAAAGGGACCAAAAATCACTCAAATTATATCGTGTTCAAAGCGGCCAAGGATGTTCTTATCCACAGGACTGGGATAATGAGGGGCTTATGTATAAAGTTTCCTTAATGTTCCTTGACAAGACCTTATTACTCATTTGCCTTCTTAGGCTGTCTATTATGACATTCTGTTGGATTTGCCGATGTTGTGGGTCCGTTTTCGTTGACAGTATTTACTTAGGTTTTCCCACACACGACCAAGCCCATTTTTGCGGCTTCTGTTCGAATACCTGTGAATGCGGTACGGACAGCTCGCTGAGCTCTGAGAATGATGTAAATCTCATAAGCGTATGCAAGTACGGGTATATAGTTGTATAGACTTTTGAAAAATTGCGCCTTTAGTGTTGACTTGTGGTTTTCCCACAAGTATGAGAATGATGTAAAAGTTGCATGACAGGCCATCAGCTTGTCTAAATTCTTTTTTTGGCATCAACGGTATCGGAGAGATTGTTTCCGAACTTAACGGAGCAGCAAAGCTTCTCCATAGTCATTCTGCAAAATCGGACGAGTTTGGCAGGGATATCAAAGTTAGACAGAATTCTAGTTCAGTATAGGTCGCCTCTATAGATGTTGTCATATAGGTCCTTAAAATCAAAAACGAGGTCGTGCGCCTTGAATTGGACTTCTACAGTTTTTTCTAGGATCTGCAGTAGTGCAAATAATTGCGGATTTACCCGACCTAAAATCGCCCTGATTAGGGCCAATTAAGTTATTGGAAAATGAACGCCAGAGTTCAGACGAAACTGCAGGTAAGATCTTGTATGCGATGTTAAGGAGATTTATGAATCTATGATTGGTCTATTTTCTTATAGTTCTGCAACATTGCTAAGGTTGCATTTCTCAGGCATTCATTCGGCCGACTAAATATTGGAAATAACTTGGTGCATGCTCTTTCTTGCTTCCTTAAATTGCTCGGCAGGTAGGCCGTACTGTCCAGCAGAGTTATTTTACTTAAGTTTGGATACTGCTGTCTTCACTTCATTGTGTTCAGGTGGACGGATCTTTTGACTCTCACAGTTCAGGTTAAATGGCGCATTTTGCGTGATAGCAGACGCAATTTTCCCATATCCTTAGTGCCGATTATAAATCTACTACTGAGTTTCCTTGTTCATTTCTGCATGCCTCTGTTTGGGTCTTGTTCTTCTTGGTAAAACATAGTTTCTAGAGTAGAACCTCTCTATTTCCTCGATCGAGCCTTGATCTTTCATCTTCCTCCGTCGAAGCCGATGTGCTTCCCTTGCTTTCGTTCTTCTATGTGGTACCCCTTCGCAGGCAGGTTGTCTCCCTTGTTTGCATTCCCCATCAAACCATGCGTTTCGTGGAGGTGATCGGAGGACACACATCAGTTGAGGCATTTCTGATGGGTTCTTGGCGTCGCTGTCACTGGTTTTCAGCACTTGATTTTGGTTGCATAGGACATATCGCGTAGTTGAGGGATATGCGATCGCCAAAGACTATAGGGGTTTGTTGCGATTACATCCGTTCAAATACTGTCTTACCTTGGCTGTAACGAAGTAGTGGTCCAATTCTATGTTCGCTGCTCGGAATATTCGAACACTATAATACTGCAAGAGTTTACTGCGTCGATCACAACGTGATCAGTTTGGTTGATCGTTCGGACGATTATATGACCACCATGTCTTTTTGTGGTTATTAAGGTGGGTAAACATTATTTGAGGCCCGGGTCAACCCCGGACAGTTTATTGGAATATGTAATACAAACATATAACTTAACAAACTAAACTTACAACTATGACTTATAACTACTAATTAATTATTAAACTAAGATTTAATGACGGGAAAATGGTTGTTTAGGGAATTTCGAAGGGCTAAATTGCTGCAGTGGAAATCGAACACTTGACGCATCCGATTTGTTTCACGTAGCATACGACACAGTGGCTCGTTGAGACCATAAGTTGTCCTGTGAATAATCACGAAAAAAGTGGACAGATCTTAAATCACACGGGTTGGTGTTGAATGCGATTTGGGAGAGTATTGTAGGACAGTCGATGATGCCCGTTAAAAGTTTGTGGATAAAGAGAATATGGGCGGACTCCCGAAGTTTTTCCAAAGACAGGAGACCGAGTAGTTTGCGTCGATTAACGTAGGGGGGTAGAATATTGTGGTCAGCCCATGGTAGCCCACGTAATGCGAATCGCAGAAATCTAACTTGGACAGCTTCGATGCGCAAAATATGTAAATCGTAGTAAGGGGAGCATATCTCGCTGGCGTACTTGAGAAGTGGACGAACAAAGGTTATGTACTGGGATTTGGTGACATAGGGGTCGGAAAATTCTTTTGACAAATGCGAGAGCGGAGTTAGCTTTGCTAATTACGGAGTCAATATGGATGCGAAAATTGAGCTGTATATCACAAATGACACCCAAGTCCCGCATTGAAGTAACTGCAGCTACTCTTTGATTTGATAAATATGTAGTAGGTGCGGGTTGGAAGTGTCAAACGCCCCCGGAAGTAAGAAATGGCTTGGCATTTTTCTGTGTTGAGGCTTGAGAGCTATCTATAGATTTTCATGTCATTGGCATAGATAGATATGTGGGAGTGCTTTATGACGTTAACAACATCGTAATAGTCAAAATAAAAATTAATGGGCCATGGAACACCCTAAGTGTCAAGAATTAGGTCAGAAAAATGGGAACGAAAATTAACAAGATTGTAGCTTTTATTAATGTAGGAATTAATCCAAAAGGTCAGTCTAGGGTCGAAAGCAATAGCTTTGTGTTTGAATAGAATTAACTTGTGCGAGATTTTACTGAAGTCCGTGGCGATTACATCAGTTTCTTTCCCTTGCTCTAGGGCACACAGTGTACTAGAAACAAACTCAATAAGGTTGGTGATCTTTGATCTGCCTTTGAGAAAACCATGTTGGTTGGTTGTAAATGTAGATCTACATTGAAAATATAGTGCATCATAAACAATAATGCTATGGTAATAAAAGCGCCTTTCCACAGATGAGGAAAGAACCCTTCAGACAAAGATAGTTTGAAAATACTAGTGAGGGGATTAATTATATTATCTGCACATTTTTTTAAGACAACTGCTGGCAATCCATCAGGACCTGGAGAAAAATCGTCTTTCAGTTTATGTACATATTTCATCTAGTAACTGCGTTGAAGTAATTTCCACTAACGAGAAAGATATTTGACAACAATTGTTCAAGTAAGAAACGTATTCTGGATCGGGGTCATCAAATAGGGCCTAAAACGATTGACTAAAGAAGTTTGCAAATAGATTAGCGATGGTTGTTGAGTCATCCGAAGACATATTATAGAAAATTTGACAGTTGTTGGATAGCAATCGGATTTTTTTTGTGTTAATAAATTGATAGAATTTTTTAGGGTCTGAGATAATGGTAGATTGCATCTGGCTGAGCCAGATTTAACGTATTGGTGCCATAACCTGTTTCTCTTATTACGAAGTGTACGAAGTTCTTTGTTATACCAGGGAAGAGATGACGAAAGATTTCTGCCCTATACAGTGGAAAATCTTATCGTAGAAGATAACTACAGCAGAATCTGCGGTTACGTTACTGTTTTGAAGAAAACATTTTTGAAAGCCTCAAGGAATTATTGTTATCATATGAATAAATAACGAGGAGAGGTGGGTGGAGACAGTCTAATTTCGAAAGAAGAAGTTCACACTCGAGAGCAAGACAGTTCATGGTGTCATGGATGTAAAGATCAGATCTAGTTTCCGGCCCATGAAGTTAGAAATTGGGTTTATTTGAAATAGGCCAGAGTTTTGTGAGACAATCTGTGAAGAAACTTTCTTTGTCAGAAGCTGCATTTGTGGCAACAAAATAGGATTCTTAATCCGAGTGAGTCCATTGGAGATGGGGGAGGTTAAAATCATCGATAACAATGATTTCATCACAGGGATCAGTGATTTCCAAAAGTGAATCGACCACATTAGTCGGGAGCTGATAACTGTGTATAGGTTGGGAGGGGTGAACGTAGCAACAGAGGATATAAAGTTTGTGTTTGGAGCGAGTAACTTTAACACAGATGAATTCGAAATCGGCAGTAGATGACTTTTTGACAAGCTCAGGGTTCAAACGTATTTTGATTGCCAGAAGGACATCTCGTCCTATAGAATCATCATTGTTTTCACGTCCATCGGCGCGAAATAAACGGAATTCATGTGTGAGGAGTTCCGAATCCTTGATATTGGATATTAGATTGGTTTCGGTTAAAGCAAAAATATCATACGGCAGCTTTTAAGAGTTGGGATAAATAGAAAATATTTTTGTACGCAGCCCACTCACATTTTGCTAGTAGAGTGATAAACGATTGCTTGCTGGATTGTGGGGCGTGTTAGGGACGATAGTAGTTTTTAAAGCTAGAGCTCTTTTTTTTGGAGATGCAAGAAACGTTTGGAAGAGACATGAGAGGCGTATGAGGGGAGATCGTTATCGACGTTTGTAGAAGAGATATTGAAATTGTTGAGAAAGTCGGTAAAAATTCGTCGAAGATCTTTGGAATCAGTGGGGAATCCTTCCTGTTGGATTAAAACCATGATATTTGTACGAGTTGTACCATCGATGCAGATAGAATCGGGTTTATCGTGCAAGTAGGCAAGGCAAAGTCGCACGTGTTGATATACGCGACGGTCCCTCAGGCGGAAAAGGACATAGCGACCATCATTTCCCACATCGGCTAGCTTCTTGGTTAGTTTAACTGCGGGAGGAAGCAAGCGGTCAGGAATTGTGGAAGTTGGAATTTCAAGAGTATTAGGATTAAGGATGATTAAGTGTGTGGGAGCGGATGAAATTCGGATAGGGGGCGGAAGGTGGGGGAAGTTTAGGATGTGAGGTTTGGATTATTGTAGGAGATTGATTGGATGTAATATAAAAAGAGACACGTTTGGGTGGGACAGGTTCTGTGGGGAGGGAGACATCTTTATAATCTTTTGGGTGGATGACATGAGGAGGGGAAAGCAAATGATTCTGTGGAGAAAACGAAGGAAATAAGCCAACCTTAAAACCCCAGTTGGGGTCTCGATGCGGGCATTTAGATTGTATATTTCGCTTAGGGTTATCTGTAGGGTTACGGTTTTCAGGTAGTTTGGGTTGGCTGGGAGACCTAGGGGTATGAACGGAGTTAACTCTAGATTTAAGGGTCCTTTTGTGCTTTATTTGGTTGTGTTTAAAAATCTGCATCTTCATTCTATCAAGTTGGAAAATCTCTGAAGTTAGGTTACGAAAAAGCCATTCGTATATACGCGGAATGTTGAATTTGGAAAGACAAGGCTTTGATTTATTGGGCGATGAGATTTTCTGGCAGTTGTCTATGGTGATTTTAAATCTGCGCTTAAAAAAGTTCACAAGCCAGACTGAGTCAGTGGTTCCTGATAAACGGTCGAGAATGAATGTTACACTCTCAGACTTATTGTGGTTCTCGAGTTTTTGAAGACGTTGTTTCCATTCCGAGGATATCCAGAAAGTTCCAAAACGAGAGATTGTCGCCTTGGTTTTCGGTGGACCGACTCCGATTGCCTGAGTTGGAGATGGAGATTGAGGTATTTGTAAGGGACGTATTATATATTGCGTTAGATTGGGGCTGAAGTTGTACCGGAAGATCGTCAATTTTGTTAAGCGTCATTCTAATATCATCAACGATATCACCAAGAAGTAGATGGGATGCTGTACCGTCGTTACCTACCTTTTTTTTTAGTTATGACGTGAGCTATTGATGGATCTGGTGGAAGAACACTTGAGGTTGATGAACCTTGGAAATAGACGTCAAGGTCGGATTTTTAGGTACAGAGAGTGTCAGCAATAAATGTAAATAGGATTTATGAGCAATTGTATTAATATTAATGTTGTCTGTGGGTTTTGGAAGTTCGAGGTATTTGTCAACTGTTTTTCAAGAGATTTACACTTTGTTTTGAAGAGGTTGGTTGATTGTTCTACGACACTTGAAAGATCTTCAGCACTTCTCATAACATCATCAAGTTTGGAGAACTGGTTTTCTAGTCTATTGAAGCAGAGTACGTTTTCAGTGCCAATGTTGGAAGAAAAACAAAATGTTGGGTCAGTAAAAAACAAAATGCAATTGGCTTAGGTTGCAAATACGAACGCGAGCGTTGAAAATTGGTATTAGGAGAAATTAAAACTAATTCGGAAAAGCGAAGGTAAGAAATAGAGAAGTGCACGTCCGTTCGATTGGAAGGGCTAAACTAAATTTTGTGCTAGCTACAGTCATGTTGCCCCCTGCAGGAAAGTCAACTAGCCTTTGGTTTAGACTTGACCTATGGTAACTGTTCGAGGCTTAAAAAAAATTATATAAAAAACTCGGACAGATATGATGAAAGTCGGGAAGAAGGATGGAACATGTGTTAAGTGAGAAAACCTTACAGATCTGGAATTAAGGGTTATTGGGTTGTTGTTGCAGCTCCTGTGTTAACCAAACCGAACGCTCTTATTCTTTATTATTTTATTATACTCTATTAGTGAAAAGTTAGCTGTATAGTCGACACTTCATTACTGACAATTGACATTGTCAGGAGAGGGAGAGCTGATATTGATAAGACACAACAAGTCTTCGTCCACAAGAAATTTATACGATGTGTGTTCAAAAAGTAACAGGAATTGTTATTTTTGGGGAACCAATTTTATTTATTCACCTACAATAATGTTATCGCCTTCAAAGTAAATATCATATACTTATGCCAGGGCTTCTTCTAGTCCCTGAAACACTTCTGGAACTCGATCTTTGGGGTAGAATTCTGTTCTCTCAGAGATGCGGGTTTAATCTCATCCATGCTTGAAAAACGACGCCATTTTAAGGTTCTCATTATATCTGGAAAGAGAAAAATGTCACATGGGGGCATATCAGGTAAATATGGAGGCTGGAGCATCATTACAGTGTTATTGGTGCAAAAGCTATAAATCGTTTCGCCAAAAATTCGGGCGTTTTCTTCGGATTGCTTCCCGCAAATAGCGTTAAGCTTGAAGGTAGTACTCCTTATTGATCGTTTGACCTTTTGGTAAGAGCTCATGGTGCACTATGCCGCAAAATTTAATGCATTTAACACATGTTTGCCAACATAGCTACGAATCCGACTGATACAACCTTCGAAATACAAAATTGTCCGTTACTTTTTGAACACACCGTAATCATAGTTAAATAATTTATATAATGCTAAGTATAAGCATCTCACAAGCTTATACATATATGTTTATATAATACGTATGTACATACATATGTATATATGTATGTGGTAACAAAAAATAAAAAACAAAATTTAATTCATTTGAACGTAACCGTTAACAATTAATCTATTAACTGTATTACAATACTAATATGTATGATACTTCAGTTAATGATACTGAAAACTGACTATAAGCAAATATATATATATATACAATAAACCCCATCAATCAAGTCTGTTTCGAACTCTCTCTGATCGTCTCACAACTGCCTATTCTTCATAACCTTTCTTACCTGGATCCCCTATAACCACTGCCGATTCGTGAGAAAGCACAGATGCAATTGACACTTTGTTTTCATTCATCGCCGCCGCTGGTGTGATAGTTGATCGTTGTGCTTTATCTGACATTTCTACTCCGTACTTGTCGTCGTTATCGTCCCCTTTGTTATATGTTATTGGAACTTCTGAACCGTCTTTTCTCATAGAATGCGATTGTCTAACAATTTCCGTTCCGAAAAAACTCGCACAGCAACCCTTTCTTTCAGCGTAAATTTAGTTCTACTTTTTGAATAAGCGACCAATTGATTAACTTCATGATAAGGTAGTTCTTGAAAGAAGGAATGAAAATGTTTTGATATATTTACCTTTTAAGGTGTTTATAATGTTTTTAAATAGTTTTTAGGAGATGGTTGTGTGTGCATGTTTTTTTTATTCCAGGAGTACGCCTACGTTACTGAACCATACCCTACATACTTCGACCACTCTTCGCGCGGGACTGCCGCTGTATTACTTCGCGGGGCTGGTAAGCAAATCAAACTGTTCCTGATTCTGAGGTTTCTGCAGCTTCCGAGGCTTTTGCTGTTGTTTTTCTTAGAATTTCTATTCTTCATAACTCCTTTTGTAGAATTGTTACAAGAATACATATTTCCGCCGAATATTCCTCCGACTGCAACATGTGATCTACGATTAGCGACGGACTGGGCAGAGTAGTTCTCCATGCCATGAAGCGTGAGCAATAAAAAACTGCGTGCTTCGTATCTTCATTTTCATTTGGGCATTCGAGGCAAGATGATGAGCTGTCGTGCCCAAAACAGTGGAGAAATTTTCGATAACCACCGTGGACAGACAGGAGCTGCGTAAGGTTATAGTTGCTGTCTCCATGTTTACGTTCTAAAAAGTCATGGATTGTCTTCAGTTTTGAACCTCTTGATTCCATTGGTATCGTGTTGGCTTAAGGCTTTTCTGTTACATATCTTCAACATTTCGTAGCGCTCAGAGTCTGTATGTTGACGATAGTCTCCTTTTGATCTCCGTCATCCTCAGTGCCTGCGCCCTGACTGGGACATACAACAGAACTGATGTGAGAACTCTGGAGAGTAGGATCCTTTTTAAGTATCTATGTCCACTAAACTTAGGCAGTATGCGCGAAAAAGCTCGCTGCATTGCGATACTTTCTTGATTAAATGGTTCAGTTTTGAACCGTAATCTGTTGCTCAGCATTACTCCATGATATTTACCCGCTTCTTTGGACCTGGTTATTTGGTTACCAACCTGGAAGTTGGCGAACACTACTGTTTTTCAACAGGTTATGAGAACAGCTCCCCCCTACCCCCAACGGGAGGATTGCAACGCAAAACGTAGCAATCCGTCCTACATGATGTTCCACAATAAGGGCCGTATATGAGGTACCATAATAAGGGCCCTAAGACCGATCCCTGTGGCACTCTCGCAGCGAGTTATTTTTCACTTCAATCTGTATTATATCTCAACTTCCTGTTGTTGCAATAGCTCCTCTTATAGCAAGAAAGGTGTATCCATCCTGGAGGGTGATCTTCTAATGAACGACCGCTTCGCCGAGTTAAAAGCATTTTCAACGTCTAGCGGTACTACTGCGCAGTACTCCTTTCTATCATAGAACCATCTTTCACCTTCCATGGTGTTGCATTTTCCACTTTTCGGGAAACGTTCCGTCTTCGATGCATTTCTGCATCCTCATCATAAACAAGTTTGGTCTCTTTTATATAGCCGGAATAAAACCTTGTGCGGAATGCCGTCGGGTCCGGACGCTTTATTGTCGCCTATCTTATCGCATGGCTACAGCAATTAGTGGAATGCCCACTGCACTGATTTCTCTTACGATATTGCACATAGTAGCTGGTATTTGGGAGAAAAGATGTTCTGCTATGAATTTCAGCATTATTGGACATGTTATTGGAGGTCATGTTATGTTTGGTCATTACTATCACTTTTAAATCACGCGGTTTTGCTACTTTTAACGGGACGGGGGCGTTTGCAGGATTAGCCTGAAAGCCATTTCCGTAAGATTTCACTATTGTTTACTTGTCTTTACAGTATACCATAATTAAGACCTTAATGCTTTCGGTCTTAGTGTTTTGCGATATTTTTGTATCGATTATTTTTGTATAATACTAATTTTATAGCATTATACTGCAGTACTTAATATATGTAAATATTTATGTATATTTGTATGTGCAGGGTCAATTCCGTGTTGGAAAGCTGCACTTTTCACGGTGTGGCGGGTACATCCGTATCGCACCATATTGCATGCTCCGCATCTTCCTCGTCATTTGGACAATTTGGACACAAGAGTTATCGTGTCCAGAAACTGCGTAAGGTGGTAGTTGCAGTATCCTTGTGTCCGGTTTACCCACACTTCTATAGACAGAATTAACTTGTAGGTCTATCGGCCTTTTGTTGTGTTGTGCCACCTATTTTGCCACCTAGTTATTGAGGTCATCCTTTCCCCCTCTTTAATCCTTTTTATTTCATGCGTTTCTACGTGGCGGTTTGACGTCATTTTGTTGTATACCCTAAACATCTCATCCACGAGTATGTCGATGAGTACCATTCCAGCTATAATAACATATTGTATATGTTGTCTTTAATGCGCATAGTCTGTAAGCCGACGATATTTTTTTCTTAGAATTCTGTCTGACTAGTGCCGTGGCCCAAACGGTGGCGGCGTAGATCAGAACCGAGCTGATCAGTCTTGAAAGTAACACCCTACTATTGTAACCAGGTCCACCGATATTTGGTAGAATTCGTGATAGATGCCTTTTCGCTAGCATAGAAGACAAGTGGTGCAAACTGCAGTCTATTATCTAACAATACTCCCAAGTATTTCAGTGTTCCTTTGGACCGAATTGTTTAGCTTCCAACCCGGAAGTTTGCATATTCCACGGTCTTACGACTGGTTATTAAAATCGCCTCAGTTTTGTGGTCAGCAAGTTCAAGTCCAGCTGGACGTAGCCAATCTTTTATGTGCGCAACAGCAGCACTGGTAGCAGATATTACTTCATGAATGTGTTTGGCGGCCCTAACAATAGCAATGCCATCAGCGAAATATATTGTGTGAACTCTT